>JBAMCE010000141.1:8591348-9191348 GCA_037075305.1 Drosophila kanekoi
CAGCTGGCAGCTCCTTCTCGCAGCCGGCAGAGGAGCCGAAGGAGGTCAGACCGATTTGAACCTTGTTGGAAGCGAGCACCAGGGGGCCGCCAGAGTCGCCGTTGCAGGTGGAAACGGAAGCTGGGGTCGACACACAGATGTTGGAGGAACGGATGGTGGCGCCATAGGTCTTCATGCAGGATGTGTTCGAGATGATCCTCATGTGAGCGTACTGCAAATGGGCAGCAACGCCGCTGGAGGAGTCCGAGGTGCGGCCCCAGCCGGAGGCGATGACCTCATCATCAACATAGCTGGAGTAGTGGGACTCCTCGCGGGGCAGTTCGACGGCGCGAATGGCATCGCTGTAATCCACATGAGGAATACGGATCAGGGAGATGTCGTTCAACAGAGTCCTGGAGTTCCAGCCTTCGTGGATGATGATGTGATCCTTGCTGACGCTGTGCTTGACCTTGGGGCTGTTGCGATCGGTGCTGCCCAAATGGACATCGACGGAATCGACACTAGATTACGGAAAAGAGAAAGGGATAAGCCGAAATTCTCCGGAATCACAGGCCAAATTTACCCATCGGTGCAGTGAGCGGCGGTCAGGATCCATTCGTGGCCAATCAGGGAGCCACCGCACCAGGCGGAAGAGGAGCCAATCTTCAGGGAAAGACCAGCCTGATAGGGGAATTGGTCAGCACGGGCATCGTGACCGTTGGTGATGCGTCCGTCGGGTGCGTACACATTACGTGGCTGAATTTCGAATTGGCCGCGCAGGGCCGATCCCGAGGCGTAGGCCAGGGCCAGAGCAAATACAATAAGCACCTTCATGTTGATTTCGATGAAGACTATGAAGCTGATCAAGCCAACCCTCACCTTTTATAGGAAGCGACCCAATCAAGAGCTTGGCTGATGACGTCGAGTTTTGTTCTTTTTTTTTTTGATAGTACACCTCGTCAAGTGGCTCGGGCTGCTCTTGTAACTCTCCCACTCTTATCGGTTAAATTAAAAATTAATCTTTGGTTTTGGTCAATTTTGTGGTCTGTGAAATAGTTAAGATATGGCAAAAGTCCCTAAACTTCTAGAGAGAGAGAGAGTGAGAGAGAGAGTGAGAGATAGAATTGTTTGCTAAATAATAGTTCTCATTTATCTATTTGCTGGTGCTTTGATGAGTTTTGCGCATTGTAATATGATTAAATACTTAGTATATATATATATATTGTATATATATATATTTGTGATTACTTTCTCAACATTCATTGTCATTCTTCATCGTCATCATTCAGACTGCGCTATCTTTTCGAGCACCATTCCTATAACGCATTCAAATATTAAAAACAGTTTTGGTTTCAACCATGTCGCGTGCTGGAGTATCTAAAATTTTCCATGGAAAATAACGTCTACTTGAAAGGTATTCTACAAATATCTTTTATCAATCAAATTAAATTAAGGCAAAAGACATTAATATTGGATATTAGTAGATATGCTGTAGCCAGATATAGCCAGAATTACCTTCTCATATATTCTTAATATGAATATATAGAGATGTGCATCCCTTTAAATAAAAGGTTTGTCCTAACTGACTGACCGATTGTTGAGCTTTGTTTACGTTTCGATTAGTCACAAAGATCTTTGTTGAAATCCATTTGAGAGATGTTTCACACTCTTCCAATAATCCACTGAATATTACATAAAAATCTACAAGCCTTACTTGAATTCATGAGAATCGCATAGTGGGGCACAAAATTATAAGGGACTAAATTTGGGCAGAGTTAAGTTCAGGCACAAACAAACGCAGATATGCATACAAAGATACACACATACATACATATATATATATATATATGTATCTGCGTTTGTTTGTGCCTGAACTTAACTCTGCACAAACAAATGCGTCAATGCATACAAACATAAGTACATACAAACAAACACATAAAACTGAATCAGATAAGGGGAATTTTCTTACAAATAATGTAAAATCGGTCTTGAGTATCCAACTTTTTCATGGCGCATGAAAATCAGCTCAGTTTTGTCCAAGTCTTCAATTTTAGTGTCCAGACTTTACTTCTGAAAATCCTTAGTCAATCCACAAACCAGTTGCAAACGCATTCGATAAGCATTATCGTTAACCCTTATGTTAGCAGGAAAGTTAAGCATAGCCAACTGTCGCAGCTCGTGAGGAGGAAGTGAAGCAGTCGCTGTCTGAAGAGCTTTGTGAACGGGTTCCAGAGCACTTGAGACGTAGAAAAATATGGTATAACCCAATCCGAATGTAGATGGTCTTAAGAGTTGTTCATTCATTCCCTTGCTCGAGATAAGTTTACTTAAAAATCGACAAACAAAAATACTCGGCTGCCAATTATTTGTTCAATTAATTTGATTGATTTTCTAGCGAAAATATCGAATCTAATCAGTTTAATAAGAGATCTCCAAAGAGTTCATATTCCAGGACACACAAAATGCGCACGCGCCCCTTATCTGTCCACTTCTCGAGAGTCCGTCTCGAGAGAGATACCCCGATAAGATATTGTTCCAGCTACGTTGACGTTCGCCAGAGATTGGAGGGGCAGCCTATAAAAATGATAGATTCGCCGTGGAACGAGTCAGAAAGTTCCACTGATACGGATCATGAAGTTGTTTGTTGCATTCGCTGCTCTGCTGGCCACTGCGGTGGCAGCGCCCATGGATGGCCGCATCACCCACGGCGAGGTGGCACGCGAGGGCCAGTTCCCCTACCAGGTCGGATTGAGCATTGCGATCGGCAACTCGGGCGCCTGGTGCGGCGGCACCTTGATCTCCAACCGCTGGATCGTGACTGCTGCCCATTGCACGGACTCTGCCGATTCGGTGACCGTGTTCGTTGGTGCCACCAAGATCAAGGAGGAGGAGCCCGGCCAGCAGCGCATCCATGTGGAGAAGCACGGCATCATTGTGCACGAGGATTGGGATGCCGCCAAGATCGTCAACGACATCTCCCTGATCAAGCTGCCTGCCGAGCTGGACTTCAATGACCGCGTGCGTGCCGCCACCCTGCCCAAGAAAGATGGCCGCTACTCGACCTATGAGGATCAGCAGGCCTACGCCTCCGGCTGGGGTCTCGATAGCGATAAGTCTGACGCTGTCTCTCCCGTGCTGCGCTACGTGGAGATGCCCATCATGAAGTCGAGCACCTGCAACAAGTACTGGGCCGGTCTCATCACCGACAAGGTCATCTGCATGAGCACCAAGGGTGGCAAGTCCACCTGCAGCGGCGACTCCGGCGGCCCACTGGTCCACAAGGATGGCGACATCAACTATTTGATTGGCGCCACCTCCTTCGGCCTGGCCCTGGGCTGCGAGAGGAGCTACCCAGCTGTCTTCACCAGAATCACCGCCTACCTGGACTGGATCGAGGATCACAGCGGCGTGGTCAACAAATAAACAACAATTCCAACTGCTGATATTAAACAATAAAATAATTACACTCGTATTCGATACAAATGTACACTCGCTTGGGTTTTTTTCTGGAATAGGGGGAACTTTTAGGGATGTTTTCTAACGGACAACAGAGTTGTTTATAATAAGCTGAAATTTGGGTCTTTCTTAAGATAGTGGGAAATTGAGAGACTAACTTAAAGGATATTTTATATACGATAGCAGAGACAACTTTATATATTGCTTAAATTTGCCTAATATTCTCTTATAGCTGGGGAGTTGTAAGGATATTTTATGATCGATAGCATAGCTGCTTTTAAAAAGTTGAAAGGTAGGGGAAATTTAAATGCGAGCTTTAGGAATATTTTATATTTGAGAGCAGTTTGAGCTGGGCAATTTAAGGGAATTTTGAGAACATTTTATAATTGATCGTTATTTAACTGTTGAAATGTTATTTAATCAAAGAACGAAAGACTGCAAGGGCTGAGTTTATTCTCAGAGATAACGATAATTAGATAAAGACTACAACTTGTCAATAAAATACTTACTATTAATGCAAGAAAATAGCAAGCCTTGAATTCGTGAGAATCGCATAGTAGGGCACTCTTTAAAAGACTTTCTCCAATTTACAGCTGTTCTGTTCTCCGTAATTTTTGCTATCACATGTTGTAATCTGAATGGATTACAGCATGTGCAGGCTATTAGTTTTGGAGGGTTGAGCTCTTCAAGAGTTGTTGATAAGGCACTCGATTCAATTGCGACGCAGATTCTTTAGGTATATAACCAAAAGAACTGTTTAATGCAGTTACTAATTTGTTGATTGTGTTTGAAAGATGAACTTGTTATTGGCAGTAACAATATTATTTACCCTCCATATGGCGCGGGCGCGCATCGGGGATATCGGTAATCGCATTACGAACGGGAATCTAGCTGAGGCGGGTCAGTTTCCCTACCAGGTGGGCTTGAACGTATCATTTGGCAATGCCAGCACCTGGTGCGGCGGCACTCTGGTATCGCATCGATGGATTCTCACGGCTGCCCACTGCATGGATGGAGCGGAGCGTGCCACAGTCTATCTGGGCGCGATTAACATTACAGACAGGTTCGAGCCGGGTCAGAAGCGTTATTACGTGACGAGGTCCCACATCGTAGTGCATGCCAATTGGACGGCCAGCACCGTGGCCAATGACATAGCTCTCGTCAAGCTGCCCACTTTCGTGTTGTTCAGCGATCGGGTGAGAGCTGCCGACCTGCCCAGAGCTCTGAACGGCACCTACTCCAGCTATGAGCAGGCCACGGCCTATGCATCCGGCTGGGGCCGCGCCAGCGACAGCTCCAACTCCACGTCACCAACCCTGCGCTATGTGGCAATGCCCGTGATGCCGCACAGCCGCTGCAAGCTGTTCTGGGGCGGCTCCTTGTCCGAAAAGATGATATGCATGAGCACCAGCAGCGGCAGGTCCACCTGCCATGGCGACTCCGGCGGCCCGCTCATCTACAAGGAGGACAACAATAGCTATTTGATTGGCATCACCTCGTTCGGGCTCTCAATGGGCTGCGAGATTGGTTTCCCATCGATTTTCACGCGGGTTACCAGCTACTTGGACTGGATTTTGCAGCACATTGGAAGCAACAGCTACAGCAACTTTTAACTGGATGTATAGGACAAGAACCGTATCATAATTTTCAGAAAACCTTTTGGCTCTAAAGAATATTTTTGTATATAAGAAGTATAATTAATTTATATTAAATTGTTTTGTTCAATTGAAAATTTAACAAGCCAAAGCTCGACAAACACGCTCACGAACTGAGCCTGAATGACGAATGCATTGGTTTGAACCATTGACCGCTAAAACGCTGGTTCAAATTAAATTGAATAGCAATAAAAATGATCACTTGACGTGTAAAATAAACTTAAATAACAGTTTCTTTTTTATTTTATGTTTTTCAAGTTTTTTTTATTGTTCTTTTGTTTTGGGTTTTGAAATTTTTATTCGGACCTTCGAAGAGCGCTTCCGAGTTTTCATATTCGAAACGGCAGAAAGTTTCCAATGAAACCCGCGATTTGCGCACTTTCCGAATGCCATTTTTTGTTGTTGTTGTTTTTCTATGTACAAAACTTAAAAAATAGAGGGGGGTAGGGGGTAGGGAGGGAGAGGGAAATTAAGAGATAGAAATTACGCGTACAATTTACGTGTTGTTGTTTTCGTTTATATCTAATTACTTTTGCTGTTGTTTTTGTTTTCTCTTGTTGTGGTTTAGCAAAGTTTTCTTTTTGTGTTTTTGTTTTGGAAATTTCACGCAACTTAAATAACATTTTCGACTTTCCAAATATGAATATGTGTGTATATCGTATGTATGTGTGTGTGGTTAGTACATAGCTTTACGTTTTTTCATTCATTTTTTCTTTAAATTGTTTTAGTTTTTGTTTTGTGGGTAGCTTAATGCAATTATTAGAAATCGAATAGTGTTGGAAAACGCGCAACGTTTGATTAAATTTGTTTTTCTTAGTGTTTTGCTCTAGTCGAAAATTACATAAGTTATGCCCTTTGATATAGGTAAGTTTTTGTTTGTTTGTTTTTCGCTTAATTTCATATATTTCATAGCTTTTAGTTTTTGTTTCTTTATGTTTTTTACTTATGCTCGAAACGTTACGGCCTTTAATTTTGCACACTTTTTTTTTGTATTTTGTTGTTTTTGTTTTTGCTTTCGTGTTGCACAACAATTTATTATTCATATTCACTTTAATGCTATTTAATTAAGAATTAAAAACAACTGAAAGCAACTTTTTCTTTCTTTCTTCCTTTTTAAACATATTTGCTTCATTGAAACATTTATTTAGCTGTTGTTTTTGTTGTTGTTTGTTGCAATCATTAAAACTAAAAAAGTTATGCGAATTCATTGTAGATAAAATGAAAATAATCATAATAATAATTAAAATAATAACTGAAAAACGAAAAACTTTGCTAACTAAAAATTAATTTCACACAATTTAACGGCGTTTCATTTTCATACTATTATTTAATTCAAATAATTTACGTGTGTGTGTTTGTATGTGTGTGTGTGAGTGTAGTTTATATAAGTTTACGTGTGGTTTCTAAATTGTTTTTTGTTTTTGTTTCTGTTTTTTGTTTATTAAGAAGCGCACGCGCGCATCTTTAATTTATAATTAAAGCGCACGGCACTTGATTTGCTCCTCGATTTAAATTGAATGTTTTTTTTCAAAAATTACGATTCGTTTTTTCTCTTGTTTTGTTTTGCATTAGTTAGGGGCCGTATTTGTAGCTAAGCGGAAATTGTTTCTCTGGTGGCTATATACAACAGTTGAATGTGTGTGAGTGTGTGTACGGGTGTGTGTGTGTGTGTGCACTTGTATGGGTATTTGATTTACTAACTTATATACTAAACGGCCGTGCTGCTCAGCTATATGTGAGCTGTTGCTGCAATCGAAAGGAGTTGCTTTTACAATATAATCCTTCTACAATTATGCTCTCTGTTTGTGTGTGTGTATGGGTCTATTGGTGTCTACGTACGTGTGTTTGTTTGTTTGTTTGTGTGTGTGTGTGTTATAATTACAAATTAATTAATGCTGTACAAAAGTTTTTGAAGTTTTGCTTGTCTTCGAGTTGATTGATTATCATTATCATTAGATGCTGGGACACAACTACCCGATCGGGCTGGGCGACGTTGGTAGTTGGTAGCGGGGTTTGCGCTTAACTAAAATGGTTCCGATAATAACTTAGCCAACTAATGCATCTCACCAACAATTACGACTACCGTATGCTTAATAGGTTACAATTACATACAAACTATATCAAAGGTTGTAAACTTGTGGGTTGTTGTTGAAAAAAAAAAAACCGACGATGTGGTTAACTGCAGCGAGAACAACGGGAATCGAATCGGGGGCTACGCTGACTACGACTACGTTGACTACTACGACTACTTCTTGTTGTAGATGGGCAGCGCAGCGGGTACAAGGCCAGCGGCAACACTTGTGGGCGCCATCACCATCGACGACGACGACGACAAGGAGGCGGATGAGGAGGAGTTGGCCGTTGACGACGCGGTCGTCATGCTCGGCGGCAGACCCAGCAGGCTGGCAACCGACGCCTGCGTGCTGGACGCGGCGCCAGCACCGCCTAGAGGCGCATAAGCGCCGCCGCCACCAGAGACTCCATTGTACTTGGTATAGTCTTGAGTTTTGCTCTTCTTGCTCTCCTTGTCGCGATCCCGATCACTGTGCTTCTTTTTGCTACTGCTGCTGCTGCTGCCGCTCGTGTTGTTCGACGAGCTGTTGTAGCCTCCATAGCCGGGCAACATGGGCTGCGGCTGCTGCTGTTGGCCACCGGCCGGCACGCCTGATGGGGGAGCTGTTCCCGGCGCAGGCGGTGCCATGCCAAAGCCAGGCGCTGTTGGCATCGACAGGAGCCCGGTGGCGGAGGAATAGTTGTTCGGCTCCACCTTGTTCTTGCTGATCTTCAGTTTGAGGGGCGCGGCGGCGCCCACTTGGAGACTGCCGTTGGGATTGGCGGTGGCCGTGTTCGTCTTGATGACCAATTTGAGCGAGTCCATGGATGTGTCCTTGCTGCTGCGCTCCTTTTGCTTGTCCTTTTTGTGTTTCTTGCGCTCCTCCTTGTCCGGCTTGTCCTTGGACTTATCCTTCTCCTTGTGTTTGTGCTTGTCCTTCTTCTTTTTCTTCTCGGACTTGCCGGCAGCCTCCAGTTCCTTGGCATCGCCCAGCTTGGTCAGAGCATCGAGCTCCATGGCAGGTGCCGCAGACAAATTGTTGCTCAACAGATTTGTTGGTGCAGCCAGCGAATCCTTCTTCATGTGCAGCTGAGTGGTCGGCGGCATCGGCTCCAACAGTTCGGCCGGTGGCTTAAGTCCGGGCATGGTCAGCGCATCGGGCTTCAACAGCGAGCCATTTGTGGTGCACAGGCTCTCCTTGAGCAGCGTGCGCACCAGATCGGGCGTTGTCTCAATGCCACCGTTCGACATGGACAGTGGCGTATGCTTCTCCTCGTAGCTGGGATACCCCGGCAGACCCACGCTGCTGTCCAGCTTGCGCAGCTTGTCGCGCGGCAAGCTACCGTCGTGATCGTCCAGCTTGTTGAGTCCGTATTGGCTGCCGGACATTTCGTTGGCGCGCTTCAGATTGCCCACATCGCGACTTGGGCCCGCCAGCTCGTTGGGCAGCAGATCCACATGCGGTTTCTTGTGCGGCGGCAGCATTGGCTTGCTGGCAGTGCTGCTCGAGCTGCTGCCGTGCGGCAGCGTGTTGCGATGCTTGTCCTTCTTGGTGGGCGTCAGGCGATCCTTCTTGGGGCTGTCGCGGTCTCGCGCATGACTGTTCAGCTTGTAGCCTAGACTGTCGTGGGCAGGTAATGGCGGCGGCGGCGGCAGCAGTCCATTGAATTGCGTCTCCTTCTTGATGTCGCTCCACTCTGGACTGAACAGCGAATTGTTCTTGCCAAGTTGCTGCTGCGGTTGCTGCGACATTGACGGGGCGCCCGCATCCAGCGGCGGCAGCTGCTGCTGCATATGATTGTAGCTGGGCACTGCCTGGCTCTGGCCATAGGGCAGCTGCTGCTCGTACGGCGGCATGCTGTGGACGGATGACGATGAGCTTGATGACGAGACGGATTTATTGCGATGCGAGCCATGGCTGCCATAGCCAGCGGTCGGCGGCGGCGGCGCACCGTTGTTGCCAACACCTGCGCTGCTGCTCGGGTAACCGCCGCGGGACATGAGCGGATTGCTGGATCCGCTGATGCTGAAGGACGGCGGCGCATTAGGATACATTTTACTGCTGCCCGACTTGCTGACATCTTTGGAGGAAACGCCCGCGGCAGATGATGCACCTGAGGCGGATGAGCTGCTGCGACTGTCTAGGAGCGGCGGCGGTTGCTGCTGCGGCTTGGAACTAGTCGACATCTTGTGGCCGCCGTGGGGTTGCATGCCAACGGGCGGCATGCCACGAGAGGATTTGTGATAGTCCATGGGCATGGGTAGTCGGCCAGACGGTTGGCTCGACGAGCTGCGTTGACCGCTGCCCGTCGAGGAGCTGCCGCTGCTGCCACGCTGCGCCGACGATGAGGAGCTCGACTGATGGCCGGAGGGCGCGCGACTACTGTAGCCGGGTTGCTTCGATTTGTGATCTAAAAGGGGTGGGTCAGGGATACATAATTATTATCATAGCCACAAGCTGTTGCCTCGTATTTTGCGTAACGTACCTCCGTGTGCCTCGGGCGGCAGGGCGCCTGGATAGTTTGGCAACTTGTGATTCGATGAGGAGGAGGAGGTAGAAGAGGACGAGTTACCTGGAGCACCGCCCACCGATGACGAACGCTGGTGACTTCCATCGCTGCGCCTCTGCTGCGACGGCACCATGCTTGGCGGCGGCAGCAGCGCCGACTGCGAAGAGTCGCGGCTGTCGCTGCCGTTCATTAGCTCCGGCGGCGCCGTGATGTTGGAGTGATAGCCCTTCATCATTTCGCTCATCTTCCAGTCTTCTTTCGGCTTGTTGTCCTTGCTGTTGGTGGCCGTGCGATTGCTGGCGCCCTGGGCGATTGCCTTGATCGAGTTGAGCTTGGACTTGAGCCGGGCCGGACTCTTCTCGTAGATGGCAATGAACTCGTCCGTCAGCTGCTTGAGCAGCTCCAGCGACACGCTCTTGTCCACATAGTAAAACCAGTGCTTGCCCTCAGTCGATTGCGGTATCTCCCAGCGCGACCATTTGCAGGCCAAGTAAATGCAGAAGCAGGCAACCACCGTGGGTCGATATTGCAGGCACATCGAGGTCAGATGCAGGCTAACAATTGCGAATAAGGACAAAGCGTGCATTTAAGTTATTGTTTGCAGGTAGAGTATTTCGAATTCTATCATATTATTGGCGATCGTATGCATGTGTGTGCGTGTGTTTATGTATATGCTGGGGCAGGCCAAACAATTTGTGGATACAATAGAAATGGGGCGGAACCTTAAGATATTGTAGTTCGCGTGGAAACGGGTTCGAGCTCCTGACGAGTTCATAGAAGCCAAATGTAAGTTAATTATTCTTTAACTTAAGAAAAGACTTTCAGAAACGTTAACAACGCATATTCCCAAACACAAAAAACAGAAATGTGTGTTTTGAAGATATGATAAGTATTTCTTTTATTAAAGGATAGTCTTTATTTGCTCTCAGTAGATATTTAATGGATTCCTTGGCGATTAAAAGAAACATAAAATCGTTATCATAATAATCATACACAAGTTGTTGATTATCATTTGAATATGATCACAATTTATGAACTTTGTAGATCATATAACACATACAGGTACAAGAGTTAACTTCGGCGAGCCGAAGTGGAAATACCCTTGCAAATAGATAGCAGATGTGGGGAGTATGCAAATCAATAACTAATAGATCCCATGAGAGCTATAGAGAGATATAGTCGAGCGATTTGCATGGAGCAAGGTGAAGCTCATAATTGTAGAGCTCCGATCGGGCCAAATCCGGCATATATATGCGGAGTCTATGATGTATACGGATACATCAAGATAGATTAAAAACCGAGAAAATAGAATTGGAATGTGCAGACGGACAAGGGGAACCAAGCTCATCGTACCGTTCATATATATCTTTATACATTATAGGGTATGAAACGTCTTCCACACTGTGCAACGCATCTCGTGTCATCTGCAAGGGTATACAAAGTAAGAAGTATGTAAGAAAAGGTGTCATAAGAAGGTCAACTGTTAGCTGGATAATTTGCTCAGGGAACAGCAGTTAATGATGACCTTAGCACAGGTAAAGCTGTCAAAAGGGACGCGCGCGCTCAAATGACCTACATGATTTTTGACTCTTTTGTGTAGCTGTACTCATTGTGCGCATAGAGGCCCACATAGACACACACGCACACACACACATGCACAACACACCAGCCCGTCTATACCATACGCTTGGTGGAGGAGTATACAGAGTATCCGGATCAGGGATACCGTCAGCTTTAGCTGTATTAGCCATACCTGTTTGAGGCCAAGAAGTAGGAGGTTTGCGCCAGATCCTTGCATGCTAAAATATATCACAGTGTTATCAATTCACAATTGCTCTAATTAGCACGCAGCCATTGCATTTGAATGGCATTTGTATTTATTTTTTGGATATATTTTTGTTTTAGAGCATGGTGCCTACCTTTGACCAGCTGGCACGTGCGCACCACATGCGTGTGCGGATGATCGATGGCCACGTCGAAGCCGAGCGTCTGCAGCAGTACGTTCTCATTGAAGACGAGCTCCTGGGCGAGATCTGCATAGGTCTGTTCGGTTGTCTGTGGCAGGCACTTGTTGGCCGCTCTAATCACATGCTCCAGCTTGCGCGGCTGCTCCTCCACCTTGGCGGCCAGGAACAGGCTGGCCGAGGCCATGGAATTGCGATGGAAATGTGTGAACGAGTGGAACGCATAGAATCGATGCATATAAACAATAGCCGTATTTATGCACAGCTGTGACACCTGCAGTCGCTGGCCCATCTCCTGTATCAAATACGCCGTCATTTGTCTATAATGCAGCTCATCGTCGCACTTGATGCCGCAGCGGCGGCTGGGCGAGTTCCCCAGCTGCTCGTTGCTGAAGTACCAGATTTTGTCCTTCTCAAACGGTAAATTGTTGTTGTTATTACTGTTGTTGTTGTTGCTGCTGCTGCTGCTGCCGCTGGCGGCGACGCTGCCCGTTGCAGTTGAGAGAGCGGCAGCGCTGGGGACGCCCGCGGGCGTTGCCAACAGACTCATGGCTCACACGAACAAACAGACACACACGCGTTGACTTCGTCTTCTTCTTCTGCTTCTGCTTCTACTGCTGATGGTTTGCGATTTGTTAAATACACATGCAAGCCGTTTTCCCGTTGCGAATAGAAGAGGCAACACAACACGCACAGTTTTACAGCAATTTGTATTAATTTCAATAGATGCTTTGGCTTGGCAGCTGAGTCAAATATTGTTGTTGTCGTCGTCGTCGTAGTAGGAACTGTACGATTGAGAAGAAGAAGCACTGGCAGAGTCTCGTTTTTCTTTGTCGGCCGTAGCAGCCAATGCGTTTGTATTGGTATTGTACTGGCTTGTGGCGTGGTGTAGGAGGGAAAGGTGGCTGACGCTGCTGGCTGGGCTGCTGCTGCTGCTGCTAATGCTGCGCGTCTGCTGCGGCTGCCACAACACATTTGCTATGGAAAGTAGCAAAATGCACACTCGATTTCGATTTGTTTAGTTATTTGTGTAGTTTTCACACTTTTTACGCCATTCAAAATCTGCTTTTTCTGCTGTTTTGATGGCGTTGAGTGTGCGCTAGTGTATGTGTGTGTGTGTATGTGTGTGGTTTTCTGGAAATTGCGAATGCTCAGCGACGAACATACATAGACGAGCCCGACGACGTTCGTTATGCAACTTGTACATCAATTCATTGTTATCATTGTTGTTATTGCCTTTTCGCCACACAAAAACACCTCATTTTTGTTCTATAATTTGCAATGCAAATGCATCGCAAAAATGTGATTTTGGTTTTGGAACGCACAATGACACAAAAAGAAAAAAATGTATGTATGTGTATATGTATTTACAGTATGGCCGTCGCAATCGCATTCGCATATCGATACCATTTATATCGCTATGCCAAAATATCGGCAATGCCATGGCCACGATGCGCGATATTGTGGTGGTATTTTCACTATCGATATACACTGTAAAATGCAGCCTTCGAATTTTAATTATACTTAAAACTAAATTAAAGATAAATCAACAACTTACTTTAACTGCATAAAATGTAGAATTTTAATGGAATAATAAAAGAGCAGTGGCAATGTACCATGCGCTGACAAATAACATATGATTAACAGTGCCAGTTTAACATTAACAGAGGTCGTACATGGTGCGCATGTTAAACAAAGGTGTCATAGCAGCTAGCTTTTTGACTTGAATACGCCCATAACGTGTTCCGCAATTGCAAACTTGTTTGACAAAGTTATCATATTAACAAATACTTAAGATAATAGGTGGAAGTTGTTTTTTAGTCTCATTTATTTATGTTATTTATAAAACAGATAATATATAAGTATGTATATATATATTTTTTATAGCAATCTGTAGATTAAAATATACAAAATTTAGCTAAAAATCTTAAATCTCTAACGTTTCCATAACAGTAAATAATTATGCTATTTCCATCAGATTTCCAGATTTCATTATCTTCATCTGTTAAACTTAAACCATTACCTTTTTAATTGTTGACCCATAAAGTCATCTACATATCTCATGTTTCGCTCTTTTTCCGATCTAATTACTAATTTGTGGCTCGCATTTGCTGATTTTAATGCAGACGTTTTTTTCAATCGCCTGAAGAATATACATAAATGAAACTTAAGTAGTGTTGCATAGTGCTTAAATATAGATGCACATATGATTAGGTATATATATATATATATCTATGTGTATATAAACTACATATTATCTTTTCAACAGATTCGCTAAAACCGTTTCCAAACCCAACTCCCGTTTCGACTAGCTAATGGAGAGACCTTTCCCGATAATCCAAAATGAATTGCATTCAATATCAAACTTCATAAATTAGCTCACTCGATCTTAAATCTAATTCCACGTGAAGTACCAATAAAGTAAGTATTTGCCTTAGTTCTGCTACAGATCCTTCAGATCCTTAAGATCTTCTTCTTGAAATCGAATCTTTAATTTAGTTGGTCTTATCCAGCATGTGTTTTTTGTATTCGATTGGTTCCGATCCAATTCAACAAATACACACATCTACATATATAATTGTTGTATATATGCATTAATACGTAGTTATGACTAAGTGTAGTTGTAGAACTACGACTAATAAGTGAAACATGAGGTCCAGAAGTTGATTATATACAATTACAGTGCACAATAGCTGCTTTGTTATCGATCTCAGATTTCGAACATAAACGTAAAATTTCGATGCTATTTCCTTTAAAAAGGTTCCATTTAAATGAATGTTTTGGAGAATTTCTTGAAACAAAAACCTTTCTGTAAAGCTGTTTTCTATTTTGTGTGGACTACGTTATAGATCGGCCAATCTGTCCGATTTTCGTTGCACTGGCGTACATATATGCATGTATATATCTATGTTTTCGTATTGTTCGATTTTTCTGTGTGTAAATTGTTCAAACTTCGTGTTATGCGTTTATCTTAAACTCTATAATAAGTATGTATATATTTAGATAGACACTTGCTGCTCCCGTTCTCATGTTCGAAACCTCAAAAACTGAGTCCTCATCTCGTCTCCAATACAGGTGTGGCCCAAGCACATACTACAATACATGAAAATGTCTGGCTTAAGCTATAAAATGCATCGTCTAAATTTATCTAAAATATTCGATCTGCTCGTAGAATAAATATGGTATTGTATAGACTATATAGACTTTGAATATATATACTATAATTGTTTCATAACTTATCTCTTATATGCACTTTAAATGGGAGGTATATGTAGATTTCAAATTTGTAACGGGTTGCAAATATTTGTATGTTCTTTCGGATCGAAGATCTTTTGTTTCTATCGACTTATCGCTTCTTATTTATCGACTTATCGATTTATCGAATAAAGTAAAACGCATGCATATTGAAATAATAATTTTATTTTAATAATAAAAAATAAAAAATAATCATAAAAAATGTTTACAATGAACAGAGTTAAACTCAAAACTCACTTCCGTTTATTATCATCATCATCATCATCATTATCATTATCATCATCATTATCATCATATATATCATTATCATTCTTCCAATCATTGAACAAAAATCGAAAAACATAAACTGTTCATTCCGTTGCTCGGGACATACACATAATAATAATAGATAATGAATAATGGATAATGAATAATGGATAATGATAAAGGTACTTAGAAGAACGCAACTACATAAGTATAAAAGAAGAAATATTGAATAGAATAGAACTAGGAGTTTGTTGGTATCTTTTAACTTTCTTCTACTTTTGCTTTAGTTTAACTTTAGTTTAGTTTATGCATTTAAGAGATTGCACGTTTGGGCAGTGTTTGGAAATTGTCGGTGTGTCTATGTGTGTGTGTGTGTGTGTGTCTGTGTTGCATTGAAAGTTGCCGTTGCATTTGCAGAACTTGGAACTGTTTTTTTTTTGTATATTGGTTGAGTTGTGGCAGTGTGACGTAACAAAAAGCGTTAACAAATATATTTCAGACATAAACTTCAGACCAAAAGTTGTTTGTTTTGTATTTCAAGTTGATTTCGTAAAGAATGGTTATTTTTTTTTTTAGAGTTTTTCCTGTTTTTAAGTGCCTAGCATGCTTTGTGGTTCATTTTTGCGGAACTGGTTCGTTTGAACCGTGCAGCTCCGCAAAGTGAACCACACAGAATATGTTGCTCTGCTGCTCCTTTTTGTTTGTTGTGTGTGTTTTTGTTTGTTTGTCTGTTTTCTGTTCTTTAAATATACAAAACTTACAAGTTAATAATTACAAGAAAGTTGTCGACCACAAGCTACAACATTTGTTGGGCGCGTCGCCGTGAACGGGTGTGTACTGTGGCTCCAGTTAGGATATTGGGCAGGGTATGGTATATATGTAGAAGAAGAAACACTTAAATAAATAAACTATCGATAAGCATAAACCTAATTAAAACTATGAAATATTTCTCATCTCTTTATAAAATAAGCAACAAAAACAATGAGCCCGAAAACGCACACAAATACAGTTAGTTTTTTTCTCTTTAAACTACTTTGTAGAACTCGTATGCTACGTCCGGTAGTGTATGTGTATGTAACCGTTGGGTGCTTGGGCTAGAGGGGTGAAGCGGGCATAGTTCGGGAGGGGGGAGTGGGTTTAGGGTAAGGGTAAGGGTAAGGGTATTAGTTATATTAGGCTAGGCTTTGTTGTAGGTGTATACAGTAATTCGTAGCTATAAGTTTTCACATACACATATCAAATATCAATAAGAACTTCATCGATAATCAATCATCAATCAATCAATCAATCAATCAATAATAATAATAATAATAATATAATAATAATAATCAATAATAATAACAATATGCATTGTAATAATAATTAAATGTTACAATTAAAACACTAAAGCCAATGAATAGATCATTAATTACTAAAGAATTTTACGTTTTCGCATGTTTGCTTCTCTGTATACATAATAATTATTTACTATGTATATATACATTATGCACATGTATATGTATGTGTATACATGTATGCATAGGCCTAGCAGCTATGTAATTTATACTCTCTTCCGCGCTTAAATCTGATGTGTCCTCTCTTAGACCTAACAAAAACTCAACATGTACAAAAAAACCCACCTCGCATTGATCGAAACAATTAAATGTAGCTTACCACACACATACACATACATATGCACATGCCGTACACATGCGTGTACGCATGTGCGCGTGTGTATGCATGCATATATGTAGTTTGGATGCTTCTGCTCTTCCTCCTCTCTCTTTCTGTTTTATATGTATATTTCTACTATTGCCGCTAGCCGGTTCAGCTCCCATTCTATTGCCACCGTTTCGGTAAGGTTTACGTCTATTTACATGCTCTCTATCTCTCTCGCTTGCACTCGTGTGCTCAGACGCCATTGCAATCGATCTCAACTATGTCCTTGGGCACATCGACAAACTGATAGACCAGCCGCTGCCCGTCCACCTTGGCCAATATGCCGCGCTGGTAATAGTAGCGCAGGGCGCGGCCCATCGTCTCGTAGTTCATGTCCGGCTTGTTCTTGTGCATGCCCCAGAGGCGGGAGACGGCTTTGGAGTCGACCAGCTTGAAGACGCCCTTTTCACGGTTCGTCCACTTGATGAAGCGCGGACAGTATTCGCGATCCTGGAGCAGCTTCAGCAGAAACTCCCACAGGTAGGTGGTGGAGCCCTCGCGGCTGCGCCGCTTCACCCCCATCTCCAGCTTCGGTTTGCGCGGCTTTTTCGCCTTGCGCTGCTGAAAGCCGCCCAGCTCCAGCATATAAGAGAGATCATAGTTAACGCTCGACGTCGCCGGCTGCTGTATGACGCTCTGCGTGCCGCCGGCACTGAGCATTGCGGCCGCTGCGACGGCGCTGCTGCTGCTCACGACCGATGCCGCCGCCGCCGCTGCCGCTGCCGCAGCATTGGCAATTGTGGAATGCGTGTGCTGTGGTGTACTATGCAGCTGGTGGGGGTGCGTTGACGCCAGCTGCGCTGCCGCCAGCTGTGACTGTGGGTGCTGTTGTTGTTGTTGTTGCTGCTGTTGCTGTTGCTGCTGATGATGCAACTGTTGCTGCTGCTGGTGATGTGACAATTGTTGCTGCTGTTGCGGCGCGTGCTGCGCCTGCTGCTGCTGCTGCTGATGTTGCAGGGAATGATGCTGATGCGTGCCAAAGCCGTTGGCAGCTGCGCTGCGCTGGGACGACGCTGCCGCTGGCGCATTGAAGTAGGACGTTGTCAGATAGCTGGGCGCGCCGGGCGTGCCAGGATTAACGCCCCCGCCGCCGCCGGCGCCGCTGGAGCCACTGTTGCCATAGTAGTTGTCGGGCACTGTAGGGAAATATAAAAGAGAGTGGCAAGAGTGTTAAATTTGATTGCAGAGTTGCCAGATTAACTAAAATTAAAGTGAGTAAATGAATACTGTAAACACCAAAGTAATCTACATAAATATACATACATATGTATATGTACATACATACATATATAAACATTACTTGGCGCATTAATTCACACCAATTTTCAGCTAATGCGAACCACTGTGCGCAGCGCTGTCCGCCTGCTGTCTAACTATTTCACAGTGCACACGGCTACACATGTATGTATGTTTGTATGTATGTACGTGTGTAATTTTGTATGCTATTTAGTAAGTTTTGTTTTACATCCGGCGTCAACGGCGCTGCCGTTGCCCAATTCAACAGTCAGTTGCCCGACGAGAGGTGCATGGATTTGGGGGAGGGGTGGACTAGCTGAGCAAATGACTGAGCGCCGTTGAATAAAATCAAAAGTATTCGCTCACCAACACCAACACCAGCAACAAAAGCAGCAGCAGCAGCAGCGAAGAGAGCAACGTACGCTTTCGTTCGTTTTTCGCTCGTGTCTTCACCATCGCATTGTTGCATTAGCGTTGGTGTTGGCGCTCGCATTCGCACTCGTGCTCAGAGCGGGAGAGGGAGTGTGAGAGAGAGAGAGCGCACAAAACGGGAGAAGCTCACAGCGCCAGCATTGCCACATTGGCTCTGTCGCTGTCGCAGTCGCTGCTGTTGTCGTTGTCGTTGTGACCTTCACAATTTGCGCAAAGGCAATGTGTCGATGACCACAGATTTTACACAGCGACGAGCACACATACAGACACAGACACACACACACAGAGACACAAAGCGAGGCGAAAAGCATAAAAGCAGCGAGTGCAACACATTCTTATTGCAATTGATTGTGTCGTGTGTTTGTGTGTGTGTACATATGTACATATACAAATGTATATACATACATATGTATATGCGCATGTACATATGTATGAGCCTGCCATTTTTCGATTGCTGAACTTTTACTGCACACAAATACATACATATACATACACACATATGTATTGCATATTCATGTGTATTTGTGAATACTTGATATACTCACCCCCAACACTGCGATTCCATATATTCCGCAACGAATTCGCCGCATTGTTCTGATATAAATTCGGGTGCAGAAATGTGCCTGTGTGCAGGTGCGCTGCTGCTGCTGCCGCTGCTGCGGCCGCTGCCGCTGCTGAGTGGGTGGCCGCTGCGGCAGCTGCAGCTGCTGACGCCGATGTTGCTGCCGTTGTGGGCATGCCCAGGCGCGCCTTCAACTCGTCGGCGCATGGCTGGCCGCCGGAACTGGAGCTGTCCACGTCGGACACACCGCTATCCGCCGGACTTGGCGGAAATGAACCTGTGCATGCAGTGAATGGGTCAAGATTAACAAGTTGCCAATACTTTTTTTTTTTTGGGGCATGTCGCTCAACAAAGGGCGTGTGCACTGTGGTTCACCTTGCTGGCAAGCTGCTTGGCACTCACCTGTTGTGGCCGTCGTGTAATTTCTGTGATGTGGATTGTGGATTGCGCCGCCGCTGAGCAAATTGTGCAGCAATGGCCGATGCGGTATGGCCAAAGGTTGCTGTTGATGCGCATTGTTGTTGGCCTGTAAGCTATGCTGCTGCTGTTGTTGTTGTTGTTGCTGCTGCTGCTGACTCTGCTGAAGCGGTGTTAAGAGCGAATTCTGTTCGGTCTTGATGTGCAACAATGTTGTTGCACTGCCGAAAGCTTGCTGCTGCTGCTGTTGTTGTTGTTGCTGTTGTGTCTGCTGCAGGTGTTGTTGCTGTTGTTGTTGTTGTTGCTGGTGCTGGTGTTGCTGCTGCTGCTGCTGATGAGGTGACGGACTGGTTGATTGTTTGACAATAGGAATTTCAGTATCTGCAAAAAGAAGAGCCAAATTAGTAAAAGTATAAAGGTGCATATGTACACACATACATATAGATATATGTATATATTTTGTTGTTGTCAGCTTAAGAGATTTGCTCGTGTGAAGCTTAATTATTTGATTTCATGGCTCCGCTGGTCACTTGATACGTTTTGCTAAATAGCTGTGCAACACTCGAACTACTTCATAATGTCTGCCAACTGTTGCGACCCAATTAAAAAACAACTTTATCTCATCAGCCCCAACAACAACAATCTACAACAATCTACAACAAGCTATTCGAGTGCCGCCCTCTGCGCGTAACCGAGACCTGTCAAAATGTCCAAGCTCACATGAAATGCAAAGCTAATAATACTTAAATAATTCGCAATATACATAATTATACAAAATAGTTGTTGTTGCAGCTGTTGTTGTTGTTGTTAGCAAGTTGAGCGACATGCAAAAGTCGCCAAGAGGCTAGAAATATGCGAGCAAAACACACACACACACACACACACACATACAGAGACAAAATTGAAATGCCCCAATTCGGCGAGCCATGAACTCAAAGCAACAACAACAACAACCGTTAAAAACAATGACAAAAGAAATGCAAAGTGAGAGAAGCAGCAAAGGCAACAAAAACTGAAACAAAAAATTGCATCTCACTTTCTTTGGCTGGCTGCTGCCTGTTGTTTTTCTTGTTGTTGTTGCTTTTCTTGTTGTTGTGCATTGAGGTGCAACGCAAGAAAAATGCACAAGTTGTGTTTTTTGTTGTTGTTGTTTTCTTATGAATATTTTTCTTTTTTGCCTTTTGCAATTCTTGTTGTTGCTGAAAAGTAAAAGTGCATTTTCACTTATTTTATGCGAAACGCCGCGGCGGCTGCTGCATGTGGAAGAAGGCGAAGAAGAAGACGAAACAGCAGCAGCACAAACGACAAACAACAACAAAA
This sequence comes from Drosophila kanekoi, assembly GCA_037075305.1. Taxonomy (NCBI): domain Eukaryota; kingdom Metazoa; phylum Arthropoda; class Insecta; order Diptera; family Drosophilidae; genus Drosophila; species Drosophila kanekoi. Next base: position 8,612,132 of record JBAMCE010000141.1, read on the forward strand.
ATTGCATTGAATGTCAAGCTGTTCACACACAGCACACAAACACTTATGCATTTGGCCAGCGCATACAGTTGTCTCGCTCGCACAAGTGCAGTGTGCAGGCAAACTAAAAGGCAGCAGCAACAACAACAACAACAACAACAGCAACAGCAGCAATAAAGCTTGCATGCAAGCGTGCGCGCATACACACACACACACACACGTACACGCATACAGTTGGCAGCAAGAGAGGAAGAGAAATCAGGTCAAGGCTTGTCGGCGTTGTAGTTGTTGGTGTTGCTTTTGGCTTTGCTGTTGTTGCTGTTGTTGTTGCTGTAGTTGCTGGCAGCGGCGACGAGTTTACAATTTATGCTTTGCTGGCTGCATTATTGCATGTTGTACGCGCCACGTTTGAGTGTGTGTGCGCTTTTTTTTACAGCTTTTTAAATACCTGCACACAGTCAAACATATGCATACACACATACATGGAAACAAGCTTACAGACAATTCGCTGCCTCGTCTCGTTTTAATTGCCGCTCGTTTCATTTCGTGCATTTGCTTGCCCATTCGCCGTATTGTGGGTGAATGAGAAGCATGTAAAAAATGAAAATATATATATACTTATGCATATGAATATATCTCATATGTTTCATATACATATGTATGTAAGTATACTCAAAAGCTGCTGTAAAAATATGGCACATTTACATACATTTACGTATTTACACACAAACCAGACATTCGAACGACCTGTGTGTGAGTGTGTGTGTGTGTCTCTGCCAAGTCGTGACGGAAATTGCGGGCAAGCAGCAGCTAAATCAGCTGTGGCCTGCAACACGCTGCCTCAAACCTGCCCCACTGCAGCCCGTCAACTGCTCACAGTTTTTCGTTTTTTTCGCAGTGGAAAATCAACTTTTATTTCTCTGGCGGAAACTATAAACATTAGACGCAACGCACACAAGTTTTCTTGTTTTTAGAGAATTTTCCTTTTCGAATTTTCGGCACTTGGCTTTGCCCAACTCTGGGCGGAAATGCCTGTCAATTGTTGTTGCATATGTATTTCGCAGATATTATTATTTTGCTTTTTGTTTCTTTTCGTTCTTCTGGTTATTAGAGGAAATGCTGCCACGTGAGCGGCTGCAGCAGCGGCCAACAAGGCGTATGCGCAATGTGGCACAGCTGCGAGCGGCAGACGTTGCGTATACGTAATGTCAATTTGTGTGCATAAGCAATCTAGTTGCATGTCTCGGTGACATTTAGAGAAGCAGAAAGTGAGGAATTGTGTGTTTATTCTTTTGCGCACCTGTCACACCTGGCGTATGGGCAATGTGCAACAGAGATTACGCATACGCACGGTGACACACAAAACGCAGACGGTAAAATGTAACGAAATTGGCAAATCCATTTGAATGTTGCACAAAGAGGCTCTTATAAAACGCACCGATACACCCACTTACACACACACATGCACACACACATGGACACACAGACAGAGAGAGGGGCGCGCGCATTACGCATTGCAATGGTGCGCCAAATGCGCGCTGACCTCTAAAAATGCGGTCTATTAAAAACAAAAATAAAGCCAAACAATTTAATATATTGTGAGAAAACAACAATTGGCCAACATGAGCTGGAGCCGTACAGGTGTGTGCGTGTGCGTGTGTGTGTGCAATTAACGATAGAGTCATGTGCAGAGCTCCACATACATACATATTTACTCTTTTTTCTGTTTTTTGCCTATTGGCATTATATTATTATATGTATTTCCCTGCCCGAATTTGGACTTGAACTGCCTCGTTGATATGTGCGCGGCGTTTTGGGACAGTTACATCACAATTCACAATTCACAGTCACAATGGAGCCGCAGCATTTGCGAATAGTAGGTCAATGTAGGTATGCAGCGTACCTGCTGCTGTTGTTGTTGCTGTTGTTGCCATGATTAGTTGTTTTTAATGTACACACATTAAATATGTGTATAAACAAATTGTGCCAAAGGCTTGTCGCTGCGACGAACCCCAACGACAGGCAAGCGGCTGCAGGGTATTGCAGCGTCGAGCATGCCAAAAGTGTTTTGTTTGTGCACAAAAGTGTTTTGTTTACAGTTTCTGGCCATTTCCGAGGAAGCAGCTCGTTGTGTCTGACAATTGCAACAACAACAACTGTTCAAATTATGAGTGTGTGTGTGTTTGTGTGTGTTGTTGTTGTTGCTGTTGCTGTCTCATTGCGGTATTGGCCTATTTTGTCTTTAAGTTTAGGTCGTGGGTGTGTTGGCGCTGGGGATTTTTCCCACTAACAAGAAATTTATGAGATTTAAGCTGATTTTATAGATGGGTTAGACAAATAAAATGGAGTTTGATTTAAGCTTAACTAACTAAAGGAAAGTATGTTTCAAGCAGAAACTGTTTCTATTTGGGTTTTTACATACATACATATGTATATGTAGCATGCATGACAAGAAATAGATAAAATGTTACTTTATTGCACTGCCAAAAACAAAGCTAACGATAATAAAAAGCAGCCAAAAATTTGTGTGCATTGTGCATGTGTGTGTGTGTGTGCGTGTGTGTTTCACAGCGAAAGCAATTTGAGCGTGGCAACAACAATAACAATAACAAGTAACAGCAACAACTGCGGCGCTGACGACCGATTAACCAAAAGTAATATGCGAACAACAGCAAAACAGACAAAAGAAAGCAACAGCAACAACAACAACAACAACAAGAGCAGCAACAACGACAGCGACAACGACGACAACAACTCAAAAGTTCTATATTTAAATATTATAATTTATGTGTTTGTTTGGCTATTGTACATGTGCATACATACATATGTACATACATGCATACATACAGCTGTACATTCATACATACTAATGTAGAAGTTGTTGCTGTTACTGTTGTTGTTGTTGCTCTCTTCCCCATTCGCCCATTCCCGTATTCCCATCATGGGACTGCTTCCGTCAGCGAACTCAGTTCCCAGTTCATTCCCACTTTCCGTTCCCAGTTCTGGCTGCCGCTCTCCCATCATATGCGACACTCTTTCGCTCTCTTCCTCTCGCACTCTCCGCAAATTCCTGTTCGGCGTGTGCATTGTTGTTGCTGTTGCTGCTGCTGCTGCTGCTTTGGCTGGCTTATTTTGGCTTTCATGCCTCTGCTGCGGCGCTGTGTGTGAGTCTTTCACATTGCTTGTGTATGGGTGCAAAGAATAAAAGCCGCTGTCGGCAGTTGCTGTTGCTGTTGTTGTTGTTATTTCTTTTGTTCTTGTGTTTGTGAGTCGTCGTCGTCGTCGCCGCTGCCTCTGCCTCTGCCGCTGCCGTCGCTGGGCGCATTTGTTTGCCTGCGTCTGTATGTGTGTGTGTGAGTGTGTTGTGTGCTTGTGCGCTTTTTGGAAATTCAGTCTCAAGTTCAAGGTCTCGCGGATAACGCACACACATGCAGACAAGTGCGAGACGCACACACATACACACATGTGTGCGATTCTTATTGCTTGTTTAAGCTACGTGTATGTCTGTATGTTTATGGCGACATATACATACATACATATATGTACGTTTGTGGACTTAAAGCAGCATTTATCATTATGTGCATCTGTATTGGTGCGGGCTGTTTACTTTTTGTTGCTGTTTTTCGTTTTGCCTTTATTATATGTATACAGTTTGTTTGCATATATTGTACACATTTAAAAATAAAATAAGGAGCAGAAAAAATTAAGCAGAAAAAAAGCGCAGCGACTACAAAAATTATTCCTCAATATTTCCGCATCAAGAATTGATACCGAGTTGTTGTTTTTTATTGTTGTTGTTGTTGATTTGTTGTTGTTGAAATTTTTATTATTGCTGTCATTTCATTTCACTCTTGATACAGAAATTTCTCGTTGAATACAAAAGGAAATGCATATGTACAATTGTATGTACGCATGTATGTACGTATGTACATATGTACGTATGTATGTGTACATACATATTTATGTCTACACATGTGTATTGTAATTTTTATGAGCTGTTTTTTTGGTTATTTTGTTTTGTGTTTTTTGGGCAGCATTTTAAATTTTTTAAATTATATGTATTTTGATTATTCTCATATGAATATTTATGCATATAATATGCATAGAGATTGTCGCATTTGTTTGATACGCAATTTGTTATCTTGCCGAATAAATTTTGTAACAATTTTTTTGGTGTTGTCAATATTCCTTTGTTAAATGCGAATACCCTGTATGAAGATGGCAAAGGGTGTATGCAAGATGTGTTAGTCCAATTTCAGATACTTCGAATGTATTCAATTAGATTACATCAACAAGGATGCAAGGAACAGGAATGTGTTAGGTACATCATCTACATGTACATATGTTTAGAATACCCTATAACTTGAATACCCTTTAATAAGAAGAGAACAAAGATAGCAAAAGAGTGCAAGATGCGATCTTACCTAACTCCAGCCTTAGATATAAGGTTTTCCTCCAAAAGAGGAAAATGTCGTACATATGTATGCATATGTATGTATTCAGGAATGTTAAAGTAAATGTAAAGGAACGTAAGGGAAAGGAAGAGTGGGAGAGGAACATTTAATGTACATATAAACAAATCTCGTTCTTATAAATACTGTAAACATCTCATTAAGAGACATGATAAACATATTTAATAAGATGTTCGTATATTAATTTCCTTTGACCCTTTTAACAGACCGTTTTATAATGAAGGCATAAAGTGTTCTGCTAGACTCTAAAGTAATTAAAAGTCTTATTAAGTATGCAATTTATTCTGCATATATCTTTTTTTTAACCGGATATTACATAATTTTGGTTTATTCTGGTCATTCGCTCTGTTGCCAATTCTCGCACCTGTCACAATTAGCGCTTTCTCTGCAGAGTTCTTATATACATACATACATTTGTATATATATATATGTATATGTATATATATATTAGCCAGATCTCATTCTTTATCTAATATGTATCTGGCGCGTGACGCCACGGCAATATTTTTGCATTACAAGTGCTAATTGGGCTGTGTGTCAAATTTGCTTCTCTTCTTTATAGAGTATACATATACATACTTATATATATATACATCTATATATATGTACATATGTATTTGAGTATGTATGTATAATCATGCTGTCTGCTCTTCTTTACACCCACAAATCAGAAATTTAAACCAAACAATCGATTAAATAATTCATTAACAACAACAACATCGCATGCTCGAGTTTCTGATTAGCCAATTTTCCAATCAGATTTGTAATTATATTTCAGCATTTTATATGTGACATAATCCCAGTTATCTCTGACACTTACACAGACACAGACACACACACACACGCACACACACTCTCGTTAACTCTCTCTTTCAGGCTGATTATCAATTATCGCGCCGCAATCAGCGGACAGATAAGGAGACCCCGCGAATAACCATGCTGGGCAATTGCTAGAGAACTGCGCCGGGCAATTAAATGCGCTTACAAAACGCACACACACACACACACACACACACACACACACACACACACACACACACACACACACACACACTCGCACACTCGCACACTCGCACACTCGCACACACGCATGTATAGATAGACAGAAATCGAGACATGGCGCTTACATAATTCTAAAAAGTCAGCCGTATTTGGGTTAAGCTAAAGAAAATGATTTGCTAATTTCTTGCGCTGAAACGAGAAATTTAAGTTTTTCCGTGCGCCACACTCTCGCTCGCTCTCTCTCTCTCTCCCTCTCACTCACGCGTTCTTCCCCTCTCTCTATCTAGCTCTTTCTCTAGTGGTGTGTGTGTGTGCTCAGTTGTTGCCAATCTATTCCCAACCTACCTCAAAATGTTTTGCGTTAGGCCTCAAAGCAACAGACCTCGTTGTGCAGCTGTGGGTTGGCGCACGGGCGCACGGGCGGCGGCGGGTGGTGGGAGGTCAGGCTAACAACGGAGACGACGTCGCTCTTTTACACTATTTCCCATACACACACACACACATACATGCACACACAATCGCATGCTTACAGAAACTGAAGCTGCGCTGCTTACTCATGTAAAGGGAGCAGCAGACAGAGAGGAAGAGAGAGAGAGAGAGAGAGCGCGTAACAAGCCTGTAAGCGCTCGTTGCGCTCTTCGCCTCATGTCGCAATTGAAAGTTGCCTCGCATTCTGCTTGTGGCTGCGTGTGTGTGTCTGTGTGTGTGTGTATGTGTGTAGTTGTGGGCGGTGAATTGGGAACGGGAGCAGAGCTGTGGTTGAAACCCCAAAAGGTTGAAGGTAAAACAAAATCAAAAGCAAAACAAACCAAATAAAGTCGTGTAGAAAAAGGTTAAAATAAAATTAAAAAAAAAAAAACAAAAATGATTGCATGTTGTAAGAGGGCAACACACACACACGCACATGTGCATTTACTATACTCTCTAGGTGTGTGTGTGCGTGTGTGTGTGCGTAAAATAACCAAATAAAGTTTGTCAAAAGAGTTTTGTGAAAGCAACAACAAAATATTTTTGTTTTTGGTAAAATTTGAAAAGAATTTGCTGAAATAAAGTTTCCCAGCGTTGCCGCAAATGTTGATCACGATGATAACGTTGACTTTTATTTATATTTTTTAGCATCCAGGGAATGATAAGGGGGAGAGTGGGGCGAGGGGGTGTGTGGCACAGCTTCAACACGAGCGGGTGGCTGATTTGAACGCTTTGGCATTTTGATTTGATTTCGCGGCACCAGCATTTTGTGCATTCTGCGGGCCAAGTTTGCGGTTTGCAGGGTTTTCGATACGTTTGCTGGAAATTTTAAGCCAGAAATGGCATTAAAACAAAAAAAAAAACCGGGCATTATATTTGAGGCGATTGTGAGGCTGTTTAATGAAAGTTGACGAAAACAAAACAAGAGCTCCGCATTGATAACAGGCTTCAATTGGGTCAGTTGATACGAAAAAGTAAGCATTACCCAGTAGAAATTAAGATATACATACCTATATAAAAGCTTAGTCCCTCACAAACTGAAGAAAAGCTCTGCTTCCTCAGAGAGATTTACAGCTCTTTTTAAATTTGTATCTTTAAGATACATTTCTGCTGGTGTTCTGAGTATCTATTAGTAAAGCAGGGGATGCGATTACAGGACTTTCTTTAAATTTGTATCTTTAAGATACTTTTCCGTTCCAATTCGGAGTGTCTAGACTGCACACAGTTAAATATAAGCATTGTCTCCAGCTGTAGTCAACAGGTTTATATAAATATGCTTGTCTTAGGGTTTAGTTAAACGTCAGTTTATTTCTGCCCGAGCTTTCATTTTCAGCGCTAAGATAATTCGTTCGCGTCCAGCTGGCAATTGCATAAATCTGTCAAAGCCATGTACTCCATAACCCGAATTCCGGCGAAGAATCCTGCTCAGTTCTTATCCCCCCTCCCTCTCCTCCTCACGCACACACACAGACGCAACGCCCACTTAGCAGAGCTGCGAGCGACGCGCATTTCCGCTAATACAAAAATTTCAAGTACCTGACGCCCTTTTAAGAACAAGTATATATTCATACATATATATATGTATATGTATGCGTATATAGATTGTGTGGTGTGTATTGTATTTGCTTTGCACATATTTATATGTGTGTGTGTGTGTGTGTCTAGAGACTTTTGTATTTAACGTTGAGATTCCCTGCAGCCAAATCGGAGCAAAGGCAACAACCGCTTGCAAAAGTCAAAAGAGACGCCCGTGTCAAATAGAGGAAACAAGTTGTTGGCTGCTTATGCGAAGGGTTACCTCTAGCCAGTCGGAGTCTACTACTAACACACATACACATGTAACAAGTGCCAACACACACATACACACACACGGCAGTCCCCCAGTTGGCAGTTGCCAGTTGGCGCCTTGGCAATTCGCCGCAGCAGCAGCGTTCAAGCAACTGAGAAACTATTTCACACAAACACACACACACAAGCTAAATATTACAATTTACGGCACACACACACACACACACGCATGCAGAGTGAATGCAGCGCGAATGGCAAAGCAAAGCAAAGTCGAGAGCGTTTGATAGTTGAGCGGCATTGCCGCTCGCTAGAAAGCTCCTCGCACACACTAACTTGCTCTCTCGCTCTCACACGGCTCTGTTGTAGTTGTAGTTGTTGCTGCTGCTCTTGTTGTTGTTGCTGCTGCTGCTGTGCGTTTGCCGCCTAAAGTAATCAATAAAATTGTTGAGGTGGGTTAGGAAACTGTTACGAAGCTGCCGCCGCGCTGCCGTCGCCGCCAGACGCTCTTTGCTCAGACAGCGACGCTGGCAGCGACGTCGCCGTCGCCGTTGTCGTCGTCAGCGGAAATTGCGCTATTTTAAATAATGTTTATTTTGCGTTTGGACGTCTTTGTTTTTTTGTTTGGGGGAGCGCATTTTTTTTTTGTTTTCTTCTTCTTTTTGTTATAAATTTTTGCCTGGCATTGTTGTTGTTGTTGTTGTTGTTGCCAAATTGACATTTCACAATTTTGGTCTACTAAAAGTTGAAAGATTTAAAGCGAACCTCAAATGGATTTCGAAAAGAGCTGCCACAGTTTTAACAGAGGCTGCCACATACGCAGGCCAATAGATACGAGATACGAGTTTAAGCAGCATCAGCCACAGCTTGACGCACACACACACACACATGTCCATCAATCAAATATGTGATATAGATATACTATAAGGATAATCCTATTTCTATTTATAATTTCAAATATAAAAAGTTATTTAATCAAGTAGGTTTAATACATCTTGATGTAAAGATGTAAGCACGTGATTGCACTAAGCTATTCCAGCAGTTTCTATAGGATATTTTCTAGTCGAGCACTAACAATTTAGAGTTCCTATCCAATACAATCTTGATGTAAATACATGATGTACATAAATAAAAATTGCATCTACGTTATTCTAGAAGTTGGTTTGGGATACATTCAGTCAAGTATATTCATGATGTACATGATGTATATGAATATACATACATACCTACAGCATTCTAGAAATTGGTTATCCGGTCAAGCACTTCAAATAACACAATACTTCTAGATGTATGAAAATACAGGATATATACATATAAAGATGGCCTATGCGTAAAAATTCTAAAAAATGATTTTGGATATACCCAGTCAAGCACTTCAAGCCTTACAATACATCTTGATGTATGCAAATACATTATGTATATAAATATAAGATGCGACTACACTTTTCTAGAGATTGACTATCCGGTCAAGTACTTCGCTATACATCTTAATGTAAATAAATATATGAAACACAATATAATATCATAAAGGCTATATCCTAGTCAAGTCCCGCTCTTAAAAATATATATGCTAGCTGTGCAACTGTCTAGAGTTTTATACGGGGTATATCCTGGTCAAACGCACCCGCCCATTGGCCCATTATCCCATTAACAATTTGCCACTTACAGTAGCGCTTCATCAAGCTCTTCTTGTAGGCGGCGGAGCGTTCCGCCGGCTTCAGCCGCATCCTCGCCCGTTCGCAGTGCGTGGATGCATCTTCGTCGGATTCTGTGCCGGAGTAAGTGCGTCCCCGTCGCCGGCTGCATGCTGTGGCGCCTGTTGCCGACGCCGCCGCCGCCGCTGCAGCAGCTGCATTCGCTGCCGTCGCGGCGCTGCTCAGCGAGAGATCGAGGGGTGAGTCGTAGCCGTTCTGGTACTGCAGCTCGAGCAGCTCCTCATCGTTGGAGGCATCCGCCTCGATGTCCGCATCGGCGTCCTCCTCGAGCGCCTCCTCGTCCTCGATGTCGCTCATTTGCTGCTGCGCTGCTTGTGGCAGCAGCTGTGTCTGTTGCTGCTGCTGCTGCACTTGCAAGTCGTTGCTGCTGGTGATGACGCTGCTGCGCTGCAGCTGCTGCTTGCGCTCCCAAAGTATCTTGGAGACATCGTCCAGGGTGCTGCGCGTCTTGTCTGGCTCGGATTGATGCTGCTGCTGCTGCCTCAGGTGATTGTAAAGCACTTTGAACTTGCGGCAATCTGTTGCAATGCTCTCCACATCCTCCTCCTCCTCGTCCTCCTTCGCCTCCTTCTCCATCTCCTGCTTGGCCTGTGCCTGCTCCGTTTCCTCAGTTGCTGCCTGCTCCTTTGTCTCTTCTTCTTCAACTTTGCTGCCAGCTGCTGCGGCTTCCTTTTCCACTGCAGCCAAATCTGGACTTAGGCTGGGAGCAGGTCTTGGACTCTGTCGCTCTGACTTGATCTCATCTATGGCACCTGCGATTGCTGGTTTAGTTAGCTCCAACTTCCCATCCTTGGTCGACGCTGACGCGGGCGCTGGTGATGTGGGCGTCTGGGGCGCCAGGGGCGAGGCGACTGGCGTTGGCGTGGGCGTGGCACAGCAGGCAGCAGCCGTGGGCGATGCCGCCGGCGAGGCAGATGCAGAGCCTGACACGGACGAGGCGGAGCAGGCGGACGACAGCGACAGCAGCGACGACGAGGAGCTCGACGAACTGGAACTGGAGCTGGAGATGGATGATGATGAGGAGACGTTCGAGAGTGCCGCCGTCGCAAAGTTGTGCGCCGTGGCGGCCACCAAATGTTGCACCATTATCATTTTAACAGTTTCTAGATAGATAACACATACACGCACACACTCACGTTCTCTAGATGTTGCACATGCTTTTGGTTATATTATTTGTGAATTTCAGATATTGCGCTACAATTTTGAGGTATATTTGCACTATTTTGTTGTGATTGGCCGGTGGCGCCGCCTGCAGTTAAGCACATCTTTGTGGCAGGCCATCAACGGGCGGGCAATGGGGCAACGTGCCACACGCAACGCGCTACGCGAATACGCGGAAACAAACGTAAGGTCCGTCCGGCAACAGCGAATTGTGCGCTTCGCTTCGCCGTTTGCCGTTTGCTTTTGCTGTGTGCTTCGCTGTGTTTGGCTTTGCTTTGCTGTCAGCCGCCGCACGTCATTTATCTCTTACGGTATCAGCAAAACTAAAATCTAAAGTCAGCACAAAAAGCACTGCCGAGTGTTTATTAGGCGCAAACAAACGTTGCAGGCGGCGACTGCGACGCGACTGCAGCGTGCGATGTTCACGACGTCGACGTTTCTGGCAAAGCGCGCGCGCGCCCCACTCACAAACACAGAGACTCACTCACAGAGAGCGTAAGAGACGGCGAGAGATACAGGTGGGAATAAAATAAAATGAGCAAGCGACTGCGACTGCGACAGCGACAGCGACTGAATGGGGCTCGCTTGCTCGGCTCGCGCCAACTGGAAGAGCGCGAGCCACGAAATGTTGTTGGGACCGCTGCGCTGCTATTGCGAAAACGATGTCGATGTCGGCGTCGCAGTCGCGGTCGCAGTCTCAGCCGGGAGCGCGCCAAAATGGTAAGCAAACGTAACAGTTTTGCGTATAGCGAGAGCAAAATGTTTGGCGCTCTGCTCTCTGCTTCTGTTGCTGTTCGTATGTTAAATGTAAATTAATATGTGCGAACGCCTGTGCTTACATCTGTTTGCATGTGCGTGTGTATGTGCACGGCTGCTGCTGCAGCTAAGGCTGTTTGTATTGGGTGGTTTTGTGTGCCACATGCGCATTTGCATTGCATTTCTCCTCTAGGGACATTGAGTGGCAAACATAGCCAACCGGCACAGTGGGGCAGAATACAAAAGTTTCCAATTGCTTCAGATATAGCATATGCATTGGATGTAACAGGCATATACATATGTGTACATAATTACACATATGTATAATTACATGCATAGAGCATTCAAGGTTTACTCGAATTCATGAGAATCGCAGAGTAGGGCAATATTTAAGAAGGTTTTTCTTTCAATTTTTAACACAGCGGGAAGTATGCTTGCTCTGCGTTTGACAGATGACAATGTAAACACACACATACATGCATGCCGAATACACATATAAGATAATCATAGAAAAAGCATTTGCTCGACTACGAGTTACCCTTAAGCCACATTTAAATGAACCCATCATCAACCCACCCATTCATAGAAGAAATATATACCCAATATATTACCCAAGGATCGTCCCGTGGGAAGTCATATTAAAGCCAAGTTGATCTTAAAGCTTCATATTCTAGGAGTTTTAGATTATTTTCAAATACGGTTTCCTACTACAACTAACATATTTCTCTAATTTTTTTAAGTCTTACTTAAATTAGAGCTTTTAAAAAACTAGACTTTAAAAGAGAGGAGGCCTTTCAACCTCGCTGATAATATATACAGCAAAAACCATCAAATGGTCAGCGTGATAGCACCCACCCTTCAGAGTCTTATACAACCCTGTTTCCATTTAAATCCGCAACTGAACAACAAAAAGCTTTAAATTCCACCTATATCTAATGTTTCCGATATTACAAAACGAAGTCGAAATATAAGACTAATTCTTCGCGAACTTACTCAGGCTTATTTAAGCCTTTTAACCCTTGCAAAACTTTTCTGTTAGCCTGATCTACAGGCAAGATCCCATACAATTATATTTCATACATAAGCACACATACAAGCAAGCTCACACACACACACACACACACACACACACGTAAGTTTGCATGTAGATGTAGCCGCCTCTCTTGTAATAGCCGATGCGACCCAGACCCAGTGCGTTCACTTCAGTGGAGCAAGTGGCGAGCAATTGCAGCTATCTGGGCCCCCAAATGGGTCAGGCCAAGTCAAAAGGGCTGCGCGATCATGGGGGAGCAGCAGTGAGTGTATGTTTGTGTGTGTGTGTGTGCGAGAGTGCGACAAGTGAGCAGGAGGTGATGATGCCGGCGTCGACGTCGACGTCGCTGCTGCAATATCGTCGTGCAATCGCAACGACTATGACTCAATGCAAGTGTGTGCGAGAGAGAGAGAGAGAGGGAGAGAAAGAGAGAGAGTGGGATGGAGAGAGAGTGCGAGAGCAAAAGTACTCTCTCAGCCGCCGTCGCCGTCTCCGTCGCTGTCACCGTTTGACGATGGCAGTAGAGCAAATTTTCACTTTCCGTTTGTTTAGTTGTTGGGGGCCTTTCCATTTACTTGGCAATTGCAATTGTGTGCGTGTGCGAGTCTGTGTTTGTGTATTTGTTTCTCTCTCACAGCTCAACATGTGTGCCTGAATATTGCAAATAAAGGAAGCAGAACAAGAGCTGTAGAAGAAGATGAAACAGAAGGAAGAGTTTGGCGTTTGTGCAAAGAGGACGGCGGGGGAAGGGGAGGGGTGTGGAAGCCATGGGGAGAACTTTAATGAGGCGACGACAACGACGACGACGACGACGTCGTTGGCGACACAGACATACTTTTGCTAAGCTAGTGTGTGTGCAAAATGAGTCCAATGTACCGACAACTGGTAGCTGGTCAAGGGAGGCGAGCGACAGGGGGAGGGGAGCACAGACAGCTCCTTTGGCAACAACACAAAACAGACACACAGCCAGAGCTAGAAAGATGGAGGTAGAGAGAGAGAGAGAGGAAGAAGGAGAGCGAGTGGAGGCGAGAGAAAAGCGGGGCACAGACACAGAGACGTAAAAGAATTTTGAAGAGGAAGCGCATTAGGTGGCTTTGCTTGGGGCTGGGCACCTCGACATGTCGGGACGGACTGCGAATTGAGTTGGAACTAGAACTGGAACTGGCACTGAAACTGCGTGCTGGTAGCTTAGGCTTGTGTTGTCGATTCATGTTTCATGTTTCAACAAAAGTCATTGAACAGACGCCGTCAACAACAACAACAACGACGACGAGGACGACTGCAAATGCTTGACTCCTGCTCCTGCGTCCGCGCCCGCTCCTGTTCCTGCTGCTGGCTACGTCTCAGCTCAGACGTTAAGTCAATGGTTAGGAAGTGTCGGAAATGTATCGCTTTACTGTGCTGCGGGGCAGGGGTAGGGGGTACGTGGGTGTAGCTACCGCCTCCAACTCCCTTTGAGTATCATGCGAATCGCCGCGTCATCGACAACGACGACGACGACGACGACGACAACTGCGACGGCGACGGCGAGACAACATTTTCGGAGTAAACAGCAGTGAATGACCTCATATCATCTAATACACGCGCCATGCGCCCAAGCCCAGCCAACAGACATCCCTCCCCTCCCCCTCCCGTCCTCCACTTCTCGCCAGCTGCGACTGACTAACCTGCAGACTGTTGAGGAGCTTGCCAGCTCTCATTCTCAATCACAGTTACTCGACGATTACGATGGCAACGAAGACGACGACGACGACGGCGGCGACGTCGACGTCGACGTTTGTCAAACTTATTTGTGCTCCTCCATTCACGAAAAATCATCAGACTTGTAATTGTTACGGTTTCCACTGCTTTTTGACTGGTGCAGAGGAGGGCTGTGGTGGGGGGCGTGGCCGACTTGTTAGGTTGCTGGGAGATCTCTTTGTTTGACGGTCGGTAATCTGGTCAATGATGTTAGTTCTTTGTCTGCCCAGCAAGCGGTGGGCGGTGGGCGTTGGGCGGTCGAGGGGTCTTCGGGGCGGGGTCACTTGTAGGTTAAACGAGCGACATTTATGACGGCTGCGTTTGATTTTGATTTGGATTTAGATTTGGATTTTAATGCCAGCCAGATAAGGGATACAAATTCTGCTTGATTGTCCCTATAAGCTGAAGCATAATTTAAACATTTGACCTGCGGGGATATGGAGATTAAAGAGAAAGAGATGGAAAGAGAGAGGGAGAGAGAGAGAGAGAGAGTGAGATGGAGGGAGAGACTGAGAGCGATTTGCAGCAGACGCAAGTGAAAGTGAAAATTGCTGGAACATTTTGGAAATTTTTGAGTGATAACAATGCAAAAAATTGACGACTGACAGACTCCCGAATATTTTGGAAATTTCTAGCGATAACAATAAAAGTATCACAAATGGATTTCAAAAGCTGATTAACAGACATAATAATATGAAGTAATATTTATAAGCAACTTTGAACTTTTAAGAATAACAAATGTTATATATAGACTGGTTAAATCAAAATTAACAAAAGCAAAGAGACATTTCGAGAAATGTTTTAATGTCATTCAAGAAATACTATAATCTACTTAAAGTATAGATTTCTGAGAGATGTATAGTAATATGTGTAATCATATATAATATATGAATCATTCAGTCAGTCAATCAATCAGTCAATCATATAATCAGTCAGTCAATATTTACAAGTTATCAAGCTGGTAAAGTTGGCTAAAACTCATAACTGATTCAACTAATAATTGTTGGCCCAACAGTCAGTCAGTCAATCAATCAGTCAGTCAGTCATTCAGTCTGTCAATCAATCAGTCATATAATCAGTCAGTCAATATATATACAATTTAACAAGCTGATAAAGTTGGCCAAGACTCAAGATTGATAAGGTTTATAATTGTTGGACCAACAATCAGTCAATCAATCAGTCAGTCATTCAATCAATCAGTCAGTCAATCAATACACACAAGTAAAATATGGTAAGCTTGTCCAAAACTCATAATTGATAAGGTTTATAATTGTTGGCCCAACAATCAGTCGGTTTATCAGTCAGTCAATTAATCACCCAGTCATTCATTCAATCAATCAGTCAAACAGTCAATAAACACATGAAAAATAAATATGGTAAGCTTGTCCAAAACTCATAATTGATAAGGTTAATAATTGTTGGCCCGAACAGCTGTTTGGCCAAGCGCTCGCAGTTTTCTTTTGCTAGCTTCAGGAAATTTCCAGTCGAGTTTTCAGCATTGTTTTCTTTTAATTGAATATGTTTTTGCTTCTTCTATTTTGGCAGTTGCACTTTTCGTAGTAGTTGCAGTTGTGTATTGGCATTCACCTTTTCATTCAAAAAGCGACTAGCTCAGCGCTTTTATTGCCTCACAGCGGCAACCTTCAGCGCAACTGTTTCCCCATTTCTTAACAACAACAACTGAAAATGATTACGTTAGCCGAGAAGTTCAGTTACTTAAAAAACTAAACAACGCACTTGACCCTCAGCGAAAGACATAAATATCATTGTTATTAACATTGGAGCCGCAAAGAAGCAACAAAAACAACTGTTGTCAACTCGCGGCTGACCCACGCGGCGTATGCGCAACGTCCACAGGTGTAATTAAACGTGTAAATGCGGCCTGTTACATGGCAATTACATGAGCCGGGCCCAAAGCAGTTGCAGACGCAGCCCTTGAAGTTCGTGGCTAAAAGCAAATACACAAACAGAAAGAAACCAGCGAGAAGCTAAAGAAGCAGCAACTGCAACAGAATTATGCATAATGCAGAATTGTTTTCAAGGGAATAGTTGAATATTTGCAGCAGCAAGAAGCAGAGAGAAGTGCTGCTGGAATTGTCCTGTCGCAATCCCAGTTAATGATGACGAGAGCATCGCGTCGTCTGGCTGGCTAGTTTTATGTCTTTATGTGTTTTAATTAAAGTTAAACGAAATCGAAAGCCAACCAGACAGCATTAAATGTTGTTCAAAGGAAATGGCTGATGGGGCAGCAGCAGATTTGCAGTTGTTATACCCATTGATAAATGCTTACGAAGGGTATGCTGGACTAGTGCCCAAGTGTATGTAACAGACAGAAGAAGGCATGCCGACAACTGATCATAACAACTGATCAGAATCAAGTACATACATTATATGTCTAATCAGCACCATATTTATACTTATTTAACTGATCAGTATCATATGCATGCATAAATAACTGATCAAACTGCCCAATAGAGTAGTCTGTCTGCTCGAAGAGCTGTTCAAAATAGAGAGTTGTAAGATCTAAACTAATCCTAATCCACACACCAAGCACTCGTATCACCTTTTTCTCGATATCTCCACCCTTGCGCTCAATATCGATAATTATCGATTTTGAGACATTCTTTTCTAAACATTACTCGAAGATTATAAGAGCTAGATGCACCAAATTTGGTATGGTGACTCTCTTTTTGAATATCCAGCTTAAGCATATTTCATTTTGTGCATTTCCTTCATTCCCTCCCAATTTATAAAGTTCCAGTCTTGAGCTTTGGTATGCACACACTATTGGTTGTCATATTTGAGGCCTATAAATCTCATAAAGATTGGCTTGTAAACAACAGAGATATCTAAGAACACATTTTCTATAGAGTGTAGGGCTACGACAAGAAGAAGCAGAGCGTAAGCCTATGTGTATCTTTGTGTATGTGGAAGTGAGGTTGAATGTGTGTAAAGACAGTTCGACGCAGCTTTTTAGGGTATCACCTCGTCGGTCAGTCCAGTCTAGTCTGGATGTTGTTGGCCAGCCACATGGACTGGCTGCCCGTTTGAACGGCGCTTTTCCACTTGCACTTGACAACGAAAATGCCACAACAAAAACAGCAGAGCTGGCACAAACAAACAAGCCAGAAAGAAAGAGAGAATGAGAGAAAAAAGGAGGAGGGAGTGAGAGAGAGAAATAGAAAGAAAAACTCGTCAGCCAAACCACAAACAATGGCATCCTACTTTTGGCCACAACAAGTCGCTCATACGCCCCGTTGGCCCGGTTAGACCGTAGCCCGTTGGCATTGTTTGCCTCGTCTGCTGCGTCTACCCCCTCTCCTTCTCCCTCTCTCAGCCCGTCGCGTCTTTATCGTTTTTTGGTTTTCCTTTCTTTGCCCGCATGTTGCACTTGCACTTTCTTTTTGCATTATGGCGTGTGGAAAAACTTTCGATTTTCTCGCATAAAATGAACAAAAAAACAAACAACCAAAAAGCAAATTATTTTTGCTGTTTTTTTTTTTGCAGCTGCAAAGAAAATGAAAGCGAGAAGTGCAACAACACGGCGCCGGAGACGGGCGACTCATTCCTAAATCAGTTAATAGGTATCTAAAGGAAAAAATTTAATCGGGAGCCTCGGAAGCATCTCTATAGAGGAAGATAAGATGGAGAGTATTCGACGGCCAGAATGCCCTTCACCTCGGACTAAATGAAATGTGGAGAAGTTGCTCGAAATATGTTTTCTAAGTTTTGCCTGATTTGTGCCTGACCAAGAGATATCCTGTAACTAGCTTAAAGGAACATAATCTTCCAGTTCGGAAGATAGTTATCTGAAAAGTGAGACATTCTTATCTCGTGTATACTATAACAGAACTTATATACCAAATTTGTTCCCCATAGCTTGTTTAATCCTCGAGATATGCTTAAGAATCGGGGAAATTGATGCAGGGTATTAATAACGAGTAAGGATTTGCCTTTAAATGAATGTAAGGTGGGGTATTAAGAACGAGTATTTTAAGAGCGTGTGCTTATTTTCTTTTAGGTGCGTGTAGGGTATTGAAAGGGTGTGCCCCTTTCCTTGCAAATGGATTTAGGGTATCAAAAATGATTGGCTATTTCCATGTAAAGTATTGTAGGGTATTGAAAAGGCGTGGTTATTCCAATGTTAATGAAAGTTAAGTATTAAAAACGCGTGCATAGTTCCTTCTAAATGGATGCAGGGTCTTAAAAACCGGTGCCTCTTGCCTTTCAAATGCCTTTAAATATGCCCCAGAGTTAGTCTGAAATCTTGTGCAACTAATCTCGATTTGATGCCGATTTAGCTGGCATTTAATAGCCGTATCGATGGTCACGTGCCACCTGCAACCGGAGCAAATTGCGGCTTGAGCTTGAGTCAAGCGAAATAATCATGATTTTCCTAACCGACTTTACCAGGTTGGATGACTTCAGAGCTCCGTTGCATTTGTATGCATCGTCGGTCATTCATAATGAAAGTGAATTTCGCATAGTTTTTCTTTCCTTTGCCCGCGAAAGGGGAGTGGGTGGGGGAGGGGGAGAGGTGTGCAATCAGTGCGAACAGTTGCCAACATTTATCCGTATGTTGTTTGGGCCCGTTTTTTGTATATGGCTAATTTCTAATGCTCTGCCGCTCGCCTATTCGCACTCTCCGTCTGGGTTAGCCAGGCAAACCAGTTAAAGCCAACTTGTTGGCCAACTCGCTGCACGTCCGTCCGACCGTCCGTCCGTCTGCCCGTCTGTCTGTCTGGCCGGCTGGCGGCCGCTTTTGGCATCGTCATCATCGTGCGGCACTCGGCCCTGGTAACACTGACTGACTAACTGACTGACTTCTTGGCGAAAACGTAAACAACAAAACCAAAGGAAATCGCTCGCAAAAAGAAAACGTCGCTCGCATCTGGCATCAGGCTGTGTGTGCGTGTATGTGTGTGTGTGTGTGCCACATGTGGCGACTACAGCGGCCAGTTTCACATGCGATACTATCCGATGGCTGGCTCTTGATTTTCCCAACTTTTCTGGCCAGTTTCTTGGCTTCAGCGCCCCGGCTCCCAAAGCCGGAAAGTATTTATTTTAATTAACGAACGCGGAGCGTCGGAGTGTCGGAGTCGGTTCGAGTGTCGATTGTATTCCCGAGTCGAGCCGGCGAGTGTTTGATTATTGTTTGGCATTTTCTACGATTTCCGAAAGCTATCAATTTCCATGTGTCGACTTTCGCCAGTTGAGCTTTGATCTGAAAGGATTTGCTCAGCAGCAACGCAGAGCGAGGCCTCGTATGATAAAGAAAGAAGTTTTTTACAAACGTTTTCGCGTTTTTTCCACACTTGCGGGTGGAATTTCCCACCTTTGCACCTTCTCCACATAAGGCAGCTACAGTAATAATTCCAGCTCGTATGGCTTGGGCTGTGTGTTGATCAGTCAATCAGTCAGTCAGTCAGTCAGTCAGTCAATCATTCATTCGTTCAGCCAGTTAGTCAATCAGTCAGGATAACAGCTTTATATATAGAAATTATTTTAAATTACAACTTTGTTAATACATAAAAAACCTAGTTTTGAACGCAAAGCTGAGTTCAAGGATGTGAAAAGTCAGTTCTACAAAGCAAACCTTGTGGTGCCGGGTGCTGGTTCGAACCCTAAACGAAACTACCGACAATTCCTTTTTGAGTTTGGAGTATGCTTTCATAAATACTATTGCAGAAAAACCTTCAAATTTCCTATAGTTTCAACAAATAATATCTACAGAAATTATGTTTAATAAAAATAACAATAAATAATAAAGATAATTAACAATAATAATAAAACTGTGTAATTATTATTTCCATTAAAATGCAGTATTTCTTTAATATTATATACAATTTTTCGCAATAGATTTTTGCAACAATACGTGCAGCTTTGCAGGCGTCCCCCTCCCCGCACAAGCCTCGCCCCATGGGCGGCAACCTCTGGCAAACAATGCATCTAATCCCATATCGAAATGCATTGAAATGTTTCTCGAAGTCTCAAACTAAAAGTTGATTAAACTGCACAATAACAAACGGCAACAAATACAATTTTCAAGTTCAACACAATGAATATCAATTTGAAAGAGCTGTTTTGTTGGAAATTTTCCAAAATGTGCGAGTATGCGTGTGAGCGAGTGTGTGTGTGTGTGAGATGCAGCTGCAACAACAATATGGATAAGCTTAATTCTCACATATTATCTGTGGGGGAGAGGGGGAGAGGGGGAGGGGGTCTGATTAGTACCTGATGAAGAAAGAGCCACAAAATCCACTGAGAAAAACTATTAACAAAAAGTTCAAATGCAGTCCAACTGCAAATTGCTGTTGTTGTGTGCGTATGTATGTATATGTAGCTGTTTGTATGTATGCATGTTTGCGCTGCCGTAAGTTTCATTTTCATTTGCATACCCTGCAAAACTAGCTAGGTGCCCAATGAACTGATCGACCCTCAAAGCTAGAACTACAAAATTTGATACGTGAATGCTTCTACCTATATAAGTTGAATATCTGAAGTTCCTGAGTTTCTTCATGTATGTGTGTATATGTATGTATGTGTTATATGCATACATGTATCTATATGTATACTATTTATATGGTGAATATGTGTAGAAAATGTTTAAATATTTATCGAACTTAGGAGCAATTTTCCACAATTTGAAGTGTAATTTATAAATATGTATTGATATGTAAATCAATATAAAACAATTTTTTATATATTTACCTATTAAAACTAATTTCAAATTAGATCCAAAATTTTCGATTCGTCAATTAAAAAAACACATGTAAATCCCGCTTACAGAGTATCTGCTAGTCGCGTGCACTCAAGTTGCTTAGTCTCTACTTGTTTTGGTTTTTGTTGTTTGTTTACGTGTTTTATTGAAAAAGATTTTCAATGCCATTATTGTGCATGTCTGTCTGTGTGTGTGTGTGTGCGTGTGTGTAAGTTGTAAATGCAAGCAAAGCAAACGTCCGTCTAACTGTACGACCGTCAACCGCAGACATTGGGACAGAGAAGACAGAGACGACAGGCATTAGAGGCGTCGGCAGACGGCGGGCAGTGACGCTGACGCTGACGTTAACGTTGACGTCGATGCTGGCGCTGACAGCAACAGCGACTGCAGAAATAGCGTTTGCTGGCGGCAGCAGCTCATCTGACGTTCGTTTTCGTTAGCCAGTTACAGCTACTAACATACTACTTGGACATACATACATACATATGTATGTGTGCATATGTATATTTATAGATATGTATATGTATATGTGTGTCTGTGCATGCATAGTTGAATGTAATACGCACTTGTGAAAAGGTTGAACTTAAAGCTGTGCTAACAAATTTAAAGTTGATTATATTTTGACCGCTCTGCTCGATTGTGTCGTTCGCCGTACTTTATTCCATTTCTACGCACTTTATTAAAAAGTATTTCACTATGTTAAAGGAACTTTTAGACTAGCAGCACCAAAACTTTAAGAGACCGATTCCAACACTAACTGGAAACTGGATATTTTGAGCCAAATGAACAATGATGTTCACGAACCGAACCTTCAACAAATCTCAGTAAAATTATCGATTATTAATCGAGTTTGTGACGCCAGGTTTTATAAGTCCTTTCTCTGACCTTCTAACTGGCTTGATACCAGCAAATTGTTAGAGCAGCCCTCGCTGTTGACTCTAAGCTGTATTATTATTAATAAGTATATGTGTACATTTGCTCAAAGAAAGTTTTTCACCGACATGGATGGCCGGCAGCCGGCAAATTGATCGTGCAATAATTACTGCATAGCTGCAAAGTTGCAAGCAGCAAGTTGCAAGTTGCTGTTGCTGTGGCTGTTACTGGTGTTGATGATGAAGTTGTTGCTGCTGCAAATGGAAAGCAATGAGAGGGAAAGTGTTTTTTGCCACTATTGGCAGTTTTCATTTTCCATGGCATGCTGCTAATAATGCCAATCGTAATGCCGCATAATACAAGCACACACACACATACACAGATGCACGCACGCTCATGCATAGAGTGACAGAGACACACATCCATTCATTGGCATTGAAACGAGTCAAACGTCGCAGCTTTTGCTGGTCGGGGCAGGGGGGCGCAAGCAAGGGGGCAACGGCAACACGGTACCCTAAGTGAGATCGATCTACAACTACAACACAACAGCCAGTACGGCAATAGCAAAAACAACAGTAGTCGCAGCAATAACAACGACAAGCATCAAATTTGCACAAACTGCAAACTGCAAAACTGCAAACGACATTCAACCAATAGAAGTCAAAGTTCTGTGAGAAGGCGACAGATAACACGTCACTTGACTCGAATGGGGACATGGACAACATGCGTGCCGCCCCGTCAACCGCCACAGCGCCCCTGGGGCCCACAACCCCCAAGCGCTGTTTCGCGCCCGGCCAGTCCGCTACTCACCTCTCGCCACCACACACCACACCACCTCTCACCACTCACCACTCGATGCTCGCGACAGTCAGCGATGTGAATCGGAATCGGAATCGGACTCGGAATCGGAATCGTCGTTAGCTTCGTTCCCCACGGGCAGAACAGCAACAGCCGCCCCCTCGCTACCCCTCCCCCTCTCTCTTCCTTACCACCTTCTTCGTCTGCTGCTAAACCATACAAAACATTCTCAGGTCGCTGGCTAAGCGTTTTACATTGTTGCGTTTTGTTTTGCGTTCGTTTTCGGTACATTTTCAGTCCCTCTCTTGCTCTCCCTCTCTCGCTCTCTCGCTTGTTTATTTGTTCTCACTATTTATGTATTTTATAGAATAGAATTCGAACGTTGCAGTTGTTGTTCTTACTGTTGTTGTTGTTGTTGCCATTGCTGCATGTTGCAACGGGTTGGCCCAAACAGGGCCAAAACTGGGGGCGCATTTGCTGGCTTTTATGGTCGTGGCTGTCTATCGGTAGCGAAAAAATAACATAAAAAAAACACAACAAGACAAACAAAAAAACAGATAAACATTTTTCAATTTAATTTGTTGCAGCCATTGTTGTTGCAGCTTGTTGTTCGGCACTTGTTGTTGCCTCTAGTTCTCGTTGCATTGTTGCCGCTTGTCTCTAGCTGCTGCCGCAGCATGCAGCGATAATGTTGCGATTGTGCCGCATATTGGTTATTGGCAACGGGTGTTTCAGCTGGCTGTTGCCAAAGTCTGTTGCATCATAGGAACTAATTTAATTAAATAAAAGTATGTGGTTTTCATTTAATTATGTGTTTTTTAGTTTGAATAGTCAGTTAGTCTTAGATTGGAATCCCTTTCAGTTGTTTCAGTTATTGGGAAGCGCCTTTCTTTGCGATTTTCACGAAATTATCGTTTTCTTGTGTTTCTCTCTCTTTCTCTTCCAATCGCTATCTCTCTTTCTCCTTTAATTGATCTCTCTCTCCCTCTATTTTTTCTTAATAGGTTTCCCTTACTCTTTCAATCGATCTCTCCCTCTTTTTTTCTTCTTCAATCGATCTCTACATCTCTCCCTCTCTTTTTCCTGACCTATCTCCGTTTCCTCACTCTGCCTTCCGCTAGCTCAATCGCTCACTCTTTCAGTCTGTAAAGCCTTTCAATGCGATTTTCATAGGCCCACATTCGTATACTTCATGATTTTCAGTTATATTCTTATAACAGCTAACAGTTGATCAGTTGTCATACCTTGTATAACACTTTCCTCTGGCAACACCCTGTAACGGCAGCTATAGCATAAATTTCCACTGAGACACACACACACACAGACAGACAGACACATACACATATACAAATGCATTTAATTTGCTTAGGCATATTTTTAATTTGCGAGGAAGGAGAACAAATATTGAGCAGCACACAGATACGAAACTGCACTCACACACACACAAGAGCGACACTCACGCTGCGAATGTGTTGTTGTTGTTGTTGTTGTTGCTGAGACACAAACGAATGAATCAAACGAATAACCGAGCGATACACGAATAAAACGAACGAATATAAATAATAATAGCAACAAAATTTCCTTTTCTAGGTCTAGGCCAGATGCACAATTACATTCTAAAATATGCACATATGTTTCTCTGCAAGTGTGTGTGTGTGTGTGTATCTATGTGTGTGGCTTGTCGCTTGAGTCTCCCGATTCTATAAACTTGGCTGTCGAGTGTCGCTTGCACTTGACTATGAATATATATCTATATATGTATGTATATAGAGTACATCTGGAGATCCATATGAGTTCCTGCCTGGCGGTTCGCACATAAATGTTGCAGCCATAATTCAGCTTTGCGGCACGCCCCGTTGTCAGTTGGTTTTGGCCACGTTGCAGGCCCATAAATATTTAAATAAGCCACACGGATGCGTATCGATATCGTGATATATACAAATGTATATATATATAGATATATAATTTATACACATTCGCAGTCGGATTATAGATGCACACGTTGTCGTACTCAACAGACATCCGCCTAATATTTGTTGCTGTTGCAGTTGTTGTTGTTGCAGTTGTTGTTGTTGCAGTTGTTGTTGTTGTGTCTCTTACGCAGTATTTCGCTTTCGATTTTGCGTGCGTTGTCTCTGTGTGTGTGTGTGTTTGTGTTTATTCATTTTGAAGGACAGACGACAGTCTATGTCTATGTGTCGATGTGCCTGGGTGTCGATCTGAATACCGACCAACGCCTGGCGATGTCGGCCCGGTGTCGCCCCAGTCCCACTGCACACAGCACATAAATAGACACACACACACACATCTATACATAACACACATATATACATATATATGTATACGTCTAGTATATACTTATTAAATCTTGCCACATTCTGGCCGCATAAAGTCTGTCTGGGGCAAACTCTCTACGCATTATTTGCACTCGGCTGCTCACCGCATAATATGATTATAGCAATCTTTAACATAATTGCCGACACATTTGCAACATTCTCGACGCGTTATGTAAATGATTAGATTATGAAGTTGGCCGTGAAATATTCTTGTTGGACTTTAATCATAGTTAGCCACAGAGTGTTGGGGCTTATAGATAGGTACATATGTATTCAACAAAAAGTTGGACTCAAAGAGTTAAGAGAGAACTGAAATGTTGTCCAAAAGATATAAAGTTGGTTCTACTTAGATATGTGTTCATATAGAAGTATGAATTCGGGGAGATTAATTTGTCAATAAAAATATTTGTAAAATATGGTAAAATGAAAATGTGCTTGGAAATCGTTCATTTGTAGTCTTGACTTAAAAGTTATTTCAAATCAAAATTTAAATATAGTTTATAGATACCAAGAAAGCAATACGAATTCAGATCATTCCTGTTTAATTCCAAAGATCTCTCTTCAATGTTCTAAAAACGTCCGCCTTTCAAAATATTACTCACATTTCTGGCACTGAGTAGCTCACAAAATCTTCCAAATCCGTATTATAAGCATCTATATCTATATATGTATATAAACATATATACATCATGTACATGCAATTAGTCGTCTGTGGATGACACAGATACGTTTGCGATACTTTTCCGCTCATTTTCCTCATTTGCCAAACGTAATTTTCTTTGCTTTGCACAAATTTGCTCGTGAGATAAACGTCTATCATGCATATCCGTTTACACAGATACCAAGCGAATGTGCATGTATATGTGTGCGTGTGTGTGTGTGTCGTGTCGGCACGATCAGAAGACTATAAACCTAGACAGATACATATATATTTGTATAGCAAAAAGATATATTTATGGCAAAGATGCTGCAATGTGAGTGGGAGTGTGGGTGGAAATTTAGGTGGGTGGTCGGATGACTGACTGACTGACAGGAGGTGCTAATTAGGGGCACACGCTAATACGCTGACACACACATTTACATACGTACATGTGTGCAAGTGTATTAGTGAGTGTATGAAATGTTTGCCAATGGGTCACAGGTACCACATGCAGCGAGCCACTAAGAACTGGAACTGGAACTAGAACTGGAACTGGTGCCCGAAACTAGAAGCTCGCGTACTGCGCCCAGAATGTTTGCTCAATGACGGAAAATGGATATGCAAACAAGAAGCAACAAAAAAAAACGAAAGAAAAAAAAAACAGCAAAAACCAAGAGCAGTTGATTTTGTATAATGAAGCGACTCGCGCCAATGAAAGCAAAACGACTGCGACGCTGGCAGCGACCGCAGCCTGAGGCAAAGATGGAGACTGAGACGTTGGCTGCGTTGTTGACGATGCGCATCTAAGTTTTTTTATATGTCGCGGGGTAAAGGAGAGCTTTCGCAGACTCTCGCGAGCGGCTCAGTGTGTGTGTGTGTGTGTGCGTTTCTGTGTTTGCTTTGCGTTTGCTGCTGCTACAAGTACACACACTCACATACACACACACAGCATACATACATAAAACACAGCGTCACGCGAGTGCAGCGAACTAATTCAAGGCTGCATACCACACGCTACAGCAAAGCAAAAATAAAGCTATCATTGTATTAGTGTGTTGCTCTCCGCTTGGTTGGGCTCGCCGCGGCGAGTGTGAGCGAAATGTTTTTGCTCTCAGTATGTGCATGTGCATGTTCATGTACGTGCGACTGTGTGTGTGTGTGTGTGTGTGTGTCTGTGCAGGCAAGACAAGTTCAGCGCTAAGCATTCAAAGCCGACCAAAGCTAAGCGCAGCGGCAGAGACTGAATTAGTGGCGAAGTGGGGGGCGATGAAGCAGACTAAGACCTGAGACTCAGTGACTGCGACTGAGAATATTGTAAGGTTGTATCATCAACAGCAGCAGCAGCGGCGCAGCCTCACGATCATCATGATGACGATCATCATTATCATCGTTGTCATTTGGCGCTGGCTTTTGTTTTCATTTCTGCTTTATAACGAGATGCGAAGTCGGCACACGCTCTAATGCAATCAACAGCCAGCGAACGTCGCACAAACTGCGAAACTGGAACTGGAACCGAAACATACACACAGACACACACACACACACACAGCTGCACACTTCTGCACCCCCGTCCTGTGACCATATTCAGGGGGAACTGTATTCAGTTCATTTGCTCAATTCTTGTCGTTTGTTGTTGTTGTCGCTTTTGTTATTTAGTGCTATAGCCAGAGCTTGTGCTGGGCAGAGGGGTTGGGGTTGGCTGTCTAATGGGCACAGCGAAATGTGTTGCCTTTTGTTGTTGCTACAATTGCATATGGAAAAGCGTTGCCGATGTCGCCGCATTTCATTTTCATTGGCCGTAATCGCGTATAGAGAAAATGCACCATTTCCACCTCCGTTCCGTCAACCCACCACGGCTCACCTCCCCTGCAGATTTGCTCTATTATTATTATCTGTTTTCTGTTTTGCGTCTGTTTTCTGTTTTCTGTTAGCAGCTATTGCATTGTGGTTGTTGTTGTTAGCTGTTGGGGTGAAGGTGAAAACTGCCAGCTCAACGGGGGGGACCCAACGATCGTCGACCGATCGCTTGCTGCAGTTGTTGTTAGTGTTGTTTTTGTGGTGTTTGTTGTTTTTGTTTGGTGTGTTAATGGGTTACGGTGCAATTAGGACAGTGGGACCAAGGAGAGTGTGCATATTGAAATTGAATTTGATTTTTTAACGAGCGTTCAGATGCACTCAACGAAAAGTGAGAGTATAAGAGAAAGGAATATAGGGGAATATATATTATATACAGATTTTGTCCATAGATATATCTTTATCTGATACCTCTTTGACCTATTTGTTTGCCCTCTAGTTACTCCGTTCTAGTCGGCTCTGCTGCCACACCCCATTCATCTTGTCTGCCAAAAGTTATTAAAGATTTTCTTATTGATGCAGTCGCCATTAATCAATCGCAACAAAATGGCGCTGGAAATGACATCATGTGCGATACAAAAGACGCAAGACACGGCCCCACGTAACACACAGACTTAACAAGGTGAGGCTCCTGCGACTGGGCAAGTATTAAGAACAAATGCAGAAGCAGTTGCAAGAATAACGACTAGATAAATACCCTGTAGCTAATCTAGAAAGCTGGGAATATCTATAAATGAACTATTAGGTGGGAAATGGGGTATGGAGATAAGTGTATTTAGAAGAGGAAGAGTATAGAAAACTGCGTGTGTATAAATTGCAGAGTACAGATAGGGTATGCAGCATTGGAGTATATCGGTGAGAAAGTGGAGTATGAAAGAGCATAGCCCATCTTTATGGGCTACAGGCTCAGCTCAGATCCTTACTATCTATCTATCCTTGCACTGCAGATGATAAAGTTTGAAGTGTAAAATATGAAATTTAAAATAAAATATAAACGAGAAAGTAAGATTATATTCAGTCATAAAAAAATATATATAATTATATTTTTAAAATTAGAAATTCTCTTTTGAAAAGAAAATGATTTACAACAAATATTTTTGCTGCAAACTTTTTCGAATTTCTCATAATTTCCACATAGAAAGTTTTGTATCGAACATGGCGCACACTCGCCTAAACACCCGGCACCGACTGTTCTGCAGGGTATACAAATGATATCCGTTAATACTTGAACCCAGCGGTCAGCTGCGTCTTGCGTGCAACAAAAAGCAGCAACAACAAAAACAGCAACAACAACAAGAGGAGAAAAACCGAACAATTTTAGACAAGTCGCCAAACAAATGCATGAAAATTAAAACGAAACAAATAAATGAAAAACTAAACAACAACAACGCGTGCACACATGTGCAGCTACAGATACACATACATATATATGTATGTATGTATGTATATATGTATATGTATATGTATATGTTATGTATGTATATAAACAATTGCCAATCCACCAATCAACAAAATTGCAAAGTGCATTTAGCAGTGGCAACGTTTTGCACTTGAGGCAAGTGGCAGGCAGGGCGTTCAGCAATGACTGCGGCCAGGGGAGGCAGGTAGGGGCAGATAGGTGGTAGGGGGGAGGTGGGGCTAGGCGCTTAGACGGCGGTGACGGTGGTGACAGTGACGTGCTCGGCCCGGTTCGCTGGCTGGCAATGGACAAATGAACGCCCCTGACATCGTTAGTTGTTGTTGCTGCAGTTGTTGTTGCAGTTGTTGTTGTTGCATTTGTTGCAGTTGTTGTTGTTGTTGCAGTTGTTGTTTGTTTCAGCTGCTTTAGTTGTAATGTTAATTGTCGTTCGGCGATTCGCTGGCCGGCCGGGGCACACGCAGAAATCCTGATTTGGCCATAACAACGCACATTTGAAAAGCCGCGACACGATTTGAAATTCAAATTTTCAGCCAAAGCGCAGCCAAGAAAAATGCGTGCAACGAATTGTTGTTGTTGTTGTTGCAGTTGCTGCAGTTGTTGTTGTAGCCATGAGCCATGGCTAAAAGCACTTATGCACTGGCTACTAGCATAGAAAATGTCAGTTAACTAATCAAAAAGCCGCACACAACGAGGGATGGACAACAAATGGGCTATAAATATGGAAAATGTGCACTAACAATTGTTGCAAAAATTGTTAATTAATTAAACATTTGCCAGGCGGGCCAATGAATGAGCCATAAATGTTATTAGAATCTTTTTGTATGCTAATTAGAATTTTTTCTATCATGCATTTACTTACACTTAAGTTGACAGAAGCTTTGTCGAACATTAAGAGTTAATTAAGTATCAAAACTTGTCAATTATCAATCTAAGATTTATATTATTTTCGATTCTTTCTTTTACTTTACTTAATATGCATATAATATCCCTTGAATTAAACTTTTTTGTTTTTAAAATATTGCTGCCAGAACCTGAATTTGTTCGCCCCGAAACCGAAAGGTTCTAATTTATGTGCGCGCAGGACCATAAAAAGCAGACACCTATTAAAAAGCGCCAAGAAAAGTCACAGCTGATCTGTAAAGAATTGCAATGGCTTTTGGCAAGTTGGCAAACTTGGTATTTCGGCAAGTTGGAAGCTAGCGAGAGAGTCCAGCCCTGAAGTGAGCGGAACGCAGAAACTAACGCACTTTTCAAAATTGAGACTGCGGCTGTGTCGCCGTGTGTGGAACCCCTTGACATTAATAACGTGGCCAAGACGCAGTCAAAGCTGACAGCGGCTAGGGGGGAGGAGGGGCCAGAAGCGTGGCCGGGTGGCCGGGTAGGGTGGCCGCAATAGAACCTTGGACCCTCTCGCGCAGCAAACCGAACAATCTTTTGCAGCCGCCGTCGTTAACCGTTTACAATGTCAACGGCTTGCTGAGAGAAGCGTCGAGAAGCGGCGACGGCGACGGCGACGGAGGCGGCGACTGTGATTGGGCAAAAGCAAAAGAAAGAAAAAGGTGGCCACTCGTCAAAGCGTATCCTTGAAATGTGCAAATTAAAGTTCAATGCTTGAGCGGCGCTTGAACCCGCAGCGTCAGGACACGACCCAGCCGAAGGCAGCAAAAGTCGTCTAGCGTCTGTCAGCCAACCAAAAGCAGCCCAAAACCCGCACGCCACCCACCCGACCGCCCACTCTGCCGCCCCGCCCTGCCGCCTAGCCGAGCACAATGATGATTGCGCCCATTTTTATGTCTGTTTCGGGTTTTTTTTCTGCTTGTTTGCCTTTTCTACGGCTCGCACGAAAATTTCAAGTTCAAGGTTGCCGGAAAGCAACCGACCCGCTCCGCCCAACCCCACCCCGCCCACAAGCACAGGCCAGGCCATAAAACTCGTCGCCAACTTTGCCTTTGTCTGCGTTGGGCCCAGGTACGCACACAAAATGGTCGCCCCCTGCCAGCCGCCATTTTGTTACGCGCTCTCTCTCTCTCTCTCTCCCGCTCTCCTTCTGTGTGCGTTTGTATGTGTGTGTGTGTGTGTGTGCACACAGGCGCGCTTCCTACGGCCGCAGTGGCAATATCCTTTTGACCTTGAGCGCACAATTTCCACACGCAAAATTTATTGACCTGCCGCTATGCGCCATCTCGCTCGCTCTCTCTAGCTCTCCCGCAGCCCGTCTCTGTCTGGCGCGTGTAAAGGAAACATAAAAAACCCGAAAATATAACAACAAATGCAAAGGCGACGCGTCGCCCAGCCGCTGCCCGCGCCCAGCCCCGCTGAGCTCTGTCTGGCTGGGGTCCCTTTTTAGAAAAGGAAGTAGGTGCCCGCAGAGTCAACCTTGGCGACAATGGGCGTGCCAGAGAGGGGCGGGGCGGGGCGGCTGTTGCTATGCGTGTGCCTACTCCCTGTGTTTGTGTGTGTTTGTGTTTGTGTGTGTGACAGTAAATATCTGCGAGGCAGACGTCGTTCAAACTTGCTGCATTAATTATTATTTGTTATTCACAAGCTGGGCACATTAAATTCTAAATCAAGAAATTAAATAAAAACATTTTTCAAACTTTATCATTGTATACGTAACGTAAACGATATGGGCCAAGTCTCAAACTCGTTACGATAAGCCCCATACGGTATACTACACGCTTAGCAAAGTTTAGCTCCAAGTGGCCACGTCTAGCACGTACAACAACCGCTACGCTAAACTTGGCTTAGCTCAGACACACACACACAATACTAGCAGCTTCATCTAGCAAGAACAACAACCGCTGCGTAAGTTTGCTTAGCTGAGACACGCACACAAAATACAGGGAACTGCAAGCGGCACAGTTGCCGTCAAACTGTTAAGCACAAAGCTTTAGCCGCCGCCAACTTCAAGTGCGTCAAAGCTACGCGCAACCGACATCACGTGACTAAGCCGCAAGTGCAGCCAACTTCACGTGTGCGCAAATGGCGCGCAATTGAATTTCAAATATCGTCAGATCAAATAAATAAATGGAATTGTGCATAAATAAAAGGACTTACCATCTAGTTTGTCCAGCCGCTTGTCGATATTTAAGCACTTCGACATTAGCTTTTCCACCAGCAACGGATTTGCCGAGGCGCTGGTCACGGTCACAAAGCGCGACTCCTCCGGCGTGCACTCGCCATTTCCGTTTCCGTTGCTGTTGTTGTTATTGTTGAGCAGATCGCAGGGCAGCAGAAAACCTAAACGAAAGACAAGAAAATATTAATTTGCATAGATTTGCTCGGCATCTCACAATTCTCACCATTTCGCTTGGCCGCCGTTGCCGTTGCCGAACTGGAGCCAAAGCCAAGCAGCGCCTGGCCATGCCCATTGCCGGAGCCGCTGTCCGCCAGGCTGGCGCCCACCGTGTCCACCAGACCCTGCACGCTCAGCTGGACATTGTCCTTCGCGAGGAGATCGTCGCCGGCGACAACGGCGGCTGCGACGCTCGCGAAATCGTTGTCGCTGATGACGTTGTTGTTGTTGTTGTTCTCCTCCTAGGAAATAGATAGCATAGAAGAAGGCAGAAACAAAAAGAACAGCAGAGAATTGTGTTGTTGTTGTTGTTGTTTTTGGGGAAGAAAAGAGCAAAAGGAAATAAAAACATAAATGGTAAAATGCTTCAATGCGAGTTTCAGTCAATAAGAGATAAAAGCAAAAAGGTCCTGCGCAAGAAATTCAAGTATGTTTGTATGTGTGTGTGTGTTTGATTATGTGTGTGTGTGAGTGTGTGTGCATGTGTGTGAGTAGTTCAACTTGTCTGTGTGCTTGGCGGATGTACATTTTCGACTTTGACCTCAACGGTCGCCAAATCGGACAGCAGGCTCTCGATCTCAAAGTTGCTCTCGGAGAGCGTCCGAAACAGCTCGTCGGAGGAGTCGCTGCCACAAAGCGGCTCCACCACCACATTCACATTCCGCGCCGCCGACCCGCACAAGTCCGCCGACTGCTGCTGCTGCTGATGCTGTTGTTGTTGTAGTTGTAATTGTTGTTGTTGTTGTTGCTGCTGCTGCTGCTGATGTTGTTGTAGTTGCTGCTGTTGCAGTTGTTGCTGTTGATGCTGCTGTTGCAATGTGTTGTTAGCGCCAACTGTGGGATTGATATTCTCAGCGTTCACCGTGGAATCATCCTGCAGCCAGAGAGAGGGGGAGAGAGAGAGAGAAAGAGGGAGGGATAGGGGAAGAAAGAGAGAGAGAGAGAGCATTTAATATTCATTGTCATTTGTATGAAACAGTGTTGCCAACTACAGTAAAAGTTGTTGAATGTGGAAAATAGCTGATTTAGCTTTCTAGTCAGAAATAGATGGAAAAAGGCTAAAGTCAGCTAAAGAGCTTAACCATTTCCTTGACATTTGCCTAGAACAGTGTTGTAAACTACAAAAAAGTTGCTGAATTCAATGTTAAAAATAGCTAAAATGTAGCTGAATTAGATTTCAAAGCAGAAATAGTACAAAAAATAGCTAAATATAGAAAAAGCTGCAAATATTTTCTAGATATTTGCTAAAAAAAGTGTTGTCAAGTACAAAAAAGTTGCTAACTATAATGAAAATGAGCTAAATTCACTCGCAAGTCAAAAGTATCTAAAATAATAAGCTAAAGTATACAATTTCAACTATTTGCTTGATATTTGCCATGGAAATTGTTGCTATCTAATGAAAAAGTTGCTGAATTCCATACAAAATGCAGCTAAATTGGCTTTATGATGAGAAATAACCCAAAAGAAAAGCTAAAACCGTTTGTAATCTCAACTGTTGCTCGGCTAAATTAGCTCGCACGTTAGCCAAATGTAGCTTAAAAATGGCTAAAATGTCAGCACTGACACGCACCGTTATGCAGTTTGCCAAGTCTAGACCGCCGACAAGACGACCATCGTTATCCGGACACCAGAGCAGTGCGTCATCGATAAAGGGCATCGCTGATAGGGCAAAGCCTGCACTGCAAATACCGTTAACTGCCAGCGTAAAGCCGTTTCCTGTTTACCGCTTCACTTGAAAATGTCCTTTAGCCCGTCGGGTAACTTCTCTTCCTCTCGCTCTCCTCTTTGTTTGTATAAGTTTTAAGAGTTTTTTTTGTATTTGTTGTAAACTTTTTCTTATCACACGTTTGTCTAATTATTCACGTTTTTTCTTTCACCAATTTCTTTTATACAAATTTTTAGGCACTTTTTTAAGACGGTTTTGGTTTGGTTTCCGTTTGTTTTTTATTACGTTTTTTATTTAAAAATTGTTTTTTTGTTGTATTTAATTTTTTTGTAGTCTTTTGTTTGTTTTGGACGTTTTTTTGTCGGGGAACCCCAAAAAAAATGTAAAAAATTAGAAGACTCGAAAATTCGTTAATGTACTATGCGTATATCGTATATACTATGTTTATCAGTTATTTATATTATTATTGTTATTTTGGCTTAAATTTGTTAAGTTTTTCTTTTTGTTTCTTTTGGATTTTCCCGTTGCTAAAAGTCTGAAATGGAGAGAAAACATAGTTGAAAATTATTCAATTTTAATCGGAATGTTTTCTTTTAGTTAATAAATTGAAGAAATTGAGTTAGTCTCGAGATGAAAATGGGTTTTGGTGCTTATGTATGTGACAGGCAGAAGGATTCTCTAAAAAGGACTAAGAGAGGCTTTATATATAGCATTTAATCTTTCTCTCTCTCGCTCTCAGCTACCAGCTGAGTCGATCTGAGACTTCAGACATTAATTGTCTATATCTCTGATTGATCGAACAATATCGATAAATATCGATTGTAAATATTGTCGCTACATTCATCTAGAGCCTGAGCCATAAATAAGGTATCAAGTATATTAACCATATGAGAATCTTCCTTTAGATCTTTCGTTCCAAGGGCAGCTATATGATAAGGATAACATAATGTTGATAACATTTGGCAATTTCTGAGATATCTTGATAAACAAGAGAAGTTTTTCATAGATATCCTTAATCACACACAGCCGGAACTCGACATAATTTGTCTATATCTCTATATAAGATATATCGAGATATAACTCGAGAATTATAGAAGCTACATATATCAAATTTTGTATCTAGCTACTTGTACAGACTACACAGCTGAAGACTTTATCACTTTTAAGCTAACTAACCCGAATACCAAGAAAATGGTAAACAAGCTTATCTTAAAGCTAGAGCTTTGAGCTTTGGTATGCACGCATATTTATGTAGGATATTTGGACAGCATAAATTTTAACAAGATCGGACCAAAGGCAGCCGAGTTAATCCAAGATTTGTATTTGCCATAAAAAGTGTGGAACTAGAGAAAGAAGAAGAAAGCACATTCTCAGAAAAGAAAGCTGGAATTCTAACAGCAGCTGGGCGCGTGGCTTGCTTTAACTTCGTCTCTAGTCCTGGCATTCCTTTGGAAAGCGCTTAACTCTAAACATAATTAGCTCAAGTTGCTTTTCCGCGTCAATTAATGACAATTATTGGACTTAAAAACCTGCAACTGGCTGGCTTTTGGCTTAAGCTCAGCCTCAGCTGTGGATGAGCTGAAAAGTTGATGGAAAGTCGTCGCATTTTATTGTTGATATTTCTGATGGTATTTTTTTTTCAACTTTTTGTTTAGCTTCCGGTT
The DNA here is from genome assembly GCA_037075305.1 of Drosophila kanekoi. Classification (NCBI taxonomy): domain Eukaryota; kingdom Metazoa; phylum Arthropoda; class Insecta; order Diptera; family Drosophilidae; genus Drosophila; species Drosophila kanekoi. The sequence continues at coordinate 8,647,510 of JBAMCE010000141.1, forward strand.
GGGCTTTTGTATCAAAGTTAATTTCGTTTAAAGTTCAATAACATTTCAAATTGCGAATTACGAATGAAGACACGACAACAACAACAAAAGCCCTGCAAAATTATAGCAGGGGGAGGGGGGGCAATGTGCAACAGCTGCAAAGAAAAGCGCTAAAAAGAAAAACAAAGAGTTGCAACAAATTTGTGCAAGGAAAAAAAAACAAACCAAAACAAGCCGCAAAAAACAACTTTGGCAAAAATGCTTTTTACATAACATGTTATTGAACTGCAGGCAAAGCAACAAACTTGTTGTTGTTGTTGTTGCTGCTGCTGCTGCATTTCGCTCTCTCTAAGCTGCCAAAACCAATGCAAGTGAAAGTCTAACAACAACAACAGCTACAACAACAGCAACAGCAACAACAACAACAGCTGCCAGGCTTGAGTTCGTTAACATTGAACTACGAAACGATTGCTGCAAGCTTCAAAGCGCAGCAGCAACAACAACAACAGCAGCAGCGAGAGTGAGAGAGTGGGAGAGAGAGTGAGAGAGGGAGAGTCTATTGCACAGCAACAACAACAGTAATTGACATTACAGCATTGCGCTGCCTGGCACTGTTATTGCTGTTGCTGTTGCTGTTGTTGTTGTTGCTGTTGCTGCTGACTGCGCTGCCCACGTCGCTGTTGGCTGCGCCTGCGCTGGTTTTTCCATTGCATGCCAGTTTGCAATTGCTGTGGCTGCTGCTGCTACTGCTGTTGTTGTTGTTGTTGTTGTTTGGTGATGCGCAAGCGGCGCGGAAAACTCGTTTTCCATTATTCAATACAAGCAACAGCAGCAGCAGCAGCTGGCGCAGCGGCTATTCACTTTTCTGCTGCAAGTTCACAGAAGAAAACTTGAAAGAAAAGCGAGCTAGAAGAACAACAACAAGCGCGCACAAGGCTTTCGTTTGCATTGAAAATTGTTGCTGCTGTTGCTGTTGTGGCTGCTGCTGGCTGGCGCCAATCTTCTGCTGCTGCTGCTGCCGCTGCTGCTGCTGTCTAATGCACATTGATTACTCGATGTCGACGCTTATGCAAAATATTGGTTCGCCTTCGCCTTTGCCTTGCCTCTAATAACAGTGCCACGTTGCGTATACACAATCTTTGATTAGACAGCAGAGCAGCAGCAGAGAGAGAACTGCATTTGCAGAGCACATTTAGCTTTACGCTTCGAGCATTTCCTGGTGCTGCTGCTGCTCCACGTAAAATTCTCCAAATGGGCGCGGCTTCTAATATGGGAGGAGGGGCTGGGAGAGGGGGCACTTTTGTCAATTGGGAAGACATGCAAAAGTGCGCAAAGGCAAGTAAAAGTGCTCGAAATGGGTGTGCGATCCGGTTACAAATATAACTATATCATATCTTTATATACATATAATGTTAATATTTATATTTAACTGTAAAGATTATTGTGGCCAAGAAAATAGCTTATAAATATTGTGGCCATATAGACTTATTAACGAACAAAACTGGGATAAATGCATAAAATGAAATGCCAAATGAAACTAGAGGGAAATGTCCTCAATGCTTAAAATCAAACATTTAAAGTAAAACTGAAAATTGTTAAATTGTTATAAATCAAAAATATTTCCCATTTGCAGTAAGTAAAGCCTATGAGGGGAATTGGGGAAATTTATGTAGGGATTTTGGGAAATTTTTCTTAATGGAAATCTGTTAAGTTCTGACAATGTTATGAGAGTTTTGCAAAAATGTAATGACAAAGTTATGAGAGTTTTGATAAAATGTAATAAATTTTACGAGTTAACTCACCTCTGATATATATATTATATATTTATATATATGTGTATTAATATATATATATATATATATGTGTGTGGTATGTGGCTATCCTGAACGTGTTGTAAATATCGTTGCACGTTTTCATCCACTTGTCACATATATATTTATATGTTGTATAAGTGTTGTATATATATATGTAAAGTTGCGCTAGATACTAATTTGTATAAACTAGAAGGCAGTGTAAAGTTGTCCAAAAATGTTTGATTGTTAATTTGCGTAGCTTGTTGAAGTTGTTGTTGTTGTTTTTAGTTTAAATTTGCGGCACGCGCGTGTTGCACTTGTTGCTGCTGTTGTTGTTGTTGTTGTAGTTGTTGTTGTTGTTGCCTCGAACGCGCCGTAGAAGAAGAAGAGGGAGCAGGGAGCAGGAAGCGTTGATGCTTTTGCTGCCTTTGCTGCCTTTGCTGCTGTTTTATTTTACAACGTATGCTATAGATGTACAAATATAAAGTTTTATTGTCATTAGCAACATGGCTGACATTGACCAAATTTGCATGTGTTCCCAGTTTTCCGCTTGGGGCACGCATTTATGGTGTTTGCACGAGCTGTGTGGCATTTAGGCGGGCCACGGGCCGTCCCCACTCTCTCCCTCTCACTCTCACTCCCTTCTATCTTTCTCTCTCTCTGTGTCTATCTGTGATTGCTGTGCGGCGGCCTCTGCAACAAATAACAAACAAAAACAAAAAAGAATTGTCAAAGAAATTGATAGTCAGTTAATAGTTATGATTAAAACTTGTATATAGCTGCATATTTTATACACTTAAGTTATGCGAATTTCACAAAAGCGAGGCATTGCGAACAGGTTGAACAAAACTCGTGACAAGCATATATCTGACGTACACAGAAATAAATATGTATGTATATGTGCACATGTGTGCTTTACTTGAGCCAGGGATATTCCCCGCATGCAACAAACATGAAGGAACAATTTAGCATAAGTCCCAATCAAACAACACATGTACGAATTTGAAAGGTACAATTTCCCATATGCACAAAAGGGATATTGTTAGCTAGGGATATTCCACTCACGCACCAAAAGGGATATTTTCATAGGGTACAATATGCCATATGCACAACTTCACATAAAATATCCATATTCATATTGAAGTTACAATCTCTCATGTGCACAATTTACCAAATATTTCATTAATGCGGCAAAGGGACATTTCCTATATATGTACATTGCACATATATTTTAGTCATACATAGAGATCGAAAGTATATAAATATGCGCATATGTATATGTGATTTACTCATACAGCAAAGGAATATTTATCTAATCTATAATTGCCCTGAAATACAAAAGGGATATTTAGTTTGAAGGCACAATTTCCCATATGGACAATTTCCCATTCAACTCAATCGCAGAGTAAAAGGGACTTTTATCAAGGCACAGTTTCCCATATTTGAATGCACTTTGCACATAATTTCCCAAACAACAATTAATTTATCGATAAGCTGTGTGTAGAAATATGCTTGAAGCTGCTCATGCACACGACACACACACACACACACACACACACACACACACACACACAAATATTCAGCTGCTTATGTATTTAGCTTGTATATATTTATGTACCTATTAACATGCTTAGCAAAGCTTTTGGCTGCAGTCGCCCCGCAACTCGAGAATAAGCTTTTTATTGCCTAGTCAGCAGCAACAACAACAACAACAACAATAGAAACAGCGAAAAGCTACGCAAATAGTTGGAAGAAAAAAATGCGTTTGACTTGCGCTCTTTGGGCTTTGACTCAACAAAGGCGTCGCGACAAGGTGCAAAGAGTTGATCGGTTCAGGCGTTGCGTGGGCGCGCAGGGGGGTTGGTTGGCAGAGGGGGAGGGCGATAGGGTAGCCATAGCTGATAGAGCGCCGGCGTCTTTGGCTTTGTCTACATTGTTGTTGCTTATTTACTGCGTAAATATGTTTCGCTAGCGCGCCTGCTCTTACTTTTGCGCTTGCCCATGTTGTTCTTGTTGTTGTTGTTGTTGCTGTTGTTGTTGTTGTTGTTGCTGTTGCTGTTAGCTTTTGCATTGTAGTAGTAGTTGTTGCCTACATACGCACACAGCATGTATGTATGTAGTTAGGTATGTATTTATTAATGTCTGTGTGTATTCGTGATGTTATGAACGTTCGTGTGTGTGTGCGTGTGTGTGTGTTTGCATCGTGACCTTCTCACACTGTCATGGCTACGTATAAAAATTGTATAAAAATAAAAGCTTTCGTTTTATAATTTGTATGCAGCTCCATGCGAGTGAGTGTGTGCGTGCGTGCATGTATGTGTGTGTGTGCGTGAAGAACATAGACGACTCGTGCCTTTGCGACAACAACAAAAAGAACAACAACAATTGTTTTTCATTGAACAAAATATTATTTATGTTCCGCTCAAGATCGCATTTTTAGCTAGCTTCAAATTATAGTTGTTGCCTTTCGTCTGTTTCTTCTTCTTCTTCTTCTCCTTGTTGTTGTTGTTGCTGAGCTTTGCAACACTTGGCGTCATTTGTCGCTCAGCCACTTCCGACAGTGTTGTATAAGAGATTATTTCGGATATGGCGGCTTGTTAGAATTTAATGCCAGCTCGCGTCGAGCAGGTGTTGAAAGATTTTGCAGATGTTTCAAGGTCATCCGGCAGATGTTGTTTATGATAGCTTGGAGTTGTATTATTATTATATTTTTTTATGGCAAATAATTAAGATTTGATATGTTGCTAGGCGAGCGACCTGCGGTTAGGGTGTTTGCCAGTCGGGCAGATTTGTTTTGATTTGATTTTTTGGTTAATTTACATAGAGCTCGCCGAGCGTCCTTTAACTAATTAAGCTAACTTTTGTTCGTTGCCAACTATTTAACACTTGAGTCACACAAATTAAGTTTTTAAAAACAGTTTAGCAAGTGGGCAATTCGTAACCTTCCTCCAAATGATTTTTCTCCAGCTTTTCGCTTTTGCCTAACCGCACAAAAGGCGAAAATAGAAAAACAAAAAATCAAAATAAAAATAGTTGCATGGCAAGTCGATTTTTTTTCTATTTCACTTTATGTTTTATTTGTTTTTGTTCGTTGTAACCTTCTGTTCTGATCGATTCAAGTTTAAGGTCGAATACAGCCCCCCTCCCCTCCCTTCCCTTCCCTTGTCTAGACAACAGAGCCAGACTAGACGACCCTTGAGTCGCTAATGCCCACTAATGTGGTTGTGCAGGGTGTTTCGTTGTCGTCGTCGTCGTTGTTGTCGTTGTTGTTGTTGTTGGTACAGGTTGCCCGACCAAGGGCGTAGCGAATGTTGTTGTTGCACGCACCTTTGTGGCCTATCACAAGCAAACAAACAAACACTCACACACAGAAACACACAAACACACACAATAACACGGTCGCGCGCGAGACTCAGGTAATTTACAAGCCGAGCCTATTTTGCTTGGGAGAGCTTTAAATCTCGTACAAATGGATCGTCTAACATTCGCGTCTCGATATGCTATGCGATTTAACGGTAGATTTCTAATCGAATTGGTAATGAGTAAATTTTTATTACACGTAACCAATTGATTGGACGATGCCAAAGGCACAGATCATTGGAATTTGCCTAGATCACATACATACACACATACATACATATAATAAGGCAATTATGTGTGCACACATACATACATACATACACACATGTCGAAGGTTAAAAGCTAATTAGAGCAAAAGCACAATAACATAAGAAAAAGTGTTGGAAAATTCAAAAAATATTCAAAAGTAAATTCAAGGATATTTCAGGGAATATATACACAAATTAATAAACTTTATATATTTAATGTTAAACCAAAAAAAGTTGTTTTTAATTAGTTTGAAATGGTTTTAAATATTATAATTAACCTTCAGATTTGAATTAATCTCAGATCTTGTGTGCAGAGACTGAGGCGAAGAATTGTTTTTGAAAACGATGACAAACTATGAAAAACTAACAAAGAACTGAGCGCGAATTGCATTTGAAATAAATTTAATGAAATAACCATAAATTCATATGCTAAATGGAAAATTTATGCACTGCCATAAACAGTGCGATTCGAGCGGCATAAGAATTAAGACAACAGGCACACACACTCACACACACATGTACATAATGTGAATATAATAGAGAACATAGAAAAATCTTAAGTGTCGCACAAGTAGCTGACGCGCCTTTTGTTGCTGTTCTTGTTGTTGTTGTTGTTGTTGCTGCTGCTAAACTGTAAATTCAAAATAAAATACATAATGCTATAAAAACAGAATAGTCAAGCGCTACTAACCTTAGGCAAAAACAAAAAGCAAAAGGCATGTATCTAACTACAAAATATATGTTTCTATGTCTGTCAGCCACTGCACACGTACATATGTGTGTGTGTGTGTGTCAGTGTCTGTGTATCTGTGTATAAAATACGCAACCTTCAAAAAATCTAACAAAGCAAACTTGTTCAATAGTCATATGCGTATCAGGAAGTCAACATTTCAAGGATTGACTCATTGAAAAGTCGAATGCGACGGCGACGACGGCAACAGCAGCAGCAACAGCAACAACAATAACAAAAACAAGTTAGTCGCTAGTCGCACACACATGCGCGCACCCATACACACACGCACACACTGATACAGACACACTTGCATTAGACGAAAACTTTAAAAAGCGCGCCGGCAAAATGCAGTGCAAAAAATATTTACAGTAAAGCACACACACACGCACACAGCCGTACACAGACGCAGCGCTCTGAGATCACTTGCAATTGCTGCACTCTCTCTCTCTCTCTCAGACACACACACACGAGCAGCAGCAGCAGAGTGTGTTGAGCTTTTTTGAGCATGCAGTTGCGCTGCCTTGCGTGCATTTGGTGAGCGCATTTGCTTAAAGAGTGCTCTTACGAACACAGTTCTCTTACGTTAAGCGCTGACTTCATTCAACGGCGCTGTCGCTGCTGCTGCAGCGTAGCTGTGTTGCTGTGCTGCATTGTTAAATAAAAAGTGCAAACACCGTAAGATTTGGTTTTGTTGTTGCTTTTGTTTGTCGTCGCTGCCGATGCACCGTTGCAACAACAATTTTACTTTTCATTGTGAAATGATTTAAAAACCAAAAGTTATTATGCATGAAGTAATTCGCAAAATGGGAAATTGCCACGAGCGCGACTTTTAAAAAAAGAACGTACATATTAATTATTTATTATGTGTGTGTATGTAAATGTGGAGTATGAATGTTATAAGATTAAGAGCTTTAGCTTGACCATGCTTGAAAAGTTCAATATGTGAACCTTCAACCTGTGTGTTCGCTAGTTGAGTGCCCAAGCAAAAGTCGCTCAGGTTCACTGCTCACATTCAAGGCACTCACATACACACACACATTAACACATACATGTACACATACAGACTGGCATATGTATGTGTAATAACCTAGCCCACGGCAACACTTCTGTCGCCGCGTACGAATTTAATTTCAATAACGCGATTATTTCTTCAAAAAAGCTAAAAGCAAGAGCGCAAAACTTCAATTGAAATTCGTGCCGTCGATCGCATGGAAGGTCGTTGCATTAAAAATAAGAGTTTAATGACCAAGGAAACTTTTTGCCGAAATATGAAACAAAAGCCAACAACAATGACGCTGCGTAAGCTGCACCAGCAGCAGCAGCAGCAACAACAACAGCAGCAGCAGCCGCAGCCATTCGCAGTGCGCCCACAACTTACGACGCGCACTCGCACTCCGCGCTCCTTTCATGGCAGCACCAGCAACAACAACAACAACAACAGCAGCACTTGGGAAAGGTCAACGAACAACATTGCCTCCGTCGGTCAAAAGCAGAGTTCACACGTACACAGACAAACGCACACATGCAAGCGTGCACAAGCACATACACACACACACACACACATGCACGCACACAAATGCATTGTGAAGCGGCGCAGCGAAGAGCAACAAAATCCAACGGCAACGGCTGGCAAATTTTTGTTTTGCTTTTGCTTTCGCGTTGAGTGAAGTGAAATGAGTGTGAAGTGAAGTGAGTGAGTTGGTCGGCCATTTGGCAGAGTGCGCCAAAGCTGCAGCCTTGTGCAGCGGCAGATTGATTGCCTTTTGGCAATGACTCAAGCGTCTGACTAATTAATTATTTATTAATTGTTACTCACTATTGGGCCATTTCCATGCAGCACGCCATGCAGACGCACAGGGCCAAGCGACGCTTACGCTTACGCTTACGCCTACGCGAGCAGCGGACGCTGCGGCAACTCGGCAATTCATTCACTTTTGTAAACTTAAATAAAAGCGCTGCTGCGTGCTGCGTGCTGCCTGCGCTGACGCTGGCGCTGCAGCTGTGCTGCCGACGCGTCGCGAGATCAACGCACTTTGTGTGCATGTGTGTGTGTGTGTGTTGATCCCACGAAACAATTTGCCGTTTAATGCACCCAAAAACGCAAAACAAACAAAACAAAATGTGCAGCGACTCAATGCAATGACTCAAGCGCAAGGCGAATTATTTGAGCGCCTTTTTTTTTGTTTTTGTTTTTTTGAGTGCAATTTATGCATTTCATATTTAACGGATTTGCATGCAGAGTTTTCACTTTTTGCTTTGCTTCATTTTGATTTAAATAATATTTTATTGCACTTGCAAGCAAGTTTTCTTAAGCAATCAAAAATATAAATTCAACGAAAGTTGCGCGTTGCCAAAAAGATAAAAACAAAGACAAGAAGAAATATAAATCAAGAGCCACGGCAGAAAAAAATAATACAACATGGAAAATTGCAAAAGCAACAAAAACCAAAACACACAAAAATTCCTGCCCGCGACCCAGCGAGACGGGGGGCGGCAGACGGACGCCCCGGATACAAACACAATGCACTTGGCCATTGGCCAAGTTGGAGACAGGCTAACGATGGAGCCGGGAGCTGGGAGCTGAAGCTGCAGCTGAAGCCGCGGCTCGAGGTACTAAACTTGTTTGAAAGTTGCAACTGTCGATGAAGCAACTGCAACAAGAGCAGCAGCCGCAGCAGCCGAGGGAGGGCGGAGCAGGCGGCATTTGCAAATTTTTGGTAAACTTGAAAATTATGGCCAACATTGATCGGCGAATTAAGGCAAATTACAGCTTAATAAAAACGAAATGTATTTGGGAAATGAGATCAGCAAAGGAAAAAATCGTTTGCTCAGAGAAAAATCCTTCAAAAGTACCTTGTGCAAGCGGCAGGGAATTTATTTTATAACGTGCTCAAGCAAATTTCCCAAAGGAAATCATCTTGTTCTAACTGTAAAACAAGGGATATTTTGAGCATATTTCTAAAAGTTAAGATTTTCCAAGAAACAAATTTAAATTTCGAATTAAGATTTTCTAAAAAAAATTTATATCTTGTCAGCAAATAATAAAATTATAAATAATATTATTAAACTAATAAACAGTCATGAGAATATTGGGAGCATTGCACTCGAATGGCTATTGAATATATTTACAGATTAACATTTAGCACAATCATCTAAATTGAACAAAACACAAAAGAAGAAGGAGAAGCAGAAGATTTGTTGCCAAGCACTGGGCTTAGCTTTAGGATCTGCACCCTGCCCCTCTCTCGCAAAGCGAAAGTGCGCAGCTTTCGGCGAGATTACGAATTCGCTGCAAATGCGATTGCCGTTTCGATTAGTCCCAAAAATAAGCAAAGCCAAGCAGGAAAAAAAAGTCAAAGTCAAAAGCGAATGCTGCTGCAGTTGCAGTTGCATTTGCTGCAGGACATAAAACAACGAAATTTCACATTGAATGCGACGCCGCAAACGCAAATAAACATCAGCAGCAGCATCAGCAACAACAACAAGGCGCTGAATGCAGCGCGCACAGCAAACATTTGAAGATGCCCCGCACCATGGACAGGGCCATAAAACTGGCCGAGCCTCAAGCCCCAACCATGCCCATGCCCAACATGCCAGGCAACATTAGAAAACTGCAACAGCAGCAGCAGCCGCAGCCAAAGCAGCGGCAGCGGCAGCGGCAACAATAACAAACACAGTATTACTGCAGCGAATGAAGCAAATGAACGAGCAGCGTCGACGCCACTGTCGCAGTCACTGTTGCCGTCGCGCCGCTGTCGGCGCTGACGTCGAGTGTATGCATCAAAAAACAGACAGTAAATCTGATTGTTTGGGGTAATTGAACTTTCTTAAGAAATTGCGACATGTACACTTTGAAAAGCTCTGGATTTGCGAGCAGCAGCGCCAGCCGAGACAGAGCAGCCGCGGCAGCAGCAGCAGCAGCAGGCAAAGGCAGCAGCAGCAGCAGCAGCGGCAGCAGAGGCAGCAGCACACAAATGTACGCCAATGACCGAGTTCGGGTGAAAGACCTTCGATAACCATCATCATCATCATTCGCAGAGCAGCAACGGCAACATCATTAGCGAGTCCGAGTCGTTCGCAGCGTAGTCATTGCACTAGCTGCCAGCCAGTCAGCCAGCAAAACAAAAACAAAGCAATACACACAGAGCGACAGAGAGAGAGAGAGCGCGCGAGAGTGAACGCGCGCGCTAAAAAGAGCGCTGCGATTTGTCATAAGAGCAAAAGTGCCAAAGAGTTGGGGCCTGAAATGCAGCAGGCACAATTTCATTGAACTAAATTTAGCAGTGTGCGTGCGTGTAAAAGCGCCAAAGAGAAACAGCACGCGATGCAGCTCTCACGCTCGCACGCTCTCACTGCTCACGCACACAGATGCACAAATACTAAAACAAAAGCGCGGGAGTTGTTTTGCTCTTGCTATGCTGCTCTGGCCTATTGCTATTGCATTTTTGCATGTGCATTTGATGTTAGTTTTTATTGTTATTGCATTTGCAATTTCGAGGTGCCATGGCAAGACCTCAACTAAGGCTAAATTTGTTTTGTTGTTGTTGTATTTGTGTGCGTGTGTGTGTGCAAGCGATAATAGTGTTGTGCTACAGGCGCTGCCGCATTTGGGGGCTATTGAGATAGGCGCGCGATTTGGTCAGCGCAGCTCAAACTATGAAAGCCTTGGCGCGGCATTAAGTGCGGCGCGTGTAACAGTTTGACAAGCGCATGTGTGCCGCTCAAACTGTACGCGGCATTTTACAGTTCTAACAAATGCCTGCAATATTGCGCATACGACGCGTTGTGCATGCATAAACATTGCCCTGTTCTGTATTTATTTAAAATTTGTTTACATTTTATACGTTAATTAAATTAATTTTATATGCGCTTGTCACTTCTAGAATATTACAGAATTTATACTAAAAATAACTGACGTCTGCTTGCGCATTCCAGGCAGAGTGTGAGTAAGAGAGAGGGAGAGGGAGTGAGCGAGAGAGAGGACCAGATATTTGGGCATAAAGTTAAAGTGAACGTACTCGCAGCTCACAGCTGGACGCGTCAATGCACGCTGACGTCGCAGTCGCTGCTGAAGCAATGACACTGATCCTGGCGTTGAACTCTGACGACACAGGGCCGCTTCCGGCGGTGGGAGCAGAGTCGAGGTAACAACAACAACAACAACAACAACGACAACAATAACGAGAACAACAACAATAAGAAGAACGGCAACTACAAAAACAACAGCCATTAATTTCAGTTTCGTTTTCGTTGCTTGATTCTACGCGGCAACGGCTTAGTTAGCCTCCACTTCAGGTTGCTGTTAATTATTATGCTCGAAGCTTTTTGGGCAAGGTCATTAAGCAGCAGCAACAACAACAACAACGGGCATTGAAATAAAATAAGAAGAGAAGAGCGCAAAATAAAACGCTGCTGCTGCTGACTGCGACGGCGACGACGACGACGACGACGGCGGCAGCAACTTCTGTTTGGCCTGGCCCAGCGACTTCTACTCTACGTTTCTTTGTGCTTTAGTTCGGTTCGTTCATACGGTCTTAATCAAGGTGAGTAACCTTGGCCTTATTTTCGAGCAGCGCACTCTTTGCCATGTGTGTGCCTCGGTCTCTGTCTCTGTGTGTGTGTGCGCGCTCACGCATTGCCAAAAAAAAAGCTAGCCACGGCGCTCACCGAAAGCGTCGCTCACGAAGGCACACACAGCCACAGCCAGCGTGTGCGAGAGGGAGAGGGCGAACGGCAACTGTTGCTGCTGCTGCTGCTGCTGCTGCTGCTGCTGGCATTGCGGAAGGTCATGATTTTTTCGGCTGCTTATGTGCATGTGTGTGCGTGTGCGTGTGAGTGTGTGCCTGTGTGCTTGTGTTGGTGTGCGACTTGCTGGCATTTGCCGAAACTGAAGCTGAATGTGAATGCGAATTTGATTTTCTGGCGCCTTAAGCCGCAGCTTGACGCAGCCAGAACCTTACCTTAAAGCTTAAGCTTTGCTCTTAAACAGAGCTTTATGTAGAGCAACGCGTAGTCGACTATTTAGGTGTGTTGTAAAACAGCTCAAAAATCTTGCCCTAAGCACGTGCTGTGCAACTTGTTGAGGCCTAAGCACACATACATACATATGTACACGTATTTATATATGTGCGTAATTGTGTTTCTCAAGCATGCATAATCAAGAGCTTGGCTTGCACTTGGCCTTGACGAGCGCCGTTTCGTGGTCACCTTGAACCTCAATGTGCCGAATGTTGTCTGCGTTGTTGTGGGGGCAGCAGCTTCACAACACACACCAAAAAAACGAAACGAATTCAAAACCGAAAACTGATCCACAGTTTTGCGTTGAGTTAGCAGTATGTGCTTTTTGCTAGGTTTCGCGACGTACGTACGTATTTTGATGTTGAGCTTGCCGCAAGCAGCAAGCGGCAACAAACCAAAACCATAAAATGCTGCCTGAAACAATAAACAGAACGTCGTTAACGAAAATTGGTCGGTCGCAGACCTACAACAAAAACCCAAACGTGACTTCAGGCTAAACACAGACAGATTCTGCCCCCTCTCCGCATCTCCCTCTCCCCCTCTCTCACTTGCTCGAGCCTTAACTTGATGCGTCTGCGATGATTTTTAATACACGCACACACACACACACGCACACAGATATTATTTTTGTTAGAACTAGTTTTCGTATGCAACAGACAACATCTGCCCGTTGGGCCTGAGCCATTGAAGGCCGTTGGCTTCTAGCCCTAAATACAAATCCAGCTGTTTCTTGGCTAAACACACTTGACGTATACGTAATAATATCTAAGGTTGCGCTTTATCAAGCATACGCCGCGCTGTACGCTTATCATTCGGCCAAGTTAACGCTTGGACAAATATGTTGCCCAAAAAAAGAAAAAACTTGTGTCGCAGCTGTTCGTATGGGGAATTACCTATCAAGTATCTCAGCTGGCAATGCCATAAGAATAAATACATATATAAATGCTCTTCTCTGCGCATCTCAAGAAACCGAAACCCTGCGAATTGGGATTTTAAATACACCTGGCCAAACGGGTTTGATTAAAAACTAAAAAACAATAGAATTAAGTGAAAAGCAAATTTGACAAATATTGACCAATTATGCACACATAAATATGCATATTTTAAGTAGTTTTCGTTATTTGTTCTCGCGTTCTACTAATCCCAAGCCCCAAACTGATTCCTTTCTTATCGAACAAAGTCCACGCCGGCCAGCAGATATCATGCCACAAAAACTATTTATGGAGCTAATTTTATGAGCGTGCAAATCAAGCAAAAAAATGGACTTAAAACAAGGTAACAAGAGATTTTGAAAGTGTTTTTCAGATTTTGAGGTTTACATATGAAAATTAATAGATTTGAATTTGGAATTTCGTTCCAAGTGCTTTTAGCTTTCCAATGAATGAAACGTCCATTGCTCAATTTAGAAAGATGTAAAAAACAACAACAACAATTGAAATAGTATCGAATGCCCGCACAATTACAACTGCATAAGGTTTGTACTACAATAATAAGCATGCACACACACACACACACACACACACACACACACACACATATGCATGCACATGTGCATTTGTTGCCGACATCGGCGGCAACATGCCTAGTATATATTTTGAATGGTTGCGCTTTATATTGGCCTCCGAATGTGTCTAGCTTCAATAGCAGGCCAGGGTCATGCGACACCGGGGAGGAAAAACTGACGCGAACTGACGCGAGACACACACACACACACACACACACAGGCGCACACACATGTGTGTGTGCCCGTTATCGGAAGAAAACGCCAAAAGCTTTACAGCAGCGTGTTTGCGAACTCACACACACACGTACACACACACAGGCGCACAAAGGCAGAGCGCGCCAATCCAAAGGCAACAACAGCAAAATACGCGCTCGCGTTCATTGCCTTTCGTTTAGATCGCGCTCTCTTTTGCGAGCTCCTGCTCGCTCTCTTATGCTCGAGCATTAGAAGAGCAACAATAACAAAAGAACAGCAGCCATATGGAAAGGCGCTTTTATTGATTAACCACGGAATGAATAGCAAGTGACCATTGAGGCGAAGAACCCCACAAGAAAGGGAAGAAGCAGGGTAGGGGGTGAGAAGGAGGAGTAGAAGGAGGGATGGAGAAGGAGGAGTAGCAGGAGAGCTGAAGCACAGGAGCAGTCAACCAGTCACAACAAACGGCAAAAGCTCTCGCCAAGCCAAGCGCCTTTTGTCATGTCTCATTTGATATTTTGATGGATTTTTGATTCTTTTCTTTTGATTCGCATTTGGGTTTTGCTTGCGGAACGCGGGCAATGCCCATTGACTGTGAGGCTGGTCAGTGTTGGTAATCGTTGGCGGATTCGTGGTGAAATTGATTTGCGAGAGATGTGACCTTTAGTGGGAAGTAGAAAGCGTGTATGACATCTTAATTATGGGGCCCTGGAGCAAAAATGTAAATAAAGTAGGTGGAATATGGGAATTTGTATACTTAAATTGTATTCCCAATAAAAAACACTATTTCCTTATATTGCATATGCAGTCACGAATAAAAGTATTGGCAACTGCAGTGTTGTCAACCATATTTGGTATAAGAGTTGCATTTTGGCAAAGAAAGGTGTGACCATATCAAAATGAATACAACTTCATATTGAAATACTTGTGATCACATAAAGAATTATGGGTTCTTGTAGTAAAATAATTATCTAAAATTAACCATGTTGACAAAGCTTATATATCTAATTGAATTGCCTGCACAAATAGCTTATAATCGTATACAAAATCGACAATTATATAAAAGATAATATTGAATTGCGAATACTTTTGTGCGTGACTGTATATATATATGGGCAACAAATTGAACACAAATTTAAAGAATATAGATGTTTGCAGAAAATATCATCTCACATGATATCAGTATTTCTTGATTCAAGATCTGAGACTCTGCCGCTTGATCTCGGCTTGAATTTGAGTTTCTATTTTGTGTTTTTGATAATTTATTGACTCGTCCGCTTCGTGTCGAAGGTCGCGCCCATCATTTGCATTGCCAATATTTGGTTATACGTCTCGATTGGCCATATAAAAACCGAAAACTTAATCGACATAAGCATAAATAACATATGAAATAAAAAATCAAGCTCAAAGCTCAAAATTTGCGCTTATGTTAGCAGTTTTTATAGCTTCTTTTGTATCGAATTTTAATTATTGGTCAATTGTAATAATCAAGCCAAAAAAGTGGGACATTGTGCTCTAGCTCTTCCACTACGATCGAAGCTGTAATTCGATCCGTTCACGAGAAGCACCCAATAGCCAATATCCCTCCCCCTCTCCCCTCCCCTCCACACCTCGTCAATTTGTTGCAAAATGGAAATTCGGCAAATTCGGAAAACTCGAATGAATCATGGCTCAAAATTCGAGAAGCAACTGGATGTGATTATTTATAAGAAGCTTTATTTGATTAAACTTTAATTAAGTTGCAAATTTAACTAAATATGAATTATAATCAGAAGAATCGTTTGAGCTTTAGCTCGTTTGGCTTTGTCCATAAGATGCCATAAAAACTACTTTAAAGCACTTTCTTTGTAAGAATTTCCTGCTGTTCAGTTCGAGAGGAACTGCAAATAATACTCGTATATACATATGTTTATATATATACTATATATATATATATATATATATATATATATGTTTATATGTATTTTCTACAGTTTAGATGAATCATTCCATTCACCAGTGCACATATGTAGTCGCTAAATGCACAAATACATCAATTTGTATCTGAGTATTTGCTGATATTTTCCTGAACTTTCATGCATATATCACACACACACACTCACACTCACACACTCACACACACACATTCAGTCATATGTATGTTTGCGATGACGAAATGTGAGCATAGAAAGCTTTTTTTGCGTTTGCCACTTGCGAATTGCTTCCTGCATTATTTTTTTGCACTTGTTTTGCCCCCCATCTCCCTCCCTCCCCCCTCGCCTGAGAAAACACGAATGCAACTCTGGCATAATGCAACACTGGAACTTTTTCGAGGTGAATTCTAGATTATGCCCAAACGGCGCACGCTGCGTATGCGCAATATGCGCATGTACCGTTAGAGTTGTGGCTTTCGCTTACCATTTGAAACAGAAGTAATCCAATTTGGGGTATATCCATTATGTTTCCAGTTAAAATGCGATGACGTTTTTTTTTGTTTGGTGTTTTGTTTATCTTTTGATTAACGGTTGCACTTTTCTTCTTTTTTTGTCAGCAGCTACAAATGGCTGCTGGGCAAATAATTGCATGTAAAAACAATTGTAAATATTGCGTATATGTGCATTTAGAATCTACAACAACAACAACAATACGAATTATAATAATAATAACACTTTCGAGGCACTCTGCGGCAATCGCTGTTGGGCAGTGCGGGCGATGTCAAAATACAATTACACAAGACTCTTGCCAATTGCGTGGCATTTTGGCAGTGAATTCAGATACTACTCAGATTCCGATTCCGATTCAGATTCAGATCAGGAATCAGATTTAACTATAATAAGCACTCAGACACACAAATACACTTTATGCGACACATATTTCACTTGGAACGCATTTTAATTAAATTCATTTACGACGGGAACTTTTGTTAAGACGAGGACGATGCGTTAGCCCGGCTAACTGTCAGTTGGCTTTGGCTTTGAGCGCGGGGGGTGGTGGGTGTGAACGGGTTAGACGGCAGCAACGCGCGCGTTTTGACGCTGCGTTAACAATTACGTTTGGCGATTTGAGTTTGTTTTTGTTTTTATATTTTATTTGATTTTATTTTGTTTTTGGGGCGAAGGTTTTTTTATATTTGTAGCTGCTGTGATCGAATGTGTTGCCCAGTTCGTTCGGAATTTGCGACCGTCCGTTACAGCAGTCAGATGAAGACTAAACGCAAGCGAACGCGTTATTTTTGCACACAGCAGTGCACTGAGGCACACCAACACAACGAAACACGCACACACACACACACAGGCAAGCATTCACAGCGGCAGAGACACGCGCGCGGCCGCTCAAGTTCATGCTCTGAACTTCAAAGCTCAGTTACCTTCATGCACGTCGCTGTGCTTGTGTGTGTGAGCGCAAATGCGAGCGCTCGCAGATAGTCTGCGCGCGTGTGTATGTGCGTCAGAGAGAGAGAGAGAGGCGACAACAGCGTCAGCCGCATGATTAACTTTTGCTTTTGCACTTAAGAGAGCGTGACCATTGCAATTGCAACGCGACGCTAAGAGAGAAGCAGAAGAGAGCATCAGTGTACAAAACCTTTTAATAGGCCTGCTTCAGAACATAACGAAAATGCATACAAAATATATAAAGCATGGTGTGAATAAACTTAAACGGCTTTTGTTTTTTATAAACTGCATGGAAACAAGCGTGCCTGGCGTGGCTTTCATTTTTGGATTTAATATGAATATGCACATATATATGTATACATATATATGAGTGAGGGTATCTATGTAGTCTTCAAAGAGGTCGGTATCTTTGGCAGCCCAAACTCATCCGTTTCAATGGTGCTCTGCAAATGGCAATACATTTGTATTATAATTGTCTAATTAGTTTAGCATACTGTTACCTTTCCGGGCTTAACACTGTCGGCGCCGGGCTCTCTGTCTGGCGCTTCGGGAGCCTTAACAACATCGTCCAAGTAGCTGGTATCATCGTCCAAGGCCATTTCATCGCCCAATGCATCCAGCTCCGCCTGCAGATCGTCATCATCCACCTCGGGCATGCCGTAGGTGCGGCCCAGCGCCTCCTGCACCTCATCAGCCTGCTCCAACATATCGGCCATGTCGTCTTGTATGTCCTGCATTGATAACCGAACGTGTTAGGCTTTAACATGTAAATAAAGTGAAGAAACGGACCTCGATGTGATCGATATTGATTTTTTTGTATTCAGTTTTCATTTGCTTGACTCCATCCTTCATGGCGGCCACCGTGGCTTGAGTATCCTTGAGCGATTGGGCGGCATAGTTGGCCTGCTCCATGTTGAAGGACTGATTGCGCAGAGATTCGGCTTGTTGCTCATAGCTGCAAAAAGACGCAATAAATACATATTTTCCCCTGGCTTGGAATTGATAACATTTACGCCTTCTTTTGTTTGAGTACACGCAGCGCCCTTTGTTTAACAGAGTTTTTCGCTGGAGATTCGCGCATTTTGCTCATTTGTTCGCGATATTTGCGCAGTTCTGTCTCCAGCTTCGCAATCTTCTCCTCAATATTTGCTGCCCGTGCATCCACCTGCAGTGGATATATTAATAGAGATAAACGTATTTTGGGTATTCACAGTTCTACTTACACCAGAAATGCAGTCATTTAGACTTGGTCCGGGCTCCTTGGGCTTTCCACGTCCAAAAAGTCGGTTCATTTTGTGCTTTGCGGAAGTATTTTACAATAACTTGAAGAATTTTAAGCGAATTTTGTTTGATGACTAATTTTCTGCTTCTTGCTTAAGTTGTAAACATCTGAGCAGAAATTTTGTATCGATAGGCGACGTAAATATCGTATACAGAAAAATATCGAAAGTGTTTGTTAGCCCTGGTACGCAATTCATACTAATCACGCATAATATATAATATATAAAAGAGCTGTTACGAATGTATTTACGTAATGTTGTCGCTTTAAATGTATTTTTAAAATATAAGCACCAATAAGCAAAAGAATTTGTAATCAACTCATATAAATTAACTATATATTTAAAATCGATTACTGTTCATCGCAAGTGCATAACTGTTCGCCATCTCTAAGGAGAATCATAAACTATTTAATAGAGTTGTGCATTGTAGTTCAATTGAAGGCACACGCTCAGTAGTTTATTTGCTTAATATAAATAACGAACGCAACGTGCATCATTTCCAAATTTGTTTTGCTGACAGGTGACTTGATTCGACTAAGTTAACAAGTAAATAAATAAATGAATTAAGGAAACACAATAACATGACAGTTAAGCTGTAACAAACACAATTATTTAAACGAACCGAATGAGCGCGAATCAGAGAACAGGTTCTTTTGCTCGCTCGTTCGAACATATTGGAAGACAACTCTACTATAAAAGCAGGCAGATTGTTGCAGCATCCAGCAATATTTATTTCGAGCTAAGTTTGTGCGCAGCGCGTGAAGTGAAAAATGCAATGAAAATGCTTCAGGTGCAGTAGAGAGCACGAAAAATGGTTTTTGTTTTTATATTTGAAACGCTGATGAAATGAAAGTTGCAAATCTACCAAAATATATATGTGCTCCAATTAAACCACAGCAGCGCCGTAAAGTGCGTAATTAAATAATTGTCTGCCATGCTGGTGTGTGTGTGTGCGTGTGTGTGACGGCATTCATTAAATTTGGCGAAAATTCAATATTTGCACAGCCGCCCAGCGCCGACGTCGTACGTGCGCGTCCAATTGACGTCACAGCCGCTGCGCGTCAGCTGTTAAAGTGACACCCCCGCCCCCAACCCTCCGGCTTTCAATCATGCTGTAGCTAGTTGCAAGCCAGTGAAAAATTCCGTCAAACAATATGGATAGCTCCATGTACTATAAATCTCTGCGCGACAGCGCTGCCGATGCCGCAAAGGTGGTAACAGAGGCCGCTGCCGTCGTCAGCAGCAGCAGCGCCGCAACGCCACGCGTCGAGGATGGCAGCGTCTCCATGGACAACTTTTACCCGGCTTTGGTGCAGTGCTTTGGCATTATCATATGCGGGTAAGTCAAGGCCCATTGGCCCATTTGGTTAACTTCTACGAAAATGGGGTTCACGCTTTGCACCTTGACCTATGACTGACATCTGTGTGTGTGCGTGGGCTTTTTTCCTGTTCGTTATCAGGTTTTGGTGCTTTCGGCTCTTGTTAGTTTTTGCCGCTGTCCAAATTGGCTTTGGTTTGTGGAGTTTGTCATTGTTTACCTGTCACGCGCTCGTTCAATGACCGGTTTAGAGTGCTAATTGATGCCGATATTCAATTTCCTTGATTTATGAGCAATGTGCAGCAGCAGCAAAAAGAGATATTCCGAGCACTCACAAAATAAGTGTATTTAACGGGCGTGCTCTATTTGCCAATGCACGACTGGGAGATACCCAGCGCTGAGCTGGTGATAAAGGCATTCACACATTCTGCTAGACACACACACACATACACATGCACGCACACGCACACGCACGCAACTGTACTTTCTCAGCCGCAAGCTAGGCATGGGAAATTTTCTCTTGCTTGACTTCGATGGATGAGGATTTTTCCGAGGACTTTTATGTGGCATATAAAAAGATCTGAATAAGAGAATATTATTCCCGATATTTGTCGTGGCTTCTTACTTGCATTTTCTGCTTGGTAATCGTTTTATTTAGAATTAATATTTTATGTGGGTTTTTTTTCTTTTAACCGTGTTTTGATTTATGCATTACATTTACCCCTTAGTCATGCAGGTCGTTGGCACATGGAATGGTTATTCCCTTCCCTTTTGCATACGGCAAAAGTGAGTCAGCAAAATGAGAGTTTGCATTTCTATCACATGCCAACTTCTAATATTAGAACTTTTTTTAAAACAGCTTTTTTTATCAAGTGTTTGCCTATTAATTGGCTCAAATCTGGGCCAGAAATCGTTAGCAATTTTCGAGCGCAGGCAAGCGTGAAGCGTTAAAATTGCTGTCAACTTTTAAACGCCAGTCGAAAATCAAACAAAACTATGCAAATAAACAACAATTACAATGCACAAACAACAACATCGAACGAATGAAAAAAAACCTTAATACTAGCGCAATTTCCATGCTACACTAAAGGCTATTGCGAAATATTCGCGCTTAATTGGTAATTACAATAAGCGAAAGTAAAAACGTTTAGAGAGTGCGATAATATAATATGAACAACACACATACGAACACACACACACACACACTTAAACAATTACAATTGACCTTGCAACGTTGCCAGTAAACAAAATCGATCAACTTCGATTGATGCAATGTCTAACAATTATGTAATCGACAATCGACTGACAATGCAATTACGTATGCATACATACATGCATATATTTGTCGAAATATATGTACATATATGCACATGGATACAGTGATAACTCGCATTGAGCAATTATCCATGTGGCAGATATTCCTAAAAGACAACTGATAGAAATGTAAATATTTTGTTTGATTTCTTGACTGCATTATTCGTTTTTTTAAAGCGCTTTACAATACTCTGTGTAGGGAGGGATATTTTCTGAAAGGTGTTGGATTAGAATTTAAATATTGTAATTGTTAACTTGAATGTTTAATTCTCTTTAACAATAAGTTTCTGTGCTTTTCAATACTGGTAACAGTTCAATTTAAGCATTCGATTGCATTCATGAATGTTTAAATCTGCTTTATAACACTAAAATATTGCGTTTGGTTGATTCTTTGGGACTTTTTTAAAGCATTTCCTAACACTGGCCACGTGAAACAAAATATATTCTAAAATAATATCTATGATAACAAATAACATATTGTGATTGCATTGTTGACTGTTCAATGAGGGCCTTAAAGCGCTTATCAACACTGGCTTTGTTAAGGGCGTTAGCACTCTTAATTTGTTTATAATGATTCTTGAGGCGCTTTTCAACACTGGCCTCGTAAATGACAGAGCTGACGCAGTTCCGAATGTTTGTTTCTAATTTGTAGTGTTTCTCAACACTGAACTTGTTAGAGAACTAAACAAGAACGAAATGAAAACAATTGAATATGAAAATTGATTTCTGCTAGATAACTTTTTGGCTTTAGGCACTATTTTCTGTTGTAATATATTTATAATTTTATTGATAATAAATAAAAATATAAATATGTACTTGACTTTACAGATAAGATAACGTGCAAAGAGAGAGAAATTTCCTAGATTTGCTGCTGCAATTCGAAATGAAATTTGTTTGGCACAAAATTGAGTTGAAGCTTGAAATAACTTAAAAATTTCCCTACATTTGTTTGTTTTACTAACATTTTACAATGGAAGGCTAATACTAAAAGGTTTATTACTGAAAATAGTTTGTGTTTAGAACTGTTTAAAATAGTTTTCTAAACATTTGAATTTTCTACTTTACACTTTAAACTAATTACAAAAGCGATTAGCCGCCTAATTGAGTGCCGACTGTGCTCATGATTACATTTTACATTAGTTCATGTAAGTTTCTGTTGTTGTTTAAATGCATGCTCAGCTGTTTTAAATGCTGTTTTAGATGCAACGCGCTGCTGTCTTATAAACAATTTCAGTTTGTACTTATTTGCGTAACTGTTCCATCGAGCAATTAAAACAACAACAACATTTGTTGTTCTGTTCTGTTCGGTTCCGTTGCGAGATCGGCAAACGTGAATTAAAATGATATTTTGATTGCAATTAAAGTTACATGCAGCGTTTTTTAATTCGTTGTCTAATACAATTAAAAGAAGTGCATAACTTTTATTGTAGAATTACGTAGCTGCTGCGAGACTGCGACTCATCCCAGCAATTGGCATAAATAACAGTTGACAGTTAACAGAATGTTAAGCACCTGTTAACAACATTTCGAATTGAGTCGAGGAAATACCCCAAGCTCATTTTGCATGCCAGCTGAAAACAACAACAGCAATGTTATCTGCACAGCTGCGTATACATACACATATACATATATGTATGCATGTGTGTATGTATGTATGTATGTGTGTACATATGTATGCAGAGCAATCTGTGGTCTGGCTGCATAATTCAACCTATTGACCAGGCACGTGACGTGCCCCTCACATGCTTGGTACGCATCGAGACAATTGTGAAGCGCGCAAATTGAATTGAAATTGTTGTTTTTTGCAATTGCAGATTGTTGTTGACTGGCCGCAATAATCGAGAAATATTGCCAGCGAAAGTGTATTTGAAAGTCGACTATTGTCTAATTGTATTCTGCCGTGCTTGTTTGTACAACAGATACAGTTGTTCACTTGTTATCAGCCAACACGGCGACAAACAGAAACAAACTACGCACAAGCTGTTGTGACAAATTCTCAAAACTTGTTTCAAACACGTGAAGCTCTCGATAGAACATCTAGAAATTGGCACAAGTTCAATTATTATACCCTTGCAGAGGGTATTATAATTTTGTCGTGAAATGTGTAACGCATAGAAGGAGACATCTCCGACCCCATAAAGTATATATATTCTTGATCAGCATCAACAGTCGAGTCGATATAGCCATGTCCGTCTGTCCGTCTGTCCGGCTGTCTGTTTCTATGCGAACTAGTCTCTCAGTTTTAAAGCTATCTTAATGAAACTTTGCAGAAGTCCCTTTTTCTGTTGCACTCAGCACATATGTCAAAACCAGCTGGATCGGACTACTATATCATATAGCTGCCATAGGAACGATCGGTTGAAAATTAAGTTTTTGTATGAAAAAACATTTTGTTTTTCAAGATATCTTAACCAAACTCGGCATTTATTAGTTTTAGTAAGCTCCTCATATATATGCAAAATCCTATTAAGATCGGACCACTATATCATATAGCTGCCATAGGAACGATCGGTCGAAAATTAAGATTTTGTATGAAAAAACATTTTGTTTTTCAAGATATCTTGACCAAACTTGGCATTTATTAGTTTTACCAAGCTCCTCATATATATGCAAAATCCTATTAAGATCGGACCACTATATCATATAGCTGCCATAGGAACGATCGGTCGAAAATTAAGATTTTGTATGAAAAAACATTTTGTTTTTCAAGATATCTTGACCAAACTTGGCATTTATTAGTTTTACCAAGCTCCTCATATATATGCAAAATCCTTTTAAGATCGAACCACTATATCATATAGCTGCCATAGGAACGATCGGTCAAAAACTAGGTTTTTGATTAAAAGCCTTTTTTGATTATCAGGATACCTTCAGCAAGCTCGGCATTAACCATTTTCTTGGCATTAAATGGTTGCAAGGGTATTAGATCTTCGGCGTGCCGAAGATAGCCTTTCTTCCTCGTTTTATTTGGGGCATATCTATAAAAATACCAGTTGCTTAACTTAAACAAAACAAGTAGGAGAGGCTATCTTCAGCTCAAGTGGGGAGTGCCCGACGGGGGTATACCCTAAGCCTTCGTTTACCAACAGCAAACGCAGCTCGTGCTTCACGCTCGTTAGCTTTTAAATGAAAGATACTTGAGATATTTATACTATTAAAGAAGCTACTTGTCAAATTTGGTGAGATCTCTAAGAGACTAGCTTAAAAAACAAGATTTCGATGTGGATTTTCATCAATTGCTTACAAAAGGGGAAATTTATCGATTATCGGAAACGAACTGCGAACTGCGCAGGCAATAGAAGGACCTACCATCGAGTCTCTAGCTCTTATATCGACTGAGATCCGACGGACATGTTTAGATATCAACTTGTCTATTGACGCCGATCAAGAATATATATCCCTTATGGGATCGGAGGTGCTTCCCTCTAGCTGTTACATACATTTGCACAAAAACAATATACCCTTTGTACCCTTTGTGTACACACGTTATCTTTCTGTTCCTAACTTTAAGCATTCGGAAGTGCATTCCCGATTAACTTCGGTATTTAAAGTCCGATCTTTATGAAATTTTCAAGGCAAGCAAATTATAGACAAAGCGCAAGGCTTGGCCTATAAAGATGAATGACTGGAGGTAAAAGGGAACTAATTCCTAATCTGTTTATACTATACGAGAAACAAGGCTGTCGTAATCGAAAATATCCCCATATTGATTAAGAACATTTTCGATCGTTATCTTAGCGCTTTAATAGCCCCAGGCTTTAATACCAAAAACCAGGAAGTCTCAGGCTTAATCAAGTAGGCTGTCGGAAATGCCAGTACCTGACTGTTACAACTGCAAAATACCCTGTTTTTTTTTATTTTGTCTTGTTATTGTCTCGACTGCTCTGTGAAGTACACAAAGTTACGCAGCCAGAACTTTCTGTGCTTCACACCGAAAAATCAAATAAACCAGACAAGATAAGTACGTGAGGGCCTCATAAATCGTCCAACAAATGTTGTTGTTTTGGCTGAGCTCAGGTTATGGGGGAAGTACTCCAGTTAGACGGGCAACAAGCTCTTCGGAGGCTGTTGCATATTTATTTTTGAATATTGGGCGGAACAAGCACAAACGCAATAATAACAAGATTTTGAAATGCAAAAACTGGTTGTTGGGCGTTTTTTTCATTTCAATATTATTGTTATTAAAACTTTTGTTGTGACAAGTTCACATGTTGCTTTTGTTGCATGTCAACGTCTAAATGCAGGTTTGTTGTTTTTTAATGGAAATGTTTTAAGTTGAAAGTTCCGCATATAACAAATATATATTTAAACACACGCACATTTCAGCCAGACGGAGTGGAGGGTATTTAATGGAAAGATAAATATTTATCTGGTTTTTCTTTCACTTTGCAGCTATGTAGCCGGTCGCTTTAAGATAATCAGCAATGCGGAAACCAAAGGATTGGCCACGTTTGTGGGCACCTTTGCCCTGCCCTCGCTCATCTTTCTGTCGCTGGTGGAGCTCAATTGGCGCGCCGTCAACTGGACCTTTATGCTGGCCATGCTCATCTCCAAGGCGATTGTCTTCTTTGCCGTGCTCATCATTTGCCTGCTGGTCGCGCGACCTCTGAACTATGCCCGCGCCGGCCTGATGGCCATTTTCTGCACGCAGAGCAACGACTTTGCCATTGGCTATCCCATAGGTAAGTCGCGTCCTATTATTGATTATTATTCACATCTAAAAGTACTCGATTTGATTTTAGTTATGGCTCTCTATAAGGACGTGCATCCGGAATATGCCTCGTATTTGTATCTGATGGCGCCCATTTCGTTGGCCATACTCAATCCCATTGGCTTGGTGCTCATGGAGATTAGCAAGATTATCAAAAACAAAGAGGAGGTCAGCCGCAATCCGCCGCTCTGCCCGGAAACCTGCCCCGCCGAGCAGCTGAGCAGGCAGCGTCGTTGCCTCGGAGAGCACACAATACTCGTATGGAACACGATCAAGTCGCTGTTTTTCAATCCCTTGCTGCTGATGACACTGCTCGGCGTTGGAGCCGGCTTTCTGTTTCCCAAGGGACTGCCCGAAATGGTGGCCAGTGTGCTGCGCGTCTTTGGCCAGAGCTTCTCGGCCACGGCGCTCTTTCTGCTCGGCCTCAAGATTGTCGGCGGCGGCACGGGCGCCGAACGCAAAACCATGGGCATGGGCCTGCTCTTGCCCAGCGTGCTCATCCTGGTCAAGATGTGAGTTTTTATCAAAACAACAAATGTACTCAATATAATCAACAAACGTCTGTTTATAGCTTGGTGCTGCCGCTGGTCTGTCGCCAGACTGTCAACATTATACAGGCCGGAGACAACTTCAATGACACCACGGAGCTGAGCACATTTGGTTTTCTCTATGGCACTTTTCCGGCGGCGCCCGGCGCCTTTGTCATTGCCACGCAGTACAACGTGGAAGTCGAACTGGTGGGCACCATTTAAACCTAAATACCTCAAGGAAAACAAATTGATTTGTTATATACATTGTAGATTGCTCGCAGCATGGTTTTGTGCACGTTTATCTCGGCGCCGCTTATGTTCATATCCGCCAAGATGATATCGCTGACCAATTTGAAGCCCCTGGACTATTTGCACGAGCTGGACGCGTTCTCCTTTGACATAAGCGTTGCGGGCGCCGCAGCCTGCTGCTGGATGCTGGCCCTGTTGATTGTGACCAAACGCTTTAAGCGCATGCCGCAGCGCATCACAGCCTGCCTGGTGCTGTCCCAGGTAAAGCCTCTCAATTTCATCCTAATGGAACGCATTTGAAACCAGGTTTAATTTTCCTCAGCTAATGTGCTGCATTGGCGTCATACTCTGGTCGAAGCTGGACCATGTGGAACGCTGGCCTCTGTACCTGCAATTCTTTCTGTTCAACATTGGCACCTACAGCTCGCGCCTGTGGACGGCCCTTCTGGCCATTACGCTGCTCTTCCTGCAGTGTCGCAGCCTGTGCTTTGTGCTCAAGCTATGGCCCTATATGGTAATGTCTTTGACTTTAACAAATGATGTACATTTGTTAACTAATTCTCATCTGTTTAGCTTACCTTTGCCTGGGGCGTGCCGGCGGTCATCTCCGGCCTGCTGATTGCCTTCGACTCGAAATCCATGCCCAGCGAGAAACAGAATCCCAGCTTTCAGTACGGCAATGCGCAGGCGGCCATTGCAGTCTTTCTGCTCGTCATGTGCTTCATAGGTGCGTATTAGCTCTGCTTTATTTTACTCAAACAACAGTCTGATGATAAAAATCAAGATTTGACGCGTTATGTCAGCTTGGCATGCAACTAAGTGTGGCAAGCTTACAATGATGCACCCAAAGTTTTCAATCTGAATCCAAATTTGGCATAGCACAGTTTTCCCTGGTTGACTCGAAATCTAATCTATTTGCTTTTACAGTTACCGTGGGCTGCCTCGTGCTGCATCAGCGCTACAAGAAGCGCTATGAAAAGTACCTGACTTACTCGCGTGACTTATCCAATCCGGATTCGGGTATGCAGTCTGCTTTTTTTCATTCGTTCACAAAAAGTTAATCTATCTTTAACCTCTAGCATCCGATTTGCATTCGACTGTTTCGACGGCCAATTTGTTAGCCAATACGGATCGTGCCTCGCTCAGGCAGAGCGTGCGCACGACTTCTTACTCCTCCTCGTCGGATGATGATGAAATGATAACCACGACTGTTGTGCCGGAGAACATAAGCAACGGTGGCTGCAATTCGGGCAACGGCAACTGTTGTTCCACCTCAACGGTGACCACGCCCACAACAACATCTACTGTCGTTATGGATATTGAGGATCTCTTAAATCGCAATAGACAACGGAATGTAATGAAGGATTTGGATAAAATCGATAGTGCACCTGCAACTGAAACGTAAGCTTCGAGTTTGCTTTAATTCGGAGTCAACTTTTTGATGTTGGTTTTGTTTTCCTTCGTTTGTTGCAGCCACATGTGCAGCAGTTCGTTCAACTGCGGCCCGAGCACCTCGCGTCAGAGCTGCCAGAATATCATAGAACGGTATGAGGAGCAGACGCGTGGCGGTCTGGAGCCTCTGGAGCATACAAGCGACTCCGATGAGCATCAAACACTAAAGCACACAATCCTATTGATCATATTGCTTTGCTCGATGTTTGTGGGCCTGGCCGTGTCCATCTGGACGCTGGTCATGGAGGGCATGTCGGGCATCTATCTCGAGTTGAGTTTCCTCGATGCGTTCCTCAACTTTGGACAGGGTCTGATTGTGCTGGCTGTGTTTATCAGTGACACGGGCGAGCTGCTGATGCCGCTAATCAAGTTCTGGCGTAAAATATGGTTAGTCTTAGTTGATATAAAAGGAGAGTAAGCAGTTATTAACAACATAATCTTTAGGTATGGCGCCAATGTTGTCAGCTTGCCGCACTGGTCGAATCTGCGTCCAGAGACCAAACAAATTTGCGAGCAATTCCGCAATCATCACTTGGAGAACTGCAAAAAGGATATTGCCAAGGACAGACGGTGAGTGTTTTTTCTTGGTTTCTTTCTAATTTATTTATCATCTTATATTCTCTCTCCGCTTAACAGATGGCGCATTCGTGTCTATCGCAAGGTGTTCTATGGCAGCGAATTTGTCAGCTGGCTTATTGAGGTGGGCCTCTCCAAGGATCGCATGGAGGCCGTGCACTATGCGCGTCATCTTGTTGACGGTCGCGTACTGCGACATATTAATAATGTTTATCATTTCGAGGATAAACAATTGCTTTATAATTTCTGCAGTCGCATCTAGGCGACGAAATGTGGAAAATGCAACTACGCCAAATTTTAGTTCGTTTATTTGTTTATTATGTCTAAGTGAGAATATTGTAATTTGTGTGCTGTGATTGTACGCTGAGGAGGGGGGGTTAGCACAACACTCTCGCCGACACACACACACACACACTTGTACCGACAGCCAAGTATGCAGTGTGTGTGTTTGTCTGCGTTTTTGTGTATTGGGGAATTCGTCTAATGTCTATTTATACGAACGATTAATTTGCTTTGACATCTGTTTACACACTAAGTAGTTAGTTAATTTAGTAGCTAAAGTTTTGAGCTATAGTGCAATAGACTAGATCATAAACAAATAACGAAAATAATTTGCAAATTAACGAGGAAGCTTCTGTGTCACAAGCTAACGACATAAATACTGTGCATAAAACCCGTGTGAAACCATATACAAATTTATAATTAAAAACAAATGCATATATATATCCTATATTGTATGCAGAATACACATGCACACATAATTATATCGATATATATAGATATATATATGTATATATATTAAAATATATACCTCATGCCAGAAGGCGCCAACAACGAAAATTACAAATGCATTTGTGTCGCCTTCGTGTTTTTCAATTCAATTTGTGGCATTTTGTTTTCAGGTCCAGTTTGTTTGGGCGCGCTTTTAAATCATTTGCATTTCGCACAGATACATTTATGCACAAGCATATATACAAAAACAAAAATGTATACACTTTGTTTATCTATAGTTATATATCTTGATTTTGTGGGCCCATGTCATCTTTTTTTTTGTATTTTGCCCGTTTTGGTTTTGCACGCGTTTAACAATTTGCGGCTGCGTGCTTGTAATTCCAATTGGCCTTAATTCCGGCCCGCTTTAATGGGCGCAATACTTGGCTTTGGGAGGCTCTATTGATAAAATGTTAATTGTAAGAGACAAGCGACTTATCGAGCCATTAAAATGCCGTTGATGATGCCCAATGTTTTGATATTAAAAACTTGGTAATGCTTTCTTGTGTGCTTTTTATTTTAATTTTGGCTACGCGCCTTTCAGAGATGCCTTCCCCCTGGCCCTGGCCAAGTATCGCAGTAGCGCAATACAATTCAAATTCTTATTTATTTGTTATGCTAAATAGTCGCCAATGTAAAACACAATGTGTGTGTGTGTGCCTGCCTACTGCTTCGCCTGGACACGATCCATCCGAGTGTCCAATTGTTGCTGCAGCTTCCGTTTGCTAATTTATTCACGGCTGCGGCTGCAGTTTGCATGCGTTTCACGTCACAGTATGCACTCGGCATAAACAACAACAACTGCAGCTGGATCACATTGATGCATGACGACCAAGCCAATGCCCAGCCCAGCCCAGCGCAGACCAGAGTTTCTCGAAGCTCGCAGAGCTGCGCATATTTTCTACGGAATTCAGCATCTAACTAAAAGTAGTCAGCGCTTTCTTAAGAAAACGTTTTCAACAGACGTCAGCCATGGGATGTTTTAAAGAATTATGGTTTTCCTGTATTATACAGTTTCGATTGGGACTATCCCAGTCAGTCATAGGCCCACCATGTTATCAGTCTCTAGTATTTGCGGACTAATCAACTATATGGTATGTCGCTCTGACAAGCAAAGCAAATAAGCAAAGGAAAGAAATCAATTGCATTGATCTAGGCATTAAGTTGTCCCTGAAAAATGAATTACTGTGGATTTACACTTCAATATAATTATATAATTGTCTTTGAAGGGCAAAGCTTATTGCGAAGCCTACAAATATGTCGGTTATAAGGTTTGGATCGGAACAAATGTCTGACCTTTCCTTTTGGTCCGATTGCCAGACTTGGTTCTTATTACATTTGCAGTCCAAGTTGGGTTGACCTTCTATCTATCCATCTCTCTAAATCTTGACTCAGTCTCACTAATTAGAACTGGGTTCTAGTATATATGTATATGTTCTTAGTAAAGTTAGGGCATAAAAGCTTCTGCCAGCTCTTACTCCATTTTGTTGCGATTCCTATTTGTCCGTAGGGAATGTTGCAAGTTCTATCTTATTTGCAGACCAAATAGTTGTGCACGTGAGTTGTGCATGGGATCGGCTTGTGAGTCAATCATTTTCTTTATCAGCACTTCCTATATGTCGCATCTATCTAACATATGTATATAGCCTGGGGTATTAGAAAAGTAATTTGTCTTATGTAAAGACAATAACTCAATATGTTTGTTTGAGCGGAATTAGGAGCTTTATCTTATTGCACTTGGATTGAATATAGTGTAAAGTGCTTGTCAAATATTAGAGAGACGAAATTCTGGGCCAGACAGGAGGCGGGTCGCCTGTCAACCATTAATCAGGCACTTTAGGGTGCCAACTAGTCGGGATGGGGGCGCGTAAATAAATGAAAAGGGCCAGCAAATAATACGTTATTATTTATGAATTTAATTTTGCAAACAACCGCCGCATGCTATGTAAGAGAGCGTGTGTGTGTGTGTGTGTGCGAGGGGTTCAGAGGTCACTCAACCGCTGCGCTGCAGCCACGCAAGCTGCCAAAGAAGTCACTTTTATGTGCCCCCAAAAAGAGTCGACAAAATATGACGCTGGCATAAGGAATTGAATTTCTGCCTCCTTTTTAGTGTCTTTTTGTTTTTGGATGGGCTGGGGAAGGGGGAGGCGGGCGACACAATTAACCGAGCGGCACTAGGTTATCAAGGGATACAAATGTCCCGAAATCTATTAGTCAAGCCCATTCTTTGTCCGAGTCACAGTCGGAGTGTTTAGTGTTTCGTGTTTGGGTTTTGTTTTGTGTGTTTGCCTGGAGCCAATTGGCCCAAAAATAGTCGCCTGTGGTTTTCCATGGCCCTGGCGCTGCATGACGTCCCTGCTGGTCGATGGGTCGTCCAGGACTGCGTCAGCATCCGTCGGCTCATGAATTTATTGGCCACAGACTGGCAAATGGGACCAACACGCTGGCTACAGTTGATTCCGGGAAAATGTTCGTGTGCATGTGTGTGTGAATCGACATTAAATTAAATACACATTGCGCATACGCCGCATTGTCCCGAAATTGGGCAAGCACACGCACACACACACATTGAGGCTGACGTTGACGCTGGCGTCGGCGTCGACGTAGCTGTCAGCAGCGGCGTCTTGGTGCTCACTTCCGTTTCGCTTTACGGATAATATCGCATTTAGAATGCATTTCGTATGCGCCTCTTTGATCTTAACTCAACCAATTCGCGCAGCGGCCATTGCGAGCATTGTGTGTGTGCCTGTTGACTGTTTGCATTAATTGTTAATTTACCCGATTGCATTCTTAAATGTGCCAAAATCTCGAGTCAATTGCCGCACACGAACGATTTGCAAAAACAAAACATTTTAATTGTTAATTTTAGAGAGGCGCAAAAGCTAATGGAAAACAAATTATAAAAGCCAAACGGCGAGCTGACTGGAACTGGAACTTACACCGCATTCCGAATACTCTATTCAAGTTGATTTATTTGAAATCAGAGAAAGTAGCTAATATTTGTTTAATGCTGTGAGATATTTAACGACTGCTCCATCAATCCCGCAGCTAGACAAGTTGGTGCCTTTTTTATGCCCCATTATATATAGCTGTTATTCTGCTTGACTCGACTAACTGCGGGAATTTACAATGCACCCACCCGTACATCCAATATCAGTAGCCCGTGGGAGCTACCAGCTGCCCGTGTGTCTCTCGCTGTTGTTAGGGCCAACAGGGTTTCAATCATATTTATAGAGTATTCAAACATTTACAACTATGAATGTTGCTATCGGTTATTACCGACTGTCTAATACACGCTCATGGACCTTAAAACAGGCTAAAATAGACACTTATCAAGGGTAAGGCTTTCATAAAACACGTATTTCAGCGATTTTCCACCCGCACCGGTGGAATAGGGGCGGAAACCCTACGCGTGAAAGTGATTTCCTTTACCATCCAATCGTTTGAAACATGTTTCACCAACTCTTGGCTGAAAAATGCGGGTCAGAGGTTGGTTAACATAGGCGAATGTGAAACTTTCAGCTTGATTGGCATCATTTCGATCGACTTTCTTGTGGTCGCGAAGTGGATTGTCTCATCTTTGAAGAAAACAGCTTTACTCGCACATATTTACTAACGGGCTCTGCCAGGCCGTGTCCCTAAAGTATTTTTACCAAAACCAATATACTTCTGTTCAACTTTGTGAACAGGGTATACAAATCGGCTAGTTATTGCGACCGCACACGCTTTTGCTGCCACAGTCAACGTTGACGCTGACGTTAACGCTGGCGTTCGGCACTGGCTGCGCATTTTAAATGGGCGGCATGAGGCGCAGGGGTGCGACCACCAGCAGCGGCAGCGGCGGCCGCGGCAACGTTGTTTCATCAACCAAAATTGCCGAGCAGCTCCGAAGTCGGCGTGTGCCAACTGTTGAGCGTTGTTATCGTCGCCGCCGTCGTCGTCGTCATCGTAGTCGGCCCGGCAAGGAACTTTGCCTGTCATTCCCACCCACCAGCAGCAGCAGCAGCAGCAGCAGCAACAGCGGCAGAGGCAGCGCAGTTGGCGTCATTGTCATCATCGTAGGCTGGCTATCGGTTCGTCATTCTAAATCGACTGCTCGCTGCAGACGGTGCACCGCACGGATTATCTCGGAGACGTTGCAACGTAGTGTATGCCTGTGTCTGTGTGTGCGTGCTCCAAGAATCGCGCGTGCGTAACTGGCAAAACATATATACTATATGTATTTACGGCTAATGCCAAAGCCAATAGCTGAACTGCTTAATGTTTAATTAAGTGGCCGAAAACGCGTTAATCAACCGATCGAAACTAGTTTCCAGTTGTTGCACGAACGGTTAGCAGCAAAGTGGCAACAGCAACAAGCCAAAGTTGATCATTTCAAAAAGAGCAATAGTAAATGAAATAAATTGTTGTGCCGTGCCAAGACATTTTCACTGGAAAGACACAACAGACGCCGCCGCACAAAGATGTCTGTCGCATACAATGCCACAACGCCGGCGGGGCAACTGTTGCAAGTGGCCACCGAATTGGCCACAAATAGCTCAACGCCAGCTACAACAAATGATTTGTACAAGAATCGCCAGCGTTTGTTATCCAGCATGATTGTCATGGGTATCGGTGTGCTGGGCAATTTTCTGGCATTGATTATTTTGGCGCGTAAAAAGCATAACAAAAACAGCAAATACACGTTCATGTTGCGGTAAGTTTCAACAATTAACAAAATGCGCAAATGCATATGTATACACACCAACACACACGCACATACACACCTGCACACAGGTGTGTGTACTGTGTCTAGCAATAGTTGTCGCATGCATAGCCGCGCTCTCTGGGTTCATGGCAGTTGAGGTTTGTTCAACTTGCTGGATATTGTGCGGGTCCACTTTGCATTTTAGCAGAGCGCTCGAGAGCTTTGTGCTTCCAAAAATCCAACTTAAATACGAGGGGTTGCCTTTGATATTGTGCAGTTTGTTTCTTTTAAGTTTCTATTCATTTATTTATTCTTTATATATCAATATTATTGTTATCATAATTATCACCATTATCCTCATTACTCCTTTTATTTCGTTTTGTATTAGACTTTGATTTTTTAAAATTGAATTGTTATTATCATTGTTATTATTATCATTATCATCATCTATATTGTTATTATCAATATTAAGATAATTATTATCAACATTTTGTTAATATTTTCGCCATCAAAATTATCATTATTAATATCATTATGCGAAAGCATTTCCGATGTGGAAATAAGCCTAATGAGGTAGCTTTTTAGTGTAAAGTACCACAATGTCAAGGCAATTTGAGATTAAGAAGCCAATTTTCCTCAGTCCAAAGAAAAACCTTCTACCAGTAATAAAATTCCCTTTGTGAAAAAGTAATTTTTATATATGAAAATAGCTGAACAGAAAAATATATCTAGTTCTCAATGAAATTCTATACATTTCTGCATGCGCTTGAAGTACATTTTGGGAATCGATGAAAAGCGATTATTATATACATATTGTTATACATATTATTCTATTATGGCATTTTCTTTTGATGTTCTGCCCCTCAAATACCCTGCAATAGAATGTTTTGATAAAGATCTTGTAATATTATTAAAACGTAACTTTTTCTTTAATCTTTGGCACGCCAAATTGCTTTCAGAATCGGCTAATATGCTATTGTATTCGTTATAGCAGCTTTTCACTGTGGCCAAGTGTGCTGCTTCATTGCCAAAAATAATATGAATAAATTAATCGATGCACTCCGTAATTAAATATTGCACAAAAATGTTCTTGAATTCTTTTCCTTTCATTTCCTTTTTGCCATGATGCATTGTTGAGGCATTGTTTGTGCTCGTGTTTCAAATGCTACCTAATAAATTCTAGAGAATTTTCAATTTTTCAATTAAAATGTGAAATCCTAACCGTTAGCACATCATTCAAGACAGCCCTCGTCTTCAATTACATTTGCATATCTTATCTAAATATATAACTTTAGCCCTGACCAAACGGCATTTGATTTAGTTTTATCGAAAGCCGAGCAAACACTTGCGGCAGCCACTCGAATATATATATATAGATATATATATTTTTTTTGGCATTTTTTTGCGTGATTTTCCATCAAAAGGAGGCCACAGGCTTAGCCGGCATCAATTTACGCCTTGAACATAATTTGTTCAAATCCGTAAAGTGCCTACTAACAGCAATTTGAGCCCTCGACCAAATTATCCGGGCTGTGCGCGCGTGTGCATCTGTGTGTGCGAGTGTGAGTGTGTGTGTGTGTGTGCTCAAGGGACATATTTTAACCGCTTTGATCTCAGCTACATTTTGATTGATGAACTTGTGCGCTCAGTTTGACACTTGACGCCAAAATAATTATATATTCGCATATTGGGGCCCTTGAGAATGTGCCTAAATCGGGTCCTAAATAAAAGCGTGTGAACACATATTATATCGTATAGGTTTTATGAACACGCTCTTCCCCTTACTCTCCCAGAGGGCATCACAAATTTGTCACGCAGCATGCGTTTGCAGAGAAGTTCAAATCTATTATTGATAGATACCATACAACTAGATGAATATTATCCATCTATGCAAACTATTCCCAACTCATTGCCATGAAAGTTTGCATAGGTATGTTTTACTGGGGTATACGGATCGGATTGCTATATCGAAAAGCTGTCATAGGCATGATAAGCCGAAAATGGAAAAATTCCTTCTTGTTCTTCATAATATCTCGACCAGAACTTGGAATTCAGTATATATATATATATATATGCAAAATCTTATCAGCATTGGCCCACTATATCATATAGTTGCCATAGAAAGAATCGGTCAAAAATGGAGTTCTTATATGAACATCCCTTTCTGTTTATTTGAATACATAACCTAAAGTTTTCAATCTATTGAATTCAAGTCAAATTCTAGCTAGATTCTTACATAACAAAGTACAATAAACAACGGCTTGCTATATCATATTGCTTTATAGAAAGAATCGAAGTTGAGTTCTTGTATGGATACATTTGCTCTCTGTCGAGTTTCCCAATCCTTCTCGCCAGGGTATTCAGCTTTCGGCGTGCCAGAGACAGTCGCCTCTTCTTGTTATTGTTAGCAAAAATGTTCGCAAACATTTCAGTTTTTCAATAAAATAACAACTCACGCGCGCCCTATAGCTAAATATAGTGTACACACAAGCAAGTTTACAGCCCACCATAAATCGCATTTGTAATTAAATTTTGTGACTATATCTCTGCAACGATATACAATGCAGTTCGTGTCCGTAGATTGTTGCGGTCAATCTTGAGCTCAGCAAATACTATCGGCATCTGTTAGTTTTGCAATCCATTGCCCCCATGTTGTAATCTAGACATCTATTCGATTTTTTTCTTTTTGTTGCTCTGTCCGAGAGCTGAAAACAATTATTCATAGCAGAGACAAATGATTTTCTTATGTGACACGAGTCACGTTTTCGAATGGTTCTGGAAAAGAAAAATGCGCCTTCTCGATGACAGACGCACAACTTGTTGTCAATCCGACTGTCCCTAAGAGATTGCTAAGGGAATTGCAACGAATGTTAAATGCTCTGCAGAAATATATATTACCAAAAGATTCACAGACTCTCGAAGAACTGTTTTTCATATTGGAAGAAAGTGAAGGAGGCATAAATAGAAATGGAATTGAATGTAGAATGTAAGATATCGTCTAACTGTGATAATTTAGTCAAGATAAACTTCATATATAAGACTTAAAGATAGTTAGATTTCATAATCATCGATTGAATATTG
This sequence comes from Drosophila kanekoi, assembly GCA_037075305.1. NCBI lineage: Eukaryota > Metazoa > Arthropoda > Insecta > Diptera > Drosophilidae > Drosophila > Drosophila kanekoi. Next base: position 8,684,680 of record JBAMCE010000141.1, read on the forward strand.
TCATACACTAAAAGAAAAGCCATGCCCAGGTCTTCTCTCCCTAACATTTACAGTGAAAGCTCCCAAAACCAAACAAAATTCTTAAATTCTTACAAAAATTATTCCCTTTAAAGCATAAATCTTCCAGTTACTGTATTCTTATTGATATATAAACATATATGTATATATGAATATTTGCACTTACCCCAAACTCCGACGCACATTTATCATATATTCATCCATTTGTAGGAGAAACACAGATTTGTATATATAAAAACACATCACATAAGGAGTACATAAAAATGGTTTGAGAATATGAGCCGAGAAAATGATTTTTAGATGTCAAACACGGGCTGTGAATATAATTTTAATAAATAAAGCATGAGAACGTGCAAGGCTTGCTTCAATTTATGAGAATCGCATAGTAGGGCTGCATTTGATATAAATGAGCATAAAATAAGGCCCTATATAAAAAAGGAGCTTAGTTGGTCTGCAGTTTGTATAGTTAAGTTCAACTTATTTTGCCTGTCGGGTTCTTCAGTCAGTCAAACAATTTAATATAATTATATAGATATTTAGCAAAATATAAACATGTTTACTTGAACATTCTTTTGTCGAATGCCCCGGTTTATACGATCGCAATCAGCTATAAAACATTCGCAATGTTCTGAAGTATTGTATTTAACAGATGTTAAGCAATCAAGGCTAATACCAAAGGTGACTAAGAAAACCAATATACCGGATATTGTGCGTACCTGCACTCGAAAAGCATTGTATATAACAATAATTATTATCAGCTTGCGCCTGGTCAGTTAGTTCCACTTGGTCTAGTGTCTGAATGCGTCGCAATTTGTTCAAACATCGATAAGAATTGTAAATGTGACATCATTAACCACATTTATTGTGTGGAAAACTTTAATTGCGCTATTTACGAGCCCCAAAAACCCAAAAACCCATAGCCTACAGCGCAGAGCTCACAACCCTCAATTTTGTGACCCAAAGGAGAGCTCAGAATGCGCAACTCGGCCGCAGGCCGAGCACGTCTTCCATTTGAGTTCAAATAGGAAACAAATAAAAAAATGCCATCTTCAGTATGCCGAAGATGAAATACCCTGGCAGACACTGTGGGGATTTCTAGATATGTGAGAAAAATGATGAAGTTTATAATCCGAGGTAAACGAAAAGGTTGCCCAAACTATCTTGATAACTTCTATGAAAGCTGTTTCATATGGAGATCCGATCCGTCCGATTCCCACTTATATATTGATGTCCACTTTAAATAGACGCTAAAAGTTTGACATTGACTCAACCTGCTGGCTAAATCATATTCATAAGGTCGAGGAGACATCTCCTTCTGTGCGTCACACATTGCCTGCCTACCATCGAATACCCTCTGCAAGAGTATAAAGGGCTTTATCCCGACGCCAAGTGTGCTAATTTATGATCCCACTCAATGTGTCGGCCTAATCCCACATCCCTTCTTTTGCTCCCACACAGCTGCCTGGCCACAAATGATCTGGTGGGTCTGCTGGGCATGTCTGGCGCTGCGCTGCTCAAGTACAGTTTTCCGGAGCTGGTGCCATTTTTCGTGCGACTCGACTGCGTTGGGCACGTGTTGTGGCGTTTCTTTGGCGTCAACTCCGGCTGCATAGCTGCCGTAATGGCCGCCGAGCGTTGCATGGCCCTGGCACGTCCCTTTATCTATCACAAGGTAAGTTTGCGCAGTTCAAAGCGAGCACTCACAGAAAAAATCTAAACTCTGTACAGCACATCACCTACGAGCTGATCCAGAAGAGCATACGAAGCACCCTGTTTGTGGCCGCAATTGTTACGTTTCTGCCATTTTTCGGATTTGGCGCCTACATTAACGAATCCAACCCGAAGCAATTGAAATGTATACGCTATCGGGATGCGACTGGCGCAACTAACAATGCCTATTCCATATTCTTTATGGTATTTGGTAAGATTTATACACAAGAGTTCCATTGATGAACTGCGCTCATCTGGGGCATCTTTCCATTCTGTGACAGGCACCCTATTGTGCGTTGTGATTGTCGTCTGCAATTTGTTTGTGGCTCGCGTCCTGTGGATCATCGGACGTAGTCGTACCACGAAGCGGCACATGAATTACAATCTGGTTGGCCGCGAGAAGAGCATACGCAGCATCGATGCGGAGAGCAGCAGCGGCACGACGCTCTACCAGGCCCAGTATAGCACCGGCAGCATGCATCACAATCTGCCGCCGCCAAGGCAATTCCATCACAGCAACAGCGTGACGATGACAGCCGCCACATCCCCGGATGAGATCAAGTTTGCCAAACTAATGGCATTCCTAAGCCTCAGCTTTGTCTTATGCTGGATGCCGCAAATGGTCAGTAAAAACGGAAAATCGAATAACATCAATTAGTATTCAATTAACGCACGCCTCCCACAGATTGCCATACCCTTGGCCATAAAGGAGAATCGCGTGAGAGCGGCGCATCCATTCTTTGTTGTGGCCGATGTCCTTATGGCGCTGCATTTCACATTGGATCCGTATATTTATGTGGTGACCCGCACCAAGAGCATCAATTGGTCCCTGTTCAACTGCATCAAGCGCTGGCGCAGCGGCTGGCGCGGCGGCCGGCTCCAGCGCTCCCAGAGCGATCAGAGTCGCATACGCACCACCACCACCGAGCAGAATACCCTGGACTGTAATTTCAATTGAGTTCGCTTGGGCTTGTGGCCATTCTGTCGTACCTACCTAAGTACTTAGCAACGTATACGTAGTCAAGGAGTTTCAGTTGAAGACCCTCATTGGATAACGAGTATCTCAATGGTGGGACACATTCCTTCAGTCCAAGTCAGTTGAAGGAGCTGCCTGTCTCATTTAATCTTAAGCTATTATTAACCCATCACCATATCAGGGCTGAAACATACTCTATGCTAAGTGAACCCCCACTCCCGTTCGCATAATCTTAACATCCACACACTATTTGTACAATAAGAATAATTACATATTAATATATATATTTAGTGCATAATACGACATAATAAACTGAAATCCCAAAAAGAACTCATGTCTCTATATAAAATTCTTTGTCCTGACTTGAAGCTACGACGGATTTGTTGGAAATACCACCCGCAAATGTGAAAACATCGCGAAGAACGTTTGTATGAAACACATTATAAAAGGATCTTTCATTTTCACATGTTGCCAAATTGATTAAGAGGTCAAACCTTGAACAAAAAGCTAGACCTTATATACTCATTTAGCTCTTATGCATATATAGATTGGCTACGTTCAAGTACTCAATCTCGATCGATTCCATAACAATATAATATGGTAAATATATAATATAGTCGCTCGATCCGACTGATTGCGGTTATACAGACCCTAATAGAAAAACAGACATATGCAAACTTTGATGATGATAACTTCAAAAGTGAGGGACTGGCTTGCATAAAAGCAGACCGACGGAATCGATCGATTGTAAATATTTACAGTAGATCAGGAATATATACCCAGAACCCAGGTGTCTTCTATGCTTTACACATGACATATTGATTATTAAAAAAAACAATCGGCATCAAATAAAAACTGAGTCAGCATTGCAATCGGCCGAGTTTTTTGGCAATGTAAGATAATTGGGTATTTAGATAGAATATTAAATGGATTACCTATCATTGGCTCCGCACAAGTCCAAAAGGACATCAGTTAATTGAATCCTTCAATTGGTCTACGTCAGCCTGTGTAACTATCACGAATAAATTGAGAGCCAATTCCTTTCGCTTCCTAACTTGTGTTCTTCCTAAAGCTGTTGGCATCGAGTTCCAACAAACAGGTTCCCTTTATCTGACAAGGTGCGTAATACTCCTTACTAAATCCTTAATGGGATCCGTTGAAGCTCTACCTGGTGTCTGCTTCAATTCTGATATAGTCGTCCGCTCCTTTTATATTTATGATAACATTTAATCCCGAAAAACCTAGAGCCTGGTCTAGAAGTTTTATAGCTAATATCAGGAACTCGCAACTCCATTCGCTTCTTAACTCCTGTTCTTACTAAAGTTGCTGGCACCGAGTTCCAACAAACAGGTTCCCTCGATCTGACAAGCTGCGTAATACTCCACATTGAATCCTAAATGGGGTCCGTTGAAGCTCTACCTGGTGTCTGCTCCAATTCTGAGACACGTTCCTCGGCTCCTTACTCCACATTTAATTGAATTTGGTAATATTTTAAAATCTTTTTGATTATTTGATATTTGATTACAATTAAGTTTTATTTTAAAAGTTATTCATTACATAATTTGAATGCATTTTCTTTTTGTTTTAAACTTGTTTTGTTGCCATTGCCTTGAATGTTGTTGTTTGGTTTGCAATCGAAGACCCGTTTTGATATAAAATCAATCTGGTTAATGTCTGTGTCAATTACAAAAAAGTTTATGCAAAATGGGATGAAAATGTCACTAAGAGAAAAGTTTCGTTTCGCTTTAGATGAGGGGCGCGTGCATCCGCTTCCATATGTCTCTTACATTAAGGGTCTCAAACGTGTGGAAAGTGTTGTTCTTTGTGTTTTTGTATAATAATGGATTATAATATAGCTAAATATTGTGTCTTAAGTCCAAAATTGCCATCGTCTAGTATCGGTTGTAACGGCCACGCGCACGATTACGTTGTGGCGTTGCCTTGGGCCCGGCGGTAGCGCGGGCGGGTGTTGCCTTCTTGGCCGGCGATGGCGAGGCATCGGCTGGGGTAGCAGCTGCAGCTGCAGCTGGACTGGCGGCGGCCGCAGCCGGTGTGGCAGCAGCACCAGCAGCAGCAGCGGCGGCTGCGGCGGGTGCCTTGGCTGGCGTCTTGGCTGGTTCCGGTTTGGCCGGTGTTGCTGGCTGGGCAACCGGAGCGGGAGTTGGAACTGGTGTCGGCTCTGGCTCGGGTTCGGGCTCTTGTTCAGCCTCCTCCTCTTCTTGGGTTTCCATCTCCTCACCGTTTTCCTCGCCGGCGGGTTCTTCCTCGGCTGCCTCCTCTTCGCCCTCGGCATTCTCGGCCATTTCAAAATCTTCATCGTCGCCGGTGGCTTCCGATGGATCGTAGAGCTCACCCTCACCAGCCTCGGCAGTCTCCTCGGCGGCGCCCTCAGCAGCAGGTGCCTCGGCCTCCTCGATCTTGCGCTTCTTGCGCTCGTTCTCCTCAAGGGCAGCGGCGGCGCGCTTTTGTGCAATCTTAGTATCGCTGGACTTCTCGTTGATGAACTTAAGGAAATTGCGATGATGGGTGGCAGTGCGCGAGTGAATCTCGGCGGTGACCTCTGTATCGAAGAACTTGCTGCAGACGGCGCACTCGAAGCACTCCAGCTTAGAGATCAGGGCTGGTCCCACAGGACGTTGCCAGTTGTACTTGGGCAGACGGGTGTCCACCTCGCTGGGAATCTCATCGCCTTCGGCAAAATCAAGAATACAGTCCTCGGGATCGACTGGCAGGGCAACCTCTTCCTCTTCCTGGCTCTCGTTGAGCTCTTCACCCTCCTTGGTTTCATCGGCGGCCTCCTCGCCCTCCTTTTGCTCCTCACCTTCAGCTTCTTCGCCCTCGGCACCCTCCTCACCCTCCTTCTTGACTTCAGTGGTTTCCTCACCCTCCTTCTTGATGGGCTTCTTCTTGCGCTTCTGTGGTGGACGCAGATCGCGTGTCTCCTCCTCGGCGGTGCTGATGGGCAAGGTCTGACGCTTGCGCTCGCCCACCTTCGTATTGTTCTCGGCAGCCTTCTTCAGATGATCGGCCGAAAGCAAATGAGTATCGTAATCGATGCGTGTAGCAAACTCCTTGTTGCACTCCACACACTTGGGATGAAGGAACTTCTTCAGCTGCAAATGGCCCTCGGACTTGCGATGGGTCGAAATGTGACCATGGAAGTTCAGATCGCACATGGTGCAGTAGTCCAACTGGCGCTGCTTGCTCTTGCCCATGCGCTTCAAACGATCGAACTCAATGGACTTAAGCTGCTCGGCGATCTTGGCCTCTTGGCGGATCATGTTGGCCTTTAGGCGATAGCTCTCCTCGATGCCCTCGCGCATCATCAAATGGGTGCGTCCCTTGATGTGGTTCTCAAACGAATTGGCGTCCCACATATGCTTCTTGCACAAATGACAATAGAACATATCATTGGGCACGCTAGCGTACGGCGACTCCTTGGGAGTTGTGATACTAATATCAGATGATTGTGCGGAAAGAGTAGAAAATAAGTTTTATTAGTCAACTATGTTTAGTATAAAGGCATGCACGTCTGGGAGAGCATGGCTGACTTTAAAGACGGCTGTCGAGAAGTCACGCTGAAAGGATCACAGTGGAACATAGACATACATATCAAAAATATATATTAACAGTTCTGGCAAGGATGATTTATAACGATTGAATGGATTATTGATGGAAGATGAAGTTAATTCCCTTAAAATGATTCTTGCAATACAAATGTTGCTTCAAAGTCAAAAAGAGAAGATAGTTTCCAGCGAAACTTTCTCGCTCTCTCTCTCTCTCTTGTTGACTTTGTGTAAGCCAATTTATACCCTTGCAATATAAGATACTCTTTTGATATTTTTGAAATCCATATTGATCGGACAAGGTGAAGCATTAGCTGCAAGGGTATGTGTTATTCGGTGAACCGAAAAGCCTTCAAATGTTTATAATGAGAATGAAGCCCGTCCTTAAAACTCCTTAAATGATATCAATGAATAAATACAAAATATGTTAGCATATGCAAAACAAAAGCAAAATATAAATACGTAACACTGTGTAAATCATAAAATATTCAACATATATATATATTTCTAGGCCAATCTGTCGGCCAGGCTATATATAACCTAAGACCCTAACATCAACCCAGTGAGAATGTATGTTCCTCTATTCGAAAGAAAAAATAATAATAAAGAAGAGGGGGAAACAACATGTATCTATATAAAAACCCCCATTTAACTCGAGGAAATTAATTGTGATTATTTTTGGAGAAACTTATCAAATGCATTGGAAAAACTTGAAAATTAAGTACTTAAAAATTATTTGCGTTTATATACGTATAACTTTTGTTTTTTTTTTTTTTGTTGAAGATGCATATTTTGAAGATATTTTTGTGGAGGGAAAAAATTGCGAATTGAGCAACTTTTCGCTGTTGGTTGTTGGTAATGTTGTATTGGAATTGTTGTATTGCATTTTTTTGTTTTTTTAATTGATTTTTTTTTATAGTAGTTGTACTCTTACCTCTCGATTTTCTTTTCGCCAGGAGTAATTTCCTTCTTTTTATTAGTGTTGGCATTTTTAGCCAAAAGTTTCTTGGCACGATCAAAAGCATTCTGCTTACGAATGCCGCCGGCGCCCTGCTTTTGGGGGGGCTTGGGACCACCAGTAACGCCACGATTTTGGAAACCTCCTTGGCCACGACGATTATTGAGACGATTGCCGGCACCGCCGCCGCGATTGACCATCTTTATGTTTGTTTAACACATACATAGTTCGTACAATACATTTGAGTAGTTCGTATATATATAGTTTATAAAATTTTGTTTATCGTTTTGTTGTTTTGTTCATTTTGTAAATATGAAAACGCATGGAATACATGGAATGGATAGATAGTTCGATCGATATCGTAATAGTAATCGGTATCGTTATCGATATGTTACATTTATAAATTGATCGTTACAGATATACAATTAAATCGTTACAGATATAAATAATAGCAAAACGAACGAATGCATATAAAAATATATATATATGGCAATAGACCATTTACAATATTTGATTGTTCAGCGGAATAATAAGTTTCCATTTTGACAGTGGGACAGAATTCACATTAAAGTAGATGTTGGCATTAATAGATAGATATTTATATATATAGATTATATATAGATAATGCAATTGGTCAATTCGGCGGGGCGGTTCGCGCAATCAGTCGACGGGGATGTTTGTTGTTGAAGTCGTTGGCGTGGCGGCGCGTGGCATTTTGTGGTGTTTTTGGTATGTTTTTATTTTTGGATATTGAGAAACACAAACACGGGCGGGCATAAAAACCGAATTGGATTATCGGTTTATCGGTTTTGAGTTCGATTTCAATTTCGATTTCGATTATTCGAGTGAGTTCGATCAGAGCAGGAACGTTGAAGAAGAATGGCGATGTGTTAAATAATTGTTTTTTGGTTATTTATGTTTTTGTTTGTTTGTTTTTGTTTTTTTTTTTTTTGCAAGTTACAGTTGCACCATCAATCAGTACCAGTACCAGATCGGATCGGGTTTTCAGTTTCAGAGCAGAGCAGATTAGAAGAGTTCAATCAATCAATCAATCAATCAATCAGTGGGCGTCGCATTGGAAGTGGCATCGCATCGTTGTGTTCATAATTGCGTTTGTTTTATTCGCATTTTGTGTGTTGTGTTGCGTGTTGCGTTGTTTGTTTGTTTGTTCGTTCGTTCGTTTTGTTGCATGTGCCGCAAAATTGCCATGTTTATTAATTTAGTTGATAGTTGTACATTATATATTTTTGATTTTATTTCGAAATTGATTTGCATTGTTTCGTTTTGTTGTTGATCGGTTCATGCACAGGAGCGCATGGGGCGGCGCACACACAAATAATAAAAACAACAAATTATAAATTTTGCATAAACATTGTCCCAGAAAAGACAACACAATAGCAACAGAAAAGTTTTGTTGGCAGACACCAGCGCAACAACAACAGCAACAACAACAACAACAACAACAACATTGGTGGTAGCAGCAACAACAACAACAATCACAGAATGCACGCAGTGACGACAACGTCGGAGACATCGGCATTGGATATATATATACATTTGATATAGATATATATATTTGATGTATAGGCACAATGGATGCATTTCGAAATGCGTTTGCGATTTCGATTTCGATTCGATTTGCGTTTTGTGAGTTTGTTTTTGCAAACAAGCATCGAATGATTTATATTTTTTGGTTTTTGGTTTTTAGTTTCGTGTAGAAGAGAATAAAAATAAATATTTGTAAATTAGAAAATTTGTGAATTTTTAAAAATCCAAAGATTTTTGATATTATTTGTACAAGTTAATTTGTTTAAATGCCTAAATACATCTAAGTGAAAATATGTGTTGCATAAATTACTTTAAAAACATTGCTGTCTAAATAAATATCATCCATCGGGCATATTATTCATCATCATACTCTTTTCATCTCTAAATGGAATATTTGTTGGCGGTACTTCATATTAATTGGTACAAACATCGATTAAATTCAACAAATTGTGCTACACAAACAAAAATTTGCATTTCAAATGGAATAAATGCGTTTTTTCTATCGAAAACCTCTCCTCCTCCTCCTCAATTACACAATAAACAGCAGAGTTTCTCTCTCTCGCTCTCTCATTTTGCAAATTTGTTGAATTATTATATCTTTTTTAGTTACAAACTACATGCTACGCGATATTTGTTTGTCTCTAATTAAAGCTTATGTCTTAATAAAAATAATAATATAAAGGGTTTCAATATTTCTCATTCTCCAGTGGATACGACAGGGCAGGAGTTGGTTGGCTTTTGGGTTAGCCACACTTGTCTCATGTTATCAAAAACAATACGAGTTCAAAAGATGAAGCAAACAAAACTGAAACATTTCCAATTGATAAATGCCGAAAGCAGAAAGATATTGAAATTGAAACAAAGAAATTAACCTTATTAGCTTAAGGAACAAGTTTAACATGAAGTCTATCAACAACTAGACAAGGGAAACTAAGCCCAAAACTTTTGTTAAACTCAACTGCGCGCACTCAATCCACCGGAGAAGAGAAAAAAGGCACAAGATTAAAAAGTATTCGTAGAAATGTTGTGTGGGTAATCAGGTCGATTGCAAACTGAAATATCGTATACATACCGGTCCGCCGCGCTGATTGCGATTGCCCATGCCACCGCGTGGCAGGTCCAGCAGAGAGGGTGGATTCTGGTTTCTAAATAGATTGTTCAGCAGATTGTTGGCCAAATTGATGGCCTGGGCGTTCATCTGGCCACCACCTTGACGCATGTTGTTGCCAAATTGGCCGCCGCCGGGATTCTGCGACTCCCAGGGTGACATATTCATGCCACCCATGCGATTGGTGCCCATTGGGCCGCCGTATTGATTGCCACCGCCAAAGTTACGATTGCGATTCTGATTGCCACGGAATGCCATGTTTGCCTTAAGATTGCTGCCGTTAGCCAAATAATGTGCTGGACGTGACTGTTGTAATTGTTGTTGCGGATTGACCTTAACGCTGCAATAAAAGACATATGGAATATTACATATTTTATATTGCATTTTTTAAGATATGCGCAAAGACACCGAATATGGGATATATTTAAATGGATTGGTAGATTTTCTCTTAAGACAGCATACCTGACCATTGGATTTCTGGGATTGTGGATATATGTGTGTCTTGCAATATGTATATTTTTACTGAGCGTGTGTGTATAAATGTAGGTTTGTGTGTGAGATAAGCGAAAGCGTGCGTTTATGAAGCGTTTATATAAGTTATGCAAATAAAAGGTTCGATGCGCGCTGAAAATAAAAACAACACAAATATAAAAAGCATGAACACTATTTCATTAGTATAGTTAGTACTTTAGAGAACAAATGAATAAGTTTTTAGTTAGTAGAACCTTTATTTAGTATATACAACTTTAGGAAGGGTGAACGACCCAGACGGCCAGTGTTGCCAATTCAGAATTTGGCAAGCTGAATTTTGATATTCTCACACGTCGCCAAACGAATTAACTTGTTTTTTGGTATTTTTATGATGCGAATCATCAATTAGCGCTCAGATATTAGATTGCCTTTAGCATCGGATTCAGCTACTTTTTATAAGCGACAGCTGGTAACACTGACAAGCACAGATACATACACAAGAAGTGCATTAAAAGAGGGTAGCATTTGTGTATATGCGTGTACATATGTACTTAATGATGTACTCACACATGGTACATAAGAATACTACCTGCTTGAATGGCTTTGCAGAACAAACAATACAAAAAGAAAAGCACACAGTTTGTTGGCAGAAACATGAAAACTGGTTTTTAGTAGAGCACTCGAAATCTAAACAACATAACCGGCTGAAAATAGCGGCAAAAGCAGTGCTGGCAAGAGGTGAATGCCTATCTAGAAAAATAAGATGGCGGCCAAGCGACTTGGTGCGTATGTATGTGTGTGTCTGTGTGAGTACGTGCGTGTGTCGGCAGAAACACCACCAAGCCGATGAGTCAGAAAACCGGCATGAAAAAAATGTAGACTTAAGTAGCTGGCTTTCGCTTATGCACACAAAACTCAACAAAGTATAAAGATTAGATATTTCACCATGTTTTCAGAACAAACAAACCTGCATTGTGCGCAGTAGTAATAATTATAGTAAACGTGCTACAAACTAAAAATAGTTTACTTTTCTTAACGTCTAGGTTGCATAAGTATATGAAGTACAGCAGTCGCGTATAAGCATCTTTAGGCAAAACGGCACCAATAAAAATCAATAAATTGCAGGCGACTTGAGAAAAATATCAGCCAACAGATACACACACACACACGCACCCAGAATTTTTTCACACCTACGAAACTAGGGGAAATCATGCGTTGGGACTTACGTTGCGGAAGCTACTGATGCTTTGCAGCTCGATGCACTTTATTTCACTTGCTCTAACTATTTAAACACGTTTTTTCCAATAAATTTAAGTCTAATTTAAAGATGGCTGCCTATTGTGAAAAATATATTCCCACACACGACGAGACAACTTTTCTTTGTGAGCTGCAAGTAATGTGCAGGGCTTACTGCGATAAATAGTGTTGATAAATTTTGTTCACAGCAGGGTTGATTTGTAAAGATGGCGTTGCCACACTGTGAAATCCACTCAAAAGACACGCAGTGTTGATTTTCGTCGGTTGGCGGGATTTTTAAATGATTACTAGACAGTTAGCAATGCTTAAATGATTATCAATAATTTTATCAAAAAATTAAATAGCAGATATGAACAATATCACGTGTTTCACTTTTTTTTGATTTATTTATTTGCATAAAACTGACGTATAGCAGACGCATACGTCCTTGCAATGCATATTTTAATTTACATACAAAGGGATTAAACATATTAATTATAAACGTTATAATAGCAATAATAGTAATTATAATAGCTTTGCATTTATCTAGAAAAATTACTGCTGGCTTTTGTGTAGCTGTTTTAAGTACCACAGCATAAAATAGATTCAACAAAAATATGATGGCATATTTATCTACGTGTTTTGTGTGTTTTCGTTTCTAGTGGACCAGAAAAATGTCCACAACTAAAAGAATAGAAGATACTACTGTGAGACATCTATACACATTTACATATACAAGTTACATACATCAATTAAATGGCCCATAAACAGCCAAAGGATGCAGCGAAACGGCGATCCAAACGATCCCCGGCCCGGCTCTCACTATTTGTGTGCGCGTCTCGTGGACATGCTGACAATATTAGATGCTATCTTTAACGGATTTATATGGATTAACTTGCGCTATTTAACATAGTAACTAGAGAAACACTAACCAATTAGTAAGTTCGCATTGATAGCAATTATTTTTTGGGATCGAACAAAACGAAACGAAACGAAAGGATTTGTTGTGTCTTCATCGATTCAAATTATTCGCATACTTAATGTATTTACATAACCCGCCGTCGGCGACGGCGGCCGCACCTAGTAGAAGAAGAGCAGCCGCTCCTGGGCCGATGCGGAGAGCAGGCGCCAGGAGCGTTTAATGCTCACATACTGTATGAACGCGCGTATGGCAATCAGAAAGCCAAACGCGCAAATTAGCCACCAGAGCCAAGAGTTCTCGTGCGATGCCAAGTCCGTCGAGTGCTTCACAATCAGCGTCCATTTGGCCAGCGACAGTCCGAATCCGGACAGGGCACCGTAGCGTGCCGCAATCGTATGACAGAAACAGGTGAGCATCAGAAAGCCAATCCAGTTGAACAGAAAAGCGACCATAAAGGCCGTTATGAACATGATGTCCGTGCCCAACAAATTATCTGTGGTCGACAGACTGTTCTCCGGATCGCTCGCATCGATGGCAATGAACGTCAATGCCGGATGATTGCTGCGGACTGCGGCCGGGCCATCGCGCAGCGGATTGGGCGGCAGCGGTAGCAAGGGATTCGGTGGCGGCGGCAACTGTTGTGTCGATGACAATGTCAGAAATGCGGGCGGCAGCTCTCCGTTCAATGACTTCTCCATTTGCACCTCCTCATAGGTGGGCAGCTTGCCGTGCAGCTCCTGCGGCAGCACCAGCTCGCTCTGCTGCTGACCACCCTCCCCGACGACATGGTGTGTGGTCAGCGCCAACGAGGGCAGCTGCGGCGCCAAGCCCATCTGTTCCTGGCCACCCTGACCCTGTGCATCCGGCTCATAGGGCGGCGGTGCGCTAAAATCCGCCTTCGGCGGGCCCAGCGGATCATCGCCAGGCGGCGTCGACTGCTGCTGCTGCTGATTATTGTGCGGCATAGCTGCAAAGGAAGAGCATACAGAGGTCGGATTAAGAAAAAGTTTATACAAATTGCAAACTGCAAAGATGAGACATAAGAAAAATGCGCTTCTTGGTTTAGTTTAAATTGCTCTGCACGCATTTATTAAACGTTGTTAACGCGGCGTCATTTGTTAAATAAATAATTAATTAAATTAGTTTTTTGTTTTTAAAATGGGCGGCTAGCTGCCAAAATTGCATTGCATTAGTTCAGCGTTCAGTTAATAATACTTATTGCCCCAGCTGCAAGTCGGAAGGCACTTAATACTACAATTCGCTCGAATCGGTTACAATAATAAAAAACTAAAGAATTAATTGAAAAGAAAAACAGTTAAATAAAATGAAAAACAGTTAAACAGTTTTAAACGACATTCGCTGGTTAGTTAACGGGCTAATGCCTGGCCCTCTCGTGGCTCGCCACCGACTGGCGATAGGCCTGCTCCAAGGTCGCGATCCGGCTGTGATGCGGCCCAAAGGGACGACGCGCTATGCGCAATGGTTTGAGACCGTCCACCTCGTCGATGCCGGCATTCTCGAAGCCCATGTCGTCCACGTCGTTGCCGCTGCCGCCGTGCAGCTTCTGCTTGGCCTGCTTCTCGTGCCGCAAGTACAGCACCACACAGCACATGGCCATGAAGATGACCGCCAGCGTGGCGCCACTCACAATGCTCGCCTTCTCGAGCATGACGCGATTCCGTGTGGGCAAATAGGAGCCATCTATCTCCTTGTATTCGCAGCGCGGTCCCATAAAGCCCAACGCGCACTCGCAATTGTACAGAATCTCGTTGTGAATCTCCACGGTGAAGCAGGTGGCATCGTTCAGGCAGTACCAGGCGGCATATGTCGGCGGGCAGCTGAAGATGGGAAACGTGATGTTCGGCCGCGCCGTCGTGCTCAGCGCAATGACATTGTCCGGCGCCGGTGGGGTTGTGGCCGTCGCCTCCGGTCGAGGCTTACTTATGGCACGCGAGGAGCAGGCGCCGCTCAGCGAAAGGCAGGCGCACAGCGCACAAACGGCAAGCAGCAGGTCGGCTCTCATCTTGAGTGAATTTCTATATTATCGAATTTAGCGGCATTGGCGGCGGCGCATGGCAGGCGAAGGCGGAGGCGCAGGCAGAGGCAGAGGCAGAGGCTGGCGAGCAGCTGGTGAGGATTACGATGGGAATGTGTGTGGCGTACGTTTTGTGTGTCTTGTGTTTTGCTTTAGCTGCAAACAGAATAAAAGCAAAGTGCAATTAAAATCAACTCAAAATTCATAAGGTGTTTCGAATTAACTGTGCGTGTGTGCGAGTGTGAGTGTGCGAGTGTGTGTGTGTGCGAGTGTGTGTTGTGCCGAGCTGTGCTGTGCGAGTGTGTTAATGCCTTTCTAGGCCAGCCTTGCCCTCATTCTCTCATTCTCACTGTCTCTCACTTTCTCTCTCTCTCTCAGTCTCGCTCTCCCTCTCTCTCTCTCTGTCTCTAAGCTCTTTGCGCTGCCCCCGCCCCGCATTGGTTTGGGTATCGACCTGAGTGTGGAAAATAACAAAGCAGCTTATTAATTAACAAAAATTTAACAAAATAAAACACAAATTAGACAATTTATTTACCTGTCTGAAACTGAGAGCTCTTGTTTACACAGTTTGCACTTGGGTTGGGTTTGTTTATCGTTTCATATTGTTGTTTTCATCGTTTTTTTTTTAATTTTCTTATGCACACTCTTAACTTTTAAAAGCAATAAATATACGCGAATTCGTTGAACTTAACAGGTGGAATGTCAGAAGACGTAATCCAGGCACATTTACTAGCCCCCTCCCCCCTTAAGCTCTTATTAAAGGTACAGTAAAATCTCCCCTGAAATCGCAATCTTGCGGAACATGGGTGGAATTTGAGTGAATTGATCAATCTTCAAGAAAATAATGATTCCGATAACGTCAAAAGAGATCAACTATTATCATAGCTAAAGCCAATTCACTATTTTGACCAATTTCACAAAATTACTCTCAACAAAGTGGAATATAAGTGAATTGATCGATTGTAAAGAAAACAAAGAGATCGGATAGCGACACATTTACTCTTAAGGGAAGAATAGGGTCAACTTTTATTATGGCTTAAGCAAATCCACCTTTTTGGCCAATTTCACAAAATAACACTCAATAAAGTGGAAAATAGGTGAATCAATTCAATCAATATTAAAGTAAGTTAAAAACAAGAATTATCAGCAATAAGAACTTATATAAGGCACATAGAACTCCGATTCTAATTTTATGTCTGCTCCCGTTTTTAACTTAAAGTAATTTCTTGCTTCGTCTTCGGTTCTTAAACATTTTTGCATATAGAATTCGAAGAAACCCCTTAAATGGACTCTCAAATTTTGACTATATTGCAAATTGTTCGCTTTTGCATGAAAAAAGTACATTGAAAATGAAAATCTTATCATTTCGTTGCACTTAGCGAGCGCGCACTGTATTACGACCATAAGAAATTATTGTTTTTCCACTTAATTAACTAAATGCCAGAAAACTACAAATATTCAATTTTGCCTTATTGTCTCTATTACATGTATATATATTTATCTAGATATATGGATATTTGTATATATCTATATGTATCTGTATTATATGTATATACATACTCAAGAACTTTTTATCGCTGAAACGAGCTGTACTTTAGCTCAGGTATAGGCATATGTACATATATGTAAATACGGGCTGTTTGCCAAGTTATTTTTATGGCTTGATGTTACCTGTTGTTAAAAGTCTGTCCCTGAACTTAACGGCACCTTTTTCTGGGCAAAGTAACTGTTCTTGGTTCTGACTTTAACAGGCAGCTGCCAGGCAAATGTCGAGCAAATAAACGAGTGCAATTTGATTGACCTTTGGGCAATTGAAGACATGTGAACGGAATTTGAATTTGAATAACTCGTGAATAGTTGCTGGCCGGTTAAACGGGTGGGCTAGTTATTAACTAGAACTGGGCTCCGTTTTTAATTAGCAACAAAGCCGTGACAGGAAGGGGGAGGGAGTGGGGGTGAATAACACGCAAATGCGCATTTTGTTTGAGTTTCAAGTTGACGCGTGCTTTGGCCATACAAGGGCAGGGCCCATTATAAGCCTGAAACATAAGCATATATACCCAAAGGATCCATCAAAAGGAGTCACGCATAAAAACGAATGTGATTAGCTGAAGTCAAGGGCTCGGATGAGCGCATAATGATATAAATAACAATGTGATGAAAGGTTTTGAGAGCCATTTCGGAAAAGGATATAAGTTAGAAAAGGATAGAAGATAAGTACATAGGCAAATATTTACTTGAATAACCTTCACAGCAAGCTAGGCTCTTAAACCTGGCATGGACTGGGTTCGAACTGTTATATCATTGAAGCTAACACTCGAAAAAGAAGTATTTTAGGCAAAACAAAAACGTTTGAACCTTCAATACAACTTGAAAGTTGATCAATTAAGAGCTTAAGTCAACTTCTAAGACGCAAATGACACTTGTATTATGAGTAAATCGTAGTAATTATTGGTCAAAAAAGTGTGCTTAAAAAAAACACTCTTATTTTTAAAGAATTGCCTATCTAATCACGAAATAAAAGCTATAAAAAGCACCTTTTATGTGCACATACAATATCTAATCAATGTTTAACTGTTATATCATATAACTGTCATATTAACCAGCTGTCAAAGGGTCTATCATATGCCTGAGAATGTCTTTAACAATAGACATATAATTAAAGGGTATCAAAGAAGTTCCGCTTTGAAAGTAACTCATTTCACGCTTTGCTAATTGAGTAATTAGCAGGCATTGTCTTATTTCTTTTACATATAAAGTACATACATACATGTATAACGGCACAATTTTTTTTTTTGCCTGCTTTGTATCAGCATGGCAAAATAGACGCTGATTAGGCGATAAAGTTTGTATGTGTGTGTAACAACAATGCAATCAACTGATAAAGGCACAACTGAGTCACATGAATGAAAGCGTATGCATATGTATGTATGCACATTTGTATAAGTGTGAGCCCGTACATGCATTTGTATAAGTGTGCATGTGTGAGCCCGTACATGCGTTTGTATAAGTGTGCATATGTGTGTACGTTAAAACTCTCATTATAGAAACTAATGCATGAAATGGGCAAAAAAGAAACAAAAAAAATGCCATTGCCAGCGCGTCGAACGTGAAATAGAAAGAGGGCGTTTGAGAGTTGGCGTGGGTAGGCGAAATTCAATAGGCTCTATATACATATGCATTAACATATACACACACAGAGGTAGGCGGCTTGTTAGGCAGGTAGTTGACTAGAGCTCGATGGCTAACAAAGGCGTTTAAGTAAAACTTTCCAGCAACAATAGCAAAAAAACAATACCATGCGCAATTTGAAGGTTTTGTGTGATAAGAAATTTGAGAACAACGACAGCTGCAGTTGCTGCCGACGGCGGCAAATGCAGCAGGTGTGAATGATGCATACATAAACATACTCACACACGCACACAAATGCAGCTGCGCCCTAAACCAGTTAAACAAGAAGCTGCAGGCGGAAGTTGCCTTAAGAAGTTGCTTCCTTCAGCGGCAGCATCATGTCGTTGCATGCATCAACTTGAATGAACATGCACACAAATACGCATACGTACATACACACACATGCATACATCAGCTAGAACCGTTAAGAATACAATTTGTATGCATTTATGTGGGCAGCTAAAACAAGTTTAACAAGAAGCTGAATTTAGTTCGGCATATCGAAGATTAAATACCCTTACACACAACGAATGTCGGCTTTAGTGCACGATAAAATTTAATTAGTCTCGGCAAGGGTATAAAAAGACGAACGTATGTGCATGTATTTGTGCATGTACATTCTAATATTTCAAAAAATCTTGCTGTTGTTGCCTCAGTTGTTGTTATTGTTGGACAAGGGCAAATGAATTAATTAACTGACAGTTGTATATAAATATGAATTAAATAAACAGCTATTGCCACACACCACTTATCACGGTGAATAACATTTTAGCACCGAGGCGATATATCAGCACAACTTTAAGATTATTTATTTGCTAATCAAAACACAAACAAGACACACATACGCACAAACAGTTGTAAATAAGCCACATATACACACACACACACAGACACAAATTGCTCCCCTGGAGCTGAATTTCCCCCAAGCAAACCTTTTACATCTCAGTTTCTATTTCTGTGCTACCCCAACACTTAACGCAGCAGCGAGAGCTCGGCAGCGCCCATGTCCATGTTTTATTTTTACAACAATCGAAATTGTATTTCATGTACCGTTTTTAGGTTTTGCTATTTATTCACCTTTTTCTATGCGTTCGTTGATTGGATTTTCACTTTTGCGCAGCGCGTTCGCTCTCAGCGAATGTGTTTATTGATTTGCCAAAAATGTTGCCAAACACACACAGAATACTGTTGTTTTTTGGAACAGCAATTCACTTAAGTGTAAAACGTTTCGTTTGTCGTTAATTTTGTAATATTCGCAATAATTTAACAATTATTATTATTAATAAGTGAATTAGATGGAACAAAACAAATGCGACTACGTGAGCCACATTCTTCTTCTTCAGTAAATTGTGGTTCACTGCCAACTTCACGCCACTCAAGACTGCGTGTGTGTGAGGTAGTGCTGCAAAGCGGCCGACCAAGAAATACTAAGTACCGAAAATACCAAGTCTAGGAGTGATGCGCTAAATAATCGAATGCAGTGGTATTAAAATTAATCGATTAGTCGATGACCATTAAACAAATTGTAAACAACGACGTGGTAGTTAAATTAGATTTTGGAAATAAATATGATCAAATTCGGGATATTATTGTGTTTACTATTAGCATTAAGTAGTGTAAGTAGTCCAGACAAAACTGGTGTAACCCCAACTGAATAATTTTCACTCTGCAGTGCCTGAAACAAACTCATGCCGAATTCACGGCAGCGCAATGCAGGGAGCTTGGCTTCATTAAGACCCAGCTGATGTGCTCCAACTGCGACAAACTAGATGATTTTGGCCTAGAAGCCATAAAGTAGGAAACAGATTAACAATATCATAAACGAATAACTCTATCCAAGCCGTCCACAGACCGCACTGCAAACAATGCTGCACCCAGGACCAACAGCCGGCGGCACAGCGCACCTACGCCAAGGCAATTCTGGAGGTGTGTACTTGCAAGTTCCGAGCATATCCGCAAATACAGGCCTTCATACAAAGCGGCAGACCGGCGAAGTTCCCCAATCTGCAAATTAAATACGTGCGTGGTTTGGATCCGCTTGTCAAGCTGCTGGACGCCAGTGGCAAGGTGCAGGAAACGCTGTCCATAACCAAGTGGAATACGGACACCGTTGAGGAGTTCTTCGAGACGCATCTGTCCAAGGAGGGTGGCGGCAAGAGCTCCTATAGCGTCGTGGAGGATGCCGACGACGAGGACGAAGATTACCTGCGCACCAATAGAGTGTGAATATGCAATTATGCCTCCAGCTAGTAGTTAATGCAATAAAAGATAGCCTATCGTGTAGGAGTTCTTACGACAAAGCGTTTTGAGCTTTGGCTTGTGGCAAAAGCTTTGGGCACCGTTTGAAAGCTGGCTGCGGTTACAGTTTGAGAGCCAGCTCTGGGTACGGTTTGGGTTGCAGAAAAGTTATCATTTCTATTTCTGCCGCAATGCGACCAAATTAACTGATTCATCATATAAATTAATATGTATTTTTGATTTGTTACCTTGTTATCAATTTGCGTGCCGTTAACTACACAACTGCGAAGGCAATAACAATGTCTGGCTATTGTTATGGCACGGGTGACCCATTCTTGTGCCAGTCAAGAGGTACTTACCCGCGCCCATGCAAATACACACAAATACGTATGACGTATTAATCCTAGCAAGATGTTAAATATTTGCTCAGACTGTTTAATAGTCATTCACCAAATTGGCAAGGCAAATAACGGAATGTTTTTTATGTTTCTGTTCTGTTGCGTGACAACTTTTGCTTATCTTTTGCGCTCTCGTTCTCGCGCCCCGCTCAGGTTGCCGATATTTCAGCTGACACGGCGCATGTGCACGCGGCTTTGCTGTCATTCACAATTTGGCGAATCTGAGGTTATGTCTGCATCTCTGGATGAGAGCTGCGTATGTATGTATGTATTTATAAGAATACTGATTGGAAAATAAGATTTTTTTATATACATTGTGCAATATCGCCTGTTTACGTTATATTACAATGCATATTTTTATTATATTTATTGCGGTTGTCGTTCTTGTTGTTGTTGTTGTTGATGGTGTTGTTTGTTGTTTTAATCATAGCCTGACCCACAGTGGGACAAGGTGGATAGAAAAGCTATACTAAAAAACTTATAAACACTGATTACAAATCGAAAAAAATACTCAATTTGACGACGCAGAATACATACAAACATTCATATGTATGTAGTATGAGTATACATCCTTCTAAATATTGTGAACGATTGTCACGAGCCATTGTGAATCGATGGGTTGCCTTGTGATCAATACTAATTACTTCATTATTTTCTATGCATATTGCATTATTTTTATGCACGGCAGCTGCCGGGCTCAGAAAGCTTATCATTGTGTGCTATAAAAGCGCATTCAACTGTTTGGCAAAACTACATGTATAGCTGTGTGTGTGTGTGTGTGCGTGTGTGTATACATGTTTGTATGTATGTATATTTAATTATAAAGTAAGTTCGAGAGCCCCCCTAGTTAGCAGCATGGCCGCTGGCTGCGTCTTGGAATGTCGTTTAAGGCGCCCCCTAGATTGCTAAACAGTTGCTGTTTTATTTTTTTTTCCTATTTCTCTCGTGTTTACTGATAACATTTGCGCCTTTAGTGTTAAGAACCGGTCGCTAGAGCACCGAGTGCGGGAGCGGGCCAAGCGATAACGATAATGACGCTATAGTCAAAGCGTCACAGTTTCCATTAGCGCGGCAATTAGATTTGATTTTGGCGCTTCATTAAGAAATAACACGAGGAAGCACTAAACACCGACTGGCAGGGAAAGAGAGAGAGAGAGAGAGAAAGAGATTTTGCCAATCTCTCTCTCTCTCTCTCTCTTTCCCACCACCTACTCTCTTTTGTGCGACTTGCCCTTTTACCGTTAACAGTATCAGCAAAGTCAACGCGAGCAGCGTTATAAAAATCAAAAGCTTGATTTGTTAATTGCGATTTGCGCTTTAAGCATTAGCTGCTAAAGGGTATTCAACTTTTGTTAGCAACTATGTAACGCACTTATAAAGTGTCGCATTGCAGAAGATCGATTCGAAGCTCGATTTATAGTACGTTAGTTAAGATAATTTGAAATGTTGGCGTATTTCGTTTTTCTTGATGTAGTTAGTAAATTATAAGCCAGCTTTGGTTTCTTGGCTTGCCAGGGTATTCAAATGTCGACGCTTGGAGTTATACTATAATTTCATGTTTTATTTATAAGCTAAGCTTGTCGCAACATTTATGACTTGTGCACAAAACACATGCTGAAATACATGTGCATTTATATATCTGTGTGTGTGTGTGTCTATAGTAGCATATACATATGCATATGCATGCATGTGTGCGTGCGCGCGCTCTCTATCTCTCTCTCTCTCTCTCTCTCGCTCTGTCTCATAGCGAAAGGTAAAAGGTAATAGTAAAATAGGACTAAGTGTGGCCACATTGAACTTTGGCTATTAAATTTAGCGCGAACCAGAAACTGCGTCGCGTTTATTTACAAAGCAGCACACAAAACAACAACAACAACAACAACAACGACAACGACAACAACAACGACAGCAGTTGCAGCTAATTGTAATCTGCAGCCAATGTGTGCGTTTGTATTTTGTGCAAATAAGAATGAAAAAAAAATGTGGTTGTTTTGTTTTTATAAGTTAATTCGCATGGGTACATCAATTATACGTGCAATTATTTGCATATTTCATAATTTCAAATAATTGGCGGCGAGGCGCACGTAGAACGGTGTGGTGAATATAGAATGTTTGCATTCAAGTACAGTTCAACAGGTGGTGAGAAATGGATTTAAAAATTAAATTTAAGATTTATTTGAAACAAATAACTGTGTTATTACATTGAATATACGCTTATTCCTGTTGTTTGCATTTTCGCTTTTCGCAATTGAAAAACTTGTGTAATCATATATTACATACACAATTACTTAGCTGTATTTGTAATAGTATTTGATGTATAATCTACATATACTTTACATACATATTTTCGGTTCATTTCGAACGCGCGCGCGCATTCAAAACAATTAAATAAATGAATAATAAACAAAAACAAACACAACACGGCAAACAAATAAAACAACAAAAGGTTTTCCTGCTGCTGCTTTTTGTTCTTGTTTTCCATTTTTTTTCCGCTCATTTGTTTTCCTTAATTCAATGCGCCTGTTTTCTTAACAACGTTCACAAGTATTATTATTATTATTATTATTATTAATTAAAAGTATTTTTTTTTACTATTTTTTCGGCTTGTTTGTTTTTGTTTTTCTTCGCATATTTTAGGGATTTAAATTTGTTACTTATGTAGTTTATAGCTAGAGTTTTACATTGACAATTAAAAAAACGGAAAATAATGTATATTTTATGTAAAATTCTCTTGACTTTATATAATTAACAATATTATGTATGTATATAAGTTCTGGTACTCAATTGATAAAACTTTTGCACTTTTAAAGCCTGGTTTCATGCGATTTTCTTGATTTTGTTGTCGTTTCATAAAAATTTGTATTCGCTTAATAGATTTCAACTCTTTTTTTATTATTTTTTTCTTGGATTGGAATTGAAATAAAATATTGTATTTAAAATGTTGTTACGAAAAATTTGATGCGTAAGTTACATTGTGTGTGGCTTAATATATTATTATTAAAGAGTTCGTTACGAATTTGTGTTAAATTTTTTCATTTGCCTCCTAACTATGTGTGTGTATATTTAGCTTTAGGTTTTGTAAAAAATTTTGAGTAGTTCGTTTTTGATTTCTGTTTTGTTTATTCGTTAAGTTAGTCGTCTGTGGAGCGCGTTTTTCGTGTTGCAGGATGCTCAGATCGTCTCGGTATCGGAATCGGAGCTATAACAACCTGATCGCCTCGTGTTAGCTGGCCAAATGTGTATAGTATGTATATAAACTATAGATTTAGCTATATATTTGTGATACTGCATATTATTGAGGGTTTACAAGGGTTATTTAACTTATTTTTTCTCTTTTCTGGCAATTATGGTATTCGAAAAGGGCTAGAAACAGTTTGAATTTAACATAGATCAAGGTTTTTTGTTTTACAGCACTGGAAGGCTCGGTATCGGTATCGGTATCGGTAACGGTAACTGTATCGATAACTCGATAACTGTTACGGTCCGCGGTCTTAAATACTAGTAATTGCTTCGACGGCACGTAAGGGTAATTTTGGATATATCCGTTAGCTATGTGTGGGCTCTGATAGCATTTATTATCTGTTATAAATAGTTGGTAAATTGTAGCATTATTTTACAGGAATTTCATTTGTGTTTTTTTCTTTTCGTGGTTTTTGCTTTGCTTTATAGAACGTGTACAATAATTTGGTCGTAGGTCTAAGACACTTTTTGGTTTTAATCCTTTTCCATTATATAAATAAATACATATACATGTGCATGTATATATTGTTGTTATATACAGAAAGTAGCGTTATGTATATATATATATATATTTATTAAGTAGTAGTAGGTATTTCGTGACTTATGTGCGTAGTTAAGTAAAATCTGAGACTCGCTGTAAAGTATATAACATATGTTAACGGGTTCTGCTTGGAGGGGTGCCGGGAGGGAGCGCATTGGAGGGTAGATATGGTATTATTATTATTTATATTATTATTAATTTTCTTTCTTAATTTTCTTCTGGTTTGACTCTCAAGTACACTTAACGGCTAAGTTTTACAAGCTAGCTACACAAAGCACAACGAATGACAGGGATTTGGGAGGTGAATGAGGACGAGCAGGACAAGGATTGCAGGGACGAGAGTACAAGGACTAGTATGGGCATAACAACGCTTACATCTACGATGTGTTTGTGTGTGTGTGTGTGTGTGTATCGTCATCGATTGCTTGGCTTGACTTAGAAGAAAAACTTGCGCACTTCCTCATCCAAGTCGGTGGAGTCGACAAGATCATCTATGACGCCCGGCACAAGAAGCTCAACCACCTCCAAGTCCTTCTTGTCCTTCTCGCTAGCTGCTGCTGCTGCTGCTGCCGCTGCGGCTGCTGCTGCCGCCTGCTGCTGGACATCCGCGCAGCTGCCGGCGGAACTGGAGGACGGCAGTGACATGGCAATGCCGGCATCCAGCAGCGCCTCATAGGTGTCCTCGAGCAGCACGCCGCTCTCGATGGCCGCAACAGCCTCCTCATAGTATCAGTTGAGGTCGCGACGAAAGCTATCCTCGATGCTCGGATCTGCAATCATGATCGGACTCTGATCCGACAACATCTGAAGTCCCGCCACATCCATTTGCCCCAAATCCAGATCCAGCGTATCGAAAATCTCCCGATTGAAGTCCGTATTCGAGGAGTAATCGCTAAATATAATAGCGGGTATATTGGCTGTGGTGGGCGTGTGGTTATGCGATTGGTGGTGCTGCTGGTGGTGTTGCTGCTGCTGCTGTTGGTGATGGTGTTGTTGAGGCTGGTGATGGTGGTGCGTTTGAGGCTGATGATGATTCATTATCATGTTGGAGTTGCAGGCGTTGCTCACGGGCGAGCTGCTCGACAGCGGCGAGTTCGAGTGGTGCGGCGAGTGCATCGGTGAGTGGTGCGGCGAGTGGTGCAGCGACAGCGACAGCTGCTGCTGGTGCTGCTGCTGTTGCTGTGGCGATGCCTGCGCCGACATGGGTATGGGCAGCGGCGAGCTGGGACAGCCCAGCGGCGAGGGCACCGGCGAGGCGACCAGCGGCTCAGCCACGCCCCCACCACCGTTGCTGCTATTGTTGTTGTGGTGCTGATGCTGACTCTCCGGCCCGTTCAGGCTGGGTCCGCCATTGTGCGTTGCTGCCGTGCCCGCTCCATTGCTGTTGTTGTTGAGCAGTTGCTGCCGCTGCTGCTGCTGCTGTTGCTGCTGTTGCTGCTGTTGCTGTTGTTGTTGTTGTTGTTGCTGCTGTTGGTTGTTGATGCGTCTGAGGTTGTTGTTGTTGGCGCTCGCCTCGGGACTGGCGCTCAGCTCGCTAAAGTCCAAGAGCTTGTTTTGTGCTTGTTCCTGATTATGATAGGGTCCATTGGTGCCGTTGGGCGCCGCCATATCGTCAAAGTCGAGCGCGACAAAGTTATTGGCAAAACTCTGCTGCTCCGGCGACGAGTTGCTGTCGCCCAGCGAAAAGTTCTCAAAGTGATTGTGAAACGAGGGATTCAGACTGTTGTAGGCGGCGTCAAAGGCGCCCGAGAGTTGCTGCTGCTGCTGCGGCGTTTGCTGCTGCTGCTGCTGCACACGGATGGGACTGGCCGGTGCGCTGGTATGCAGTTCACTGCCGGAGACGCTGCTGAGCAGGCCGGGCGAGGAGCGCGGACTAGACGGATTGGCTGGCTGGCGATAATCGGTCAGATTGCCGGACACAATGGACGTGGAGGTGCCATTGTTCGCGCCCAACGTAGGCAGCGGACTGAACGACAAGTGCGGCGAGCTGCTCGGCGGCTGGACGGGCGTGCTGCCGGCGCCGGCGGACGTTGGCGAGTGCTGTTGCTGATGGTACGGCGATGGCGGACCACCCCCCGTCGCACCCCCGCTGCCCGGACTAAACGGACTGGGTGACTGATCCCGCTCACGTCGTTGATTGTGTGGCGACATGACCGGCGACAGCGTCTGCTGCAGTAACTGTTGCTGCTGTTGCTGTGACTGTTGCTGCTGCTGCTGATGCTGTTGTTGCTGTGGTGTTGCGTAGTGCTGCAGTGCGGTGAGATTGGGCAGGGAGCCGGTATTGGCATAGCTGGCCTGATCCTGCAGCGGCCTAAAGAAAGAGTTCACGAATTTGGCATTGTTGTATGGCGTTGGTTGCTGCTGCTGCTGCGAGGGATGCAGCTGCTGCTGTTGCTGTTGTTGCTGCTGCTGCTGATGCAGTTGCTGCTGTTGTGCTTGTGGCTGCTGCTGTTGGTGTATGTGCAGCTGTTGCTGCATGTTGTGCTGATGCTGTTGTAGCTGCTGCAGCTGCAGCTGATGCGGCAGCAGCGGCGACTTTCTCCTTTGTGCCTGCGGACTAAAGCTGCGTCCAATCTGATGCGGCGAGTGAGATCGTTGACTGTGCGGCGACTGTTGCTGCTGCTGCTGTTGCTGCTGCTGTTGCAGCTGTGGATAGTTGGCGTGCAGCGAGTTCATGTCTGCGGCAAAGCCACCTTCCGCGGCCACCGCGCTCTGGTGCAGCGCCGAGTCCGAGTTGGAACGGCGCCAATTCGTATCCATTGGCGGACTCAAGTACAGGTTCTGTTGTGTGCCATTGTTATTGTTGTTGTTGTTGTTGTTATTGCTGCTGCTTCCGCCGCTAGTGTTGCTGTTGGGCAGGCCCATTGCATTGATTAGACCGCCGGCGCCCGTTGAGCTGCTGCCGTAGGGCGAACGATCCTGCTTGCGCTCCGATTGCCGCCGCACAGGTCCGCCGCCCATGCTGCGTCCGCGCGACTCACGATACGCTGTGGGTGAACCGCCGCCGCCTCCTCCGCCACCGCTCCCGCCCCCGCCGCCAAGTCCGTCCGGCGAGGCGCCGCCGCTGGCACCGCTGCCATTGCCACTGCCGCCACCCGTGCCATTGCCCGCGCCAGCGCCCGCACCCGCGCCCGCTGTTGGCAAGGCAATGTCCAATATCTTTTGATTCGCCTGCGTCTCGTCCATTTTGGTGGCATAAACCTCCTTCATGATGCGCTCGAACTCGGCTGTGCCCTCCGCCTGCTTCTGCTTCTGCAGCGCAATCTTCTCGCTGAACTTGCGCGGATTGGCCATGGCTGCAGTCCTCTGTGTGCGTATCCTGATCAGTCTGCGAATATAGTTAGTTATTTTTCAAAACCCATATAGATCGCCCTTCCGGCTATTCTCGGCTGTTAAAAGGCATGAGATTTCAATTCCTGCCGCGTTCGTTCTGTTTTGCTCTGTGCTACGCCAAATTATCGGACGCATCGATTCAAGTTTCTCTCTCTCCCACATAAACTACCTTGAAAGGGAGCAAATTTAGGCGAGCTCAAGTCGCAACTTGAATACCCTTTCTAAGCTTTGACTTTCTGGAATCTTTGGCTTTTGCGTGTATATGAAGACTGTATATGTTCTATATGCATAAATATGTTTGTATGTTAACCTATTTAAATGACGCCCTTCTATGCGATTCTCAAGCATTCAAGTAAGATCCACAGTATTATAAAATTTCCTTAGCTAAGTTTTGTTTTTTTGGGAGCAACATATTAAAGACTCCCAGGTTTCTCTTAAGACTTGAAAATGAAATTTTTGAAACTATTAATTTGTATTTTATAAAAATTAAGACACATTTCATCTCTGGAAACTATAAATCTTGAAATTCCTTCTTCATGTTTCTCCAATCGCAAATACTTATACAAAAAGTTTTGCCATGTTGCAAACATGTTGAAAAAGTAGGCATACCTTTGTCATTTTAGAGTATTGCTAATGCTTTTGTCTGCTCTTGGCTTTATCAATGTTGTCAGCTGATAAGGCAGATAGTTGGCCTAACAAATCAGACATAGCCGTAGCGGCAACCTCCACCGTACTCCACCTATCTGACACTCTCTCCCCCTCCTTCTCTTTCTCTGTGTGTCGCCCTACAATCTCCCTTTCTCACTCTGGCTCATGGGCATTGTCTGCTCCGTTTGGTTTCAGTATTTCTCCGCGCTGCGATTTATTGCATAACGCGTGCGATATACATATGTATGTGAAAAAAGGGCGGGAAAAAGCCCATTCGCGGCAAAGTAAACAATAAGTTTATAGTTCTTTGGAACCGTCTCAGACAAGAAATATATAATATATATAGGGGTGCCAGGCGGGGCTCCGACAACCTGCAGCTGCAATACGCAAATGGAAATCGAAATCGTTGCGTAGCAAACGAAATAATTTTGCATTAATTGATTCGTTCGGTTCGGCGCAGTTGGCAATGTTTTCGAGGGCCCCGAAACACGTGAAGGGCATTTCGGGTAGCCCATAACCTTTTGATATCTAGTTTCGCCTCCCAATCCTATCGATTGGGCCCATTAAACAAAACCCGTTTCGCAGCCTCAGTTAAATTTGGCTTTGTTTTTGTTACTTTTTGCTCAACTTGATGAGCTGGTTAAGAGGTTCACAAAAGATTTACCAAAAAGAGTTGACAAGTTTGTGGCACACACACACACACACTCGCACACACGCACACACACAATCTGACTTTATCTGGGTGATAGAGCAATCGAGGCATGAAGTCATGCGTGGTCGGATGAATTCTTATCTGCGGATTGGACATAGATCTTGAATCGTGCTCGTGACTAACTACAAAATTAGCTAGCTGATTAATCAATTATATAGGTTAAATAGAGGGCGGCTTAACTATAGAGAGTATACAGTTAAAAATATTCTCAAAGAATGCTGATTCATTGCTCTTAAGAAGCATCTGTTAGGGTTCGAACCTCCTTGCTGAAGTGTGCATGCATAGGATGGCTTGATTCCAAGACTAAAGTTGTCTAAAGTTGTCGTGCTTATTTTATTCATTTTATTCATTTGTGCCGAGCAATGCCGGGTAATTTCTTCTATTAAACCCAATTTTAAGAACTTTCTATGCGTTTTTTTCACGGAAGAGTATGATTGAACATTGGAAAAATCGTATAAAATGAATTGAAGCTAATATTTAAGAATTTGTTCTTGATTTGGATGGAACCAATATACTCCTTTTCCCATTGTCAATAGGGTATAACCAAACTACAAACGGTCTACATCTTATTTTCAATCTTGGTTTGTTCTATTTGATTTCTTTCCATATTCTCAAAAAACCAAAACCTCTAAATGAAGTTTCGAATACTTTACCAAGTGCGAAGTTCTAAATCCATGCCAAAAATTCTTATTGAAAGTAGATACTGGACCTACGAAATACCTACTTGAGACACAGTTTCGGGTTTATAGACCCACTTTTATAGGTATATTTACTAGTTATATGCTTATACTTGACATACAAACAATTCTTTCTTATTTAAATACAATTTTATTCTTCGCATAGCTGGATAAACGGATTAAAATTAGTCCCAAGCGCACTTAAAGTTATCCAGCTTGTACTTAAGACATTCCAAAACGATCTCGAATCAAGTATTTCGTCATATAAAAAACCTACTTGAACTAAGTACCTTTGTACTTAAGCCAAGTACGAACGAAATGGAGCAGATTTTGAGATCGTTTGTACTTAATTTGAGTAGAAAATACTTGATTTATTTTCCGAGTGTACTCATTTATATATATGTATATATATACATGTGTGTTTGTGTGTGTGTGTGTAGACTATATGCATGTGCCTATGGACTTTTAGTTAATCAACTTTCGAAGCAGTTGTTTTTACCAACCTATTTATTTAGTTCTTCCAAGTTTCATGCAAGTAATTTCCCCTTCTTAAAACGTCCCATAAATCATTAATGAGCAAGCGTAGAGTTTCCTTACGCTTGGATGGCATTTATGGATTGGGTTTTTTTCCTTCTCTCTATCTGAAACGCCCCCAATAGACTTCTGGAACTGAACAAAAGTCAATTTCCCGCAGCGATCGGCAGCGGCAAATTCCAGCTAATTGTCAACAGGGCGGATGACTAACCAACTCGGAAGTCTGTGTCTCTGAGCGAGAACCAATTATGGCTCAAAGCAATGCGCCGGAATGGCTATAACTGATTTGCGATTCAGCTCATATCCAGGCTCTTGGCCATAAGCAGTCGACCCCCTCCCTTCCCTGCTGTTACTAGCTTCGGAGACGGGGGCGGGGGCTTTGAAACACGCCCAGGGGCAGAAAAAAAAACATTCCCACGAATCGATAATGACATTTAATAATGATTTAATAACCAAAACGATAAAAATTTACTTAGGCGTGCACATGGCCCATGGGTCGATAGCAGGGGGGTAGGGGGAGACCGAGCAGGAAGAGCTACCCCCCGCTGTCGTCGCTTTTGGGCCCTAGCCCTAGGTGGGTTGTGTTTTTGGCGCTCTTATCAGCTGCTTTATCGGCGCGCGCGCCATGGAATTTTTGAATAATTTTGCACTGTTTGTTTACGGCGCAAGCGAGGGAGTAGGGTAGAGGAAGGGGGCAGGCGGGAGGCAACGACAACTGTTCGCGAGAGGAGGGACCACATGTCCGAAAGTTGCCACACTGTTGCAAATGTAGCGGCCGGCGCTTGCAAAACAGAACGAACGCGCTGCAACGAGGGGGGACGGGTGTAGGTGGCTGGTCGGAGGGGCTGTTGGGTAGACAAGAGTGCTTCTTCTTCTTCTTCTTATTTTTTTTACTTACTTGTCAAGCGCGCGCTATGACAACAAAAAATCAGTTGTTCTCGCTTGCGCTCAAGCGTGCTGCTCACACGCTCTTCCTCGCACTTCTTCTTCTTTTGTTGTTTTTTTTGGCGCTCTCTCGCGCTCTCGCTCCGCTCTCTTTGCCAACTAACTGGCAACTCCTCTAATTGGCCGGATTGGCTTTGCAAAAACAAAAGTTGAATAATTTCGCGTTGTCGTTGGGTTTTGTTGTTGTTACTTAATTAAAATAAGTATGTTTTATATATGCATTAAATTATGATGGCTCTGTTATGGCTGAATATATACTATATATGCACGTGCATATATATTTTTTGGCGCTTTTTTTTCTCTTCGTTGCTTTACGACTTGTTAGCGCCCAGCTGCTGTCAAGCTTTTCGTTTTGTTGTTTTGTTTGTTCTAAGCTCGTTCGTATGTAGCTTTTCTTGTTGTTGTTATTGCTATTGTTGTTGTTGCTTTTTGGTTCTTTTTCTACTGCGTCTTCTTCTTTACCGCGTACGCGCTAAAAACTTGTCAGCCGTTTTATATTTTGTTGTGTGGCGACTGATAAAACCAGATTTTATTTTGCGTTCTGCTTGTTTCTTTTTTAATACGAAAATTGATTTCTAATTTCAGTTTTGAGCTCTGCTGCTCGCTGCTGCTGTTGTTGTTGTTGTTGTTGTTCGCGCCAGTTGGGAATTTGTTAATGGCCGCGCGCAAAAGATTTTTGTGCTGCTGCTGCTGCTTCTTCTTCTATAAGTTATTGTTGTTGTTTGCTCACTTACACACACGCACGCACGCACACACACACACATACACACACGCGCGCGCTTTGCTCGCGTTTATTGTTTTAACGCACAACTACGACGTTTTTTTTTTGCGCTCAGCTGCTTGAGCACAATTTTTTTTGTTGCGTTTTTTCTTTTGTTTTTCGCTACCAACGAAATGAAAAACTTTTGTTGCGCCTTTGACCTCTTTTCACACGGACGTTGACTGCGGCAGTGGCAGAGGCAGCAACGACACTTTAAATAGCTGTGTATTTGTATGTTG
The DNA here is from genome assembly GCA_037075305.1 of Drosophila kanekoi. Taxonomy (NCBI): domain Eukaryota; kingdom Metazoa; phylum Arthropoda; class Insecta; order Diptera; family Drosophilidae; genus Drosophila; species Drosophila kanekoi. The sequence goes on from JBAMCE010000141.1 coordinate 8,716,664, forward strand.
TTTTGGTTGCGTTTTCCAATTGGACTCCACGAGCATTTCCGATTGGGGTAGCGGGATTACAGCACGCGGCTGGATTGTTGGGGCTGGTTGCGGCGGCCCGTGCCCGAAGCCGATATTTGACCGTTATTGTATTGCATTTCCTTGTTGTTATATTTATGTATGTACGTACGTATGTATGTAAATTCAGCTACTGCTCCGAATTGGTTATTTTTTTTTTGTTTTTCATCAACCCAGCAGGCATACACACGCACATGCACACGTACACGTATATGTACACACACGCACGCACACGGAGGCAGGCGCTTTCATTTGTATTATGTACACACACGTATTATGTATGTTATTTTCGTTGCACCGCACTCGCACAAACTTATCATAACGATTCGACTGCTGCTGCTGCTGTCGTTTCTTCTTCTTCGTTCATCTTCGTCGTCGCTTTTTTTTTTATTAATTTTATTTTTGTAGTGTCGTTATTATTGGGCACTTGACGTTTAACTGGCACGCTTTCAATTGTTGTTAACGCGCCATTCAACTGCGCATAGTTATCGCTGCGTTTTTCAACAAAATTTATCGCATTTGTTTTGTTATTTTCACTTTTTTCTTATTAGATTTCTGGTTTAGCAGCAGTGACTAAGAATACACTAAAATTGGTCAAGCGCGTGGAACGGAACTGGTTTGCCACGGAGCTGAATCGGCAGGTTCTCAAATGTTCCCGCTAGATGGCGTCTCCGAAATGCGTCACAGCGCTCAACAGTGGCGCAACTGTGCGGCGTGCGTTCAACAGTTGAATTATTAAATAAATTCCTTTGCGTTTATTTTTGCTAGCCAAGTGTATATACAATAAACAAAAGAGAGAAGAAAATGTATAACACAAATATATAAAGAACATAAAAGGTAAGTGCATCTGTCAGCTATGTGAACATTTATAGCGCATTTCTGTTTAAGCTTAGATTGGATGGCACGCATCAACACACGCTCAAACATGCACACAATTTCCATGTATGTGTGTGTGTGTGTGTGTGTTCGTACGCCTGTTTCCTTTTCCGTTAACATTTTGTGTCTGGTTTCCGGCATTTTTGTGCGCCGTTTAAAATTGTTTCCTTAGATACAAATCTCTGGCAGCAACAAATTTCGTTTTACAGACATTTGAATGCCAATTGCAAGCAAATTGCCGCCTGCGGCACCTACATTTAACTTCCGCGCCCTTTGCACCCCTGCCCCTTGCCCCTTGCCATCGCAAAAGCGACAACAACAATTTCTAGTTTTAGTTTTCGAGAGCGAGTCAAAGAAAATGCCGTCGAGCAAATTGAAAATGTGACCACGTTTGCTGGCCTGTCTGTTTAACTGGGCCAGAATGCTCAGAAATAATATTTCTACGTGGCCAGCTTTGAATTAATTAAATGAAACGCATAAATTGCTTGGCGCAAGTTAAGAAAGCAGACAAACCAAACTTAAAGTAAACAAAGTTGTTAAACGGCAACTTAAAGAATGGGCTCTATTAAAAGTCCGTTCATGCTTTACATATATATATTTATATGCTCTTATTTTGGCTTCTTAATATGTTAATTAAGTTAATCGATTTGTTGGTAATTATTTAAATAATGTGCAACATATCCACGAATCTTTTATTGAACTGAATTTACATTTTTGGATGTTTCTATCTCATGAAAATCGCATAGAAAGGCGATGTTGAAAGATGCAGTTAGTAAGAGAGTGTGAAAGCGAGAGAGCGAGAGATACCATGCAGGTATACAAGAGAGAGCATACGGAGAGAGTGGAGATTGGAGAGAGCGAAAAGAGCGAGAATGTGAGAAAGAGAGAGCGAGAGAGAGATAGAGAGCGAGAGAGAACAAACTGTAATAGTAAAATATTCAATATATTTCCTTAAATTTTGTTGTTCTATTCCCGCAAGCTCCATTAAATCAAATTTCTGTTATTCATGCTAAAATAAATCTTATTTGAAGTACAGAAAAGAGCTTAAATCAAGTACTTTATGAGGGGCCTTAGCTGATTATCATTTACCTCACATTTGTCAGGCTTGAGGCACGCTTTCTAGACATTCGATGGATTTATTGAACATTCAATTTTGCAATTCTTGACAGGTTTTCGAGGCAGAACACTTTTCAACAAAAACATTTTGTGACTAACCCAAGCCCAGCCAACAACAATTCTTCCTTGGGGTTATTTGGTTTGTTGTTCCATTAAATTAGTGAAACATTTCACATTTAACGCATATTAATTTCCAACTACCTTATCGCGAGAAGCTCTTCCAGCTGCACATCTCATTTGGCGCGTTTTTATTTGCTGTTCTTTCACAATAACCCTCGCTGCCCGAGGGGGGGGGGGGGGGCACATTGGGTTGTTATCAGTGTCGCTTGTTATCATTTGATATCATCGACGATGCGAGCGGGGGTGGGGGTAGGGGGCGGGCCACTCCCACAAGCAATTGATATTGCGCCGCGATTGCCTCTTGCATTGATTTCTTGAATTTCAATCAAAGTTCAACATGCCATGGATTTTTTTTGTTTCCGCTGTTATTGTGTATTATTTTTTTTATTACTAATATTCCTTTTATTTCGTTTTTGTTATGGGAATGTTGTTGTTTTTGCTTTTCTCGCTTCCATCCAACGTTGCGTTCAGTCGAGCGTCGGCATTTTGGGCACTAACAATTAAAAGTAACGGCAGTTGACGCTACATTTAACGGTATGTGCATTCATATATACGATTTTGTGTGTAACTGTGTGCGAGCCTCTGCCTCTGTCTGTGTGTTTGTGATGAACTCTTAATAAAGAGATAGCCAGCTGTAAAATTAAATTTTATGTTGCAAAAAAGGAAAAAGAAACAACAACAAAAAAATGGCACACACACCTGTCCTTAAGCTTTCAGTTCATTAATAGCAGGATTGCATGCGGCAACAACTATAAAAACAACTGCAAAGAGCACTTCACAAAAGCGAGCACAAACAGTGCGACGGTTGAGGCAGCTTGATTGGGTGATACCCTGTACTTAGTTTCATACTCAACCCCCTCTCATAGCTTGCTTACAAACTGAAAAAAGTACAGCTTGCTTGAGTTCATGAAAATAGCATAGAAAGGTGTTGTTTGAAGGGGTGATACAACTTGTTACAGGGAGAATGTTATGTTAGCTGAAAGAAAGAGAAAGAAGCAGGACGAGATACAAAAGAAGAAGAGAGATGATTGGAGAGAGAGAGCGAGAGAGAGACAGAGACAGATAGAGAGAGAAAGAAAGAGAGAAAGATCGACAGAGTAAGGAATGTGAAGAAAATCGGTGTCCACTTTGCAAAACAGACTCAGAAAGAGGACAGAAAAAGAGGAAGATAGAGAGGGAGATACAGAGAGAAAGAGGGAGAGAGAGAGAGAGAGAAGTAATACAAGTGAGGGTAAAAGATAATGAACAAGGACAGATAGTCAGTGCTCGCCCAAAAGTTCTATCGATATCATGTAAGCATTGCCTGAACTTATGAAAATCGCAGAGAAAGGCTTTTCGATGCTTCGCAACAGAGCATTGTAAATACAAACCTCTTAACCCTTTTCAAAGGACATAGGGTAGAAATTCTTTTTCGCCTTCTAAACGCTTTCATATGCGTGTTATCTAAAAGTTTACATTTAAGATTCGGTTGGGCTTGTTGTCGAGCTGCAATTGTATGTTGCAGGTGGAATTGAATTGAATACGCTTTCAAGAACTCATTTGCATTCCCAATCAGAATAGTGTTGAGCGGAATCATTGCGCTTTTGTCTTTTGGCCCTCGAAAATCTGCTCTTGCTCTTATTCGGGCCTTCAGCTCGTTATCGTCTTGGCAACAACAACAACAACGACAACAACGACAATTTCTTGTTGCTTGTTTGTTTGCCAGGCCGCAGAGACAGCAAACAGCAGAAGCAGACAGACAATTGGTTGGGGGAGCTAGACGGAAGCTAGGGTAGACGGGGGTAGATAGGGTCCTGGAACTGTTTCCGTCTGCATTTGTTGTCAACGACAGGCGAGCACTTTAGTTGTGCACATTAAACGTAGCTGCCGTGTATGCTACATGCCACCCAACCACGCCCCCGCCTCGCCCCCGTCTCACCCCAACCTAGCCCACTTTGGCGCAAGCTTCGTGTTTGTGTGTTTGTGTATTTTTTCTTATGAAATTTTCGAGTGAATTGCTCGTTTATTCATTAAATTACAAAGGAGCAAGCGAGCGAACAATGCAATTTGCCATAGCTTCAGCACAGCCACGCCCCCCATCTGCCCGCCCAGGCCCACTTCAATTGCCCCTCCAGCCCAACCGACCCCCGCATATTCGACATTTGCCAGTAGCAATTGCAAATGCAATTGAAGTTTTACTCGTGCGCTGCTCTTAAGCCGCTTAATTGCTGCCAAATACTCCGACCCTCAAAACTGCTGAATGCTTCATAAATCTTCAAAAAGGGTTCCTCCATTGTGGCTGCAAAATATCGCTCCTACGCAGAGTTCATGAAGCGAGGCGTTAATAAGCCCCGAGACAAGTGGCGGGCACAAATGCTCTTGCAACAAGATGGTTTGTTCAGAGGATGCAAGAGATGCTGTTGTCATGGCTGCAATATGCACATTTTGATCTATATTAAGGCTGGAAAAGCCTTCGGTTTTTGTAATATATAGATGCTCAGTACCAAGCCGAACGGGAACGGGAAGAAGGCGTTATCTTAGTAGAACTCCATTCACATGCTATGCGTAGAACAAGTTTTCATATGTTTCGATACATATCGAAAGCTAACCTTGACTTATTGTTATCGATAAATTATGTTGGTACACGTTTGGCATGTAGATGCATATCGATAATCATCGATAACTTACCTAACCCACTCGCTACGCACCTCTTGATGACGATAGTAGCTAGAGATAAACGATTTGGCATGTAATTTCTTATCGATAATTATCTATAGCTTACCCTGTTTACTCCTTATCGATGAATGACGAGAATTATTTCTGATTTGGTGTGTATCTAGATGATGCTTTTCCAGCTGGACATTATCATGACGAATACTTTGTGCATGCTGCTGCTCGGATCTCAACTGTTGGCCACAGCAAATGCCGCGGGTGCCGCTTCGAGTGCCTCATTAGCAGGCATTGCGGAGCGGGGGAGGGAGTCCGGGATGCCGGCTCAAAGTGTGCTGGCCCTGGTGCCGGCAGCAGGTAAGCACCTTCTCGTCTTTTTTTATGCGCGCGCGTTGCAATTAAGCTTGTTTATCACGCATACGCACTGTGGCACCTCACTTGGCTTGCCTGCAAGTGGGGGGTGCGTAAGAGCTGGGGGTGGGTGGTGGGCGGGTTGTCAACGAATGCGTAATTGGTCTTTCGTTTGCTGCATTTAGTTGCAGCAGTTTAGTTTTTGTGGGTCGCCACAGCTATCAAAGAAAAAATAGCGAAAAACCCCAAAAATAACTCAAGTGTCACTCGCGCATTCCATGAGAGCGAGCTGCAGAGCAGCAAAGAGCTCGGCACAGTGAAGACTGCCTACAAGTGATGGCAGAGAGAGAAAGAGAGAGAGGGAGAGCGGCAGGGGACATGTTTCAAATAACTTGACACAGTTGAGAAACGAGCGGAAACTGCAAGAAAATATTGTTAATTAAGCGAGAAAGTAAGGATATCTTCGCCATGCCAAGGTTTCCACTTTGGCTGATATGTAAGAACAGTGAAGCTTGTAAATGCAGAGTTTAATGAAAATGTCTTGGGAAAAAGACGGATCGAACGAACAGCTATAGCTATGTGATAAAGTGGTCCGATCCGGCTGGTTCCATATGTTCTGCCTACAACTGAAAGACAGAGCTAAGCAGACGAAAGCTTTAAAGACAGGTAGACAGATAGATAGACGGACATGGCAGTATATAGTCGGCTGTTGATGCTGATCAAGAACATGAATCTTAAGAAATCTTATCAACTATGGACTACTATATAATATAGATTTATTGGAAGAATCCTTTGCATGCTGTATGGCACAATTTTATACTTTTTCATGATATCTTCAACAAACTCAGCCTTCACGAGCTAATTTCAAAGTCTCATCAAATCGAACTACCAGATGTTGTGGCTGTAATCGTTTGTGCAGTAATGTTGTTGACTGACGCACTTAGCTAGTGTTTACTGTGCTCCTTTAGATCGCCGTTTGCATTGTGCGTTGTTTTCAACTATTTTTAAGCATTCGTCTCATGCGCTGCGGTTGCCAGCAGCACTTGACAATTGCTGTATCCGCTTGCCGCTTCTTGTTGTCGTCGTCGTTGTTGTCACTGTTGTTGTTACTGTTGCTGTTGTTGTTGTTGTCACTGCTGTTGTTGTTGTTGTTGTCGCTGTTGTTGTCTCGCCCTCATCCGCTTAACGCAGCCTCCTTTGCCCGGCTTCCGTTGCAGCATTTTGATGTCACACTCATTCATTTGTCACGCATCACAGCTGCTGTTGCTGGTTTGTTTACAGCTGTTGTTGTTGTTGGTGTTGTTGCTGCTCAAGAGTGCGAGTCCGAGTTTATTCTTGGCATCATTAAGCGTCGCTGATAACACTTAACATAGTTATGCGCGCATATGGCAGCGGCATGTGGCACGGCAGGGCTCTGCTCGGCTAAATGCCAGCCAGTTGCCATTCACAAAAAAAAAATGTAAATTTCTAGTGGTCACGTGATGCTGCAACATTTCAACAACAACAGAGAGAGAGAGAGGGGGAGGGGGAGGGAGAGGGAGGGACATAAACTAGCAGAGACTCAACAACTTTCGCTTTGGCTTTTCGCAAGTTGTTCGCTTTTTGTTTTCGCTTTCGCAGCTGTCTGACATTTTGGGTCAGTTGTCTCATTTATTTGGCGCTTCTCAACTTTAAATGTGATTTATTGCACGGCAGCAAAAACACAAACACAAAGAGTGGAGAGAGGGGGAGAGAGTGTGCGCCTGCGAAAGTTTTTGCGCGTTGAACACGGCGTATGATTAACGTCAACGAGTCGTATGCACAATGAGAGCTGAAAGTTGAAAACTGATTTCCAAACTGCAACAAAAGTATAAAACTGATTCAAATAGCTGCACGCGGCGACACATGGAAAAGCTGTTAATGTCCAATTATGAATAAATGCGGCGGAAAATGCGTGCATCTCGAATCGACTCAGCTGGAAAACTAGTTTTCCTTTCAAGCCAAAGAAAGTGTAGGCAACAAAATGGGCAAACTCTTCGAAAGGCAAAATGCGAAAGTGCGGAAAATGCTGCAAGAATAACTGGGCTTACTTAAGACACAGGAAAATATCAATCTAGGTTCGATTACAAGCCGGAAAATGCATGCAAACCAAATGGACTTGGCGGGAAAACTAGTTTGGGGATTGGGGATTATGATACCCTTATCTATATATCCTATGTCCTATAAAGACATAGGTACAAAACTTCCCAACCCCATAACTCGGCCAAATCTCATCCGATTTGGACGTGGTTTGGCTCTTTGTTCATGGTTTGGCCTCTTAATCGATTCGGCATCCAAATCTGGCAACATTATTCCCAGTCGAAATTCATGTAATCCTATGTAGACATAGACCGGGATATACCTGCTTGTACTTAATAATTCAAATTGCAAACACTTTCTTTTTTCTTTCTCAGGCTTTGCCTGACTATCCTTTTGATTTGGCCATAGCGAAAATCCTTTGGCAATTGCAATTGATTTTTCATTTACCTTTTCTTTTCCTTTGCGTATCTTTGGATTATCAAACAATTTGATTTCCGTGTCCATGGGAGTACGAGAACTGCCTGTCTGGGGTAATTTTTGCTTTGCCCGTTTTTCTCTTTCCCGATGCCATCACAGGGCGTATATCCGGAGCGTTCCGTTGATTGCCAGCTCGGCATCAATAGTTGTTTAATGCGAGTGGAAGGCAATGCCATTTTACCTTTTGTTTGGCCATCAAAGTCAGGCAAACTTGTCTAATGACTGCAATTGGATACGCTTATCAATGATTCATTTGGCAATCACCTGAAAGCGCACTATAAGCCGACTGACTACGGAGTTGGCTGCTCATTATTATAGCAATTGCATTTGACAGACGGTAAGCAGCTGGTTAAACTCAACTCGAACTCAAATAAAATAAACGCGCAGTCTGAACGAGGCGCGGCGCGGTCTGAAGTGGGCCCAGGAGCTGGGCACAGACAGCGCTTAGATTTTAGACTTTTCGAAATGAAATTTCTTGTTTAGCAGACACTTAAAAGCCAAGTTCACTTTTTCTCTTCTGCCTTTCTTTTTTCCCCCCGACCGTAGCACGCGGCAGTTTTCTGCTCTACCAATTAGCAACGGCCATAAATTCTGGCGACTACCCCTGGCTGGAGCTGGAGCTGGAGCAGGAGCACGAGCAGGAGTTACTTGTAGAACAGGAAGTCGACTCCGGCTGGCTGGCCGCAATGGCAAATGAATTTCAGGTATGAGCCACTTAAATCCATATCGAGCACAGATAAACCCCGACCCTCTCTCGCGCTGTCCGAAAAAAGAAAATAAAACATAAATCACGCGCTTTTTTTTCTTCTTGTTGCTGCCACACTTTTAGGGCATTTTAAACTTTTATCCGGCTCAGATGTCTGTCAGTGCACTGGGTTCACGAGCACGTGACCACGTGCTGGACACGCTTCACTAGCCAGAATTCCGTTTCCAAAGGACCAGTTGGTCGTTGGTCGCGAGCTCAGTGCATTCTGTGGAACAGAACCATATTTGAGTTGGGAAATTCGCGCGGTTTTCTGTTGCACTTCTCGTTTGAGAAGGAGAGCGAGACAGCTAGAGAAAGAGAGAGAAAGGGGTTGGGAGGGAGAGAGAAATAGCAGGAGAGGATGTGGACTTTTGATCTTTGAGAGTGGGGTGGGAAGATTGGGAAAGAATGAGGTACATGGAGCATACAAGCCTTTTGATCTTTGAGAGCGGAGAGCGAGAGTAGAGATCTAGAGAAAGAGAGCGAGAAGAGAAGAGGGGAATAGAGAAAGAAATAGAGAGGTAGAGAGAAACAAAAAGTAAAAGATAGCGAGAGAAAGAGAAGGGCGAGAGTGAAAAAGAGAGAGAGAGATAAGAATGCCAACATTGCTTGTTTATATTTAAGGCTTACTTGAATTCATGAAAATCGCATAGAAGGGTGACGCAGCGTCAAAATTGTGCACGTTCATTAAAAATTGTTGTATGCAAATAATTTATGCATAAATTCATTTAAATTTATAATTGCTTCGCCTACATTTTGGCCAATAAAAAAATGAACTACAATTTGATTGTGCGTAAAAAATAATTTAATTAAATTTCGCCTATTTCCAGTTTCGGCAATTAAACTGCATTAAAAATGTCCCATTATGTTGCACAATTCAGTTAAATTTTATTATAGAAACAAATCAACTAGTATCTGGTTTTTATCAATAACAGTAATCGCAGCTATTGATTATTTATTGCGTAATAGCTGCCAGCTATTTTAATCTCCAAGTCCAATCAGCTCAACTGTCTGCCAATGGACAGCAATTTCTCTATTTCTCTCTATGTGGGCGTGGGTCCAGAAAGTTTCTAATTATGGATGCGTCCGAATGTGGCCTCTGGGCCGGCTGGCTGCCAATCCCCTCCCAACGCAGTCAATCCCCTTCCAACGCAGCCAACCCCCTCCCATCGCTGCCAATCCCCTCCCAAAGCAGCCAACCCCTCCCATCGCAGCCAACCCCCTCCCAACGCAGCCAACCCCCTCCCATCGCAGCCGGCTTAAGTCGCTCGAGAGGTGAAAGCTGGACTGTTGTTGCCTTTGCCTTGATTTGCTTTGCTTTGGTTGGCCTTGTTGCTGCTGTTGCACTTGCAACATCGCTTGGTGGCATGCTGTTGCTGCCATGTGCTTTAGATTGTCCAAAATCATGCAAATATTTTTGCATAACAACAACAATATGAACAGTTGCCCATGAGCTCTCGTCTTGGCTAGTTAGTTTTTATTTTCAACGCTTCTCTGGTCTGTTAAATATTCCATATTGATAGGGAAGCGCCATGAGACCCTTGGCGCACACATTTGGCCATTTACTTTTAATTTTCAAATTTGACACTCGACGCAGTGTCGACGTTCCGGATTTTAACTTTGAGCTTGGGCTAATGGAGATGAGCTATACTATAACTATAGTCGGCAATGCCCGTCTGAAGGATTCGCTGCACCTTCTTTTACCAATAACAAATGCAAATACCAGACCCAATGCCTCATTCGTAACAGACCTGGCCTACCCCTTCGCACATGTATACAGATATTTTTGCGCTTTGCTTAGGGGGATCTACGTTCAAGCCTCTACCTCTAATAGGTTCTGAGATCGATACGTTCATACAGACAGACAGACAGATAGACGAACAGACAGACAGACGGACAGACAGACAGACAGACAGACAGACAGATAGACAGACGGACAGACCAACAGAGAGACGGACAGACAGACGGATAGACAGACGGACAGAGAGACATACAGACAGATGGACAGACAGACAGACAGACAGACATACGGACAGACACACAGACAGACACACAGATATGCCAAGATCGACTTGGCAGTTGATGCTGATCGAGAATATATATGCTTTATGGGACTTACCTGTTCTTTTAACCCAACTGGGTTTGTTGCGCGCTTCTCTAGCCGCATTAAACGGCTCTAGGAAACGCTTGAGCTCCGGCTGCATTGTTGGTTGGCTTTAATGTGGCTTGGCGCTTGCCAAATTGCCAAGTTGCTAGTTTGCAGGCACGTCCCAGTCCTTGGAAAAAAAAAGTGAAGAAGTAAAATAGAATATACACCAGGGATTACTTTGCTTAATTCAACTGCAAATGAAAAGTGTTTGTTCGGTAAATTCAATCTTGCCAGCATCTTGTTGACGTTGTCATTACGCCCTGGTCCTGTCGCTGGTCCTGGCTGGGCTTATGGTTAGGGCCGGGTTGGAGAAAGCTGTGTCTAAAGCGGCGCCCTCTTCAGGTTCATCAAAGCGTAATCTGCACAAAATGCCGGCATTTCCTGCTTGTCGCACAGGCAACAAAAAAAAAAATGGAGAAGAAATGGCGCCAACTTTAAGCTAACTATGCGTCCTTGAGCCGCCGCTCTTTGCCCCCGCTCCGCATCTAATGGAGTCATAATTCTTCAGCTCGTTAGCAGCAAATACATGCAACGTAAATATGCTTGCCCCAAAATGGAATGCCAGACATTTTTCGTGTGCCTCACATTCTTGCATACCCAGCAAATTGTTGAATGTATTTGGCGGGCTGTTGCGGCCTACAGTTGCCCGTCTGGATATGGCAGGGCATCTGCCAGTCGTGGCAACTCTCAGCTCTGCTTCGGATCTGGCAGTGTATTAAGCCTTTTGGCAGTTGCTTAATTGAAAAGTGTTTTGTTGGGATTTCGAGGCGGCGGCGCCTGCCACCTGCCACCTGCCCCCACGGCTGCTGATTTGGCAACTTTTGCTTTTGCAGTCAATAATTTGCCTTTGTTTATGCGCGTGCCTTGGCTAACAGAAAAAAAATAGAAGAAAAACAAAATGGAAAGGGACATCAACAGAAGCCAACAATTTTTCAAGGGTCTTCCTGCCTGCCCCCCTGCCTCCCTGCCTCCCTGCCTGCCGCATCCAGTTTCCAGCCCGGGCATCTTTGCCACTTTTCATTGCTTCCTCGGAGCTCCTTGTGTCCTCCAACGGGCGCTGCCATAAATAATTATGTTATTTTAGATAGCTTGTGCTTCGTCTTGTGTCGCCTTGAAAATTGTTGCAATAATTATCACATTTTTCACGTCGCCATTTTTCATGCGCTCGAAAATCTCTCTCTCTCTGACAGTTTTTTCCCATAATTAAGCAGAAGCGGGCGCCAATGCCACGCCCACATGCACAGTCTCGTTCTTTATGCTTTATGACAGACATTAGAGCGATAAGCATTTATTTTTTTTTATGTATTTTTAATTAACTTTCGTGTTGTTTGTATGCCGCATAATCCCATCAAAGCTGCTGCTGCCGCTTGCCGCAACAAATTGGCCAAATCAAAAGGCAGCCAAATCGGGTCTGTTGCTCGTGTCCTTTGTGTCCTGGTTGGTCGCCAGTCTCAAGTGTTTGTCTGTCTAATTGGCAATTTTAATTAGCCAGCCAGCGATGCTTGCCAAAACTGTCCGACTGTTTGGCCACAGCACTCTGCATCCCGTGTGGCCAATCTGCACAGTTTTGTACGCATCTAATATGAAATCGCTTAAATTCAGTCCGGCAAATTTATAGACTGCAGTTTGTCGACCCGCATCGCATGGCGGCGACCACCATCAGCTTACGGCAAACAGTGCCGCGTTTACCTTGCCGTGATTGTGCTGCCAGCGGAAGTGCAACACTCTCTCGGCCAGCCAGCGGAAGTGCAACACCCTCTCAGCCAGCCAGGTGCAGCTCAAGAAGTTTATCACATTTCCAAATCGTTGGCAAATGCAACTACGAAACTTTAAACATTGCCCTGCTTTGTGATAAAATAATGTCAAATATGCCATATTCTTTTGACTTATAAGCGCCTCAGTTCGTCGTGAATACCCCTACCTAAACTTCAAGCTTTCTCATCTTTGCCACATATCAAGAGAATGAGTCTGACAAATGGCTTGGCCTACAGGTTGATTCTGCGGGATACTATAGAAAATGTTAATATAAAAAGTGAGTTTGGTTTGACTTGGAACTATAATGAATAGGGTCAGTTTTGGTGAATGGGACTATTGTGGACATGGTTTATCCTCAAGCTTAACTCCGCATCCAAGCCTATTGACGAACCAAAATCAAACCCTTCTCAAATGCACAGTCCCCCAGTAAATGCCCGTCTAGAGTTCTCCTAATGGTTTTCTCCGTAAAGAGACGTTAAATATTCGCTTGCAGAACTCAATCAGCTACCCTCGTTCGGCTGTGACTAAAATATGTTTGTAGTATATAAAACATGGCTTAAATGCGTTGACACTGTTTGCAACAGCTTTCAATTAAGCTGTTGTCGTTCGCTCGCTTCCCTTTTAATTAGGTACCGAACTAGCGCATTTTATCGCTGTTTTCTGCTTTCCGCTATTTAGTAAGCTTGTCACAAGGTGCCCTTATTAGTTGCACCTGAAATTGTTGGTATATAACACATTGCTCATACGCAGCGTTGCACCGGAAATTAATTTTTGTGCGCTTTCAAGATGGACGAATTCCTTGGCAAACGGGCTGGCATCTTAATGAAAGCTCGGATTATTTAATTTGCGCAACATTCTTAACGTTTATTCATTTTATTGCAGAATGTGCCCGTCCCAGAAAGTTTCCCGCTGCAATTGCAATCCTGGCTAATGGATAGCTACGGCCTGAGCGCCGTCGATGTCTATCAGAGCTGGCCCACGGCTCGAACTGGCCGTGGCCAGCAGCTGACCTGCAATGCACTCGGCGAGTGCCATAAGTTGGCCCAAATTGTAGACGCATGTTGTCCATTTTGAGCAACGCTGCCGTGTGGCAAATAAACGCATTTAAAATCGTTCAGAGTATATCAAAATGTTGTGCACGGTCACAGTCACAGTCACAGTTACGGCGGGCATTGGCCCACAGACAATTATTGATCACCAGATGCGGAGTTGAGAGTGTCCGCAATGTGACCATTAAATGTTGTTGCTGCGGTTTGCCTCTTGGTCAACTCGTTGTCGCTGTTGCACAGACAAATAATCGAACTCCCAGCTGCTACTGCCAAGTGCAGCGACAGTTCTGTGGCGGCCATTTTATACCCTACACTCGGCGAATACGACTGGGGTATGCCACAGTTGGGGGGTTGTTTGCAGTAAGTGTGGGAATATATTGTAGTCCTGGTTATAGGGTATTGTGTGCGGCTTATACCAGCTAGGCATGGAGGGTATCATATTCGACTAGCTTTGTATATATAGGGTATTGTGTAGTCCATATGCTGGCTATGTATGGAAGCTACCATGAGATGCAACTATTATATAATAAGCCCTGCATTTAGGGTATCGGGTAGTCTATAACTAGCTAGGCATTGTTATTGTGTGCCCTTTAAAGTGATTGTGGCCTACTCTCTTAGCCTGCAGGGTATCACTTGGTGGACTCTATGAGTAGTTCCTTATAGCCGTGTTTGTTGAACTTTTTGTGCGTGGCGGCAATCAGTGGCATGAATGTTCAAACGCGTGCAACAAACAAAAAAACGCAGAAAGGACAATGGCAAAAGCAACGGCGAAAAATCAACATGCAACAGCCAAAAAGGAACAACAACAACATTTGCTGCCGTTTCCCATTTAATGTCCATTAACAACAAATGGAAACGAAGGATATGCTCGACTAGTGAGTAGCAAAGTATTTATGTTTTTTAGTTATTCATAAGCTAAGATTTCAGAAGTGATAAAAAGCAGCTAAAATGGGCTGCAGCTTAAATTCAACAGGGTATCTCTCAGTCGAGCATGCTCAAGCGCTGCATACAGATTTGTTTTGTAGGTATTCATAAGCTAAGATTTCAGAAATGATAAAAAGCAGCTAAAAAGGGCTGCACCTTAAATTCAACAGGGTATCTCTCAGTCGAGCATGCTCAAGAGCTGCATACAGATTTGTTGTTTGCCATCGTCCGGCACGGAATTGTTTCCCTGCCGAACAATGTGATTTTCAGCGTGAAATTTTATTCAATCTGGACACAGGCCAATGCGCTTCCCGGCGCTCCATTGAATCCGCGCTGCACAATTAAAGGCTAGGGTATGCCAAGCATAAAAAAAACTAAATCAAATAGTACAGGGTGTGTGTGTGATTTTTTTTTTTTGTAATTTGCCATTTATCTGGTTTTTATTTAGTTTCTTGTTGAGTGCAAAAAAATTTTGATGTTTGTTGAAGTTTTCTCAAATTGCTTTTAATTGAACAAATTGTTTAAACATATTGAAAGCATGTAATTGCTGCAATTGTGCGCATTGTTTATAAAGCGCTTATTAAATACATTTCGTGTTTATTAATCATGCTTTATTTACTTTTTTAATTATATATATTTGCACACCTAATGACTGTGATTAATTGCTTGGCTTTCATAGAGATGTAATTGATAACACATTTCAATTTCATTTGCCAGCTCCTCAAATTAGCTTCATTTTTGTGGTTATTATGAATTGTTTATTTTTAAAATCTCTTGTTTGTATGTGTGTGTAGGCTTGTCTGAATGTATGTATGTGTGTGCATGTATGTATGTATAACAAGTGCAAACCAAGCTTACTTTTAGCTGCATTACAAATTTTATTATTTTTGTTCCCTTATCAACGATTCTCAAGAATTATGTATGTATGTATGTATGTATGCATGTATATATATAAGTATGTATGTATGTATGTATGTATGTATGTGAATGTGTGTATATATGTCTATTTGTATACATGTATGACAAATGCAAGCGAAGTTTACTTCGCGCTACGCTACAAACTTATTTCTACTTGTCCCCTTCTCCGCGATTCTCAAGAATTCATGTACGTCCTGCAGGTTTTACGCTTGGATAGTAGTTGAATAATAAGTATGTATGTATGTATGTACGTATGTGAATGTGTGTATACATATATGTCTATATGTATACATGTGTGACAAATGCAAGCGAAGTTTACTTCCCGCTACGCTACAAACTTATTTATACTTGTCCCCTTCTCCGCGATTCTCAAGAATTAATGTACGTCCTGCAGGTTTTACGCTTGGATAGTAGTTGAATAATAAGTAGTGTGTATATGTATATACATATGTATGTATGTATGTGTGTGTGTATGTAAGTATGTATGTATGTATGTAGGTATCTATGTATGTAAGTATGTATGTATGTATGAGAATGTGCGTATATATGTCTATATGTCTAATGTATAACAAATGCAAGCAAAGTTTACTTCCCGCTGCGCTGCAAATTTCTTTATTCTTGTCCCCTTCTCCTCGATTCTCATGATTTCAAGTAGGCACCGCAGGTCTTCATGCTAAGATATTAGGTAAAGTGTTACATAAATAAGTAATATATGTGTGTTCTTATGTATGTACGCCATTATATGCATATATATATATATGTGTATATACATATATATAGGTATATATACATATATCTTATATCGAGCCCAGAACAAGTATACTTTACCTTACTCTTCCCCTATCGTTTTATTTATATTTATTTCGTCTGGTCATGCTCTTAACCGCTTTCAACCTTCTCTCTTATTTATTTACTACCAACAAAAATAATCGGCCGCATGTGTGTGTGTGTGTGTGTGTGTGTGTGAGCTGTTGGGCACTTAAATAAATATTTACATAATAGCATATAATACAATAAGAATATGTGTTAAAGCAACTGAGCGCTGGACGAGGGCTATGCCCCAGGTATTTAAATGATATTTATTTTTCTTTTTTCGTATCATTCGATTGATGTACATCATTTGCATTGCTCAATGCACAAATTTGTCAATTATCATCTTGTTTGAGCGGCATTTTGTATTCAATTAAGTGAGCCGTGAGTTTATTTAACTTTTTTTCATCTTTTCACTGCTGTCAACCGAACACAAAATGCGTTGATGCATACAAAAACAAAAAAGAAAATGAAAATTGATAAAAATAAAAATCATTTGGTTGGCAAGCGATATACATAAATAATTGCCGTATACCTTTTGCAGCTAAAGCAGTTACCAATTGCTTTTTTTCCCAGTTAATCGAAATGTGCATAAAAGAAAGACATAAAAATTGATAAAAAACATTTCGTTTTTGCAGCCGCAAAGAGCCAACAGAAAATTGATATTTGTATTTGTTTCAAGAATATTGCGTACGCACAAATATTCAATTTATTTCAAAGAAGTGAACAAAAACTATTTGAAAAAGAAGTGAAAAAAAACTATTTGCTAAAATAAATAGAAAACAAGTAAGAGCTTCTGGTCGGGAGCTACCGACTAGGGCATTCCCTGAACCCGGGCAGGTGGCGATAGAGGAGACTAGAAGGACATACAGCTAAAATTTCTCTAGCTATAGTTTCTAGTCTCTAGTCTCTAGTCTCTAGTCTCTAGTCTCTAGTCTCTAGTCTCTAGTCTCTAGTCTCTATTCTCTATTCTCTATTCTCTAGTCTCTAGTCTCTAGTCTCTAGTCTCTAGTCTCTAGTCTCTAGTCTCTAGTCTCTAGTCTCTAGTCTCTAGTCTCTAGTCTCTAGTCTCTAGTCTCTAGTCTCTAGTCTCTAGTCTCTAGTCTCTAGTCTCTAGTCTCTAGTCTCTAGTCTCTAGTCTCTAGTCTCTAGTCTCTAGTCTCTAGTCTCTAGTCTCTAGTCTCTAGTCTCTAGTCTCTAGTCTCTAGTCTCTAGTCTCTAGTCTCTAGTCTCTAGTCTCTAGTCTCTAGTCTCTAGTCTCTAGTCTCTAGTCTCTAGTCTCTAGTCTCTAGTCTCTAGTCTCTAGTCTCTAGTCTCTAGTCTCTAGTCTCTAGTCTCTAGTCTCTAGTCTCTAGTCTCTAGTCTCTAGTCTCTAGTCTCTAGTCTCTAGTCTCTAGTCTCTAGTCTCTAGTCTCTAGTCTCTAGTCTCTAGTCTCTAGTCTCTAGTCTCTAGTCTCTAGTCTCTAGTCTCTAGTCTCTAGTCTCTAGTCTCTAGTCTCTAGTCTCTAGTCTCTAGTCTCTAGTCTCTAGTCTCTAGTCTCTAGTCTCTAGTCTCTAGTCTCTAGTCTCTAGTCTCTAGTCTCTAGTCTCTAGTCTCTAGTCTCTAGTCTCTAGTCTCTAGTCTCTAGGTCTTATCAAGTCTTTATATCTTATCTGATAGCATTGCGTTCATACATACGGACAAACAGACGGACATGGCTAGATCGACTCGGCTATTGATGCTGATCAAGAATGTATATATACTTTATGGGGTCGGAGATGCTTCGTTCTGCTTGTTTCATACATTTACATTTTGCACCAAAACATTATACCCCTTGAATGGGTTCAGGGTATAAAAATATGAATATATAAAAGTCCATTGACTACAAAAATAAATATTTAATAAAGTTTCTTTTGGCATAAGGCGTATTGGTCCGCTTGATGAGGTCAATGAAATAGTTGCTCTGTAGGGTAATTGACAAGAATATTTCTGCAATTTAATTAAAGAACATCAACAATGCATTCAACAAATAAACACATCACAAACATATGTATATTTTGTTGCATGTGTTGTTAGTTAACAAACAGATTGTTTTTTAAGGTTTCTGGCCGAAAATGTTGTTGCATGGCTTTTGTTCAAGCTGTGACTAATGCCAATTTGTCTGAGTGCCCGTTTCAGCAACTAACAAAACACGCCTACACCCAACCACCCAACCACCCACCCACCCAACCAGCCCAGCCACCCAACCACCCCGCGACCTGTGTGAGATATGTAATGCAATGTAAACGATATTGCTTCACATCAACTGTCAGGCGGCATTAAATAATATTTTGCGCTCAAAACGCGCCCAAAGAACGCTGTCGATGTGGTGGAAGGGGAGAACAGAGCTGTGGGGCAGAGCTGGGGGAGAGCTGTGTGGCAGAGCTGGGGCAGAGCTGTGGGGCAGAGCTGGGGCAGAGCTATGGCAGAGCTGGGGCAGAGCTGTGGCAGAGCTGGGGCAGAGCTGAGGCAGAGCTGTGGCAAAGCTGTGGCACAGCTGATGTGGCAGCATCGTCAGGGACTGTGACATTTTTGACTGCACGCCAGGAGCTAAAAGCCGCACCCTGGCAGCCAGGCACAGACAGACACAGAGACACACGGATGTCATGTGCTGTATTATGTAACATATACGGCGTATTAACAAACGGCGTATTTAATATTTTAAGCAAACTACATACATTTTCCAGCAGCAGCAGGAGGAGCAGGAGGAGGTGGAGGAGGCTGAGAGCCTGGCATTGAAATTGTGCAAGAGCAGTTGCATGTACTCTGACTATTGCATAAGGCTTAAAGGGGGGTGGGGGGAGCAGTGCTTGTGAAGTGAAGTTCGTGCCATTTTGAAGGTGAATTCAAGAAACTAATGAAATTTCAGTTGACTTCTCTAGACACGACCATGGCCTGTATTCTAAAGCCAAGTGCAATTGCCATTGCTTTTAAGGCATAATCAATGAAAAAAGCCTGTTCAAAATAAATACTCTTGGCATTTTTGGACATTGCATTTGTGCAATATGAATCTAGTTTTGATAATGCATATTTTTTTTTAATTGTTTATGTTTTAAAGATTTAAAAAAAAGAAGCGCACGGATGTATGTGTGTGTACATAAACACTTCTCCACTCAAATCCCACGTATTCTTTAACTACTTCTGTGTTTCTTAAACGATCTTGTCACAATTTTCAACTATAGATCTTATTGTGCTATAGAATTTTCATATATTCTCAATTGCTTTAAAGTTGTGGTTATTGATAGCTCCAATTGTTTACTTTATTTAGTATTACAGCCTTGGGATGGGTGCGATGTGTGGTGATAGCTTCAATATGAAAGATGGTTGAGACTTGATACTTTTATATAATATTCTCAGAGCTACTTGTCCAATTTGATGACTATAGATCCTAATATCTAAGAGTTCTTCTTAAGAAACCGGATTTCGATAACGGGGCAGGTTGTAGATTCTTGATAGCGCCAGCACCAGGAAGACCTACAAAATTGCAAGTCTCTAGCTCTAAAAGATCTTGAGATCAACCGTTCGTACATACGGACAGATGAATGGACAAGGCTAGGTAGACTCAGGGTCGGAGATGCTTCCCTCTGCCTGTTACATATATTTCCTCAAATACATTAGACCCTTTAAACCAATTTTCAATGGGTTCGGGCTGTTCATAATTAAATATGTGTTTGGTTAGTTAGTTATTTGTTTGGCTTAAGCCTGACTTTCAGGCTTAGGGAATTGATATCGCTTTTTAAGTGGATGCGGCCAAAAAAAAGAGGAATCTAATCCAAATGAGTTCTCTCTGGGGATTAAAAGTAAGTCCTGTGATGAGCATAATATTTACATTTATTTTATATATATATTTAAATTGTACATTTTTCTCGGAGCAGAAGTTTATTTCCACTCTCTTTGTTGAATGTACTGCATTATATTCGTGTTATTTCCTCAAAATGTTTGATTTGGCCAACTTTGGCTTCAACCTTTGTAGCTGAGCTAACAATGGGAATCGGAGGTCCCTTTTGCCATTAGCCATTTACCTGCTGCTGACGTAGACGTGCCCAAAATGCGGGCATCAATAATTTTGGCACTGTTTATTATGCAGATACACAAAATGGCGGACACACACACACAGATACACATTCGCACAGGTCTCGAGCTCGTCTTGAGCAAACTAAGCTGACACAGCATAAAGTTTGCCCACACGCAGTCGAGCTGTCCTGGGCGAGGGTCAGCACCAGGGGGACTGGGCGGGTCAGGGGTCAGGGCGGTCTGGGGTCTGCTGGCGGCAACAGTTGCCAGCAATCATCTAGGCTGTTACCTTATTACAACAACAACAACAACAACAACAACAACATTGTAACAAAAACTTTGCCATTACGACAATGGGAGTTATCTGGCTGTAAATACATAATCTGCTGCCCGCTGCAGTTCCTTCGGTTCCTACCCAAAGGTGCCTGTGCACCTTGAATAGGGATTTATTTTTATTGCCACAGCGCTCTTCTTTGGCATTAAGGGTTAAGCAGGTGCTTTATAAGACACGCCGCACCCGAACTGTAGCCAAAGGCCAGCCAAGTGCGTGAACGTCTTTCGGCCTCTTGTTTAGCTGCCAGCTGTAAAATTCGCACCTCAAAATGTGTCCCCAAAGTGCAATCAAGAGATTTTTGTCAGTCACTTTGCCAGCAGCCCGGGCAAAACTTTTAAGGCCCCCTTCGCACCTTCGCCCTTCGCTCTATTATAATTAGTTAAGCGTAGCATTAAATTAGGTGCGAACCGTTTTAGTTGCAAGCGAATTATTTATTTAACTCGCTTTTGTTGGCGCTGACATGTTTATGCACGTTGAGGCATTTTCTATAATTTATGGCACCTATTGTTTTGTAGGGTATTTACAAACTGAAAAGTTTTCGCTTGGGTCTTATGAGCAAAGCTCATTTTGTGATAAAAAGTGTTTTGCTATAAAAGCAGACAGTTTTGCAAGTCGAAGTTTGTGCTTTGTTTAATTCTGTAGAGAATTTTGTAAAGGTTTGAGTTGTTCTTCGTGTTTTTTGATGGTTTACATCCCATTACGTTCCAATCTTATTGCAATATTGCAAACTTTCATGAACAAATTGCGGGCTAAATTTGATTTCCATGCCAAATTGGCATCTATCAAATATGATTGGATAAATGCATGGGGCCTATTGTCCCTCTAAGGCTTTAAAGTTTATTAAGTTTAGTTCGGCTTTCGATTGAATTCTTCATTCGTAGGTTTGAACCAGCGGGTTAGAGCCAGCTTAGCTGCAGTTGCAAAACAATTTGTATATTGTATCAAATGCTTATTTTTCCTTAATATCCCAACTAAGCTCCAATCTCAATAGATCACAGCTCAATCGCTTGATTCGCACCCGATTTGCTGTTGGCCACAAATTATTTGGAATCCAACTGTTTAATCCGAATGTAAACGAAACAATTTGTTCAACATCAACAACAGCTCTAATACAATAATTCAACAGCAAACAAATGCTCACACACACACACACACGCACACACAATGATTTATATATATATATAGAAAGTTGTTGGGGTAAAGCCCGGTTGACATATTGAAATTCATAACTACACACGAAAACCAATTACAATATCAATTTAAAAGGGATTAAAAAGCATGTCCGCCCAGGCTTACCCAGAACCAGGACCAACTACCAGGTCGTTGCGGTTGCCGTCGACTAGTCGTAATATTTATTTATAAGATTTGCCGATTGTGAATTGTGAATTTTGTATTGTATTTTGGTTTCTTATTTCGGCAAAGTTTAAATGAAATTCTGAGCTAGCAGATTTTCATAATAAATAACGCATTAAAAGCCATAATAACAAATATTTTGTATTGAGTCAACACGGCAAATGAATTTCCAACAAGTGGCTGTGTGTTTGTGTGTGTGTGTGTGTGTGTTTTGTGAATTTTTGCATAATTTATTTTGTTTGCCAACAAGCTGATAACCACAATTTTGTGTACAAAAGACCGCAAAGTATTTGCATGCGACGCACAGCCTGAACCCGGGTACTTACCAAGACTGGACTTAACTCGACTCGGCTTTTGTGTTTCTCTGTGTGCGTTAGCCCCATTTAATTTGGTTAAGTAAAGTTGCCGATGAGTGCAGTAAATTGGAGTAGATATTTCATATTGCAGCAAAGGGCGATGCATATTGTGGCATGCAACGCATCGCTGTGCCTCAATAACTATAATTGATGTGCTCGACTAAGCAATTTAATTTGTAAATCAGTTGCTCTCATCGAACTGGCCATGACTATCGGTGCATTGAGAGGCTGGCAGAGGCTGGATAATGTCTACTAATAAGTATACTAGAAGAAACTATCTGAAACTGCGCCAACTTTAGACATAGGCAACCAGGACACAAAGCTTGCAGTTTTCTTGGCTTTCTTTATATTTGTGCTCCCATTTTTATGCATAACAAGAAATTTAATCAGATTCGCTTCGGCTTTGAGCCGGCGACTTGCCGATTGCTGGCTTCTAAAGTAGTTTCCCTTATCAAAAGGGCCATGACTGTTAGTGTATTGGGAGCCTGGAACTTGACTGAGCGCCAAGGATATATTGGTAGTTGCCTTCCTTGAAATGGAGATAAAGTCTATTAGAAGAAACTATCTGAAAATGGGCCAACTTCAGAGATGGCCACAAACTAGAATTGTAAAGCGCTTTAAGCCAGCGACTTCTCGCAGCAGCTGTGATCCAGCTACAGGGTAACTTCTAGTCGAGCACTCACCCAACTAGCGCAATCTGGCTTTGACTTGCAAAGTGGTCTCAATTTTGTTGGAGCGGTGCGAGATGAAAGTAACGTGGAATAAAATCAACTGGCTGAGCTTGTCAAATTAACATTAACTGGCGATTACAATAGCTTTACCTGCCCGTCTTGCTCGACATGCATGCGATAAGGCGGGAGGCGCAACAAGCCAATGACAATTGAAGGGATAACGAGACACACTTTGAGCGGCACACACAGACACACACACACGCCCACACACACACGCCCACGCACAACCAGCAGCAGCTACAGCACTCGTTTGCCTTCTTCTTGTTGATAAAGGAAATTAAACAAAAAAAAAAAGTTAAGCCCTCCAGACAATTGACGCAGCTGGAGGAGATGGTGGAGGAGGAGCAGGAGTGGGGCATCGGACCGGTCAGAGAGCGGGACGTCGGGCGGGAACTGTGGCATTTGTCTGATTGTCTCGTTGACATGACGTTGCGCGATTTGTAAAAGGCTTTTGTTTTTGTTTGGCGTCGTCTGCCTGGCTGCCTGTCTGCCTACAAGTGAGCAACACGCGCCAATGATTATGTTGCCGCTGACAACGACAACAGCAACGACAACAACAACAGCAACAACAACAGCAACAACAGCAACAACAACAGCAACAACAACGAGCAACACGGCATCGGAGCACTCCGAAAAGTGGCCACTGGCAGCAGCGTGCAACGCTTCGTTTTTGTCTGTTGTTATTGTTGTCGCGAGTCGTTTTCGGTATTAAGTTGGCTTGAAATGCTTGCCACGAAGCTTTTCATTGAGCAAATGTGACGCATGCGCCGCTGCAAGCGCCAGACGAACAGCCAGAATGTGGCAAATGCGATTTCTGCCATTTCAGTTCAGTTCCGTTCAGTTCGTTGTTGACACTCGTGCTAGCTGGACGTTTGCAGCGGCCACGCGGCGTATGTGCAATATTTGCCGTTCTCTATTTGCCCGTTCTTGTTGTCGCGGACAGTTCGCGTTTATTGGATTTTGGCGCAAGTAGCAAAAAGCCGGTTAAAGTGTTAAGAGCATGTGCTGCTGTGTAGGCGTCTTCTTGTGTGTGTGCCTGCGTGTGTGCTGAGGTTGAAGAAATACACTTAGCTACAGCATTCCACAAAAAAAAAAAGAAAGGAAAATAATATAAAGAAGAAAAACAAAGCACAAGAAATTCCAAGAAAATTAACTTGGCTCATTCTTGAACTGTTTCTGCGATTGTTGTCGTGCTCGCAACTAGGTTAATTGATGTGTGTATGTGAATGTGAGTGTGTGTGTGTTTGAGCGCATCCATACGAATTATAACAAACCAAATACTATACAAATACAATAAGGTACAGCGTGTGGCACGAGCCCTAATGAACGTGCAACAATAGCTAGCGCGCGAGCACGAGGCACGCGATGAATGCAACAAGGACGCGGACTGCAATACTAAGAGTCAAGCCAACAGAAAACTAAGGTAAATAAATATATATAAAAATAGATTTAATTGGAAATCAAACAATGCGCGAATCAAGTATTGTGCTTATTTGATAATGCAAGTGAAATTTGGCTGGGAATTCAGGGAAATGCTGTTGGAAAAAGTGATTTTCGGATTTCAATAGAAACTTTCTCAAGCAGACAAAATGAAAACAAATCGAAATAAAGATCTTCGCATATTTTAAAACTGAAATTATTTCCCTATGATAATAAGAGAGAAGAAATTGAACAAACAATTAGAAGAATTGTGTATTGCTTATGGTTTTGAGCCGGCGACTTCTCGCCTGCTGGCTCGACGCTTCGAACTGGCTGCAGGGTAACTCTTAGTCGAGCATTAGCTCAATCTGACTTTGACTGGTCCTTGCAATCTGGTCTCAATTTTGATTGGAGCAATACGAGCTGAAAGATTTTCGAATATTTTAAGAATAAAATTTATTTGTATATTTTATGGCGCAGCATTGCATCAATTTTTGACATCAACTGCGGCCAACGCATAAATTCTTACGCTAAATAATTTGAAAATAAATTTTTTAAACATACAAAAAGAATTGTTAATAAAATGCAAATAAATATTTAACAATGCGTGTACATAAATTGGGCAGCCTGCAAAATGTAATTAAATCAGATCAAAAAAAAGAACAAAATGTCGCTGTAATTGACTTGCTGCCTCTGTGTGTGTGTGTGCGTGTGTGTGTGTGTGCGAGTGTGTGTGTGTGCGTATGTGTTACTTTGTGCCCTAAAATTATTAATTAAAATTTTTGTTGTGCGCTTGCCTCGCTTTAAACTAAGGGTATTCAATGTCGACTGCCTTTGAGGCGAACTGTTTGTTGCTTTCGGTTGTCGGTTGGTTGTTTTTTTTTGTTTTATTATTTGGCGGAAGCCGCGCGGCAGCATTTATAAAAAGGTTTTTCTTGCTCGCCGGGTTACGTGAGTCACCGACACAAACAAACACACACAGACACACCCACACACACACACACACACACACACACAGACACACACGCACACACACACACACACGCACACACAGACGCCACAAGCATGGCTCTGCTCTGCATTACCGTTCTTTTTATGACGGAAGTACATTTAAGCAGATTTTTTACTGTTGCCTGCATGTTGCCGCTTGCCACCACGCTTGCCGCAAGCTCTGCGATCAACAAAATTTAAATATTTTCCTTTTGCGCTTTGCCTTTCGTTTTCCCGTCTTGTCGGCAACAAATTTATTACCAACCAAATTGCAATGCGTAGCAAAAAAGAACAATAAAAAATAAGCAAAGCAAAACTTTTAGCCCAAACGCTATAAAAAGGGGTTTTCAGCTGCCTAAGCCACGATGGTTGTGCGTCGCCTTTACAGGGTATTGCCTGAACATTAAATTATTATTGTCCATATGCCACAATTCAAGACAATTGTCAACGTTTCGCGTTTCATAAGGTTTGACGCACGTTTATTGAAATTTAATACAATTACCACACACCTAGCGGCAACTGAGCGTGTGTGTGCGAGGGGGTGTGTGTGTGTGTGTGTCTTAGTCAAGTGAAAGCTAAGTGAAAGTCATAAGCTACCAAAAATTGTACATAAATAGCGTGTGCGTGCGTGTGTGTGAGTGCGTGTGAGTGTGTGTGTGTGTGTGTGCGTGCGTGTGTGTGCGTGTGTGTGCGTGTGTGTGCGAGTGTGTGTGTGTGAGTGTGTGTGTGTGTGTGTGTGTGTGGTTGACGGGCACAGAGACTGCTCGAGCTGCCAGGCGAGTCAATAAATAAAATTTACATGTGACTAGCCTTAAGACTTGTTAATAGAATACACGCTCATGGTAAATGAGCTGGCGTATACCCTATAAAAAGCAGTCTAAAGGGTAGCTTTTTGGTGTTTGTAAGACTTTATGAGGTAATTAGCAAGCTGTATTTAGCTGAAGCTAAGAACCCTTGGCTAGTACTTACAGCGTAACTAATCAGCTGTCATTTTCTTACAAGGTAATCACTAGTCAATACTCCCTAAAAAGCTATTAAGAGCATTTGATACTTTACAGAGCATTAGATAAACTTATTTACATTTAATTTAATTTATTTATATTAAGTAACTTTCCACATTCATCTACTACCTACTGCTTTTTACAGGGTATTTTATGTACCTGTGTCGAATTTGTTTGGTGGAGGAGCCACCGATTTGCTGTGACTTATTTTATGCCATGCATAATGATATAATCTGGCAGCGAGATAAAAGAAAACTTGCAGGCTTTAAGTACCATTTAGATGGCAATTTAAATTTGCATAGCATTAGCTCGCGCTAGCGCTCGAGCATCTGTGCTGACATTTATTAAGTGTCTAAGTGAGCTATTCAAAATCAAAGCAGCAGAAAAATCGTCTTCAGACTGCAACAGAGAGATGCCGACTCCAACGCCTTGTTGTCAGCAGCCAGCGAGCTGTGTGGCATGCCAGCGCGTTGCAAGTGTGCAAGAGTACTGAGTGCAGCTGCAACAATGCGCTGACATTTATGGCACGATATGCCGCCGGCAGCTGGCAGCTGGCAGACAAATGCCTTGAGTGTGCCATACCATGGCAGCCCTCGGGCTGCGTAACATTCTAAGTCTCTCTGTCTGTCTGGGTGTCACCTGCTGACATTTCCAATGTCTGCTTTCTCACATTAGCTTCGCCATTTTTCGTAGCATACTTTGCTGCGCACTCCGAGTGCGAGCTGCGAGCTGCAGCAGCAAATGCGAAAGATTTGCTACGTGCTCAGTGCCCAGGCAAAGATTGAATGTCGTGGCACTCGCCCAAGAAGGTACTGTAAGATGTGTAAAAGGTTTCGAGTCTCAGGCTTAGTTGCGGATCTGTGCGCAGACACGGGCTTAGAGTTCGCGTGCGAGGCTTTGGCATGAATGGATGGGCTTTGTGACTGGCTTTATAGTTTTTAAATATTTAACTACAAGGCGACTTTATGCATACTAATTAATCTATTCGCTTACGAAGCATATTCAAGCTGCTCCACAAATTTCGAAAGCTGCAATTTATGAGATTCTGCCGGCCCGACTCGCCCATATGCCATGCACAGTTTTTAATATGCAGCCAGGGAAAAGGCTTTGATGTTGTTTGACGCCGTTGTGGCACATTTGCTTATCCTTTTGCCAGTGTCACAGCAGACGAGGCCACGCGACGCCCAACACATCCAGCACATTCGGCTTAAAGTCGAGTCCTGCCAAGGCCCATCGGCTGCACTTTTCGTTTAATCGAAGCAGCTTTTAAAGTGCTTTTAATTAAAGCGCCGAGCTGCAAGTAGCTATGGTCTTTGTTTCAGATGCTAGCATATAGAATATGCACATATCTATGTATAGCTGGGCACACATGCCTCGCTTCTAGTTTCACACGCACTTGGCAAGAATTTTCTTGCTCCGCTTCCCGCTTCGAGCTGGGCGCATGAAGAGTGTGAACAATTTTATTGTGCGGAAAATTCGCTTGTGTTGTGAATGTGTCCATGTGCATGTGTGTGTGTGTGTGTGCCAACCTTTCACATTCAGGCAAAAATACTTTTGCATAATTTAAGTAAAAAAGAGCGCATGAAAAAAACTAAGAACGCCGCGGCCAAGGTAACAATAAAAGGTCGCCTTATTGTTGTTGCTGTTAGCAGCTTTTTTTAGCGCTGCTTTTTTTTCAGTTTTGTTTTCTTCTTAATTTCCGCTTGGCCATTGTTTGTTTTAAAGGCGTTCTGATACACTTTCAAAAGTGCAGAGCAGTGAGTATATCGGGCTTTAAAGCAGATTTGGATGCTGTAAAGATTTTATGGCTACGATCTTCTCAATCTTCGATCTTGTTTGCCTTCAACTCTAAAGGTTGATTTATAATTGATAAAATCGATGTATCTTTATTAATTTGGCCCCTTCCTAGTTATCATTGCACTGTGAACGAGCATTAGGCAGTCGTTTGCAGCCGTCTGCAAGTTTATTTTTTGTTTTCGTTCATAATTTGTGTATTTTTATGCTTACTTGGGCCTGTGATGTACATTTGGGCAGGGCCGTTGGCTAAAACTGTTAATTTAAATGTGCAAAGTTGCGGCAAAACTGGGCTGTAAATTGCATTCATGGTGAATGTCAAGCGAGCTGGGCCTAAACAAGCTAGTTCTAGTTTATACAATACAAATAACATGTGTCTTGCACATGTCAGGCTCTTAACAAGCACATTTGACGCCAAAGCCAAGTTTTCAGCCAGCTAATTCCACGAAATTCTTTAAATCCCGCATTCGTTGGCATTCAAAGCGTTTTTCAATTGAGCGGCATTTGCACGTGCCCCGCCCCGCCAGGCTCCCCCAAACGAAAATACACTCTCATATGCAGCTAACCATGAAAAGCGTTGCATGCCACAATATGCATGCTGTAATGCATGTTGTATGTGTGTGTGTGTATGCGTGTGTGCCGAAAAAAGTATAAATCTTAAATGTTCTGACATGTGTGTGTGGGTTTTGTGAGCGCCAAATAAATTCGCGAGAATGCCGAACTTTTGCTGTGAAAGACCGCCCGCAGCGCGGCGGGAGCAAAGCCACAAATAAATAGGAGAATGTGTGTTTCAATCATTTGGAAGTTTGTTAGGGAAAAGCGCTGGGAAAAATCGTAAGCGCTGGCATTGTTTTCTGTTGCTTAGCAGCTGCAGCAGCCACCGCAAATTACTTGTCAAGTGCTTTGGCAATTGACGTCGCCTGCCTGACAAGCAGAAATTCTAGTTCCGTTTCGTGCTTAGCCCTGCGCCTCACAGTAGGCAACATTTTTATGCAATCAACATTTTTGCGCAAATATTTTATGTAAATTGCTGGAAAACGGAAATGACAAAAGGTAAATCAGCAACTAAATGGAAAATGCGTTCAACACACTTGATTTATAAACAGCTGCAAGTTGAACTCAAGACTGAAAGAGATTTTGTGGCAACAATAAAAGTAAGTTGGCCCGATTTCTGATGAACAGCTTGACTTTGTCTGTCAGACGCCGATTTGGATCACGACTGACTGACAATCGCTGACTGCGACTCCGCATAAGGCTTCAACTATGCGTAGCGCAATAAATTTACATTGAAAAGCCAAAGCCAAAAAATTGCGCAGATATTTTTTGTTATGCGCAATATAAATTGAACTTGAGGCGAGGTGGGTCTTCAGTGCAGAGGCAGCATATCAGCTGGCGTAGACGAAAGGCGACGAAGCGCATAAATTGTGGCTCGTCTAAGACATGCCTCAAACACACGCACACACGGACACACACCCAGCACACACACACACACAGCAGCTGAAGTCGTCCCAAAAGCTTGTGTTTTGTTTTGCTTTGAGGGATTATACATACATATATACGTGTATAATACCTGCTGGTAAACCCAAAAACAGAAAAAAAGTAGAAGGAAGCGCACTTTGAAGGCGGGCGGAAGTAAAAGCAGAGCAGAGCCCGCATTGCCGCAGCCAGTGGACGTTGAGAGCTCATCTCCAGAGATTTGCCTAAATTATGATTTATACTTAAATTTATTTTGCCCGTTGCCCGTTGCATAAGCCAATATTTGTATACCCTTAAAAAGGGCATTAGAAATTTGTCACGCTGTGCAAGATGATGTCTCCCCTCCTATAGAGCATATATATTCTTGATCTCTATGAGGTAGCTGTGTGTTTCTGTATGTTTCTATGCAAGCCAATCTCTTATACTAATCAAAGGCAAGCCTTATAGCCTTATAGGTGCAAGCATCTGATTAATATCTGAGCTATATTTGATAGAAAGAATCAGAATTGGCAATTGATTGATGTCTTGGCAATGCAGAGCATTCTGCTTGGAGTCTTCTCTACCTCGTGTGAAGTCTTCATTTCTAAGCTGTAAGCTTCACTTCTTCTACTTCCCATATCTGCAAAGAGTATTTAATCTTCGGCTTGCTAAAGATAGCCATTTTTTCTCGCTATTTTGTTTTCCTTGTTTTTCTTGTTTTTACTTGTCTGCGCCGTAGTTACTGACACCGCAATTTTTCCGCACCGATCCCCAACTACCGCAGCAAATTGATAGAAAATTTCGTGTTATATGCCTGAATCCTGTCCAGCGAGGAGTCTGTGGGCCTTCCTTGCCTACACCTGCGGTGTGGCCTGCTGCATTTGTCGAGCAATTTTAATCGGCCAAATATATATACGAGTCCCGCTTGTGTGCTTGATGTCTCCATAATGTGACAGACGCTGCTTTGCTGCGCTCCACTGCGCACATTCATTTTCCGTGGGCCTGGCTCCACATCCTTTGCGCCAGAGCTCTAAAATATATTTGCAAATCGATAATACTTACACATGAAAGTATTTGTAATAAATTTAACAACCCAAATCGAAGTGCCAAGGCGAAGAAACGGCCCCCCCTCCCACTGCCCGAATCAAGGCTCAATCAGGCTCGAGCTGTGGGCCGGGGGTTTTTGCTCTTTGGCAACTGGCACGTCGGCAACTAGTTTTTGGCTTCATGATTTTGTCGATTGTTTAGTGCAAGTTGAAAGTTTTTGTTGCAGACAACAAATGTGTGGCAGCGACTTCTTAGACCTTGCCGCTGTCGAACAACTCGGGCATCTTTTGTCCTTCGTTCACGTTTAAGGAAATTGCCTTTTAGCTGTGCGTACGAAAATCGATGCTTGATGCCGGTAATTGTGGCTTGGGCAACGACCCAGATTAGATGCTCTGTCTCTCTCCTCTTCATTTGCATTTTTTGCTTTTTGGCTGAGATAAAGACAAGCTTAGGGCAATTTCATTTATTTATTTTATAGGTTTGCAGATGTGCGCGCGGGAACAGAAAAAACTAAATTATTTCGCTGCGATTGTTTTTGAATATCAACAAGAGATCAGTTAAGGGCCTTTAACCGTTGCAGACTCTTAAGTTAACTCAATTGTCAATTGCTTGGAATATATGTTTATTAATTATAATCCACTCGCCTTGCATGCTGATGTGGTTCATAATTAGTCGCAGCTGGTGTACTTTATGCTGCTGAAATTGAAGCTCAAATCAGGCCACAGTTGACCAAGCTCAGCGCCAGCTGGCGACAATTTGTGCGGTCCACAAAATACGCATGCGAAATGCATAAAGGGCGTAAGGCACATGTCTAACACACATGCACACACACACACACACACATGCACACCCACACATTGTCGTAGGCTCGGTGTGTGCACACTTTCATTTTGTTTGTAATGCGTCCAATAATGGCGGCATTACGCTTATTTAACATGCGCACACACCCGCACACACACGCAAACAAAACACACACAAGCACATGCACAACTAACGCAACTGTCCAAGCGTAGCACATGCGTGAGAAGTTTATGAGCGGGTGTGTGTATGTATGTGTGTGGCGTGTGTGTGGATGCATAAAACTGTCCTTAACCCACAAAACAGTGACAAGGGATAATATTAGCATAATATGAGTGCGTCGTGTGGATTGGGGCAAGTCTCAGGGCGTGTGTGGTTGTGTGTGGTTGTGTTGGCCAGCACTAAGCCGCATTGGGCCAGACGTTTGGCAGAAGCGCAGCCAAGCAACACAATCAGGCAGTCACTGACATCGCACAGTGGGTTGCAAATCGATATTTTGACATGAAAAGAGTGCGAAAAGTCGCGTGTTTTTGTTGCCAGGCACCTCAGACTGTGATGCTGAGGGTAGAGCACAGAAGTCGTAGAAATAAATATTGGCAAATCGATAGATATATATATACACACAAATGCGCAGAGACTAAGCCCATGTTATGGATATATTAAAATATCGCATGTGTCGCAAAAGTTAAAGAAACGAAATCTTTTTGAACTTTTGAATCTCTTTTTGACTGTCTTTTGGTTTGAGCCTTATCGAATTGCGTTTATCTTTGTGGCTCTCGTATTAAATGAAATCTTCGGCCTCATCTGCATGTGCGTGGAGCCGAAAAAATGTAAAGCGGAATTTAAGCCTCATGCGAGGCCATAAAAACGTATCAACGACTTTGTGGCAAGAGCCGCTGCCATGCTTCCGCTTCCGCTTCCGTTTGCCCCTGCCTCTGCTGCTGCTGCTGCGTTTTATCAATTTAATTGGCAATGATGCCTGTTCCATGCAGGGGGGGGGACGGTCCGGTTAAGGATTAACCATAATGGCGTGTGCTCGTAAGAAAATGAGCCTGCCGTCGATTTTTAATAACATTTTATGCCATTTTGTGCTGGCCAAGAGCAGAAAATTTTGAGAGCGCGCAATAAATGAGCCGTTAAACGCTTTCAGTTAGCCAGAGCCCAGAAGCGTCAATGAGTGTGTGTGGGTGTGCATGTGTGTGTGCGTGTGTGTGTGTGTGTGTGCATGTGTGTGTGGGTATGTGCATGCATGTGTGCGTGTGTGGGGCGTTTTATTGCCGCTTTATTGTGGCCAACTGTCGGCTTGGCCAAGTCTTAGCCAAGTTAAGCGTCATAAACGGGTTAATGACTTGGAAGTTGCTTTTAATGCGCACAGAAATGCTCGACATTTGTTGTTGCGGCTCTTCTTCTTCTTTTTCTTCTTCTTCTTGTTGTTGTTGTTGTCTGTTTCATGTTGTGTGGGCTGCCACTCAAGTGTTGGCTCTTAAGCCGCACGCCTCAGCCTTTTTTTGTGGCCTTTGTCTCAGGGCTTCATTTTTTTTCTATATCAATTTTACGCCGCTTTTTGGCTGTTCTTGCTGTTGTTGTTGTTGTTGTTGTTGTTTACCCACAATATGATTATTTTTTTATGTCCAACTTTTAATTTGTTTGCACATGTGTTGTGTGTGTGTGTGTGTACACATATAAAATGGGCTGGGGGCGAGCCTGGTAATGGGCGGAGGGGAAAACTTATTCTTTGGCCTTTTATATCGGCACTTGGCAGCGCCACGCATTTATTTTTCTCATCAGTTTTTTCGGAAGGGGGAGGGGGAGAGCAGGGGGTCCGACAACAAAACAAACAAATTGCCAACCAGTTGCTTGGCACTTTGCCCCTTACCCTTGCCGCACTCTGCCACATTTAGTGTTAGACATTTCCGCTTGCCGAGGCATACAAATGGGAGGTCATTTTTATTTAACAATATGCGTTATTACTGCTCCGGCCATTGTTGTGGCGTGTGTGTGCGTGTGTGTGTGTGGGCAGGCGCTGAGTGTGCGTTCAGGCATAAATGTTTTATGTAGCCATATTTTGATTTATGCCATTGCGAGGCCTGCGTTTAGGTGTTAATAGTTCTGGTTGATTGTATTCTTTATGTTATTTATATTTAATGCGTGCTCATCATGCACGTGTCATTGGCATTGAAAGCAAATCGAAACCGCAAAAAGCTGTGCAGGAAAATATCAGAAGCTGTAGGAAAAGTATGCGAAAGAAAGTCAGGGATATGATATGATATGATATGAAATTTGAATGTGAATGGAATGGAAAGGAATCATTTTTGATTATCATATTATCTTCTATTCTTTTGAGAGTTTAAATTATTTTCTCTATCAATGAATATATTATTATAATTAATATTATTTGTGTTGTTTTATACAAAATTTGACTTCTTTCTTGTTGCAAGTCAAGTGCCATTACCTACGTACACATACCATATCTTCCTCAGACATATCTTCCTCAGACATATCTTCCTCAGACATATCTTCCTCATTCATATCTTCCTCAAAAATTTAATTTCTCGTCTGTGATTGTTGCCATTCTCTTTGGCATTTTACGACTTGCAGCGTTTTTTTTTATAATTATTCAGCGTGGCAATGCTGAAAAATGTCTCGAGTTAATGACGGAATGTAAGAATTGTATAAAAGACACGTCGAGTTATAAATTGACTTGAATGCAAAATGCGCGCGAGTTTACGGCAGAATTTGCATGCCTGGGCTGCGGCACGTAGCAGCGTTTTGGGGCGCCCCTAAAAGTATGCACCAGTTAATTTGAATTCGATGTATGTGTGTGTGTGTGTGTGTGTTTGTGTGTGTGTGTGGGGAGCTTGACTTAAACTACTTAACTGTCTGACTGCCAGCGGCCGACGCGTTGCCAACTCAGGCGAAAAATCAAAATTTCCGCACATTGCCTATTTTTCAAAGCATGTGAGTGTTAGCATGTGTGTGTGTGTGACTGGGTGTGTATGTGTGTGGATATGTATGCCCACGGGCAACTTTATTTGGGGGGCTTTTCTTGTGTCTGTCGTTTTAGTTGAATTGCAGCTGCTGCTGCTGCTGATGTTGCCTGACGGTGTCTGTTACCACTGATGTGTGTGTGCTTGTGTGTGGCTGTGTGTGGCTGTGTGTGCTTGTGTGTGGCTGTGTGTGGCTGTGTGTGGCTGTGTGTGTGCGGTTGGGTGTGTGCCAGCCTCGTTTCAATCACGTGCTGCACGACGGCCGCCATTCAATGTTGTCAAAAATTTATAGCAAGCAGCAGCAAAAAAAAAAAGAAAAGCGAAGACGCCAGCCCGGTAAACGATAACTGGCAGGCGTACTCGCACAAATGTACAATATGTACACATAAAGAAATAAATAAAATGGCATAAAAAACATGCAAATAAAATTAACAAAACGAGACGCAAGAAAAAAAGAAGCTTAGTTGAGCACACCTGACGGCAACCAGGCGACCGGATTTAAGGCTAAACAAACGCTTGATAACTCTTGTCGCCGCGTGTTTCTGTGTGTTCCCAATGTTGATTTCGTCCTTAATTTGCGCAAGGAAAATGTTTAATAAAGATATTTAAGAGCGAATTTGTTGATTTCAAGGCGAATTCATAGGCTGGAATCGCAGTATTCCTTTTGAGACTCTTTATATATCCTTATAGAAAGTTTTATATTGTTGTCATTGAATGTGTAACGCATATAAGGAGACTTATCCGACCCCATAAAGCATATAAAAGTTTATATATCTTTCTGTCGAAGACAGTACATATCTCGAAAAGGTCCTGATCGCGCCACTATATCATATAGCTGCCATAGGAACGATCGGTTCAAAAGTTGAAAGTTGAAGAACAACATTTTCGCTTATCAAGACATCTCGACTTCTCATATACATGCGACTACTATATAATATAGCTGCCATAGGAACAATCGGTCGAAAAGGAGCTTCTCGTATGGAAAAACATGCTGTTTTCCAAGAAATTTTCATCAGGGTATTTCATCATGCCAAAGATTTTCTCACTTTGTCGTTAGCTAGATTTCTTACCGTCAAACGTACCCAAATAAATGTTCGATTTTGTGATTTCGTGAAGAGTTCAATTCTTGGAATTCCCGCTTTGACTTGTACTTTATTTTCTTTTTGGGCTTTGACATCAAATGCTTTGGTTAATAATACCTGTAAAAGCGGCTGGCAATGATGCGAAAATCACTTAAATCGTACAATGCGGAGTCACAACAATTGGGCTCAATATAGAAATCATTTTGGGCCGCAAAGCGTTTGCTGCTCTTTGCAATTTGTTGCAAAATGAATTTAAAGAAATGAATTGAATTATGTCATAAATTCGATAGACAGGCATTGACAACGGCGACGGCGACGCCAACTGTCAATAATGCCATTTAAAGCAATAAAAAAAATATTATTGATTTATTATTTTGGTAATGCAATTTGCCGGCTGCGAAAGCAGCGCAGCGCTGCAAAGCGAAGCGTCGCGTTAAACCTGTTCCGTGGGTCAGTTTGGACCACGTTAGAGTCGGCCAATCAATTGGGACGTGCTGGAGGAGGTGCGTCTACCCTTGTAAAGGGCTTAATAGTTTTATGAAGTAGTGTGCAACGCATAGAAGAGGTTGGCCATGGCTGGTATGCCATGGGGCGTATACATTATTTATCTTACGATCTGTCCATCTGACTATTCCCTCTTGTACCCTTGTTAAAGCTATATAATATATATAAGCAACAGAGTTGATGAAGCAGGAATCGGTCGAAAAATGAGTTATCTAGGGAAAACTTCTCACACTCACTCGTCACATGCCCTCAGGCGTATTTCATCTTCAACATGCCAAAAAGATAGCCACTTTCTCATGTTTTTAGTTGGTAAAAAAGACTAGACCATATTGTTAACATGAAGATTCACCAAAGTTGCCCCAAAATGAGCTGCTCACCTTAAGCCGGCGGCAGGGAAATTAAATCGTGCAGAAAACGGACTGAAATGCAGCCAACTTGAACGGCAAAGGAACCACAAAAACATGTTAAGTATCCCGAGTCGCAAACGAAAAACAAATGGGAGCTCTATAATCATCATCATCAGCGCTGATGAAGCTTGTCTGGCAGCCAACTTGCGAGAGGGGGAGGGGAGTGTGGCCCAAACGTTGTAAACTGTCATTTTGCGGTTGTTGAAGGGAAGACCTTGGCTTATATTACATAGATGCCTGAGTAATGATCTGGTGAGTGAACGTCTGGTTGTCCTGTGACTGGTTAAATGATGTGTGTGCGAATCCTTTTAATATGCTTAACACATTTTTCCTATTATACGTGAGTGTGTGTGTGGCATGTGGCCTTGTTGCACCTGCGACGCATGTCGCCAGTTGGGCACGTTGAACAAAAGCCAGAATTACAACAAAATACTTGTGAACTACTCGCACAAGGTCGTTTATTTTTGTTGCTGTTGCTTTGCATGCTAATTAAAAATTAAAATATCCACTAAAACAAAAACGAAAAGAAAAAAAAAGATAGAAGGAAACTTGTGATTCATTAGGCTGGCAGGCGGTGCCAGTGAATAATACATAAACTCGCTGGCTAATTAAGTGAGGAAGCGTTTCCCACCCACCCTCCAATTGCCCGTCTTTTTCTGGCTGCCTGCACTGACAGGATATTATACGCTTGTAATTTACATGGCACACGTGGTCGGCGTCCTGTGAGAATGTTGAACCTCATTGCGGGCCATTTGGCTGGAAATGCAATCGATAATAAGCCAGAGCCGGCACAGCCATGTGAATTAACTATGACTATGCTCAGCTAGACACAGAAAGAGAGAGCTAGCGAGAGAGAGAGAGAGAGAGAGAGAGAGAGAGAGAGAGAGAGAGAGACCATGTGCGGCTGTGGCTGGGCTGCCGTCCTTCATGTTTGCTGCCACATAAACTGTTCAGTTTTTCATGCTAAAAAATTAATGATAATTTATAAAATTACTTAACCTAATGCATATTTGAGCGAGAGACTGCATTGTGCGCGTTAATATATTTATACAAATTTAATTAACTTGCAAGCATAAACATAACCAAGTTCAAAAAGATAAGTTAGGCAGAGGTAACAACAGCTGATTGCTGCCCAGCAATAAGCCAGCATTCAGTTTTACAAATTGAAAGCCAGACTTCAGCTTGAAGGACTCGCTGTGGCTGCGGCAGGTGCTCAACATGCCACAAAGTTGAATAGCTGAGCATATTAAATCCTGGTTAAAGTTTGGCGCTTAGGATTTGAAGCCAGAACAAAGGCTAGGCGTTTGGGGAGTGCTCACAATTCACAATTACAATTATTTTTCTAGTTTCGTTGAGGGCGACGCATAAAAATCGCAGCTGTCAGTTCAAAAAGCCAAAAACTTCAGTAGCAGCATCAATTTTCCACACGCCAGCGAGTTTTCGCCGCAGGAGCACACACCCACATACACACACACCCACACACACACCCACACACACACACACCCACACACACACACACACACACACACACACACACACGCACACAGAAGGAGCTGCGAACGCAATTTTCACGTGCAAACTTTGCGCAACAGAAAAAACAACTACAAAAACAAAGCCAATAAAGCGACTGTAAAATGGCATCAAATGCGTTAAAACGAATATTAAATACGCTTTAAATTATTTGCCAAATCATGAAAATTTCAATTGGTAATAACCAAAAAGGGAATTTAAATATCAATTTGAAAGCACGCTTTAAGCCGTGTTTCTGTTGGCTGACAAGCTGCACGAGCAGTTCGTTAAGCCCTTCGTTTTCCTCATAGAGCATCGTAAAACAAGTGTAGCGACGTGGCACGGCATAAGTTGCCGCAAATAAAGTAAAGTAAGTTGCACACTTTTATTTTGTGCGTTACCAAAAGCACAGCGTATGGCTGTCAGAAAAGGAGGGTGGAGGGTGCGGCTGCCAGCTAATCTCAACAAACAAAGCGTGAAACTAACAATTCTGCAAATACAGACTAACCGCACGCGCACCCACAGACATGGCCAAGTAAAAGAATGAGCCGCAGAGCGGCTGCGAAATTGGGTTGGTGAGAACCGAAAACTTCGTCTGGCGCCAGCAAGAGACAGAGATAGCAGGGGACAGAGAGAGAGAGAGAGGGCGAGCGAGAGAGAAAAGCGAGAATGAAACTTTATTTTCAAGTCAGACATCGAATTTATTTTCATGTCATCAGCGCGTTAAGCACAAAAGTGTACCCATATGTGCATACATATATATATACTTATATACATATATCTATATGCAGAGCTTCCTTGTGTTTAAGGAAAGCGCGTCGAGCTGTCGGAGCTGGCATTAAATTGGCAGAAGTTGCTAATTTGCTTTTGGTTGGCGTACGCTTTGCGCATTTTGCACGCCAATTGGCTGCAACTAGGCGTATACATAATGGGCGAGTGTTTAAGCAAATTAAGCATACGCAGCGTGGAACTTAAATAAAACTGAAGAGTCACATTAAACACAGACAGGAAGTGAGTGTGAGGGAGAAAGAGAAAGAGAGGGGGAGACGGAGTGTAGGAATAAGGCCAAGCCGGAAAGCAACAAGCGGCTCAGGATATGCGAGAGAGGCGCCCAACCCAGCAACAAGCTAAGCTCTAATTTTCTCACGTACTTGTAAATTTTGCGGAAAACCGCAACAAATTCACTTATAAAAGTAATCTAGAAAACGCGTACAAAACAGGAAGCACGCAAAAGGCCAGAGCAAAAAAAAAGATGTTTAAAATGCTCAAAAGAAAACGGCTGAAAACTTGGTGTGTAAAGAATTGCGTTTACGACACGGCGACAACTTTGCGTTTTATGTCGCCCTATAAAAGCCATGGCCAAGTGGTCGACGGACGCTGGCTGGCTGGCCCGGAGAGCCGGGTCCGGGGCTGGGGCTGCGGGCCAAGACCCGCGCAAAGGGGACTTAAAGCAGCCGACACTTTATCGCAGATTTAAAATTAAATGAATGTAAGCACATTAAATGCCCGACGCTGTGTGCTGAATTTAGCTGGAAAAATGCTCGCCCAAGCAGGGAAAAAGTTTACAACTCAAAGTTAGTTTATGCCAACAACAAAGGGTTAATTAATCAGCAATTTGTTAAGACGCAGTTAATATAATCGCATGCTCCGGGGCCTTACATCTGGCTTAAAGTTCTGCGCTGCATCGCATTTAATTTCATTGCGTGCAAAATATGTAGTGAAAAACTTGTAATAGAAGAAAAATGATTGTTTACTTTTAGTTCAGCTACCCCTTGCCACTCCCCTCCCATAACACGCACACAATGCTCATCGAAGCAGCCAATCCCCCAAGCTCCTTACAAGTCCCCAATCAAAACACACATCAGCATAATTTCGCATCATTACGCCCAGGCGGTCCCACACCCAGATGCCAATTAGGCGCAAAACTTGTCACTTCCACCCAGATCAGCTCTTAAACAGTTCATTTTGATATCCTCTACACATTTAATGGGCGGGAGAGGTTCCAATAAAGTTGTGCTAGCTTATGCTGAATAGGGACTTTTCTGGCGTCGATCTCAAAGACTACACAAGCTGCGGAGACTTCAATTTGATATAAGATTTGCTTAAATGCTCTATTTGGAAAGAAATGACATTTCGACAGTCAATTGTTCAACTGCCCAACTGCACTGAAAATATTGGAAGCTGTAAATATTTTCATCTGCAAGATGCGGGCTAGATGGAATATCCTCCCAAAAATGGCATGCTCCAAAATTATGTATACTTTGGGTCTGGATCTTTCCAAAAGTTAAGGTATCGATGCGGTTCGGCTCGACTCAAGTTTTGGTTCATAGCAAGAAATAATATAAGAATTCCGAGCTCGAACCGGCTCGTTCCGACTTGATATTAATACCCTCTATCTAGACAGAAACTTTGCCAAGGATAAAATAACAAAAGGAAGTTGTGCAAAAAGCTTTAGATATGAACCTATGAATACATTAAGGAACATCTTAAACTAAGAGGCAAGAATAGCTCCCATAGGCACTTTTATAGACTGGCTGCGGGAAAGTCAGATCATTTTTTTGTATCAAACCAAATTCAAAGAGCAGCAAAAAAGTTTTAATGCAAGTCACACAAAGCAAAGGAAGTTCAAGCATAGTTTAAATGATCAAAATTGTGCCACAACACAAAAGTTGCTGGCCGAACAAATGAGCTGAATGAGGGGGGAGGGAGTAGGCACGACAGCGGGACAATTGGGTCGCGCCCCGCCAGCTATGTGTCAGATTTAGAAGGACCTTCATCATTTTACATTGAGCCATGTTTATGATTGTTATTAGCAGGCAGCAAAGTTTCGGCGACGCTTTTAATAAACTTTCTGGCCTGGCATTGCAATGAGTTTATGCAAATTGTACACAAATACAAGTGA
This sequence comes from Drosophila kanekoi, assembly GCA_037075305.1. NCBI lineage: Eukaryota > Metazoa > Arthropoda > Insecta > Diptera > Drosophilidae > Drosophila > Drosophila kanekoi. The sequence goes on from JBAMCE010000141.1 coordinate 8,757,420, forward strand.
GGTGGGGCCGGAGGCGATGCGGCAATAACAACAAATTTCAATTATGCCATAAAATCTATTTAGGTGTATAAATATTTGGAAAATTTGTGTACGCCACAAAAGTTGGTCGTTCTCCGGCAGTTGCGTTGGCGTGTAATTTACAGATTTTCTCGTTAAGATTACGCCAAAAGTTTGGGCCATTGTAGTGCCGGCTCTCGACATTGACGCATAATTGGCAGCAACATGAAAAGTCAATAAACGAATCAAAACAACAAATGGTTACGCCTACTCGAACGCACAGAGCAACACGCCTTTGCCATGTTGGACATGTTGTAAAGTAAATTTTGCGGCGAAAGGCCCGAAAGTTGAAGCTCATAAAATTGTTTTGTATTGTAAAACGTAATTAGAATTGGGGCTATGTACATTTCACTAAATTTGATTTCAATTAGAAAGCATAAATGGCCCCGCTGTGAAGACCTCCTCAGGGTCAAGCTCTCCAGCAGCCAACTGTACAGATTTGGCCCCCCGGGTTCATTAACCAAATGAAGTGTGTTCGTGTGCCAGGCCAGCACAAAAGTTGGCTCAAACATGCAAAAACACTTGACGCAGCTTATGTCCTGGAGCCAGGACTTGTCCGTTATGCGAAAGTTTATTTAATGTTGCCTACTTTGAGGCGCTCGCTGAAGCACTGCAAATAATCAAGTATACGCCTAGTGTGCATTAAGTGCTGTTTGCTAACTCTTCTTCCGTATTACTAGCTCAATTTACTTAATTAATAAAAATGCCCAAATGAATGAGCCCACGCAAATAACATGAAATTGTACGTCAATTTGGCTCCGTTCTAGCTTGAAGCGTACTGAGTACATGAATTAGATTAGATGTGAGGGGCAGATATGTGGGTGTAAATACTATATACTTACAGAAACAGAATATGTAAAGAGAAAACCGGATGTATTTTGCTTTGTATTTTGAATTTTTGTCCATTTTGCCTTAACTTTTTTATAACTCGCCCAGCGCAGCGGCAAATTAAGAAAAATAATGTAATTTAAATGTCTCTCCTCTATGCGATTCTCATGACTTCAAGCGACCCTCACAGGGTTTCATGCTTTCAGCATGCGTTAGATTAAAAAGTTCTGTGACACTTTAATAAACTTTATCCTAATTATTCTCCTACACTATAGAAGTTGTTTTCCCGGCTACTTAAATAAAGTTGTATGAACTTTGTGTGTATTTTAGTAAACATATATATTTATATTTAAATAAACAAATTTATATCAGAAGACAGCTCTGAAATTAACTTATATATACAATTTTCATATCTAAGTAATGCCTTTTTTACTTCACGCAATGGACGAGCAGCTGGCAATTTTGTTTTGATCCCAATCCCCGCGATATGTACTCCCAACATTGAGTTGGTCGCATCAAAAACACGTTTGCCCATGTGCCGCACATGGAGCTGAAGTGGCTTGGCCATTTACTTTATTGATTACAGATTTCGCTTGCCATTGATTGAAGCTCAAGTGTGCGGAGGCGGCAAAACAAAGAAGTAGAAACAATTTCGATGTTTTGTTATTGGAAATCGAGTAAAGCCGGCAAACGTAGGCAGCTATAGAAACTGCCACAAATGACCGTTGTCTATGCTTCGAGTTGAGCCACAAAACGAGGCACAGTTGCCTTCGGCCAATTTCTGTTGATTAGATTAACTGCTGGGGCTTTTGTTATTGCAAGTGCGCACTCCATATTAAATGGCCGCAAATTGCATAAATACATTTTCAATATACGCCTGTGTCTCAATATGAAATTGATATATATGTGTGTCTATCTGGAAATAAATAAGTGCGGGGCAGAGCTTCATAATTTATGTAGTTTATCACATGCTTCTTCTTTTTTTGCTGCTTGTTGTTGTCAGGCCGGGCAGGCGGGTTGAAAGCCGATGCCGGCGCATTTGTGTCAATTTAAATTTATGTAAACATAAAATGGCCAAGCAAATGTCCTGCGAGCTGCTGCACGGCTGGGTATCACATATTTCATATAAATATTTTGCCTTATTTTTTGCGCCTTTTTTTATGTATATGATTTAATGCGTGCGGCACGCCATGACGTTCACTTAGGCATGGACACAATAAAAATGTTGCCACAACAACAGTAACAGCAGCAGGAGCAGCAGGACACGCTCGCCTCTTGCGCACTTTTGACATTTCATTATCCTGTTAAGTATTCAAAAGTCAACCAAGCAGCCAGCCCCAACACACAGACGCACAAATTGTGAGCGCTCCCCGACCCGTTGGCTGTGTCTGTCCGTGTCTGTCCCCCTCCCACTCCTGGACACGCCCCCGCTGTTGTCGTTCGGCCGCGTAGCCAGCTTATCATTTATGCCGAGCGCGTACTTTTGGCTTTTACCCCGCAGACCAAGCCGCCTGCCGGCCCGCTCCGTGCTGCCCATTGTTGTATTGCCGTTTGTTTTGTCTGCCCGTAATGTCATGCGGAATTGCCTTTCTGTCCTTGGCGTTTATGACATTATATTTGTGTGTTCTGCTCGTGTGTGTGTGTGTGTGTGTGTGCGTGCTCTTGTGTGTGTGTGAGTGTGTTGTGTATAAATTACATTACACAACAAGCAATATAACAAACGATAACAAACACCTTGCCAAGAAAATATAAAAATAAACAAAACAGTCAAGAAAAAAACAATATAATAAAAATGTTTTTTGGCCCTTCGATTTCGCTCGTGCCTGCTTTATGTTATGTAATTTGCTTATGACATGGCTAATGACAGTCATTGCCTCCTGTTCAAGGACCTTATTTTGTACTTTTCGAAGGGTGAGCTCATGTGGCTTCTGCTGCTGTCAAATGGTGTGCCTGACATTGCACTTGCCGGCTGCATTTAGCTGACAAAAATGTCGTAACATTTCCTGTGGCAACTTTTTGTATTTTACCATTTCGATTTTCAACCAATTCCATTTCCATTTTCATTTTCATTTTGTGCTCAGGCCAGCGCACGTGCTTCCCGTGTGCTCTTGAGTCTGAATGTCGGGTTCATTGGCAAATTTCCTGTGTATTTGCCATCGATTGATTAAAATTGCGAAATGCACAACACAAGTGATGGCAATGAGGATATAAGCCAAGCGCTCGACTCAAATGCTATTTGCAGTGTGAACCCCTTTTACAATGTTCAACAATAAATTGAGGAGTCTCTGGCCACAAGCTAAGCGGGCGCTAGTCTGGGTAAGTCTGGGTTGTAGGTGCATCCGTTCACATAATCGTTTCGTTTTCTGTTTATGTATGGATGCAAAATCTGCAATGAGTACCAAAGGCGTAAATGAATGGGGTTAGCTTGTATAGTACGGAGTATGAGAACCATGGAGGTGTTCATAGACAATAAGACAAATTCCATAAGCTCTTGTGTGATATACCCTATGATTGCTTTTGTCTAGCCTGAAGTCTAGTCTAGGCTCTGAAAGCGTTCTTTTGAGTAGTCTGCCAAGTCATCTATTAGTAATTGAGTAATTATAAACAAAACGAGGGATTCGATACACTCTCTTTGGATATGTTCTGACATTTATTATACGATTGGGCTTATGTGTATTCTAGTCTAGTCTAGTCTGGCAAATGTGTATGAGTAGAAATGAGTACTCATACGTGAAGTGCAATGTTTCTTATATCATCCTGGGTATATATATTTCCTATGCAAACCTTGTTTATTACACGACTAGCGTGAATTATAGTCTGGGGTCCAGAAGGTCTTCTACTTGAGCAATCTGGCAAATGTCGATGAGTATAAATGAATAGTCAAAAGGGATCCGATAGGAATCTTGTGTTAGGGATCTTGTCGTTTGAGTAGTCTGGTTACATTTCTATGAACAAAAATGAGTACTCCTGCAATCGCAGCAGAATGCTCTTTGGTAACTTGCCTTAATGCCTCGGCAAGACGACTTATCTATTGACGACTCCATCGTTACTTGAAATGATTCAATTTACCAGGTATCCGCTGCTTATTGATTTATCTGCAATCTCAAGTGCTAGAATCTGCAAGTCTGTATCTGTTTAAGCATCTTAGAAGCAATCACTGCCAACGAGCTGACTGGCATACATATAAGTTTTAAATCTTCTTTTATTTTAGCTATATTTATTTTTATATATCTTTGCAGACAACACCTTAGCTGGCAGGCAAGTAGTCACCTAGTCGCCGAGTCGCCGAGTCACCGCATCTTCGAGTCAGCCTTGGAGCAGCCAATGCAACCAACACAGACACGTGAGTATAAAGCAGTTACCAAAGGCTGCACAGGTACAGATATGTATATATATGTATATGTAAGTGTGCGAGTGTGTCTGTGTATCGGCACTATATATCTTGGACATGTGTTGACCATCAACTTATGCAATCAACCATTTGGCTTTGGCCAGGCAAACGGCAGTCCGTTTGGGTGCTATGTAAACTAGAGACGTGAACGACGAGGAGGACGCGGGGGGGATCCTGATGGTGACGACTAGGACGGTCTCCGACCACGACGACAAATGTTTATTTAAGCATAAAGCCACGTACGCTGCAATCACACAGCTATACACCCACACACACGCACACCCACAAACACACACACACGCACACACACATACTGACAAACTAGGGACACATATGTATATGTGCTGTGTGTGTGTGTGTGTGTGCGTGTGTTTATGTACTTAGGCGCAGCTGTACTTGGAGACTACGTCTGGTAATTACATACAGCATGTGAGTTCAACACACATTCTTTTTGGCCCAAACTCGTCCCCTGCTCGCCGTCCCCCGCCCCCTCTCTGACTGGGGCTGCTGCATAAATATTTGTTTTAACCTTTTTACCCTTTTGTGGCCAATGGCTTTGTATTTGCTTTTGGTTTTATGGCAGCGGCTGTGTCACTATTTCATTTCGATTTAAACAAACTTTGCCACGCTCTTTGCTGATTTTGTGCCCCTAATTTATTTATTTGCGATCCTGCTGATATTTAGTAATTGAGTTTTTCTTTCTTTTTTGTTGCTCTTAATGCTGATGAGGGTTCCGGCTAGATGGGCGCAAAGTGTTGCACACAGCACTCGTAGACTCGGCACGTTTCACAACAAATGTGACTCAGTTGCCCTGCTTAAGGATATTTATGTGGACAGCGTGTGCGACAGCGCCAGGAGCAACAGCAGCAGCAGCAGCCGGCTGAAAGGATACTCCTACCACGGGTTAATACAATAAACTTTGAATAAAAGTGTCTCCCTGGGGGCAACTCGATGTCGTTGCCATGCTTCAGCCCGTGTCGTCGTCTGTTTAGACTTTTTGTCTTAATTTATCGTTATGAATGAATCACTTTGTGCCATTTGGCGGCTGCCCGGGACCCATTGTGTCTATGTGTGTTTGCCAGCACGTAGCCAGGATGTGCTCGCACTTTTGACTTAATTTGATTTGCTCAAATGAATTTGAATTAAACAGAAATTAAATTTATGCGCCGACAACAACTCTAAACTTCAAACTGCAGAGCTGAATGAAGACAAATGCGATCAACAGCAATCGCCAAATAGGCTACTCCAGCACCTAAGAGCTGCTGAATAGCTGAGAAATTGACTACTTATCAGTGGCCATAGAAAGTATCTTCATTTTCGCCTGAATCAAATTTCTATTCATTTTCACTTCACTATTGATTTCATGTCATATTTTTTGCTGATTTTTCTATAGGACTTAGGCCTGAGCAGACAACGCTGATTGTTTGACTGCTCATCATTCATAAGGTGAATGTGTGTGTGGTGGGTGTGGGTGTGTATTTATGAGTATGTTATAATGCAACGTCGGCGCTTATTATTCCAAACACACGCACACACACACACACTCGCACGGAGCGAATGTGAACGGCCGCTGTCAACAATGACAACGGTTGTGGGCTGAGTTTGATAACAACTCGATAGAATGCCGACGACAATGCTGACACATCGAAAGATTGTCATTTCATCAATTATTCAACAACACGCAAATCAACAACAACAACAACAACAACCAAATGCTCAGCCGGTAACAATCCAAGAGTCATCGTCAGTGCAAACAGTTCCTCTAATGGCAGACAGCGCCAACATTGCAGCACCTACTCCCAGGAATCGCAGTCCTGGACGGGGGGACAACTACGAGAGCACAACAACAACAACAAAAGAAGAAAAAAATCCAAATATTAAGTGATACAATTTGTATTTGGAACGTTTGCCGCAGGCAACCAATGAATAACAGGCCAGCAAGAGGTTGGAGCACAACAAGAAGAAAAAAAAGAAGCCGAAAAAAAATAACCTCATCGACATGAATATCTGAGTGTTTTTATTTATGACTGTGCGTCAATATTCCGGCCTGGCCGGATTGCCGGATTGGGGGATGGGACATGCTCTATGACACAACTACAGCAGAAATCAATCAATTCAGCGCCCCAGCCCCAGCACCGAAACCGTAAAAACTAAGAGCCGATCAGCTTAGCGAAGTGCTGAGTAACAAGCGTTGCGAGTATCAAGTGGGATGCTATAAATCGATGCTTGACATGGTTAAGTGCTTGTGCTTAACAATGGCTAAGCCGCCCAAAGTGGAGCTTAGGCCTTGTTGCTGCCAGTTACTGATAAGACGTGAACATCCACGAGTCCACGACATCTTGGTCATAATTCGCATAACTATTGAAATAAACCTGTGCCTTGTTATCGATAAGTTATTGAAATCGATTGGTCTCATCGCTATCGATATATACTCAATGCGTTGCTTTTCTCCTGATATCTCACTTATTTGCTAGAACTCTGTAATCAGTAGTAAAATAATTTCAATGCCTTTCCAACACTGGTTTTCAAATATAAACCACAGCTTAACTAATGTATATCATAGTGTGCTTCCCATTAACATTTCAATTCCATGATGGGCCATTTAGATACCCGCTCAGCCGTCTTTGGGTAAGCTTAAATCTTAATAGGAATTATTAGTAGCTAATGCTTGCCTTTTGGGTTGGCCCAGACAAAAACAAGAAGATTAATTGTGTGTTTATACAAAACGGTTGATATCATTAATTTTATGCCGCCTAGCAAAAACATATTCGGTGCGGGCAGACTTTAGAGCGCAGATTGTCGGGATCTTTGCTGTCGCAGACATTAATCACTTTATGGACTTTAAATGGGCGCCATCAAATGAAATGTTTTTTCAACAACTTTTCAACTTTGTTATGCGATAATCATGCTTGAATTATGCATGCTCAACCAGGATTGGCAGGTGGCACGGTCCTAGTCATAGATGTTCATTAATTTTCATGAACTTGCAGTAGTGCAGCTTCCTGAATTATTATTCTTTGCACATCCTTTGAGTCGACAGTTTTGAAGGCTTTCAGCTTTCATTTCCGAAATGACACACAATATTTTTTTTATTCTTGTTTTTGTTTCTGCTCGTTTTTGTCATGTTCTCCTGGGGCCCAGGATACTGAGCAGCGTTGATGAATTTCCCTCTTCATCATAATTATAAGCACCCGGCAGAGAGACAACAGTTTGTTTGTTTTTTTTAGTTTTGGATATACCCTGTCCTAAATACGAAAAGCAGTATATTTGGCTTGTGAGAAATAGGTTTAAAGTATAAACCTTGATTTGTGAGCCACAGTTAATTTTATGTACTGTCGTGTAGAGCTCATAATTATCTAAAGACTTTCTACCTAGAATGTGATTGCAGCTCTCATTCTCATTTACTTTATTTTGCATTACTTTTACAGAGAGTATTCAGAAGGTAGGAGCTGCAGTTCCTTCTTATTGGTGTTCTAAGCCCTAAACCTGTTTAAAATAAGAAGATAAAACTTTTGTGAGAATGTGTGGAGAAGGCAGAAGCAAGCATCTTTATATGTTCTTGTTCAGATTTGCAAGATTTGAGTTTATCTAGACATGCCCCATCCTCTTCTCATCCGTCTGTAAGAACTTGATCTGGGAAACAACAAAAGCTTAAAAGCACTTGAAATATATTCCCTTGAGCCTTAAGCATAGCTTTGATTTTCTAAAAGTTGGATACATCAAAATTGCTATTAGATATCTCAGCCTATTCTCCCTTAAAGCGTCTTTATAAAAGATAGAGTATTGCTCTTTGGCATATACATGTTGTCTTGTGTCATATTGAAGCTTTGAAAATGCGTTAAGGATCAGAATGTAAGCACGCGAGTTATTTAAGAAAGCTTTCTTACACACAGTGTGAAGTTGAGGGAGAAGCAGTACAGCAAAGAGCACCTCATCTCTCCTTTCAGGGTATCTCTTGGCCGTGCACACCCGGCTAGAGCCCTCTTACTTCTTTCTGTTGTGCTTCCTATCCCGTATATGTGGCATAATATGCTGTCCCACTTTGTGTTGCATAAAAGTTGCTCCTCTTTGTGTGTAGCTGCAATTAAAAGTGTCAATGACAATGTTGCCTCTGTTCTCGTTGTTGTTGCCGTTGTTGTTGTCATTGTTGTTGTTGTTGTTGCTGCTGTTGTACTTGGTGTTCGGCTCGTTAGCTTTTATTATTGTTGGCATCGTTATGGACATTGCCGTCGTCCCCATCGCTCATTGTAATTACGATAATTACGACAAGGACTGAAAATGCAGCTCCTTGCATTGCACCTTAATGAAGCAAAATTCAATGCATTCAGATTCCAGCGTGTCCTCGAATCGTGTCCAGCTCCAGCGTGTTCTTCTCCGCCGCCCAGCTCGACAGCCCCCGCCCCTGTTCATCCACTTAGCGGCACACGACATTGCGTCGTTAATTGAAAACTGGCGCATTAAGCGAAAGTTGCCCTCGTTCCCCCTGCCAGCCAGCCAGCCAGCCAGCCATGGCCAGGCAAAGCCTACTTGCTTTTATAATTTCTGCTTTTTAATTTTTTACATTGTAATGCCCGCGCGCTGGCATATTTATTTATTAAAATTTAATTAAATACCTTTTAAGATTCTTGCACATGACTGCAAAATATTTTTAATGAGTTTTCGCTTTTGTGCGTGTAAAATATACACAAGCTCCTCCATGTGCAACATATCGCAATGTTCGCAAAACCACTTAAAAAAACATTAAGTATACGCCAATTGTGGCGACATTTTTTGATACATGAATATATCCAGGGTATATAATTTTCTTTAAAGTGAAGAAATTTGGGCATTTAGTTTTATCAGGTTTGCCTTTATGGCTAAAACAAAACCTAGTTCTTGTGGGGCAACAAAAGATAACTTTTTTCGTAAAAGCACAATAATAATAAATAATAAAGACTTGGCTTGGCCTGAGCTGGTTGCAGGCGCGAAAGAGCCTGAAAGGGAACTCAAACGGAAATGCAAAATACATACCACACGGCTAGCCGTAGACCTTGTTCCATAGACGTAAACATTAGCCGTAGCCCGGCCAGACATTGAATTGACCTTAATAAAGTCGACGGCTGTGGCTGTGGCTGTGGCTGCTCTTGTCTGTTGTCGACCTTTTACATTCGGCCGCTCACTAACCACGCCCTGTTTCCACCTTTCTTTTCTTGCTTACAGAAAATGCTGATACTGCTGCCATTGCTGAGTATATTTGGTAATAGTCTCATTGCCGGAGTCGGGGCGAATCTGAGCTTGGGCTTTAAGGTCATCAGAGTGAGTTATGCAGAAAAAGTAGATGTATTTATGAATTATATTACTTAAATTCTATTCTCTCTAACTGTGCCTACCAAAGCTGCCAAGGCATATAAATCCCGGTAAGTTCATTTATTTATATATTTGTATTTTCTTTTCATCAATTGAATTGAATGCCCGACTTTAAGCCAAGCAAATCATCGGGCGAGTAGTGCGTAAACCTCGCAATCAATTTGAATTGAAAATTGCAAAATTACATTCACTTTGCGCTTCATTAATCAAAGGCACTTCGCCAGCCGCCACTTCAGATGTGCGTCTTCAAAATCAACCCAAAAATAATTTACTAAAGATAAAAAAAAGCCCAAAGTGCAACAAAAAACATACAGAACAAAATGTAGAAAAACACAGCACAGACAGAGAGACAGACAGACATTTTTCCATTTAGGCAGCCATCAATTTTAAATATTTTTCATGTTGTTAGCCAAATAAATATTCATTTTAAGGCGCACAAGATGCTAAATAAAAACACCAAGAAACCAAATTGTACGAAAAAAAACAAGTAGGGCCCCTTAGTTGGCAGTGCTCGACCCTGAACTTTGGTCTAACAACAACAACTGCTGGTCGTGTTAGGTAGGTGGAGGGGTAGTAGGGGAGGGGAAGGTGCTCGATAGATGTACATAGAAAGTTACTTGATTTGTGTATACTAGTCTAGAAGTTATACTACATCTTAGCTCTTAACACCCAAGGATTACGATATCGTTTTGTATCAATTCATTGGAAGCATACTCGTACTCTACGGAGGACCAACATTCAAGACATTCAAGACAATAGAAAGATACTTGATTTGTATATACAAGTCTAGAAGGTACTCTAAATCTTTGGTGACTTTTGCTCTTAAAACCGAAGAGATTTCCATAAAAAAGCATTACAATATCGTTTTGTATCAATTCATTAGAAGCAATCTGTACGGACACTAGGAGGACCAACATTCAAGACTTCAGCTAGAATCTGAGATCGACACGTATAATACATGTGGGCAGACGGATAGACAGACGGACGGACAGACAGACAGACGAACAGGTGTAGAGACAGACAGGCGAACAGGTGGAGAGAAGGCCAGATATGGCCAGATCGGACTCGGCTTTTGATGCTGATCAAGAATATTATTTCTGCTTCCTTCAGCTTGTTATGTATATTAGTACAAAAGCAATATACCCCTTGTTTTCGATTGGCAGCAATATCAAAAGAAGAAGAAAGTTTTTAGCAGTTTTTAGCCAAAGTACGCCTCATCTTAGTCTTGCTTAATTAAAGCTAATGTAATTAAGTATTATTTTACACAAAAATCCAATCAATTGTTGAAACTTAACTAAAAGTTCAGCAGCAAGGCTCAAAATATGCTGTGCACCATCAAAAAATACATCCTTTATACTTTGTGTTTCAAGGCAAAAGAGAATTTAATTTCAATTTGCAAAAAGAATGTTATTTTTTCGTAGCTAAATTTGCAAAAAGTTGCAGAAAACACGTCTCAATACCCTTTGTGTGCTGGGCAGTAGGCTAATCCCAGCCAGAGCTGTCTTCTGGCTGCGAGCAAAGTGATTTTAATCGATTTATTTTATTATTTGTCGAATTGCTCCGAAAGAGAGTACAAAAAAAAAGTGGAAGGGAAAATAAAATTCATTCAACATGTTTGCTTGCTGCTTCACATGTTGTCGAGCAAAGCTTTTCAAAATTAAACAGCAGCACGAACTGTGCCAAAAACTTTTCGATTTGGGGTGTTACAACAAATACAACCAATTTTCCCTTCTGGCCATATCGCTGCATATGTTTTATGGGTGTGTGAATGCCGCATTCCCGCAGCCCCACCAGCCCCGCACCCTGCCCCACCCAGCCCACACTCGACGCTGCAGTTAAAAGCCAAAAGTTTTGAGTCAAATGCCAATACAGTTTGTGCGTCCATGAGCTCCCGACGCCTGTTGTGGGTTCGTAGCTGTTGCTGGTATCAAAGTCCCCCGCAGCGCTCTTCACGTCCTTCCCTTTGCACGTATGTGGGTGTTTCTGTGTGTGTGTGGGAGTGTGGGAGTGTGCGAGCATGTGCCATGGGCGCATATCAATGCTCCACACGTTGTGCTGCCTGTGGCGCTCCCCGCTGCGCTGATGCATTGTCCAGGCAAAGCGGAACAAGTTTATTTAAACTGTAAAACTTGTTCTTTTTTTTTTTTGTTGTGTGACGGGAGGGCGGGGGCGTGTTACTTGTACAAAAGTTATCGGAACACGAAAAATGTGGAGCGTGTGCCCATGTATGTGTATTCGTGTATGCGCTGACGAAATAAGCTCACAAAAAATGAATTTGCGCAAAACGTGAGGAATTCTTATTTAAACAACATACTAAAAGATTTACTGAAGCTGCAAAACGAAAAGATTTGTAGAATTTCTGCACACAAAGTTAATTATTCAAATAACCAAATGATTCGAAAAGAATAGAGAGCTGTGCTTAAGCCAAACTTTAAAGCAAGGCTCGTATCCAATATCAAGTCTGTGCCATTTTCTACTTTATTTAAGTTTTTCCTCTTTATCAATTGCAATAAAACTCTGCTAAGCACATAGAACTTGGTTTTTTTCGACTTGCTAATATCGTGGCCCGGGCAAACAACATTGAGCACACAATTTGTAATAAAATTGCGCATACGCAGCGTTGTCCAAGGAGCCTTTTGAGCTGGGACTTTATAGCAGGATCTCAGCCAGTATGTGTGTGTGTGTGTGTGAACGGGTGCACACTGGTCAGTTGGCACTCAAAACTTGTCGCACACACGCTCGAGTGTTGTAAATCTTTGCACAAAATGAAACTTTATTTGGTCATGGTCATCAGCGACTTAAGTAAATCTAAAACTCTAAGTAAAACAAACACTAGAGCCCCGGCATAAAGCAAATAAACTGTGCAAACGTGACCCCAAACCAGGCACCAGGCACAGGCCAAGCCGAAGACAAGTGATGATGACCCCAAACAGTTGTTGGACAGCGGGCGCACAAAAATATGCTACACTTTTTGCCGCCTCTCTCAGGACACGGCCAAAGGGTGGCACGACTTGGGCTTGTCGCAAGGTAAACAATAACAAAGAACGAGTACATTACGGAACACAAAAAAAAAAGAGAGAAGAAGGGAAAACGACAAGTATAATGCATAACATGAAGTTATAGCAGGGATAAGTCGGCCCACACACTCACAGCTAGGGGGCAGGACGAAAGGACGACACACATAACTGCTTAAGTACACTCCACCAGAGCGTAGACAGTCTTAAATGTTGACAGCCAACGCAGATAAAAGTGCTCACATTGCAATTCCTGTGTTCACTTCCTTCTTAAAGGCAGCCGTATACCCTGTAAACAGACACAGAGCGTGTTGGTTTGGCTAAAGCGATTTGAACTGGGTAAAGCTTTCACTAGAAGCTTAATTGTGTTAGGGTATCAAGAGTTGATCAAGTGCTGCATTTTCCTTCACTTTCTTTTTTGCTGTTCTGGTCGATTCGTTAAGGGTAAGCAGCGATTGCTAGTAAGGAGCAATGACACACTCCCGCACACACACGCACATCGAACTTTACTTCCTGATATGTAAAGCGATGAATGTGTGTGTGTGTGTGTGGTAGACAGCTTTTGCTTAGGTGTCTGTGTGTCTTATGCCAAAGTACATTAAGAAGATTGCACTTTCGAAAATGACACAATTCGCCACAAAGTAAAAGGTGTAAGGTGCAAGCCAAGGACAACGAGCACGTTTGTTGCTTGCAGGTGCCAAAAGGAAGTGAACGACAGCTGGTGTCACTTCCGGCAACAGTAGCTGCTGCTGTTGCTGCTGCCAGGCGAGTTTTCAATATATACAAATCTAATTGCTAATGGCATAAATATGCGACCACGTGCTTATATCGTATTATATCACAAACAACGTGCAGTGGCAATTTTCACATTTCACCATTGATGCCGCATGAAGCCAAATGAATGATGATGCCACAGCGTGGGGCATATCCAGGCAGCGTATCTGGCTAACAGAGTCACGTTCTTGCCGAAATCAATTCACCAACATGCACAAGAAAAGTGGAAAATTGCCAGAGAGCACGTAGACCTAAGTACCAGTAGGTGTGTGTGTCTGCGTGTGTGTGTGGGTGGCTGTAGGTGTATGTGTGTGACGGCAGTTCTACGTAACTGCGAAATTGCAAATATTCTATGACAAAACCAGAAAACCTCGAATAATTGTGATTGGCGGCTAGAAATATTTGTGTAGCGCACGGCAAAAGCAAACTCTTGCTGTCTAATTTCGGCTCATAAAGCACAACATTTGTCAGTATCAATTTTGATGAGACACGACAATAACACACATACGACATAAAGTCTATTGTTTGCTGTGTAAATATGGCACTGTATTGTGTGCCACACATTTATGTGTGTGTGTGTGTGTGTGCGCGTGTGGTATGTGAAGGAAATTTATAACAGCAGCTCCCTTCATATTAATTGGTTTTTTTTATTTTCTTTTTCATTTGACATGTGATGAAACGAGTCCAAGGGAAATGACAGTCAAGCGAATTGCTAATAAACAACTCGTGGCAGCGTAATTATGGCAATAACAACATTCAATTCCAAATGACTTTTGTGGGGCTGCATAAAGCAAAATAAATAACAGATTGCGGAGATTGCACAAAAGTAGCTACAAATTAAAAAGGAAATGGCAGTTGGGTACTTCAGAGTCGTCCGAGCTCGTGACACGAGAATGCCAAACATGGCACAATTCTGTGAAAAACCTAAATGAAGAACACGACGAACCTTGTGGACATTTAGCAGAGAAGTATCCTATTTGAACCGATAACCACTACAAATACCATATCATATAGTAAATCGATCTGAATCGATCTGAATGGGTTTCGCTTTTGTCTTGGAAGAATAGTGTAGTTCGTTGATGAGACTGGAAAAGATATCTTGAGAATCAGATATAAATATGATATAGTAGCTCGTCAATGGTTAAGATATGTGCCAAAACAAAACAGTTTTTTAAACAAGAGCCTAATCTTGCCCTATCTAAGGAAGTTTTATGATAACGTAGTCCGATCTGGGCGATTCCCACAAAACACGAACTTCAAAATTAGTTCCTTAGTTCGCATAGAGCTAAAAGGATGAATATCGACTTAACTGTTGATGCTGATCAGGAATATACATTGTTAGTGGGTTCTCCACCTATGTGATCAACTGAAAATACCCTCTACATGGATGCATCACAATCCTGAAGGTCCTATTTTATGTCCCTTGCCATTAGCTGTAAAGCCGCAAAACTCGAACAGAGGCATTCAATTCAATTTCTATAGCTATTTCGAGCTGGTTTTTGTGCTGATTTGATTTCTCTTTCTTTTTTGCTCTATAAAAAACGTGTTTCTCTTCTTTTTTTTTTTTGGCCTTTTTTGATGCTGGACGACAACAATGGAAATGCCACTGTGCCTGGTCTGGTGTCCTTTGCTGTCACTTCGGGTACTTCGGCTGGGCTGTCCGCCTGCAGCCAATTGCAGCGTTGGGAACACGACATTCGCACATGGAGCCACGTTTAAATTGGATTGCAAAACCCAATGCGTTTGCGAGGTAAGTCGGGGGCATGTGTTTAGTCTGCCACACAGACACAGATGCGGTCAAAGTCAAATGCAGTTGCATTTAGCTGCGGCAGCTTTTGTTGTTGCTGCTGCTGCTACTAAACTGGTGCCCTTTTAGCTTCTTCTTTTTTATTTCAACTGTTTTATGTAGGGGTTAACGTTAACACTTGCGTAATTGATATGTTGGTTAAATATATATAGAGAAGCGCATTGCAACATTTTAATTGGAATTTTTGCTGGCGCAGCATGAAAAGGATCTATTTAAATGTAACAGAAAGTTGATTTAGGAGTCAAGTAGGAGGGTGTGACTGGCTAGGACATACCCTAAGCCCCGCTTGTTCCTTTATAAGCATTCCAGCTTTCTTTTGTTGTACGTTTGTCCGATGGCCACAAATCTGGCATGCAAATGTGTTTGTAGGCGCAAGGCTCCAGCTATAAAATCAAGCTATCTTCAATCATATAGAGAGTATACAAGAGTCTATAGTTTTTGAGTTGTGCCTAAGAATCCCAATCAGAATTACTATCGTTGGTTTGAAAATGGGTCGAGTTGTCGATCAAAATGATAGATTAACTTTGCGTATGGGGTAGGAGATGCACAGACACGGACATATAAGGACATATATGCGGATTGACAAATGGAACATAAGATGAATTCAGCTCGTCATATAAATAGGCAATATATACTTTATGGGACGCAGGATGTATCCTTCCGCCTGTTAAATGCATATGCATAAAACCAGTTGTAAAACCCTTCTTAGCCCACTTTACAATGGGTTGAGGGTATAAAGCTAGTATAAAAACGATAAAACAATGTTTCATTCAAACATTTCGTCGCTTTAAAGGAATAAACGAAGAAAGGAATTAACTTACAACATTTATTCTTGGAATTCAATTTAGGACCAGATTAATCGTAGGTGTCAAGGCACATGAATTGGACTTACGCGCAATTATATGAAAAGTGTTGAAAGGAATGCCAAATCTGTGCTGAAGACGTGTGTGTTGGCCACACGAAATCCCAGGCATTGCTTAATGGCCACACATTTGTCTGGAATGTGTGTGTGTGTGGAATTCACACCTCTTGCCAGCTGCGGCAGTTTATCATGGCGCTGTGGCAGATGCCTGGCAAGCCTCACAAATCGCAGCCACAGTGCAATTTATGCAATTTTGAGCGAAAGTATAACGAATAAAAGAGGTGTACTTAGGGTATTAGGCAGTCGTTTTTGCCGACCGCCAGCAAGTAGATTGCGTCCAGCCAATATATATTCGCTATAATATGACTTTATTTCCGGCTAAAATAATAATAACAGCAGCAATTGTTTGGCTGGGCGCCCACATTTAATGTATTTTAATGCTCGCCTTTGCAGAATGGCCGCCATGCCTGCTCCACACTGTGCCCCAACGAGCAGCTGCCGGCGCCGGAGGATACGATTTCATGCAGATCGCCGCGTCTCGTCGAGGTGCCCGGACACTGTTGCAAAATGTGGCTCTGTGAGAATCCAACAGCTGATGGTAAGTTGTGTTTGTTTGCGCCGCGCTTCCGTCCTCTCGGCCACAGCCAAAGAGCCTGGTCCATGGCCTTGTTATTGTTTTATAAGTGTGTTTATGGTCGCAGCCGGCCACTGTGCTCTCCGGCGTCTCTGCGCTCTCCGTTCTGGTCCTGGTCCTCTGTTCTCTGTTAATGGCGCCCAGGGGCGGCAATTCTGCCAGCCATCAACGTCGCAGTCGTCCAGCGCACAACTTAATGCTGTTTAAGCGCCTAGCCAAAAGCGCAACGCATATTTATGAAGATGAATTATTCCATGACAAGGCAACAGTCGGTTTCCAGCTGAAGCCGAGCTGTTGCTGTTGCTGCTGCTATTGTTGTTGTTGTTGTTGTTGTTGGAGCCCGAGGCAATGGACAGCAGCAGCATAATTACTTACACAAGGATTAAGTGTTAATTAAACGCGCAAAAATGCAATAAATAAACAAGATTATTAAGCGCTCTTAAGAGGCCCTTACTCGAAACGGGCTTTACGCCTTTACCAAACGCTTTGCTTGTTTATTAACTCTTTTAATAGATATATATATATGAATACTAGCGGGTATAACCCGGCATTTCCCATGGTACGTATACTTTTTAACAAGAAGATGCCAAATCGGCCTAGAGGTTAAACCATGAACAAGAAGCCACACCTTATGAAAATCGATTGAGTTTCGACCAGGCTAGGCCGTAAAATAAAATATTACAGATATAGCCAAATAAGTGAAGCAATATACTCTTTATTTTGTAAGATTTTTGTATAAATAAAATATACTTTACTTTGTACTCATTAAGTTTATAGTAAAGTGGAAACATCTCTGGTGAAAGAGCCCCTTTACTTATGCTGCGCTAAGCACTTGGCCGTTAAGTGGGCAATCATAATCATTAGGAACTCTTTTGTTTTGCGCTCGTTGCAGTCTATGCCACCTGCCACAACAGCAGCACCAGCGGCAACTGGACTGCCTGCAGTCGTGCATGTGGCCTGGGCATGGCCACAAGACAGACGAGCACCCATGCCGGCTGCCATCAATTGAGCAATTTACGGCTTTGCGAGAATCGCAGATGTGCCCAGGACAATAAGAAGACGAAGAGCAACAGCCACAGTAGACTATTAACCGCTGAGCGGCAGCAGAGCTTGGCCAGCAGCCAGCTGCATCAGCAGCATCAGCAGCAGCATCATCAGCAGCGGGAGCGGGCAGGAGTACGTCAGAGGAACGGGCATGGGCATGGGAATGGGCTGGATATGCAACAGGAGCCCGCACATAGAATAAGAGTGAGTTGTGGCATTGCCAGTTGCGGGCGGCTGATGTGAGTGTTTCTTTGCCCCACGCAGAAGGGTCACGAGTGCCGCAGCTTACAGCGCCTGGGCCCGGCGAGAATTCGACTGGGCGAGTGCGTGTCCCGCAAGCTTTATCGACCAAAACTGTGCGGCAGCTGCCACAGGGGCACCAAATGCTGCACTCCGGCTGTTTCCACAACAATACAGGTGAGTTTTGCTGCTATTTTCAGATATGAGCTGCCTGCAACCGGCCGCACGGACGGACTGCAGCTTTTGTGCGTGAAGAATGAAGCGCATTTTCTTAGATTTCCTTTTTGGCCACTTTGTCACGTTTGCCGTGCTTTATTTTTTAATTGCATTATTCAATTAAATTAGCGTTCATTTAATGCAAGTCAGGCGAGGGCAATTAAAATGCCGCGCACAGGCCAGCAGCTGGCCAGCATAGGCTTATAATACCCTGTAAAATCAAAACTTGAGAAACGGAAGGTGAAACATGAGAAGTCCAAGAAACCTTTATAAATGAAGAAAATCATATTTATTTATAGTTTACTAATCAACGGATATTTTATTCATATTCCTTTATTTAACAAACTATGAGAAACTTCAAGCTTATATCATATATTCTAAAGCCTTCGATCAACTTGATGGATAGCTCTAGAAGGACATCAATTGATTGTTGCTGTGTTTGATGTTTGTAGAGCATTTGACAGTCGGCTATATTAATGTGCTGCTCTTGTTGTTGTTGTTTGGCATTTGATTGCCTTTGCCTTTTGACCTGTCTTGGGGTATTAATTAAAAAACGAATTGCATTAAAACGTCAATTTGCAATTGCAAGTGGGAGCTGGCGAAGACGGCCAAATGAAATATCAAGTGCTCAGGTGGCTGTCAAAATCGATTTAGCACCTGGCGCCCGATTGCTCTATTGCGTTTTTCCAATTTATTAAACGTTAGCCCAGTCAACGGTTGTAGTTGGTTGCAGGATCGGAATTCTTGCCGTGATTTCGACTTGTTACATTCTCGACTTTTATTTTCTTCATTTTTTCTCTTGCAGGTCGAGCTGCTGTGCCCCTTAAATGCCGTTGATCCAATTAACTACGTACAAAAGCGAATACAACAGCAGCACGGGCAACAGGACGAAGCTGAGGCGGGCTCTGAAGGTGAGAGGTGGCAGCCGGAAGGCCAGTTATGGGACACCATTGCCTTGGAGCCCATCGATCAGGAATTTCTGCAATCGCATCAAATACAAATCGAGAATAAATTCGTTGCCATCGAATGGATACTGAAATGTGAATGCAGCAAGAATGTGAGTACCAGGGGCGTGGGCACGCTGCGACGCTAGAAGGGGTCTCCAGCTTAAGCGGATAGTAATATTTTCTGCTGCCATCGGCTGGGCCATAAACCTGGTCATATTCTCGTACGTTCATATGGCCCTGCCGTCCCTTCCCCGCCAAACAGCAGTCAGCCAGGCAGCCTACTCAGCCATCGCCCTACCCCTTAACCGACCCCTGCTCCATTATCCACAGCAGCTGCACGAAAATTGCTTTCACTTGTCATTTTAATCGCATTTTTCTTGTTGTTCTTGTTTATAAGCGTTTTCCTTTGTTTCCCTCCATACCCTTACCAGAGGATATCACGATATGTGTTAAGCATTTCGCTAGTTTCGAGTCCGAAATCCGAATTTACTTTTTACCAGGTTTCGAAAACAACAGAAAAACAGGCTCAGCCCAAAATAAACAACTTTTGAGAGAGATCCCAGCCTCAAAGCATCAAAAACTTAAGCTTCAATTCATGGTTGAGATCATATTTCGGATGCGGACAATTGAAAAGGAAAATCTTCAAGTTTTTGATTAGAATTTTGAGTATATAATAAACAAGGCTGGAACAGAAAGAATCAAAAGATCTGGAACTGAACCCAAAGGCAGCAAGTGGGTTTGAACCGTGAAGCGAAACAATGATAGGGTTTTCTTCTTGTATTGCAGCCCTATTACCAAATGCTGCTTCTTTCCTCAGATACAAGATAAACATACACATGGTGTACATTATTGTGCCTAAAAACTTCTACATCTCTTGTTAAATACACAAACAAGCTGAAGAGGGAACTTTTGTTTTACAAGGGTATTCGATATTCGTTGCCAAGAGATAGTTTTGCTTATTTTTTTTGTGTTTGTTTTTTCCTTTGTATTTTACGTTCTATGCACAAATGTTTTGTTTTGCAAAAAGATATTACTGCAATTTTTTTCGTCGACTCTTTTGTGGGACTATCTGAAAAGGGGGTGTGGCAGCAACATGGGCCGGTATTCAGAGTCAGTCGCTCGTTTGTAGAGTTCGCACCCAGCTGTCTGTTGTGTTTTCCCATTATTTTGGCGTATTCATCTTGAATGCCTTCTCCCTTCAGCATTGTTGTAGTTTTTGGCTGCTGTTGTTGTTTCAGTTATTCGGTATTTGTATTTCTATTTGGCGAGTGCGAGTTCTGCAATTGCAATGATTGGATTTTTATGAATACATTCATCAAAGCGCCTTGCCACTGCGCCAACCGGCAACCGGCAACCACTATCAACCACTGGCAACCGCTGGCAGTTGGATTCCATACATTTGGTACATGAATATTTTACTAGCATTCGTTTTCATGTAGTTGCACATGGGCTCCAGTTCATGGCTGTGTTTATCAGCGGTTTATATTGATGGCAACTGCAGCATGCGCCGATATAAAGCTGGGAAAATAAAGCTAGGATTATTGAATCATGTTTGGATTTTGAACCCATTAAAAATTAGGCAACATAATTCACTTTTAATAATTCAATCAGGCAGAAAATACTCAGTTTTGTGTAAAACTAAAAGTTAAATATTGAAGAGAGCAGCCAAAAAGCTGACTTGCGATGTAATTATTGCAAGCTGTAGATATTTTCATACAGATTTTGCGGCTTAAATGTGATCGTTAGCATTAATTGGCAAATACCAAATATGATTCCATAAATCCATAAAATCATAAAATCAAAATATGAATAGAAAATACGAAACATAAATGCATAAATCCACAACAAATATGAATATATAAATCCAATAATTGAGGCCCAACTTACATTTGGCTTGGGGCAAAGTCTTTCTAAATAAATTAACATTTTTAGCTTTTCGTTTTGGGTTTTGGCTTTGCTTTAAATTATTATTTTTTGACTTGCTTTAAGGTTTCGCTCATAGCAAAAAGTTAAATGGAATATCCGTCTCTCTCTTGTGCATATAAATATATTATTAACCAATTAGCAATTATGTTGCCTAAGCATATTTAGAGATAAAATGATTTTGTGTGCTGCAGAATATTCACAAATATTTAAAGCGATTACCATTTATTTAAAGATAACTGTACAATTGTTTATCCCATTAACACTCTTGAAAAAAAGGGTATGATCTTATCAAAGTACAAGAAATGTGTATAAGAGAGCGAGTGAGCGAGAGAGCGAGAGAGCGCACGAAATTCGTCAACGTCAGCGATTAGACAAGCAAATATATACGAGCAGCTCATTAGCCACGCGCTCCGCTCAGCTCATTTGAGCGCTCAGTTGACAGCGAAGAGAGAGAGAGAGAGTGGCCCCGTGCGTCACCTGCGAAAGACGCCGAGGCGCACTTCAGTCGCTGGCCGAACGCTGAGCGGGTCAGACGTGTCAGGTGCGGGGTTACGCATATTGTCGCATAATGAGCGCCGCTTCCATACGCTCCTCTCTGAGGAGAACAAAGCATACGGCTCGCATTGTGATCATCGGTGCCGGCACAGCGGGCATTGCGGCAGCCACACGACTTCTGGAGCAGGGCTTCAAGCATGTGCTGCTGCTGGAGGCCGAAGATCGGATCGGTGGGCGCATACATACCATTCCCTTTGCGGACAATGTTGTCGATCTGGGCGCACAGTGGTGCCACGGTGAGCGGGATAATGCTGTGTACCAGCGTGTCAAGGACTTGAATGTGCTCGAGGCCACAGAGGCTCACTATGAGACCTTCAGGTGTGTGCGCTCCAACAAGCAGGTGCTGCCGGATGACATTGCAGACAATCTGAAGTCAATCGCGTTTAATTCCATTCCGGAACGGCAAACGGAACTCGTCGATTACCCGGGGTCGCTGGGCGACTATATAACCAAAAAGTACTGGCAAGAGGTGGCCAAGCTGCCGCCAATTAACCGCACCATAGCCGTGGAGTTTCTGGAGAACTTTCACAAGTTCGAGAGTTCCGTGGAGGCTGCAGATCATTTGTACGAGGTCTCGGGCCGCGGACATTTGGAATACTGGCTCTGCGAGGGAGAGCTGCTGCTCAACTGGCGCGACAAGGGCTACAAGAGCTTCTTAAGACTACTGATGAGTGCCAAGAAAGACGAGCCCGAAGATCTGGGAGTGCTCAAAGGCCATGTGCTACTCAACAAGCGCGTATCCGAAATCAACTGGCAAGCAGCCGATGAAGTAGTCATCCGTTGCTGGAATGGAGAAGTGTTGACAGCGGATCATGTCATCTGCACGGTGTCCTTGGGCGTCTTGAAGGAGCAGCATGCCAGCATGTTTGTGCCCGCCCTGCCAGAGGCCAAGGTGCGTGCTATCAAGGGACTCAAGTTAGGCACCGTTGACAAGTTCTTTTTGGAGTACCCGGTGCCACCCTTGCCCAAAGACTGGCCCGGATTCTGTTGCCTTTGGCTGGAGGAAGATCTCCAGGAGCTGCGCGCCAGCGAGCGCTTCTGGCTGGAGAGTGTCTTTGGTTTCTATCCAGTGTCATATCAACCACGCCTGCTTCAGGGCTGGATCATTGGCGAACATGCCCGATATATGGAGACGCTCACCGAGCAGGAGGTTCTCGACGGCTTGCTATGGCTTTTCCGCAAATTTCTGCCCTTCGATGTGCCCCACCCACAACGCTGTCTGCGCACCCAATGGCATGCGAATCCCAATTTCCGTGGCAGTTACACTTTTCGCCCGACCTATGCGGACGAGCTGCGCACCGGTGCCTGGGATCTGGAGGCGCCGCTGCTCGACGTCGCCGGCAAACCAAGACTGCAGTTCGCCGGAGAGGCCTCACACAAACACTACTACTCGACGGTGCACGGCGCCGCGGAGACGGGCTGGCGGGAGGCGGATCGCCTGAATACCTATTATCGCTCGCGAACTGCCCAGTTATGAGGGCCTGATAAGCAATTGCGAACAAAATGCGCGTGTCAATAAAAGTGTTCAACAAATGCTGCTCCACTTCATGTTATGCCCATTTTTAGTCGAGTATTTGTTTAAATATTGATTAAAAATTATTATTATTGACAAACACAGATATAGATATTGACTATAAAAATTGAGTTTTTCAAAATTGAGTAGGAGAACTTG
Organism: Drosophila kanekoi; assembly: GCA_037075305.1. Taxonomy (NCBI): domain Eukaryota; kingdom Metazoa; phylum Arthropoda; class Insecta; order Diptera; family Drosophilidae; genus Drosophila; species Drosophila kanekoi. The sequence goes on from JBAMCE010000141.1 coordinate 8,780,733, forward strand.
TGTAAACAAATGTACTCTATGTGAAGTTTAAGGTCTAGAAAAGCAGTTGCTTTCCATTGAGAAATTTCTGTCAGTTGACTTATCAAGCAGCACGAAAATTGTCCCAACTTAAGCAGAATGTTTTAATTCTACTCTTGGCAAACGGTTCAAGCCCGAGTGGAAATAGCAAGCTGCCTGGCATATTCATCTGAATGTGAAACAATTCCAGTGTTAGCCCATTTTAGCGTTTGACCCAAACATGTTGACCAACTCATTTGCAGCGAGCAACCGCAGACAACAATGTAATTGCACTGTTATTACGGGCCACACATACGAGTGTGTGCTACGTACTTACTTCGGGGCGTGGCTGAGCACTTAACACATGCAAAGTCAAATAAGGACAAAAATGCAACTGCAAAAATCAGTTTGGCACATTCCGGCCCAGGCACAGGGGCCAAACAAACAAATACCACAACGGCGGGGGCGGGAAGGAAGCCGAAACCTGAGTGTGCCGCACTGGAAAATGTTTTAACCATTGCCGCCCCACTAGAGCGCCGCCCGACAATGTTGAAAATTCAAATTTATGCCACGCAGAGGCCGAAAGGCATTAGGAGTCCGGTTTCATGTATCTGCCTGTCCGCCTCCTGGTCATATCTGCTCGCAGATTACCCACACAGTTACCATTACATATGCGACTTTCAAAGACAGCCACCCGCTCACATCCCCGCCTCACCCACTGCCCGGCTAGTTGGCCACATCTGTTGTGGCTTTGGCCCAGCCATTTGGCAGCAGTTGTTACGTTTTGTGTGTCCAGCCAGTCGAATACGTGCGACAATCAGAGGTTGGTCTAGCCCTTGTTTGTCCGGTAAGCTTCGGGTTCAACGTCACAGGCAAAGTTTTGGCCCTAATCAGTGCAAGAGGAAAACTGCTTGATATACATGTTACCAAAATTTCTGATCTATTTTCGCACACTTTTCTATTATAATTTGTATTAGAAACTTTGTTCAAACTGATCTGGTTAGTGTGTTCTTTTCACTCCAAGTGAAAACTACGACCATCACACATTAATAATCCGAGGTGCTTCGGCTGTAGAACTCATTCAACCGATCCGCCTCCCGCCAGCCCGTTTCTGTGGCGCCATGCACAGTCGAATAGTGGGTTTTGCTGGAAGCTTCGCCGGCAAACTGTAATCTCGGCTTGCCGCACACATCGAGCAGAGGCGCCTCCAAGTCCCAGGGGCCGGTGTGCAGCTCATCCGCGTAAGTACTGCGAAAGCTGTAGCTGCCACGGAAATTGGGATTCGAATACCATTGGGTGCGCACGAAGTGCTGTGGATGCGGCACATCGAAGGGCAGAAATTTGCGGAAAAGCCACAGCAAGCCGTCGAGAACCTCCTGCTCGGTGAGCGTCTCCATATAGCGGGCATGTTCGCCAATGATCCAGCCCTCCAGCAGGCGAGGCTGCTCCATTACCTTATGGAATGCAAACACGCTCTCCAGCCAAAAGTGTTCGGTGCCGCGCAACTGCTTCAGATCCTCCTCTATCCAAAGGAAATCAATGCCAGCCCAGTTCGGAGGCAAGGGCTGCACGGCGAACTCCAAAAAGAACTTGTCAACGGAGCCCAATTTGAGCCCCTTGATGGCACGCACTTTGGCCTCTGGCAGGGCGGGCACAAACATGCTGGCATGCTGCTCCTTCAAGACGCCCAAGGACACCGTGCAGATGACATGATCCGCTGTCAGTACTTCGCCATTCCAGCAACGCAGCACCAGTTCATCAACTCCGGCCCAGTTAATCTCCGATATGCGCTTATTCAGCTGGACTCGTCCATTGAGCATGCCCAGATCTTTGGGCAGATCCTCCTTGGCCTTCATGAGCAATCGCAGAAAGGTCTTGTATCCCTTGTCGCGCCAATGGATTAACATGTCACCTTTGCATTCCACAAACTCCAAATGACTGCGTCCGGAGAGTTCAAACAGATGATCCGATCCCTCTGTGCCGCATTCGGCCTTTTTAAAGCTTTCAAACATCTCTGCGGCCGTGCTGCGATCTACATTTGGCAGCTTGGCAACCTCTTGCCAATACTTTTGGGTGAGGTAGTCGCCCATAGAACCATCGTATGCATTGGGCCCGGCTGGAAGACAGTTCTCGGCTGTCGTTCTCAATGTGTTGGCCATTTCCTGCGGAACAATATCCTTGTTGGAACGCAGAAACCGGAAAGTGTTCATGAAGTCGCCAGTTTTGGTCACCAAATCCAAATCCTTGACTTGCTGGTAGACCACATTGTCCGCCTCGCCATGACACCACTGTGCACCCAGATCGATGACATTGTCCGCAAATGGAATGGTATTAATGCGTCCGCCAATGCGGTCCTCCGCTTCCATGAGGCTGACATTCTGGAAGCCAAGCTCAAGGAGTCGTGTGCCAGCTGCAATGCCCGAGGGACCCGCTCCGATGACTACAATGCGAGCCGTTTGCTTGGTCTTGTTCAGAAAGCGACCGGGCGCGGAAATCGGACAAGTGGTCATTATACTAAGGGATCGGAGATGTTCCGAGATGATGGCTATAGCGACTGCTAGGGCCGCGCGTATGGAGCTCGTATTTATATGTGTAGAGGTGGCTAGCTTTTTCGAAGGGCCACTCGGGTTAATTGGTTTTGTTTGGTTTTCTGTGGTTTCTATTATCAACAGCTACATTTATATCTATTTAAATATTACCCTTATTCTGACATTGAGCTTGCTAAAATGTTTTTTTTTTCTTTTTGCCTTTTAATATTTAATTCTATCTTTTTAATATGTCATGCCTTAAAGCTTGCTTGAAACTAAATTGATAGTGCTAGAAACGAGTACAGGGTGTCTCACAGTTGAGCACAGAATGAAATCAAATTGCGAATACCTGAGAATCGCATTTCAGCTTATGCTTGGAATTTAGTTTCTGCGTGGACAATAAATACCGCATCACACCATAAAGAAAAGCCTTTGCAGTCGATAAATTGACAATATGTTGGCCAATTTTATTACTTTACAAATATAATTTCCATATTCAATCAGATTCTTGTTTATGTGTAAATGATTAATACAAAACATGAGTTTATTTTTCATTGACTTTGACATTCAGAGCCAAGTTTCAAATTTAACTTTTGCTCAATTCTCGATTGTCGTATAACCCATGATTATCGATTGCCATCAATCGCTCAATATCAATCAATTAATATGTTTAAAAAATAACACAAAATTAAAACTTTATAAGATTTTATTAGTTTACAAATAAGAATTTCCATATTTGAGCATATGCCTGTTGAACATGAACTTAAATTGTGTCTGACTTTTAAATTAAACTTGCGCTCAGTTCACAATCGGCCTTTATCAATCGTGCCACGCCCACCTCACGATGCATTGCGGCTGTTGTAATAGTCATTGAGGCGATCGGCCTCACGCCAACCGGTTTCTGTGGCGCCATGCACACAGGAGAAGTGCGTCTTGTGTGTTGCCTCGCCAGCGAATTGGACGCGCGGCCTGCCGCCGGCATCGAGCAGTGGCGTCTCCAGGTCCCAGGGGCCGGTGCGCAGCTCATCCGTGTAGGTGGTGCGCGAGCTATAGCTGCCACGGAAGTTGGGATTGGAATGCCATTGGGTGCGCACGAAGTTCAGCGGTTGCGGCATATCGAAGGGCAGGAACTTGCGGAAGAACCACTGCAGACCGTTGACCACCTCTTCCTCGGTTAGAGTCTCCATGTGGCGGGCGTGCTCGCCAATGATCCAGCCTTGCAGAAGGCGTGGCTGATGTATAACGCGATGGAATCCGAAAACGCTCTCCAGCCAGAAGCGTTCGGTGCCGCGCAGCTCCTCCAGATCGGCCTCGCGCCACAGGAAATTGATGCCAACCCAGTCCTGCGGCAAGGGCATCGCAGCGTACTCCAAGTAGAACTTATTCACAGTGCCCAGCTTGAGTCCCTTGATGGCGCGCACCTTGGGAGCAGGCAGCGCCGGCACAAACAGCTGCTCATGGCGCTCCTTGAGCACACCCAAGGACACTGTGCAGATGACATGATCCGCGGTGAGCACCTCGCCATCCCAACAGCGCAGCAGCAGCTCATCGGCACCTGCCCAATTGATCTCAGTCAGGCGCTTGCAGAGCTGCACACGGCCGTTGAGCACGCCCAGATCCTCAGGGTTTTCCGGCTTGGCATTCATGAGCAGCTTCAGGAAGGTCCTGTAGCCCTTGTCGCGCCAGTTGAGCAAGAATTCACCATCGCTTTTTTCAAACTCCAAGTGCGCACGTCTGGAGACCTCAAACAAATGATCCGAGGCAGTGAAGGAGCATCTTAATTTCTTCATGGTCTCCAGCATCTCTTGGGCAATTGTGCGATCCACGGCCGGCGACTTGGCCAGGATATGCCAATAGCTATTCGTTAGATGGTCGCCCAGCGAGCCGTTGGTTTCATTGGGCCCCGTTGGCAAGGCCATTTCCGCAGCTGCGCCCAGCACATAGGCCGTCTCAGCTGGCAGGATCTCCTTGTTGGAGCGCACAAAGTGCACAGCCTTCAGAGCATCGCCTGTTCGGTCCAGAAGATTCAAATCCTTGACACGCTTATAGACCACATTGCCGCTCTCGCCATGGCACCATTGTGCGCCCTTGTCGATCACACTGTCCCCGAAGGGCACAGTATTAATGCGTCCGCCCACGCGATTCTCTGCCTCCAATAGCCTCACATTCTTGAAGCCCTGCTCCAGCAGCCGTGTGGCCGCGGCAATGCCCGAGACGCCGGCTCCAATGATAACAATGCGCGCCGTTTGCTTCGTCTTGCGCACAGTTGCGGATCGCGAGCTCATGTTTTTAGTGGAAGAGTTTCCGAGTTACGACTTGATAGGTTCTACGTTCAGCCACTGACTGAGGCGGAGCAGCAACAATCCGACTGATTTTTATATATGATCTGAGCTCAGCTCTCAATTAAAGCAAGTTTCCCACATCATTGAGAATTGCTCTCAGCTAATTGTAGCTTTTGAAATTGCAGCTCAAGATATTCTTGATTATTAAAAGAGTGCAACAAGCTTCGATTACTATCAGCTATATAATTAGAAAAAAATGTAGGTCAAGCCTATGAACCCAAAAGGCACAGTTCGTGGCTTTAAATTCTTCACGTTCGCCTGGATTGAGCTGGAAAATATGTTGCATATTCTTTATAGCATGTGTCTATATAAGATAATGTGAAGTATTCAAGTATTTTATTCCGAAAGTTCACCCTCATTGGGGTGAAAGTATGTACGGACACCGTCCGTATGTATGTCCTGGCTTAAGCTGGAAAACTACGCCAGATCCAAGCCGGGCAACAGCTGCATTATATATTACTATATTATATTAATTAATATATTATTATATTTAATGCTATACATATATATATATATATACATTCCATATCCGTCTTAGCATATTTGATAGATACAGTGCCTGCAAATCACTCATGAAAATATTGCACTTAAAATGACGTATACAATTATATATTGTGTTTGGTGTAAAACAAGTTTGTTTGACCTTGACTCGCATTGTTGTTACTAGCTTAATCAGTTTTAGTTGTTGCTATTAAAATTGTTGTTGCTGCAATGTTCCCCAGCACAGATTGCGGCTTGTATTGGTTGTCAAGGCTAAGGTCAATGCTAGATAGAGAGTTTATGAATTCTTGTTTGATTTTTTCCATAAAAGTCTCTTCCTTCTATGATTGGGGTGTTGCCCTAAGCCTGTGCGACGATTATACTAATTGTGGTGTCAAGTATTAGTTAAATGTTAATTTTCATGATTTTCCTTCTTTCGTCTTGTTTCGTCTCATATTAATCAGTCGTTATTTTGCGTGACTTTTATCTTGGCTAAATTGTGGCAGTTTTACGCTTATCGGATAAGGGTATTTTATTTCGTGCCTCTCGCGGAGCGCTTATCGCCTATCAGACCAAAATAGTCGCATTAAGACAAATGGCAACAAAGTCTAGTTAAAGTATTTGAAAATCGTATTGCTTTTATTATTGTTGCCCGTTGTCTTTGTTATTATTATGATAATGATTATGATTATGATTGTGGTTTGCCTTTATCATCGGCTCTCGTTTGCCTTTGCTGGCCACTTGGTTCGCTTGGGTTGGATTATTTGTGGTTTCTTTCTTATCTGCATTGGTTTTATTTGTGTGCATTTAGGCAATATTTGGCAAATGCAATTTAATCTAATTAATTAAATTACATAACCACAAAGCATTTAAAATAAATTCGCTTACATTCCGCCATTATAGTTGCTTATCATGAGCTATCTGTGCGTAATGTGACCCATACACAAATGATTAATTCTTAGCTATAATTGCCCAAGTAAATTGCTGTCATGCGGAAAACGTTTGTGTCATTTATTTAATTAATTTCATAATTTATTTAAATGACGATTAGCTCAAATATATATGGAAGTCGAGACTTTGAAAAAGTCAAGCTCCAAATGGCGTAAAGTTTATATGGAAAGCCTCAATAATGCAAACGTGGGCTTGCGTGGTTCTTTATCAGTGCATCGGACTAGCAAGCAGATAGTCACCAGTTCAAATTAATGCAAATTTCTATTCGAATTTTACACACTATTCTTTCCACGCGGGTAAAGCCGGGTAATCTGTCGCCATATCTTTCGTAAATCTCCAGCGATCTAAAAGCTTTAAACAAATCGAACAAAAGCCAAATAGCAACATCTCTCTCCCTCTCTTGCACATTCAACAAAAACTCAATAGTTATTGGCAATATGCAATTTGTTGTTACAAAAACATGAAAATTGAATTAATATTAAATTTGCATAATTTTACATAACGTTTTCAACGCAATGTTCCTCTTTCCCCCATTTTGTTGTACACAGTATTGCAGTGCTGACATGGGTGAGAGCAAAAACAGAAACATTGCCACGAATACCACCAAACATGGTTACCACAATTACAACAACAACAACAACAACATCAGCAACAACAACAACAACAACAACAACAACAACAACAGCAACAACAACAGCAGCAACAAAAAGAAGAAGAAGAAGCATGCACAAAAACAAAAACAACATTACCATGAAACTAATGGCCTACAAAATGAGTTGAACCCAAAACACGATGCGCTAGAGGATGTTGCAGGCTACGAGGCCGAGGAGGAGCAGGAGCAGCTGCAGCAGGAGCGACATGTGGCCAGCGATGAGGCAGGGCTTGTCGTCGACAATGTGAACAGTAAAATTAGCAACGAGGAGACCTCCTCGTCGGAGCAACAGCCCGATATTATACCCTATCCGCTGAGCGTGGGCGAGACCAGCTGGAAAAGCGAAAAACTACGCAGACAGCAACAACAACAACAACAACAAGAACAACAACAACAACAACAAGAACAACAACAAAAAGAGCGTTGGATTCGCACATAGCGTAAAATGAGACTTGAACATTTCCCAAGCACGCGTTGAAAATTGATCAGTTGAGCGATAGAACTTAAGATTTGTACAGCATAGCGATATAAATGTATTTTGAATTATTGGAAAATTGAGATTAAGCTTGTAAAAAAAGAAAAGAAAAACTAAAATAGTTGCTTGGGAAATGGTTTAGGATTTGAGCTAAGTGTAAGTATGTGGATAATTATCAGAAAGAAAGAGGGAAAGAACAGAAATACGAAATACGATGAAATACCTAACAACAGACAGGCAGGCAAATACTGGCAGACACCACGATTCTGTATTTTGAGAGGTAAATCTTTGAGAGGTAAATAAATAAATAAATATATCTTAAAAGACGGCATTAATATGTATTTTTGCGAGCACATATACAGAAAAATGGCTTACAAGAAACTAACAAATCTATCAAAATTTGCAATTAACTATAAATGTTGGCAAAGCTATGCGAAGAACTGCCCGAAAGAATAAACTAATTTTAATATATATAGATGTACAATAAATCGCTTGCTTTTCGGGTATATCCAAGCGTTATTTGATCGAAAGAAAAAAACCTATAAAAAATAAAACAGAAGAGTTAAATTGTATGTTTCAAATATAATTGTGCTATATACTCGCTTATATCCAGATGCTTATGTAAGTGTATTAAAGACTCTGCTTGAAAAACGAAAAAAAAAAAAAACATCAGTTAAATGTACCAAGTATTAAAACAGTTGCAATCGAGTATATATACATACATTGGGGTAACAATAATTGACCCAACTGTGCTTCAATTGCTCTCCAAAACATATCCCGACAAATATATCTCAACCGTGTGCTATAATTTATTGGTAAATTGAAAGAGAAAAACAAAGAAAAGTGACAAAAAAAAAAAAAAACACCAAAGCTTGTGCATACTCATAACCCATATCAATTGTATCGATGTAAGTTAATTACTAACTACAGAATCTTAGTTGAGTATACACTAAATATAAATATATATATTTAAAATCAGATTGCGAAAATTACAAAAATTTTATTCATTAATTTGCGCTGTTTGCCTAAGCTGCCTTTGTCAAGTTTTTGATCCATTTATTCCATTGCTTTTGCCATTTGGCCATGCCATCGGACTTTTCCTCATCCGTGAGCCCGCTGTACTTGATGGAACTAATGGCCAGATGCTTGAGCAGCTTTAGATCTGCACTAAATGGAGCTATGCCCAGGAATGCAAAGTAGAAGTCATGTGTTAGGGGCGTGGCATGCCAGAAGGACGGATCATCGGATGAGATGACAATGGGCACATCGTTCGCTATCAACATGGCAGCTGGATGATTGCGATAGTCCTGGCCCAGCTGAAGCACCTGATTGGACACCGGGCACACCTCAATGGCAATGTCGAGTTTCTTGACCATGTCAATGGCCAGCGGATGCTTGACAATGGCATAGCCATGCCCGATGCGCTTCGTGCCGAGCAGTATGGCATCTATCAGATTCTCATCGATGGAGGTGCCGAACCAGTTCGTTTCGCCGCAATGAAAATAGAAGTTAATATCTTCGGGCATCTTGAGCAATGGCTCAGCGAAGTCAATCAGTGGACGCCCGAGCTCTTCCTGGCCCACCAAATCGAAGCCTGCTAAAAATTCGGGAAATTCTTTCTGCAGAGTATTTAGAGTATTTAATGATTTCCTAGGTTTCTTTCTATTTACTTACTTTAAGTGCAACGCATTTCTGGACATACTCATCGACAACTTTTGGTTCGACGCCGCGCAGCGGCGCATAGATAAGCCTCGCACCTATAAAATCCGGATTGTTGGCCATAAAGCGTTCCGTTTCCGTTTTATATATAGACACTGTGTCGGCCGTCTTCAGAGTCGTTCCATTCAAGCAGTAGAGATCAGGTAGCAGGGATCTCAGCTCCAGATATTGCACACCATCCGCATACATCTCCGTCAGGGCATTGTAGTAGTAATCGGCCCAGACGGGCGCATATAGCAGCAGCCCATCGAGCAGTATGAAAATGCTCATGAACTGTTGCCAGGCCTGGTTGTTGGACAAAAAACTGGAGAACGGATACATGCTGAATCTGCTTTGCAGATACTTTTTCACATTTTCCTCGCCGCGCCGCTCACGGAAATCGGCCATAGGCTCCCAGTTGCACTCCTCCATGGCCTTTATGGTGGGTTTCGATTCGGAAAAACGAAATGCAATTGCCCGGCTGCCCTCGTCGGCGGTGCATATCCACAGATTCTCGCGGTAGGTGAGGCCAATGAGAAACTCGGTGCTGCAGAGTGCAGTATCGTGGGCATGCAAAATGCCGCCTTTGGGCATTGTCTTCAGCAGGCCAAATAGCGGAGACATTTCCACCTTCTCGAGCACCTGGAATATGTGCTGGCCGGGTGTAAATTTGGACGGATTCAGAAAGCCCTTCTCCAGCTCTTCGGACTTGGCTGCCATTAACACCTTATTTGCGACCAACTCTTCGTCCGTCAGTTGCACATTGTTGCCCAGACTGGAGGCACGCTCCATTTGGATCATAACGTTGCGCAGCGTTAAATACGCCTCGGGCGTTATGTCCCTCAGACTGCGGCTCATCGATAGGGGCTTGTACTTCATCTGTCCACATCTGGCCGTCTGACCGGACATATAGCGCAACGTTCGCATTAACAGGCCCGAGGACATTTTGGTACTCATTTTTTAGGCACCTTTTTTTTGAAATTTGTTAAAATATTTGAGTTTAAACTGAAACATGAGTTGAAACATTAGGCACATTTGTCAATGTGATGCACATTTGCCGGCGGCTCACGCATTTCCGCTTTAACACACATGCGTCGACGCCCACACACTCATACACAGTCCATTCGACAACTATACGCGGACTTTATTAGTTATTTATGTGGATGGCTCTGGTTTTTTATGCCCGCGCGCCCTCAACACCACATTAAATGTGGCCGTGCCCAACATCAAATTGATGAGCCTGCCACAGGCTGTGCCACCATTTTGCGCCCTTTAAACACACACATTCACACACACACATGCACACACACTCGCAGATACATGGCCATCAATTTTATGGTCTCATGCATATTCGGCCAGGCGTAAACCTAACCTAACTCTGCCCTGACATGGCCCGTAACGCGGCATCGAATGCATTTTGCGTTGGCCCATAAAACTCTGCTGATTACGCGCGCTCAAATCAAAATCGAACCATGGCCAACAAATCCGCCGTTACCACTAAGCAGGAGCACGTAAAATTGATACATTTGGAGCACTGCTCAAAGCAATCATTGGGGCCCTGCAAGGCATTCCACATTCATTAAACATCGACCACTTTTCTGTGCACTCAGCAGCCCTCTGAGAGGCCAAGAGATTTATGCCCAGGTCGTATGTCAGCCTGCCAAATGCAGTGCACCGCATATCACTTAGAGATGCGACTCAGATTATGTGGAAACTGCATCTACGGAACGCTATTAATCGGTAAGATATCTCAGGTGAAATAGATATAAAACAAATTTAATATGCACGTTTTCAAAATGTTACACTATATCTCGTGATGGACTCAATAGATTGGTCCCTAATTGGAATGAAGGGGAACTAAAAGTTTAGTTGCAATTATCAAAAATAAATATTATATAAGTGCTAAGCCATATTAACCTCATGGTAAACTTTTCCTCTTAGCAATTGTCATAATCTTTAGAATAAGATTGTTTTTCAAGCTCATTGCAAATTTAACGTGCACTTTAACATGATGTTGCTCTCATCTTGGGATAGAATTGCCTCAATTGTTAATGAGGCTCCAACCCATATTAGCCTCATGGTATATTTGTCCGCCTGGCAACTGTCAAGAACCTTTCAACGGCCCTCTGCCCTGTTATATAAGATATATATCGCCAGTTCAAGGGAGAGTATCATAAGTAGTTAATTATGACTATCACGTTACCATCTCCAGGCGCGAGCATGGCAATGCTTGACTGCACTACTCATTACATTTATCCTGAGGCTGCTTTTAGCCGAGTTGCATATGAATTGCGGCATTACGAGCTAGCAAGCCGAACTCTTTATTCAAAGGCTTTAGTAGAAATGCTTTTAATCAGATCAATTAAAGTGCGAAATCTTTTATGTATTTAACGTGGAAGTCGAGTGTGCAGAAGAGCTTAACACTATGCCTAAACACTAATCAATATCAATTAGCTTAAAACGAAATAGCGTACGGGATATGAATTCGGATGAACAAGTGCGTGAATAGGATGCCAATGTAAGAGCCGCAAGAGACTAATACACTGGGTCAGAGCTGAGTATAAACGAGGTATCCGGTGCCAATGTCCTCGTCGGGTAAGATAGATCCGTTAGAAATCGGAGGCAGTCCAGACTAGCGCCAAAGGCCGGCGTTCAGGAGGGAGAACATAACCAGAAGCGCTGCCACCACCCGTGCTAGTCAATCGAGGTGTTGACTGGACGCACTGTTCTGCGGAACGTTATTCACATAGTCCAGGAACTCGTCCCATTTCGTCTGCCATTTGGAGAGCGCATCGATCTTCTGGTCGACGCTGAGGGAGCTGTACTGAATGGAGTTGAGTGCCAGCTTCTTGAGCAGCCGCAGATCTGCATGTTGCGAGGCAATGCCCAGAAAGGCAATATAGTAGTCATGGGACAAAGGTGTGGCCTTCCAGAAGCTCGGGTCATCGGATGATATGACGACGGGATAGCCATCGGCAAAGAATTGAGAGCAGGGATGATTACGAAAATCGCTGACCAATTTGAGCACCTGATTTGACACGGGATTCACCTCAATGGCCACATTCATCTTTCTGACCAAGCTCAGCGCGACCGGATGCTTGACCAGACCGAAACCATGGCCAATGCGCTTGGTGCGCAGCAGCAGGGCGTCGATCAGATTCTCATCGACTGAGGATCCATACCAATTCGTCTCGCCTGCGTGAAAATAGAAGTCGATATCCTCCGGCACTTCTAGCAGCTGATCAACGAAATCTCTGAGTGGACGGCCCACATCCTCCTGGCCAACCAAATCGAAGCCCGCCAAGAAGTCCGGGTACTTTTCCTGCAACATGGGTAAGAGATTAATTCCTTGGCTGCGCTAGAGAGATGCAGGTACACTTACCTTAACCTGCTTGAGGGTTTCAATGTAACGTGCCACGCCCTCGGCATCGGTGTTGCGCAGGGGCGCATAGATCATGCGCGAACCTATGAAATCATTGTTCTCCGGCTGATTCTTGAACTTTTCTAGGGTTTCCACATAGATACGCACAGTGTCCAGCGGTGTATATACAGTCCCTTTCATATCGTAGAGCTATGGAAATGTTGACATTTATGGTCTAGAATTTGTTATTGATTTATCGCTTACTGTGGGAAGTGTGGTACGGAATTCCAGATATTGAACACCGTCGGCCGAAAATTCCTGCAGTGCCTTGTAGTAATAATCGCCCCAGACTGGCGCATACATGAGCAGGCCATCCAAAAGTCCGAAGATTTCCATAAATCTTGACCAAGCAGCATTAATATCCTGAAAGTCTGTGGTCGGATACAGGGTTAGACGCTCGGCCAAATAGTTGTCCACGCTCTCTGCCCCGTACTTGGTGCGCACCTCGGACAGCAGGCTCCAGTCGCAGTTGTCTTCTGTCACGGCCGTGGGCTTCTCCTCAGCAAAGCGCAGAGCTGAAGCACTCAGGTCACCAGGTTGCTGGCAGATCCACAGATTATCATAATAGGTCAACTCAAGGATGGATTTGGTGCTGCAGAGCGCCGTGTCATGGGCATGCAACACCGCACCCTTCGGCATGTGCTGGAGTAACTGGAACAATCTTGTATTATTGATGGCCTCCAGCACATCGAAGATGTGTTGCGAGGGCTTGAAGAGATGCGGCGTGATTTCGCCCTGCTCAATCTCAGCTAGCTTGGCCTCCATTATGGTCGCGTTCGCCTGCAGCTCACGCGTGTTCAGCTCTACGTCGTAGCCTAGCGCTCTGGATTCCTCGTAGCGAAAGAGGGCATTGCGCATCGTCTTGTACGTATCCGGACTGGGTCGGTTGTCGCCCAGCAATATTTCCACGTGCGATGTGCCGGCGCTGTAGAGCGATACGAATTTCGTGATGGTCAGATCCTTGGGCCGCGAGCGTGACTCAGACTGGCCCAGAGATAGGCAGAGGCACAATAGCGCGATTAGATTAGTTGGTTGCAGCATTTTACAGATTTATCGTGGGAGCACGAATCGCGAGTCGGGAATCGGGAATCGGCGTGCGTGTGCGTCAATGTCCGCGGTACAACTGAGAACCGGGCGCTTGGTACTGTCCAGTTTTATTAAGCAGTTTCGCGTGCCGTGCGCCCTTATCTATAAAGAGTGAAACCGATTTGAGTGCTTTGGCATTATCTTTGATTTAACACGTGTTTCTGCATTTGGGCGATAGCTGAAAGCCAAAAGATCTGATTGAATACATTTCCTGCGCGGCCCACATCTCAGCCACAGGTTCAGCTGGCAACGGGCCCTAATCAACGCCAATCAGACAGGAATCTTGATTTATGAAAGCCGCAGATTAGATTACGTACGCCATTATAAGTACGTTAGTAAAGCCCGGTACAGTAGTTCACACATAAACTCAAGTGCAATAGACCACATACATATTTTATGGACCTTCGATGACTGTTCAGGCAAGTACATTAACCGCAGCTCAAACAAATATCGAACTGAAGGAAATATGTTATAAAGCACTTCAACAAAAACCAAAAAAAAAAACATTGAAAAAACCAATTATCATACTAAAGTGCTCTCGTCGGCAGTGCCCGACGAAAACATACCCTGAACCTAGCGCTGGGCGTTAGGAGAGGACACGCTTCTCTCGAGTCGGAGCTTCCTTAAACTAAAATTCGAGTTATGAAGAGTTGGAAAAAGGGAGAAGATATAATATTGTTAAGCTATTATCGGGAATATATTTCAAATATATGATCCAGTCCAGACCAGGATTCATCAGTTCACACAGGCAAAATCATGGCTAGATCAATTCACATCGAAACTCTGATCAGGAATATATATATATGCATATTGGGTTTAAAAATGCTACTTTCTCCCTGTAATTTGCATATTCTTCATTTGCATTGGGTTCAGGGTATAAATATAGTAAAAGATAGAATATCTATATTTTGTGTAGGGTAGCATAAAATTAATATGAAGATTCCTATAATATCTTAAACAATCAATTTATCGAAATTTTCTGAGCACGCCAAAATATAAATATTAATTCCATTAACTGTGGCTGATAAAGTTCGCCACCCATTGATCCCAATTGTTATGCCAAATGGACATAGCCTTTTGTTTCTCTTCCCCGGTTAGGGCGCTGTACATAAACGAGTTCATGGCCAGCTGCTTGAGCAGTCGCAGATTGCCCTGTCCATTGGCAATGCCCACAAATGCCACATAGAAATCATCAGTGAGCGGTGCCGAATTCCAGAAATATGGATAGTCCGAGCCAATGACTATTGGATAGCCAGCAGCAATCAGATACGCCGCCGGATGTTGACTAAAATCGTTCACATATTGCAGATAATAATTGGACAGTGGACACACCTCGGCGGCCACCTTCAGCATCCTGATGGCCTTCAACATTTCCGGATGCAAGGGTAAATTCAATGAGTTGCCCAATCGCTTGCTGCCCAGGAGCAATGCATCAATGATATTTGTATCAGGCGCAAGGATTGTTGAATTCATACAACGCGATTCTCCCGCATGGAAGTAAAAATCGATTTCCGAACTGATATGCAAGAGTTGCATTGAATTTCCAAGAGGCTCCATATTGCACTCATCTCCAAAGTTGATCAGATCGAAGCCGACGAAAAAGCTGGGAAATTTGGCCTAAGGACAAAGACAGTTCAATGGCAGCTCAAGAAATGTAAGTTCGGTGCGCCGAAGACTGGCAAAAAATGGTAATAAGCATTCTAAGAGCTAAGCTATACTTGATACATATTCAAACCATTTTTCTTCTAACAGCTAAGACAGCTCGCTTTTCTGCCTTTCGTTGCTAGACGCTTACAATTCTCAACAAGTTAAAGCTTGAAAGAGGGTATAAGAATCTTGCAAGCCTGCAACCAGATAGACAGTCGGACAAGACTCTATTGATGCTTCTGACACACGATCAGGCATGGAGAGCACATAGAACACCCTACCTTCAGAAGACGCGCATTTTCTATATAGGTGTCCATGGTGCTGTCATTGTAATCCCGCACTGGTGCGTAGATGAGCTTGATGCCAATGAAATCATCGTGAGTGGATCGGAATATGTTTGTAGCCGTAAGAAGTGAATAGGCCGTATCCCAAATGGTATAGTTAGTGCCAATCAAATCATACATCTGGGGGAGCAGGTGCCAGTTAGTTACGCACATAACAGGTGTAGAACGAATAACGGCCCCTAGCTACTCACAATTGGGAGCGAGGAGCGGAGCTCGACGTAACTGACGCCATCCGCATAGAAATCCTCGAGCATGCCAATCAAGAAGGTAGGCCATATGGGGCGATATGTGATCAAGCCGTGGATGAGACGATGGGCCCGTCTCATGTGATTGGCCAAGTCGGTGGAGTTCATGAAGCCGTGAGCATCAATGGACAGACTTTGGCGTAGCGTCTCGACATATGGAGTATCCATCTCCATTCGGACTCTGCTCATTTCCATCCAGATGCATTTGTAATTACCCCGCGGCTTGATTCTCGGACAGGTTTGCGAGAAGCGAAAGTCTTCAAAGGCACCATCGCGGCCCACACAGGTCCACAGATCTGAATAATGGGTTAGCTCAATGAGCAGATCCGTCTTGAACATGCCTGCGTCGTGCACGTGCAGCAGCCCGCCCTTGGGCATGCTGCGCAGCACACTATAGAGATCTGTCTCATTGAATTTGTACTTGGCTAGAAAATGTGGCCGGGGTTGATAATCGCTCCAGATGTGATGCAGTTCTTCGTCCACCTGCTTAATGGCCAGCAGACGCTCATTGGCAACTTCCTCAAGCGGGTTCAGCTTCATTTTGCCGCCCACGCGACGCCGCCGCTCCCGCATCACGAAGTCGTGACGCAACCTGGCGAATCGCTGCTCCGGCGTGCACGAGTAATAGTCAACGCTTAAATATACTGTCCATACCAGCGCCAGTATCATTATGCTGATCAGTATGATCAAGCTGATATGCCAGCAGATGTTGGCATATTTGGCAGTACGATTTCCATTCAAGTCGTCGCCATCTTCGCTGGATGTTGGCCGCGCGGGCGCATTGTCCGCACGCCGGATGGGATTGCGGTGCGGACATTTCGGAAAGCTGAGTTGCCATTTACCACTTCTGGTTGCCATTATCAAAATTTTGAAGTACCAAATTTTTCGAAAATTTTTTTAGAAACTTTACGTGCGACTTGTATGCTAAAAAGAAATCATGACTGGATCTGGGAATTCCAAATCGGACCCAGCTGATTGGAAAAGCAAAGTTTTATGTTTCGACTGGTTAGTCGGATAATCAATTTAAAAAGCAACCCAACAGCAATGAGACTATCTCGATCAGTGCACTTAAGTCTCTGTCTATCTTCTAGGCCTTCGCCTTGGCGTCATTGCCATGGTTGCCATATGTTCGCACATATTTATCATGTGGCAACTTCTGCCGCTCTTTAAAAATAACCCAAACACCCGGCGAGCGATAAAAGGCAATTGAAGTGCGATGGCCTTCGCTTGAAGTAAAAAACAAGAGTTCTACAAATGGGAGTGCCTGACTAAAAAATACCCTGAACCCAGCTCCGACTATTTTTCAATTTAGGGGCTGGGATGGGGAAAGTGAAATATTCTTCATAAATATCCATAAATTTCAAGGTATATATCATTTTTCTTGCTCCTTCTTTTGCCTGTTAGATACACTTGCACAAAACTATTACACCCTTTGTACCCATCATCTTTGAGTACAGGGTATGTAAACAACTCGAGGAGCGGACTTTGGGCGAGCGTGTGCCTGCCAGGGGTTGCATTTATTTTCGTCACGTCAGCAGCACCACTGCGCCCACCACCAACACCACCAACAGCGGCACAGTGGTGAGTGTGCGTTGATTTAATGATTGAAAATATCTTTATCTGAGTATGTATGTATAAATAAAGTTTTTAAGATACGTCTTTTTGCTGCTGAAAACCAGTGCAGCTTGATTATAATAATAAAGCAAAGTTTTAATAAATGTGCTAAGCAAAAAAATAATAAATACTAAGCAAAAGAGAACCCGCTCGAATTGTACAACTATTGCACGATCTTGTTTCGAACTAAGGCTTGAAAATCTTCAATGTATTTCAATCTCAAATTAACATAGACACGATTGCATACAAATTTCCATATAAGATAGTTGGATGTGTATATATAAATTCCACATGTCCCATAAATTTCATAAAGGATATTTTATTATTAAAACGCGCAAGCTAATCATTCATAAAAATAAAACCGCGCTCACTGTTCGATCTGCCGCTTGCAGCAAATGCTCTGTGTGTGAGTTGTTGGTGGTGTCGATTTCGAATGCGACGCATGCCACACAGCTGAAGTCGCAAGCGGTTCTTAGCAGCTGACTGGGACTGTGATTCAAAACGGGGGTTGCGCCCGGCACAAGTTGCATGCAGCAGCGGCGACAGCAAAGGCAACAGCAGCTCGTCAGTTGAAAGTGCGTACTTGTCGAGGCAAGACTTGGAAATGCAGTTAAGGCAACACGGTAAGCCAAACACACATCCTGTCCAGCCCAAAGCACAATTGAAGCCGTCTACTTCCGCCGCCGCAGCTACTGCCAGCTCGCTGGAGACGCTCAACGATGACTGCCTGCTGCTCATTTGCACACGGCTCGCAATTGGGGATCAGTTCGCGCTGCTGCAGCTGGGCGGCAGGCTGCGGCAGCTGGTGCTGGCGATTTGGCGGCGCAAATACGCCAGCGCATTCGATTGGCAGCGTGAGCCGCAATTAAAATGCCTAAGCGCCCGCGAGCAGAGCCAGCTGCTGGGGCACATGAGCCGGCTGACACGGGCGCTGCTTAATCTCAGCGTGGGCGAGCACTTGCCGGCCTGGCTGAGTGGCAGCTCGCAACGGAAACGGAAGCGGAAGCGCATACGCATGCCACACATGCAAAGGCTTAGCTTTAGGGCATGCAACTCGGCAGCGCTGCTGCGGCAACTGCCTCGAATTTGCGAAAACCTTGGCCAGCTGCAGCTGGGTGCCTTTGACAGGCTGACGCCCGCGGAACTCTCCACGCTCTTTGCCCAGCTGCCACGTCTGACTTTGTTTGAGCTGCTGCCAGGCAGCATCTGTGGCGCTCCGGCAGCAGCCTTGGCCAACATTGAATATTGCCAAACGTTCCAAACGCTGAAATTGCCGGCGTGCGCGTTGCGGGCGGCGGGCAAGCGAATTGCACTCATGCCGCAGCTGCGCCAATTGACAGGCTTCCTCTGCTCCAGCACCTGCCGCTGCAGCGGCGACATGGACGACGACAAAGCGCAGGCAAATTCTGGCACCGTGGCCACAGCGACCATATCCGCTTGCCTGACGGCTCTGAGCGTTGGCAAAGGTGGTGCTGGTGGTGTCGCCTGTCAAATTGTGGGGCTGCATTTGCAATGCCAACTCGATGCCAGCCTGCCGCGACTCCTGGCCAGCCACCTGGATGTGGTGCGGCTGGAACGCTTCGCTTGGCACTCGCAGCTGATGGTGCACTATGATGCCACAGATGGCAGCATCAAGTGGCTGCCGCAGGCGCCGCAGGTGCCACCCGCTATGCTTCGCTTTATTGTCAGTCAGGCGGCGAGCTTGCGTGAACTGGATTTCATGCGTAATGTGCATGCCACGCCCACATTTCTTAAACAACTTACCGAACAGTTGGGGCCACCCAGAGAGCTGCTGGCCGTGTGGCATGATGCCTGCCCCAGGGCCCGGATGTCAGGCGAGGAAACGGATATGGACAGCAGCAGAAACGACTTGGCATTTGTGGAGTTGGAATTGAAACAGTTGGCTAATGAAAAGGCGAACTGTTGACATGCACAAGGGGATCCAATGTAGGACATCTGAAGGGTATTATTGTAAGACTATATAGACTATAGTCAAGAATATATTGAGATATTAAACTAAGAGAAGAGGAAATTGTGGATGATTTTTGATTTTAATACAAGTTACAGGGTATATGCAAGTTGAATACATGATTATTGCTATAAATTAGTTGCAGAATAAAGATAATCTTCGTATTTTATAAGTTAGCTTAGAAAAGCTGCGACTATAAAATACCCTGTATGAAGTTGATAAGCTCAGACCAGAATTGGTTATCAAATCAAATCAAAGTAAAATTTGGTTTAGTTAACTTTTCTCAAATGTAGTTAGCTTTGATTCTTGTGTTTTCTAGTCGCCCATTTCTTAAGTTATTTAGTTTTAATATCGAAATCCATAAATTTAATGTAAATTTTGATAAAGATGCCAAACCATTTTTAGCTCAATTAGACTGTTAAATTTTGCGTTCAAACTTTGCAGGGAAGGGTCGCAGCGCATTTTAAATCTATATTTTGATCGACGCGTGCCGGTAAAATAGATCGCATGTAAGTATTGCCCGAAGAGAATGCATCTGTAACTGCAATCTTTAACGCCAATGTGTAAGACATGCCAATCTCTTCCCATGGACCCTGTTAGAAACTCTGTGCTGCTGACCGATGAGCTCTACATTGCTTTGAGTCGATTCCTAAGGAACCAGCGGGCCGTGTGGCCACACTGCTCTGAAAGTGACTCCGATGAGACGGTCGGCGCAGCATACGTAAGAGACATTTGCCACCCAAACTATCGACCTAAAATGCGTCCGAATAAACCTCAAGATGCAAGCGAACCAGCGAAACGTAAGCCGACGCCGAACAATGTCCAGGATGTGCCAGCGCCGCAATTGGTAGGTGTTTAGCCTAGAATACTAAATGATTCTCTCTTTCTCTCTTTCTCTCTCTCTCTCTCTCTTTGTTCGTTTCAAGCAGCCCTATCAGCAGGAGTTTTGGAATGCAGTGCAGCCTCAGACGTCCAGCATAGTTCGATCGAACGATCGTCGCGCTCGTTCCTTGAGCGCTCCGGCCTCTCAAACGGAATCTCACCGCGAGTGCCTAAGAGGCATGGATGATTTTGTGAGTAACGATAATTTAAATCGAAAGTTCGTGCAGCAGGCAAGAGTTAATCGAACATCTTTGACTATAGTGCGCCAGTTCAATAAATAAGCCGAATAATTACCTCGGCTTACGACCAACTAGTACCTCGGTAAGCCACTTGCAGTACTTATATTGATCATATTATACATTACAATGTAATCTAATCTCTTGCAGAGACAGCCAGTACAGCCAACGCCAATAATAATACCATCTAGGGATTGCTCAGCGGTAAGTCCTTCAAATTTTAAGTATATAGGTTTTGCAGCTTGAAGCGTTGACACAGACATACAGATCGACTAAGGTCGACGTCCTGCCCAAGAACATATATCCTTTACATACATTTCCAAAAAAGTATTTCTAGCTCTAGCTTAGCATTCAAAAGACCCGCTCAAGAGTCAGCCTAGTCTTCCATTAAAGCATTTACAATGCATTTTCCTTATGCCTAATGCCTTTTGTTTCCCCACAGTGTCCCAATAGGCCTGGCAGCAGCAATGGCTATACGGTGGCCAGCAATGCGAATGCCTACGATCTGATGCGGTCACAATCGACAAATCAATCGAGTGACAACGTCCTTGACCTGAGCTATGATAAATGGCTGCAACAGCAAAATCAGAGGCAGCAGCAGCAACCGAGCTATATGACTTGGCAAAGGAACGATCAGAGCTTGGATAATTTTGTGAGTACCTCTGCAAAAACTTGACTGCTAACGACAACCCTGATGGCTTGGGCGCATCCTTTGATTAGGAGCCTGCTCTGAATAGCACCATGATTGCCAGCACTGCGCCCGCTCAGCATACGTGCTGCGGAAAGGTGCGGCAACAGAAGCAGCAACAGCAGCAGCAACTGCAGCAGCAGCAGCCTCAACAGCAGCAGCCTCAACAACTGCAACAGCAGCAGCGGATAGCAACATGTAACTGTAGCTGTTCCGCACCGGTATTTGATCCGAATCAGGATCAATTGTATTCCCCATGTTGCATGAAACAAAGGGTAAGCTCAAGTCGATTTTTGCCTAGATAACAGCACAAAATTCATTATTCTTTACTCTCTTTGTACTTTCCAATCAAGCAACCGTCTTCAGCTCCCACCCAAGTACAATACCCGAGCCAGCAGCCGGCTTCAGCCCCCAGCCAGGCGCAATATCCCTCCCAGCAAAGGCCAGCAACACCTATGGAGATGCAGCGTCAGCAGGTACAGGTAAGCACAGGTATCTAATCTAAGTATCGACCTCTTATTAGCATCGAATCACAATAAAAGCAGCGTGAAATGCTCGAGCCGTACGACAATACGACCTATATGCAAATGCCCCCGGCACAGCCACAGAGGCCGTCCTGCTTGAGGCCCAGTGTTCAGCAGCCAAGCAATGTGAGTAAAAGCAAGAAAAACTATTTTCGGCATGCCGAATATTTAATTCCCTTGCAGTTACATAAAGCTTTTAGTTTGCGAGCTGAGTAAATTCATCTTGAAAAAAAGTTAAAGCAAAGTTTTCCATACAAAAACTCGTTGTCCTATAGAGAGCTGATAATATAATAGTCCAATATTGATAGTATTTTGTTCCGCGATAAGATACCTTGAAATACAAGAACTTGTTCATGGAAGAATTATATTTTATATATACAACAAATTTATATAATATACCGATATAGATACGATGTTGCTTATGTGTAAAAAGTATAGTTAAGGCAACAAATGCCGAGTTTGGTCAAGAAACACAAAAATGTTTTGCAAGCAATGTTTACCCGAACCGGGCTAACATATTCTGATAAAGATACATGAACACTATTTTCGACCCTATTTGGCCGCTATATAATTTAGATAGATTAATTAGATAGATTCCATCCAACTTCAAATATGCCACAGGTCACATTCCGCGATCAATATATGAATGCTTCGGCTGCGGGTAGAAGCCAACCGAGTGGGAATGTTGCCAGCGATAGTTGGCCGAGCACAAGCCACAGTACTTCCAATCCGCCGACCGTGAACCCGCTTCACTCGCCCAGCTGCTGTATGCCGAGCCAGGCAACCACATCTCGATTAATGCCATTTAAAGATATTTCTACGCGTAAGTGTGCGCTGTCTATATATGAGTTGATCGGCTCTCAAAGGCCCAATCACCCACAGCTGAGGAGCGTTATATACACCGCACCAATACGCTCTTCTTCAACGCATTGGTCATGGACCAAAGCTGCCCGGGCATTATACAGAGCTCCCTTGATGGCCATGAGGACTTTAATGCGTACGCCTTCGACATTGCATTTGCCGGCAGCATACCAGAAAAGCCATACCCCATCGATCCCATAACCATGCTGGAAGCCATAAAATTGCGCATCGATTATGAGCGAGAGGAGATTCGAAAGAAGTGTCCGTTTAATGCGAAAATGAATGCCAAGCGGGATGGAGATTCGGATAGTCTATCGGAAGCAAGGGGTCAGGAAAAAGAAAGGGCACGGTATTATTCTGGTTCAACCATGTGGAAAAGGCAAAAGAAGTCCGGAGACTCGAAAACCGGAAAGTCATCTATGTCCCACGAGATAAGCGACATCGATAGACATTTCGCCTCCAAGAACAAGACGCAGGTAAACGACGGTGTGCTTGCGTTTCTGAAGGCCGAACATTTTTATAAAAATGGACCCACGCCCACGGTTAGTTTTGTATATAATATAATATAACTATATCGGCATCTGATCCATATTATATATATATATATGCATATACCCCTCTGCAGTACAATCAGATTTCGGCCGATATCCATTCACATGAATCCAACTTTTTTGGCTTGCCCATCAAAATGAAGATCTACACCGGAACGACATGGCCCACTGAATAGCTCACCTGATGACCCCTACATGGAATCGCATTATGGTATCAACGTTTTAGGGAATTGAACTTTTCGAGATATTATTCACAAAAATAAATGTGGTGTTTATAATAAATGTAGAGTTAATTATATAACGTCCAATCTAAGTGGTCACAATGAACTTTAAAAATGATTTTGAAGCCGATTGGATGGACAGTTGTGGGTATTATTCTCAAAGTTGCTGAAATACCTATTTTACAAGTTTTTATCTATAAAAGATCTACGATATTGAAAGTGAGTTAAAAGTCGATTGGATGCAACTTAAAGCTTCCCCCGACAAGTAAGAGACAAAAGATCTTTGCAAATGATTGTGAAGCCCATCGGATGGCTAATTTCCGCCAATTTACCACAGTTGTGGTTGGATTTTCGAAATCGCTGGAAAATAAGTTTGAAGCAAATCGAACAAAGCTTGAAACATCTTCGATCGCATTTTTCACGGAAGTAGCTGAGATTCTACGAAAGGCGTTAAGTGCGTGTCAAACGATATTTCATGTTTGGAAATAAATTTGAGCGCGAAATATTACGTACCAAATCTTCTAACCTAGCTATTTTTACTGACAGAAACATAAATCAGCGAAATATAAATAATCATGTACTAGTTACAGGTCGTAAATTTTTATTTTGTACATTAGTTATTGTAGTTTATTAATTTTGATGACTGTGAAAGTTGTGCACATGCCTCAGCCCCACCCATTAAATAGTCTAATTTTAATTTTCATTATTTTTTCTCATTGGAATATACTTATTTCTGTATCTGGAATATTTGTTGGCCTGTGAAATATGATTTTCAATCATTTGAAATTCATTATTTTATTTACGACTTTTATTTTTATAATCCACAACAAAAACTGTGAACAATAGAAATAATTATCGACTGCAATTTATCAACAATTTGCGTAATATGTATGAAACCATAAAAAGTTAACTTGGCAAGCATTAGGGGTATTCCTGTGCGCATAATATATGTACGTAAATAATTAATTGTATCACAAGCATCGGGAGGCATTTGTGCATTTCCCTTCCTAAATCCGGTCAAAAATATCATATCAATCCTTCCACGTTAAGAATAGTTAGTAAGAAAAAAGTTGAATAAAACCCTGTTTTGGTATTATTCGCACGGCTCTTAAAACATGTTTGAATATTTACATATAAATTAATTGAAGACCTACTTTGTACTTTCCTCCTAGATGAAAATTAAGTAACATAATCGGAAGTTATTAATTCAGTTATATGTGTGCATATGTGTGTACCTATGTTCTGCATGCGTGTGCGTGTGTGTTTGCGTGTGTGTATGTATGTATATACACACGAATGTTTATATATGCATATAAAAACATTTTCCTACCAAACGCAGACCCATGTTACTTGCAACAATGCTGCACATTAAATGAAGCCCTCCTCCTCGATTCTCATAAATGCTAGTAAGCCCTGCAGGTTTTCATGCTTTGACCAAGTGTTTGTAGTTAGTTTGCATGTAAGTATGTAACTATTTAAGTAAGTATGTATGTCTGAATGTATGTATGTATGTATGTGTGTATGTATGTATGTATGTATGTATGTATGTATGTGTGTGTATGTATGTATGTATGTATGTATGTATGTATGTATGTATGTATGTATGTATGTATGTATGTATGTATGTGTGTATGTATGTATGTGTGTATGTATGTTTGCATGTATGTATGTATGTATGTATTTATGTGTGTACGTATGTATGGATGTATGTATGTATGTATGTATGTACGTATGTATGCACGTTTGTTTTTATGTGTGTATGTATGTAACGCAGACTTACGCCACAGAATAAAAACTTGCAAATTGAACTACAGAACATATAATGATTAAATTTAAAAGTGTCCGCTCATATTTTTATTCTAATTTACTTTGCACTTTCAGGTATGTGTCTCCCTCCTACCAATAGATGGCAATAAAATAAACAACGTTCGTATGTGAATTCTCAGGTAATTATACATACTTATAATTCATCATATATAAATAAGAACTAAGCAATTCAGAGCTGAGCAAGGGCTTTCAACTGGTAAAATGTATGCTAGTTGGGAATATAAGTGTGCTAAGCTCTCTCTGAATCATTTTATGATTGCAGGGTGTTAATATCGAATAACGTGTGATAAGAAAATAAAAAGAAATGATGATAGGGCAAGGCGTAGAAGCAAGAGTCAAAGAGAACAAGGCTGACGGCTGAGCGGGCGATAAAACAAAGTGGAACAAATCTCAACTCGTATATGTTTGTCTGAATGACATATATACAATGTTGCAGTATAAGAGCATAGAATGGAACATCGTTTTGATGTCTCCTCTTCCCCTCTCCTTCTCTCTCTCTCTCTCTCCCCTTGGGCTAATGAACTCTGCAGAGCGTGTTGCGTCGCGTGGTTGACAACAAAACTGAACCAAATTGAAAGCAAAACCGAAAGCAAATATAAATATAAATATAAATACAAATCAGCTGGTCGCCAGTCGCTGGACTGGGCCACTCGCAACTGTGCAAATACGTAATATCCAACTCAAAAGGTGTCGGCGGCGATGCCAATTTTCTCTTCTTCTGCCAATTGGCAGCACAACAAGGTGTATCACAGCTTAAAGCCAAATTGGCTTTTAATTTGCATGCGCAGTTTTTGTGTGGAATTTAAGTGCTTGAATATTTTTAGCTGACTAGGCATCGAGCGCTTATTTATATTAAATAACAATAAGCCAACAAAAACTGCATTAATTAGAGTTTTTAATAATAGTTTTTCGGTGTAAAAGCAAATTTAATTCAATTTATGTTGCCTTTTTTAGGCATTCAATAAAAAAATGGCTTGTGTGCTTATGCATTGTTTAATAATCCAGTTAATGCCGCAAATATTTGATAAGCCTCTCAAAAGCGCACTTTAATACAGCAAATTGAATTTATTTGTTTATCAGAATGAATTAATGTATGTAAATTATGCTTGTTTTGTCATATTCACTGTGTTTTTTTTTTACCACTTGGTGTCGGGCGTCAATTTCGTTGCAAAGGGTGAAATTCGTTGCGAGGTTCTCGGACGCGATCTGCACGCCAAACACGCGTCTCAAAGACTGATCAGTCGGCGCCGACATTTCCACGAGCGAACCACAACTCGAACCCGATTCCGATTCCGTTTCTGATTCTGATTCCGCTTCCACGCGCTCAGCACGGTGTGCGGTGTGTGTGCGGGGGGAACGCGCAGCATGGAACAGGAAACCTTAATGATCGCAAAGTAAACAACAAAAGTACTTTTTCTTCTTTTTGTTTGTTTGTCAAAAATGATATAACGAAAGTACTTCACAGCCGGGCTGTAGGTAATGACACTCTCTGTAAGCGGGGCACGTTGTCGTTCTGGAGAGCGCGAGAGCGCAGACGAGAGCCGAACTGAGAGAGCGCCTTGTCACGGCGCGTCACTTTCCCTTTTGTATTTTCAATGTTAACGTTTTTTTTTTCTCTATAAAGATAATGACAGCACAGTGCCAAGTGCCCAATTTGGTTGTGCCCGCACACTTGTCAACAAGCTCATCCGTCAGCAGATAAAATTCAAGAGTTTTTATACCCTGTGCAAAATGTAAATGTATGTAACAGGCAGAAGGAAGCTTCTCCGACCCCATAAGGTATATATATTCTTGATCAGCTAAGTCGATCTAGCCATGTGCGTCTGTCTGTCCGTCCCTCAGTCCGTATGTATGGATCAAGGATCTCAAAACCTATAAGAGCTAGAGACTACTAGCTGTAGGTCCTCCTAGTGCCTACGCAGATCGAGTTTGTTTCCGATAGTCGATAACTTGCCCGTTACCAAGCAATCCATAAAAATCGATATCGATATCGAAATCGGGTTCTTCTAGAATAGTATATAGTATATCTTCATTTGGTGTTGTAAGAGAAGGGTTCAGGGTATTCCCTAGTCTTTGTACTCACGACTAGAACTTCTTGCTTGCTTCGTATTCAGTTTTATAACTGCGCAGGTTTCTTTTGATTTCCAGCTATTTTTATGATTATCAATATTTCACGTCTCGCATATGCCAAGCAATTATCTTTATAAACGATCTTGCACTTGAAACGATTGTTCAATAAGTTCTTGGAGAAATGTTGTTCTTATTTTAGCTTTCTTTCTGTTTGCCTTCGATTTATGCCAAAAATAGCAATCATTTAATGCGTTAATTATTGCATCACGATTATTTATCTTGTTGCTTTCTGAGATGTGTAAACACATTTCGTTTGCGAACTGGCCACGTACGCGAATTTAGAAATTTTCGAATGTTGAAAGTGTCTAAAAAAAAAAGATTGAAGAAAATTAAAGTGCGTCAGTCCATATGCCACACACGAAGCAACGACAGAATGTTTCTAAACATTTTTCAGAATTCTTCCAGACCAATAAAAAGTATTTTTTTTATTGATATACACTTGAAATAATATTTTTTTATTCTGTGCGAAAGTTGAATACTTTTTATATATAAATTTTGACCATTTTCGAGCAGCTAGAGGGAAAGATACCTAATGGCCATGGGGGCTGGATTAGCTGGAGAATGCATGATAAATGCACAAGATGGCAGTTAAATTGCTAAAAGACAATGCAAACATTTTTAATATTCAGCTGCACAGACACTGGAAAGCGTTTCGTGCGCAAAAACAAAGTCATAAATAAATTTACAACAGCATTGCATGCAAATTTTCAAGGCAAATGCCTCTGGCTGCTCTCACGCCTGCATATGGAGGGCACCCTGTACGGGGCACCCTGTGTAACCTGTACCCAGCAGCGGGTCATAGGCAAGGCCCAAAGTAATATTAGAGTGCATGCATGTATGCATGTGTGTGTGTGTGTGTGTGTGTGTGCCAGGATTAGACAGACTTAAATGAATTTATGGCATGTGCTAATCCAAAGGGTTTTCCACATTGCCAACGAAAGGCTGCGAGGGGCTTGAGCATTACATATGTATGTAAGACCAGGAGAAGATTAAAGTGCAAAATACTTAGAATAGAAAATTACTAATTTATACTAAGAATATGCAAAAACAAATTCTATTTTATTACTCACACTAATAATGCACAAAACTAAATATTACCTCTTGTTATTACAATGTACATATATATGCATGCATATATATTTTTTTTTTGCAAAGGTATAAAGTAAAGTCTATATTTATTTGTATAATCAATAGACACATTTGTTGAAAACATTTGTAATTTTTATGGAAGAGTATAATCATCTCAACATGCGAATATCATTAGTAGCTGGACAATATATATATATACATATTCAATTCAATTTCCCCACATATATATTTTTATAATCAAAAGATATATCAAAGTCTAACATGAACTTTGGAAGAGATTAACAAGAATTTATCAAACTATATTTCTATAATCAAAAGACATATTTGTTGAGAAAACTTCAATGTCTTTGGGAAGAGTAAAGGACGTTTTTTTTTCCTCTAAATAGCTCAACACACAAGTTACCTTAGAAACTGGGCCATATATATTTCAGTATTTTATGCGCTCATAAATTCAAATTCAATTAAGGTGAAACATTGTAAATGCAATTTCACAAAAAGATATTAAAAAGATATATTTCTATATAGTTTATGGCGTCGGAGACATAGTATAATACCCTATACTAGAGTACAATGAAGGTATCCATTCATTTGAAAAGTACTAGAAAATATCTAGTATCTACATATATCTGCACCTATTTAAGTACCAAGTGCTCCCTTGTTGAAGAGTGTAAAAGGAAGTGTGAGTAGCATAAAATGTGAGATTATTTATTTGAATCGACTTATTTGCCATATTTATTTTCATTGATTGCAATATCTTTCTTATAAAACGTGGGCCGGGGATATTTCAGATCGCCTCACATTAGCATTATTTACATTTAAATATTTTTGCAAAATTGCAAATATTTCAGCAAGCATTTTGTTTATATTTAGCTGCCCGTTGTTCACAGTTTATATTGCAATGAAATCTTAAGTACACACTTGGGCCTGCAACCACCTGAGCAGTTGGCCTTAGATGTGAGCGCGTGTCAAAATTTATGGTAAGAGCATTAACTATTATAGCCATGCACGTTTCTAAGCCCATGACTAAGCCCATATCAAGGCCCCACAAACAACAGAGTCGAACGTATTATATCAATTATTTCACCCCTTCGCTGAGCTGTCGAGATGCAAATGCAGCCAATAGATACTTTCCCCAAAATGTTTACGCAACTAATTTTAAGCGCCTAACGTGCAGCAGACGCAAAGTTCGGTGAGTCGCATAAACAAGCGTTGCAAATACCCAAAATTGTTGGCTATACAATTAGTGCACGCAGCGTGAAGCAGTTGGGCAAGGGCTGAGGGACGGAGGGACTGAGGGACTGCGGGACTGAGGGACTGAGGGACTGAGAGGGGGTTGTATTGATGAAAAGCAGCAAAATTCCAATTTGTAAATTTTGTGGCACTGGCTTCCTTTTAGCCAACATAACCCCACGCTTACGCTCGACTTTAGCCTTCTTTCCGTGTGCATTTGGCTATTTAGCAGCAAATGAAGGGCGGAGGGGGCTGGCATTAGATGCCACGCCCACGTTGTGTGCAGTGTCAGGAACAGGGCAGCGAGCGCAAGTTGATTATGCGTTGTTTTGCCACTTAATGTAATGAAATATGCATAATGCCATTAGGCAGCGACAGGCAGCGTGTGGGCGTGGCTTAAATACCATAGCAACATGATAACAATACGCATACGCCGCGTGTGCACGCATTTCACCAGCCGCACAACAACAACAGCAACAATGAGAGAAAGACTGTGCGGCACAGCTCATGAATTGCAACTCCGTGCTGCACGATTTAAAGTTGTATTTAACCATATCTTAAATAAATATTGTTGCAACAGCAGCTTGCATATTACTTTTATGTTTTGTGTTCTTTCATTTGTTGTTTATTTACACTTTTGGTTTACTTTGCTTTGGTTTGCTCGAGCAGAACCTGATCGATATGAAAAGTTTTTGACTGTAATTTTGTTGGCTTTGCCAGCTGCAATTTGAATTTTATAATTTGCTGTAAGACTTGCCTGACTTGAGCTTCTGCTGGAGTTTTGTGAGTTTTACTCGACTGACTGCTGCAAAAAGTCTGTGAAAACTTGCCAAGAACAAAAAGACGCTTGTTGAGATTGGGCTTAACTTAAATGTTGCTGCTGCACTAGCCATAAAGCAGAATAGAAATTGATATATTTAAGATTCATTTTGAAATTAATCATTTTAATTATTATAGTATGATAGTTGTAAAGACTAGCTAGGCTTGAACTGATTGAAAATCGTTGCAGATAAATTAGACTACATATTTTAGTCACAGTTTATCATTTCATTTAACACTTGCATATTGCCGGGCGTGCCAGTATGGTGTTGCGACACTTCATAAAATTGAACACGTTAAGCTGTTAAATAAATATATGCATGTTTTCGTGCCTAATGAGCTGCATGCGACAAATTGAAGGCACACACACTTCGATATTTGGGAAAGCCAATTAGCATGCAAAACAAGTTGCAGCTATAAATGCACAACTTACACACACACACAAACACACACACAAGGCACGAAACAAGCAAATGCATTGCATTTATGGGAAAATGCATAAATATTGTCACACACACACGCACACACAGACACAGATGTCTATATGTGTTTTGCATATTGGCGCTTCTTATTTAGAGAGAACAACAAAAGTGAGGCTGCAACGCGACGCAGCGCTGGCGGCAGCTGCGCTACTCGCGGCACCAAATGTATGCAACATTATGCGGCATGTGTGCTAAACAGTCATGAATTTCAAGCAGACGCCGCAAACAAACCGTGCAACCAACCAACACACACACACATACATACACACACCTCGCATATATCTTTCCCGCTTGCACATTCTTTGCATGCGTAATGGATTCAGTCGCCTCAGAGACTTTCCGTTTGACTCTTGGCATAAAAACGACCGCGAAAATTGTGAAAAGCAGCGAACTGTGCTCAATTCCCCAGCATTTCCGCGTGCACTTCCTCTTTTCATTTGCATACAAACACACACACACACACGCACACGCACGCACATCCATCGAGCACACACATAGATCATGCTCGGGTAATTTGCATGGCATTCGCAAATGCAAATTGCATGCAACTCCGCAGCTGCAGCTGGCCCCAAAATGCACCAATAAGCATGCTAAACAATTGCACCTCCCCCCTCTCCTGATACTCCCCTTGAATGGGCATGTCGCAAGCCAGACATTCATCAATTGCCCATTGATTTGTCATCGGCAACCGACAACCAACAGCCAAAGGTATTCATTTCCCCTTGCCAGACCCTTTGATGGAAATTGAGATGGTAAACATCAATTGATTGCAACTCCATACAACTGTCTGTGTGCCAGTTAGTCATTTGTGTTTCACTGTATCACCCATTGTATGTCCTCGTCAATGGCCGCCAGCGTCAGCTATGGCAATCTATTATTATAATAATAATAATGGTAAACTGATATGTCTATTCAAAAATATTTGCCCAATTGGCAATCAATTAGCGTTAATTAAAGGGCTCTAGCACGCACGTCTAGTACTAGCCTGCGACTTGTTAAACAGGATTTCGATATCGATTGCTTGGAAACGGGGAAAGTTATTGAATATCGGAAACAAACTCGATCTGCGTAGGCACTAGGAGGAGCTACAGCTAGTAGTCTCTAGCTCTTATAGGTTCTGAGATCCTTGGGTTCATACATTCGGACAGACGGACAGACAGACTTACGGACGGACGGACAGACAGAGATATGGCTACATCGACTAAGCTATAGATGCTAATCAAGGTTATGTGTACTTTATGGGGTCGTAGATGCTTCCTTCTGCCTGTTACATACATATACATTTTGCACTAAAGCTTTCTACCCCTTTTACCCAAAATATCTTAACTAAAACAAACTATAACTAAAATGTGATGCATCTATTAATAATCTGTAAAAATCGGCTAATGCAAGGCAAACTAATTGGAGCATGCAAATTGGAAAGAACCGTAGAAAGAAGTGTGAATCTAAGCATTGCTCAGAGCTCAGCTTAATAGAAGATTTGAGTAAGCGATTGGCGCAATGAATAAATTTAGTTTAATTTATGTCAGAAGAAAACAAAAATCTGCATTGGCTATGCCAATTTTATGAAAAACACTTCAAATTAAATATATTTAAATGAATGCATTGGTTTGAGGTGGAAAACCATGAAGTGAACGCCATCAGCATGAAAGTCGCATCAGCTTTTTGAATTTTACGGTCTAGAAAAACTTATATGAATGCAGCTTAGGGTAAGAAGACAACGGCAACTTTTCTAGGCCGTCATATCCCATGTGCATCATCATACTTTTGGACTTTCCCAATTTTGCATGTCACTTGCACTAAAATGCAGCTTGAGTTCTCCTCAATCCTACTAGAAATACGCAACTCACTCGAACTTATAAAAAAAGTTGAGTTTAAGGATTCGCTGCAGTGACTGGCACAAAAAGGTTCCACATCGTAGATACCCATCAAATGGGGGCAAAAAAGCAAAAAAGTAGACGAAAATTAAACACTTGCCGGTCTGCAAATAATGAACGAGGTCTAATTGCGTGGCATGCGGCCACGCCCACATGCGCCCGTAGCTGTACATATAATTTACTATGAATAAGGCAGGCAAGCGTGACTGAGGCGCGCTTCTACTTCGCTGCATTCACCAACACACTCACACACACACCCTCTCACACACACACACAAATGCTCGCATATTCGCGAGGTGAAATTTTCGCATATGAGTTCATGCAGAAGCCCAGACATCGTGTATTTAGTTTAACAGCTTGCAAGCGACGACATGCGACACTGACACGACAAGTGTTAATGCGCCACGCCCAGCTGCCCCCAGCGCCCACACACCCCTGACACACACACATTTACACCAGCCGGCAACAACAAGTGCATTTTTGCTTTCTACAAATAAAATAAATGTTAAAATGTGAAGCCAAACTAACTGAAACTTTGGTAGCCAGTGCTGCAGCCAAATGCACTTCACACACATAGACACACATACGGCACACACACGGCACACATACGACACACACACGGCACACACACGGCACACACACTTCTGATGTGCACTTGAAAATCTCATTTCTTGCCATTTCTCTGCCGCTCCAGCCGCCGCCTGCAACTGCATAAAAAGTTTTTAATCAAATTTTTCAATTTAGTTTTGTGAGCTGTTAATTAAAAACGGCGAAAATTCTAACTGTGTGTTTGTGTGGGTGCGAGTGTGTGTGTGTTCGAGTGTGTGTGTGTGGGATATTTAGATTAGTTTGCGAGTTTAGCGCTTTTAGCCGACTAGCGGCCGCTCAAAGCGTTTCATTTAATTTCGCTTAGTTAACATAAGTTTTACGCATACGCCGTGTGACCGAGACAACATATTAAGTATACGCCGTGCGGGCCAGGCAACATATAACTATTTTCAATTTGCAACTTGATCTGTTGTCGAGACAAGAGAAATGGGTGTTAAGCTCGAATTGATGCTGCTCTTGGGTGCCGCTTTCTAATTAGCTGTTAATTTCTTGATGGCCGCACATAAAACTCGACCATGTGCTTGTGATTTATGGATAAGGCGCGATTATTCATTTAATTACCAGCCCGGATCTGTGTGTCTGCTTAGACAGAGAGAGAGAGAGAGAGAGCTTAGAACACATTAAATCACGCACGAGCGGCGCATGCGATGTCCCTGGTGATATATACCTGACTGCGATCACATTGGCTATTATGTGTGCTCCACTCCTGCGTCTGGACGGGCCCCGCCTTGCCACATGGCTGCCCAAATAGGGTGCGGCAGTTGTTTGTCTGTGCGGGGCCCATTGACTTGTAAATAAAAGTAATTTAATGCTAATTAAAAGCTCGTAGTTGGCCCAACGTGGCTAACACACAACGACAGCCAGCCGCAGCTCTGGGCGAATGGTAAGTTCTTTGTGAGCGTTGGCTTTTTTTTTTCTTGTATATTTGTGTCGGTTTACTCTTTTCGCTAATGGCTTTTAATTGGCCGAGTACTCGCGAGTACTCGCGTTGGTTATTTATAATAATCGCTATAATATGCACAAATTAATTCAATACGGCGCGAGTCGACGCCACTCTATATACCAATTAAGCAGCTTGAAAGCAACAGCAACAGCAACAATATAATCATAATAACAACAACAACAACAACAACACAACAACAATGGCTATAGAAAAGTCAAGCAAGCCACACCTAAAAGCATTCTACAATTTCTCGACACAAACTGCAAATTAAGTTGTAAAAACACTCGACGGCCATTGTTTCTATTATTTCCTTCATTTTTTGCCCTCTCTCTCACTCTCTCTCTAGCCCTCTCTCTCTCTCTGTAGCTCGGGGAGCTCGGGCTGGTCGCGTCTGGGGCAATAAAAGTGTTGCGGGTAAAAGTCATAAAAGCAAGTCCAGTGCCAGCACAAGAGAGCACAGAATGAAGACAATTGACAATGAAGCAAATGGCAGCCCAATGGGCAATCAAAAAAAAAAAGAGAAGAAGAAGCAGCAGCTGGCAGCAAGGGAAAAGTTCAAGTGAAGACCGGCAATGTGCAAATGAACTAAAAAGACAACTATATGTATATTCAGCTAGATAATATATAGGCAAATTTAATATAGTTAAGAATTTATCTTAGTGTAGACTCACATGATCTAAGGTTTTAAAGCTAGCTTAATGCATGCGGCAGCTAATGGGGCCAGTTGATACCCTAGAACGCGAACAATTGACAAGCGTAAAGAACTTAAGATGATGACAACACAAAACTAGTTTTTGTGCTACGAAAAGTTTGTTATCACAATGTGCTGCTAGACAAACAACAGGCTTTATTCTGAGAAAAGGAACGGAACGGGCAGGCGCTGCAGCGGGCAGGCGTGTTGGAACCAGTTGAAATATGCAAAGCACATGCCGAACAACGACGAGCAACGAGCAACGAGCATCGGGCCCAGGGAGCATTTACAATGCATATATTTAATGAAAGTACTCTGTGCCAAGAAACCGAACCAAGTAACCAAAATATAAGTATTAGAAGGCTGGCGCGGGGCGGAAAGTGTTGCATACTTTTGCGGGCAGCCCGGCAGCTGCTGGCTGCTGTTTGTTTTTGAGCTGCTTCGACAGCTCGTACAACTTTTTGAGCTGTAGTTGTACTATGTACTATTTTCTTTATGTTACCAAGATTGCCGAAAAACATTTGCCCAGCAACAACAACAACACAAACTATAACAACAACGACAACAACAACAAGAACTGCTCGCCGCAGTCGTTTGATGAAGTTGTTCAACGTCGTTGTTTTTGGTTTTTTTTGGCACAAGTTTTTATGCGCTTTGGTGCTTTGCTGTGGGCGTTGCCTGGTGTTAAGTTGCGTTTCGAGCAAATGAATTTAGAAGTCTTATTTAACAAGTTTCTTGGCCCGTTCTTTTTTTTCTTTGTAGGTCTTTTTAGTCATCGACAGCTGGCCAAAAGCCAGTTGCTTGTATTTGTTGCTGCCCCACTTGTTGTGGCAGCGGTTGCATGTTATGCCGTTTTATCGGAAAACTTGTGCAGAGCACTTGAAAATTTGTGAGCATAATAAGTCGCTTTTCGGCTACCAAAAACCACTTAGACTCCGTTGTACTTGCTGCTGCTGCTGTTGTTGTTGTTCTTATTGTTTTTTGCTGCTGGTCTGTTAAACTTGGATTATGCACAAGTGAATGCACACGCATTGGGCCAAATTTGAAGCTGATTTTGGGATTATATTAAGAGCTGATTAGGGCTTACAAAGCAGCTGGTAGCAAATGCCAAGATCCCCTTTCCACAAACACAAATCTTGTCAGTAGATTAAACAAATCGTAAAGACAACCTCCTAAGATTTTCATAATAAAGAAATTCTTGAGAAATTCTTTAATTTCTTACAAATCCTTAACGTAATAATTTACGAAATATGCTGCTCACATAATTTCGTAAGTTAATTTATTCCGCATGCTCATTTATTTAACTTATTATAAGCCACATTAGAGCTGTCAATATTATGGCCTAGAAGTAAGTACCTTAAACATAGGCAAAAATGCTTTGGGGCATGCAACATTTGCATGGCTTCGCGCTTGGACCACAGCGGAGTGCAAAGTAAAAGAAAAATATTCATAAATTTAGTTTTTTCTGTGCTGCTAATTAAAACAAGTCACGTACATTTTAAATTAAAAGCGGCTGGCGCAATGCAGCCCACATTTTCAGTGACCACAAAACTACGATGGCAAAGCAGCTTTGGCAGGCGCACTTTCACGGCCACACCCACGCCCACGCCCACTACACTCAAAGAAAGAAGGGCAGCAGTCACGCAGCTCAGGGCCTCAGGTTGGGCCTCGGCGGCAGTAACAATGTCACACGCCACTTTAATTATAAATGCCCCAATAATTGAACTGTAAAACGTGGCCAAATTTTAGTCCTTGTGCCAATCCAAGGCCAGCTATCGACAGCCGGACAGCCGGACAGCTGGAGAGCCAGACAGCCGGACAGCCGGATAGCCGACACGTTCAATTTCTAATGTGACACGCAGGCAGCTTAACAAGAGCTGAGACAGCTGGAACTGCTGTAGCCCTTAGGTATAATGATGCCGAAACTATCAGCCCGACACTTCCGGGACAAAACATGTGTAATTATGGCCAGGCTATCGGATTTGAATTGAGTTTCGTCCTTAACATAATGAGCTGTCTGTGCGGTTGGCCAAGGTGAGTTGGTGAAAGGCGTTTGGTCATCCTGGCAGCTCACGATGCGTGTGTTTGCCAGCCACAAACTGCAAGTTTACAAGCTCAACCGCATCTATTTCCAGCTCCATGTGCAGCCGCAGACCACTGAAAGCTGTGCTTTATGCGTGTTTCCACAGAGACTTGATAACTAGAAAGAAAGGAAAAGAGCGGCAAACCGAATATTAAATGCCCTCGTGGACATGTGGCTCAGTTCGCACATGCTGACACTTAGGCCAGTCGGAAAATAGAAAATGTAAAATTAAACTATATAATTGCCTTAGTTACATATTTATCGACTTCATTTTTACAGGCACTTGGCAGACAAACTTTAACACATTCCATATTCATAATGGCGTAAAGTTTAAATCAATTAGAAAATTTCCTTTTCCGTGCTGTGAACTTTCGCCTCGGCGTTTCCTTTTGAGCGGACAAACAAAAACTCGTTCCCTTTGTGCAACTAACTTCTTGTTTATTCATTGAATTTTGTGCTTCAATTAAAAAGCCATTAGAACAGGCGCACACCCACTCACACACATACCCACAAGCACACACGCAGGCACAAAGGCCACGTTTCAATGCCGTTGTCCTGACAACTTGGCCGACAAACAAACAAACAAACTGTAAACAGGACTCTCACCTACACCCGACAATCCACAATCAATATTATTATCCTTTTGGCTGTCAAAAGCACAGCAATAACAAAGGGCATTTGCATGCAAGGTTTTTTACTGGGCCATAGTCGAAGTTGTTGTTGTTGTTGTTGTTTTTGTTTCTGTTCTGGCTTCGCCTTTGCCTTTGCCTTTGACCTTTCTCCTGTCTGGGCCTAATTTATATTTAATGCCAACAGGCAGCCAGCTTTCTTAAGCAGCTGCAGACTGCGAATTGGGCTCAAGGTGCCAGACGGTTCGGCCTGTTGTTCTTATTTATATTTAATTCCTTCCGGCTAATTGGCAACAGATAGCAACAAGCAATTCAAGGATATGTTTGTTATGCACATTTTAAATGGAACAACATATTGTATTATGCAAGCCCAACAGGCATTTGTCGGCGATTCGACACATATCTTACAATATCTTTCATTAGAACAACTCAATTTATTTTCAACTATAATTTAGTTTAAAACAACAAACAATTTTTAATTACAATTTGTTTCATTTCAGGTTTCTGGCTGCCTGCCGCTGGTAAGTAAAGGATTGAAGCTCCTGATCATCAGGCTTGATACTGAGGCATTTGGTAAGAGAAAGCTTCAAGTAAATGCTTATGAATATATATTTGGCTTAAGGCTCTCTACTTCTACCTCTACTTTAAATCAAATGTTCTTAATTACGTTCAAGTTAAGTTAAGTTCAGTTTAAGTTATCAAGAACAAGATAATTTGCCATACTAAATCGTGTTATAGGCTAAGAACACTTTCTAAAATATGCTTCAAAGTATCCAAAACACATTTGCATAAGCCAAGCCATTTTTAAAATGAATATTTGTTTCAGTTCAGGTTTCAAATGTCACACTTCCTGTTTCCTGTTCCGTTTTCGATTGCTGGCAAATTACAAATCTACATATTTTCAGCCATGTTATTTGGAGCATTCGATAAAAGTTAGTTTGTTTGGGGACATACACTCGGCTTATGGCTGCCTCATCTATTTCAGCTATTTCTGCATTTGAGGCTCTTCAATTTCAGCCTACAAATAACAATGAATACAATCGAAATTCCACAAGTTGGTGAGCTGCTTGTAAGTAGTTTATTATAATGCGACTTGTAATGCATAAGCAGCTTTAATGCAAATGCACACAAATTTGACGCAATGAGGCAGACAGCCGCAACAACAACAACAACAACAACAATTGTCCTTACATCCTGTTGTATTTTCGCCTGCGAAACAGAATATTATTTTTGACACAGCGCCTGCCTCCTGCCTGTCTGTCGGTCTGTCCAGCTGTCTGCCTGCCTGTCTATCTATCGTGTTTTGGGCTTTGGTTTTGCCTCTGCCTCATAAATATGCACATTGCAATGCAATACGAAATTTTCAAATATTATTTTCAGCCAACCATCGATCAACTGGCAGCAGCCCAACAAGTGTGAGCGAATGCGAATATTCTAGCGCGCATCGCATATCGGACTTTAAATATTTAAGGCCATGAATTATGTTCGTTTTGAGATGAAAAGCGGCAAAACGTTTGACAGATACTCTGTTAAATATGTGACAATCATGGCTCAATCAAAGCAACGAGCCGCTTCGAGCTGAAAATGTAAATTCAATCAATTGCATTGCATGAAAATGTGTTCACAAAATGAACTGATTAATGCAATTATTAAAATGGAAATAAGCGAGACTGAGGCGAGACGGAGGCGAGACGAAGACGAGAAGCAGGTATGTGGAAAACTAGGTTTACGAACTGAAAGAGATATATTTTAGATGTAAATGATATTCAACTAAGTTTAGTAGGGGTAATCGCCAGTCGAGCAGTCTCTGAAACATCTTTTGCTTAAAATTCCCAACTAGTTCTTCCAACGCAACGATACTTCATATTTAGCTATCGATAGCTTTCGATAACTTCGAATACATGTTCCCCTTAGCCCTTTTTTACATTTAAGAATTATATAAGGATCTGATTAGTGAAGTTGCACAGAGACAATGATAAAACAGCCGTATACCCTATATGTATATATGTGCCATAACTCTGACTGCCAATTGCACACTTGAACAATAGCTGAGCAAAGCTGCTTACCAAATTTTAACGAGCAGTGCCGGCGCCTACTCTAGGGCCATGTGCGCCTGAGAGCAGGCTTACAAAACTGTGAAAAACTTTGCGTGCCGTGCTTATGTCCATTCATTATGCAAAAAGCCAAATACACAAATAGCAACGTGGCGCCCAGTTATGGTGCTCATAAACTGAAAAGCACACAACTTTTTTTCTGCCGCTCTTGCACTATTTCGCCCAACTTGGAGAATATATATATATATATATGTATTATTTTTCGTGCTCATTTGTAGTGTTAAGCAAGTCCAGGTTCAGGTCCACGGGGGTCTGTGGCTGCTTCATTACCCTAATGAACTTGAAAAAGTATCGGGTGTACAGAGACAAAGTGAGTCCAAACAGCCGCCCATGCTGAAGACATACACCAGGTGCCATCTGGCAGCCCGAGCGTAACCCGCCGCCCTCTAAGTGTCAGTCAGCGCCCCATCCCCTTCCACCTTTCCGCTGTTGGTAACTTGAGCGCCTGGTAGCCTAACAGGCAGATTTGCGTGTAATGAGGTCATAGTAACAAGTGTTGACTTTAATTAGTGCGACGCTCTCAACCCCGCTGCCCGCTGTCCGCTCTCCACTCTCCACTCTTCCCTCTGCTTTTTTTTTATACATTTCTTTTACGTATCAGGCAAATGAGGCTATGGAGCCATGTGACGATGCCTAAGCTACAAATTGTGCGTTAATTGCGGTTGTCGAAATAGAATGAAGCATTCGCGTTGCTTCTGGTATAAGTTTCAAGCTAATAACACAAGAAGAATACATGCATAAACAATGGAAGAAGTATTTAGACATCGACTCGTTTTCATTTTAAAATGTGTGCGCTGCGCATAAAAACCTTGCATATATATTTCATTTAATTTAATTAACTTTTGCATTAAATAAATCGAGTTGAAATCGAGTTGCAGAACAAAAGCGATTCGGATTAAATTAAAATAATTTCTGATTACATTTTGAGAGCTGACCGAGCCAATCACCCAGAAAAGCTGAACAAAGCAGCAAAAAAAGCAAAAAAAAATACCTGTAGAATTATTAAATTAAAGCGTTGCCAGGTGACGAGGCGCATTATATTCAGTTTAAGCGCGCGCCAACATGGCGTATGATTAATACGCATTTCCAAGTTTCTTAAAGCGCACAACAAAACTTTGTGGTTTGTTTCAAGGCGAATGGGCAAAGTCAAATGGAAAAGTTAAATAAAAATAGGTTACATAAAGGCAACCGCAAACAACTAGCACGCACATGTAGGGCAATAACAATGAAAGAATGTCGCTCAAATGCTTATTTACATAGACAGAAAAGTGTGGGTGGCGCAGAAGGACTCGCAATGGCAGAAGGACTCGCAATGGCAGGACGCCGAGCACCAGCGGCATTTGTTGATTTTATTGACATGTTACATACTACCTACTTTTACATTTCTCTAGACTGCCTGGACGTGCGGCTGGCAGTCAAATTTCCTTAGCGTGTCCTTTTTCCCAGGCTGCCCCCCTCGGGCCATGCATGCGAGTGTCTCTGTGTCTATGTGTGTGTGTGCGCGCGCGGTCTTAAAATGCGCCATAAAATTGATAAAATCAGTTGATTGTAAAAATTGATAAATTGAAATTGATTGAGATAGCAGCAGCAGCAGTAGCTGAAGCACCAGCAGCAACTTGAAGGCAAACGAAATGGCTTTGATGCTCACACTTTGCACTTTGCATGCGGCAAACGGGCCAACACGGCTGCGTGTTGGCCATAATTGAAAGTGAGTTTGTTGGCGCCCACAAATGGCATTAGAGCGCAGTCTAGCGCAGGCCAATAATTGAAGTTTTCTATATCGCTATCATTTGAAAAGAGACAGGCAGCCTGCTCGGGGCTTTCAAATAATTGACAATCGATGGTATTTTCCTTTTCTTATGTGTGTGTGTGGGTATGTCTGATTGTGTGTGTGTGTGATTGTGTGTGTGTATGTCAGAGTACTTGACAAAAGCAATTTGACTCTAATATGAATATGTCTCAGCTGGAATTTGAATTCAAAACTTCAACTGATTTTATTGCTTGTCTTCTGCGAGGACCTTGTCTGCTTCAAGTGTGATCAGCTCTGACTTCCTATAACACGAACTCAGCTTAGAACTTTGGTTTTTCAAAATTTAAAGAATAATAATGAATAAACAAACAGTTTTTAATTTACAGCTGCCCGTTGTGCTGAAAATATTGCCAGTCGTAAATATTTTCATAAACAAAAAGCGGGCTAAATTTGATTAGATAAGTTAAAATCGAATACGAACTAAGTTAAAATTCGCAATCAGCACATTCAATTACTAAATACACACTGTATTAAAACCCGTTTGATTTTGTTGCATTCACAGTTATTCGCAAATTGATAGCGCTTAGCGC
The DNA here is from genome assembly GCA_037075305.1 of Drosophila kanekoi. NCBI lineage: Eukaryota > Metazoa > Arthropoda > Insecta > Diptera > Drosophilidae > Drosophila > Drosophila kanekoi. The sequence goes on from JBAMCE010000141.1 coordinate 8,823,008, forward strand.
TCAATTGGCAACAAAGTTCTGCAATGGAATTGACCACAGGTATTTCCGGCACGCAATGTACGAATATTTCAATACATTCATTGGCCAATTGTCTAAATTACGCTCGTGCATATTCGATTGTCAATCGCCGCATTTCAATGCTGACAATTTGCAGCAATCGCTTGGCCAATTGGACAGCTTTGTGGAAATTTGCGTGCATTCCGCTAATGCGACTCGCCATGCCAAATTGTTAACAGCCAAACTGCCAACCAAAATTGTCGCATTCACTTTAAACAGTTGCCAGCCAGCATTTTTGACTGTCGATCCAAGTGTCGATGGTTTTTAATGAAATTACGAATACATTTTATGCGCATCAGCAATATCGTCGTGGCCCTTTGCCCCGGGCGAGCCTTGTTCCCTTACATTTTCCCATTTATATACTTATGTGTTAAATGTTCATTTAGTACAATTACATGGAAAATTATATGCACGCAGCCAAATTATCGTGTTCTGACAAACAATTTCAACACTTTTTCTCCAATTTTACATAGGCTACGAAGTTCTTAATGTAAAAACTTCAATTCTAGTTTTGATAAGTAACAGAAAAAAGTTTTAAAAAAACGCAGAAATATTTGTGAAAGTTGAATATCTTGTGAAATGCCTTGCGCTTTGCAGTTTTTCGGAATGTACGAACCCAAATTGATTTTTTAATTTTAAGCGCCGTCAAAGAGTTGACAGCGATAATTGTTGGCAGTTAACAAGTTAAGCGCGTTAAACAGGACGCACAGGATGTGCTCAGCATGCGCCATGTACATATATTAGCATTCTGGGGCATTATTTCGATGCGATTAAAGCGCTCTCATATGATATGGTCATTTAATTGGAACAATCGAGGCGCTCAGTTGCAGCTCTGGTCTGGCCGTGGCAAAAGTTTTTTAATTACTAAAGTTTTCCGTCGGCTGCAGCTGCAAATTAAATATTTACTTAATGTTGCACGTTGTTGCTCTTGTTGCAATTTGCTGTTCAATTTGAAGTGGGAGCTGCTCGCTTGTGCCACGCCCAGCATCTATTACGCCCACTGCCCCCTGCAGGCAGCTGCAAAGCGGCAAATGAGACGCGTTTACTGGCACTTGTCAAGTTGACTTATGGCCGTGTTGTAACTTCACTCGCACCTGCACCGCTCCCTCCTCCCTATGCTGTCAATGAGCATATCTATGCATTTGGGGCTCTTATGCACAAATGAGCAAAAGTTAACAAGCGGCAAAGGACACGGCGGCAGACAGACAAGGACGCAGGCAGGCGGCAGACAGCAGGCTGGCAAACGAGCTGTCTTATTACAGTTGCTGGCTCCTTGCTCCTGCTGCCTGGCACTTGCAGCTTCTCGCCGGTCCTTGGTGCTCCTTGCTGATGCAAGCTGCGGTTTCCAGCGTCACGCCTTTCGCCTCAAGCGTTAAGCATGCGGCTGCAGCTGCTGATCCTGATGTGCGCGTTTTAAGTGCCCTCTCATAACCGCACACGCTATCCAAGTATGTGTACGATACTGTGTGTGTGTGTGTTTGAGTGGGTGTGTGTGTGTACATATTTTGGTGCGCGAAACCGCAAGCGCAATTATTTAAACAAATGGGTTAAGAACTTTTCGCGTGGAAAGTGCGTGCAAAACTTTCAAGAAAGCACAAACAAAAGAACTTCCGTTAGCTATTTTGATTTAAAAAAAACCGATTTACACACTCGCTACCTCTTGGGCTCTCTTTCTCTCAAGTTCCTAACCGTTCCTTAATCACTGGCTATTAAATGTAAATAAAACTATGCAAGTAAGCGGTTCTGCAGGTTATGAAAATCGCATAGGGAGGCGCTGTTATCAAAATTAAAAGCGAGATACACAGTGAAAGTCAGAAAGAGCAGCACGTATTATCAAAATTGTGAAATATTTTACCCATTCCAATTTGTGCAGGGTGGGAAGAATGCAAAACACATTTCTAAAGCTTTGCGTCATAGTTGGTAAAAACTTCCCCAAAATAAGCTTTGGCAAACATGTCAAAATGGTTCCCTACGCTTTCATTTTCTTTTCAGACAAGTGAATGCAACGAAAATCCCCATGAACTATAACATTCCAATAAAAATCAAAGTTTACGCGTAGACGAACGCTTGACTTTCAACCCGTCAAATGCATTTGGCTGCAGCTTCTCATGCAAAGAACACACGCAGACACAGACAAACACACACTCACTTACACAAGCAAAGAGAGAGAAACACGCATATAATTTACACATAACTTTCGGTTACGGTTTGACATTTTGTGGCTAAATTTTAATATCTACCAAAAGTGGGCAGAAAGTTACGACAGCCAAACAGACCGCAGACAAAGGACAACAGACAACTGGGGCAAAGATGGCAGAGAGCAAGGCCCAAAGTAATGTGAAATGCATCTGGCATGCCAGACCTTACTGTAAGTTGTTGTTGTTGGGTTGTGCTCCAAACTTTTGGCCAGCTATTCGAGATATGCCACTTGGTAATCAGTAGCAATTGCTCTGTGTGTGTGTGTTTGTGTGTGTGGTTGACAAATTAGCATGCTTGCCAGAGGAAAGTTGCAAGCAGTATCAGAATCATTGGCTTTCAGTTCCCTGCTGCCTGCTATTGTTTGCTGTTTGTCTTTGTGGCCGGGCTTAGAACGTCAGCGCGTTTACTTAAAGCCCTTAATGCAGCGACATACGTGTATGTGTGACATGATATAGCTTGCTTTGAGCCTGCGTATGTGTGCGCGTGTGTGTGTGTGTGCCGCTTAAATTACAGGCAACATTCGCTGACTGCCGCAAGAGGCAGCGACGGGCTTTGAAACTTTGTCTTGGGTTCAAAATGCAGCAGGAACAGCAGCAGCCAACGACAGCGCCGGCAGCAGCAACAAGCAAATGCATTGCAACTTTATTAAAAAGTCGTAAAAGTTATAAAAACTACTAAAAGCAATGGTAATAACTTGTTGTTGTTTTTTATTGTGCTACGGTTGCCGGCAAAGGTAGAAAACTTTGCGTTGACAACAAAAAACGTAAAGGCAGGCAGCAACCGCGACTTGAAATGCAAAAGCGAAAAACCCAACCATGTAATTTGATAAGTGCGAGACGTAGCTCGTGCCACAAAAAACAAAAATAAAAGAAAATAAAAGCCCGCTCCACCAAAAAATCAAATAAGAAACCAACTTTTTAGCTCAATTTTCTTCTCATTGCAAATGTCATTTGCAGGCCGCGCTCAAAAGTATGCAATGCATTTGCGGCGAAGCTGGCAACAATGTCTGCTGCAGCAAAAAAACAACATGGCGTCCCTATGGCTGTCGATAGCGGCAGCGTTGCCAGATCGCTGCAAGCGGTTTTTATGGTTTTTATGGTGGTTTTTATGCTCGCTCGCAATGTGAAGGGCTCGAAATTTGTAATATATACGCTTGTATACTATACGGGCAAAACGCATAAATCTATATCCGGAGTCGACAAATTTTGCAGAAAGACTGAAAATGAGTGCCCAAGAGTGCCCAATATTTGGAATGGAGACTGCAGGTGAACTTCTCTAAAGATCGATCTGGACAATACTTACTTACAGGCGTGGATAAATGCATTTCCTTTACAGTTTAAAGCATTTTTAAAGCTCTTCTCAAAATCAATCCACAACTATTTTGGCCAACCGGAAAAGGCAATATATTTTTACAAATATGTCGCGTAGCATGTTTTAAGCTTCTTGGCCGTGAACGAGTATTACGCAGTCGGTTGCACCACCGTTCTAAGCAATTGTTGTGATTGTGGCTGTGATTGCAGTTGTGGTTCCACACTCTTTTGTAACTGTCGTTGAGCTGTTGTCGTTCTTTGTTGATGGTGCCCAGCAAATGCTTGTTGTTCGGTTTATTATGAGGTCCAAGTTTCTGTTTGGCATTGTGTATAATGCGCTTTAGTTTCGAGCGCAATATTGTTTATTTCTAGAGCAGCTCGTTTGGCGTGATTGTGTTTGCTTTTTCATGGTACATTTCATATTTATATATTGCATAAACTTAAAGCTGGCTTGAAGCGTTGAGTTTGTTATTAAACGCAGCCAACAAAAATTGGAAGATTTATTTGCCGAATCCAAGCTTAACTTTAAGCCAATTAGTATGCAATATTAAATGTTCTAAAATTCACGAATTTCCGAGCACTCAATTAACAATAATGCCGCCGGTTTTTAGCTCATGCAAATTGCATTTGCAAATTTAATACAATTTAGTTTGCATAGCTAAACAGACGCCAAATTGTGCAAAATGCAAAACCTGTTGACTATTTAATTGAGAGCAAACCACAGAGAAAAAAAAAATACGAGGTATATTTGACGCATGACATGAATGGAAAATCGAAACTCAAATATTATGCAATTTTAATTGGCGACTGTTTTGTTGTTGTTGTGACAGCTGCATAATATTAATTGCGTTTATTGTGCGCACGTTAGGCAATAATTAGCATCGAATTAATGCTCAAAGAGCAAAACAATTAGTCGAACACCTCGCAACAAACTTGAAGCGCATACAGACGAACACCTCACGGCACTCCTCGCACACACCTCAGGCGCCGCACAACGGAAGCAACCGCAAACATTGCGTAATTATCATTAGAGTCATCATCTTGATAATTATCCTGATTGGCCGGCGGCGGCATAATTCAATTTTACATTTGAATGTGATCTACTCAATGCCTTCAATCAAACACTTTGCATGCTGCCAGTAATTACGCAATTTGCCCACAGCAATTTCTCCTCCTCCTCCAACTGAATTACCCCAATTGCGTTGCGCCAGAATATATTTGAAATCGAATATGGCTAAAACAAGGCAAAATCGGGGCACACACACACACACACCCGCACACACTCACTCTGTATCTTGCATAATTGTCTGTTGGCGATAAGAAGTCAGGATTTACGAGCGACTGCCCGGGCAACGAACCCGCCCAGCTGCTCAGCCGTTTCAGCCAGTGCATTAGAACGGCATTTAAGAATTGCAGCAAAGTGCAAACGCAGCGCCGCAGGCGAAGCATTTTTCATGCAGACGCGGCACTCGGATTTTGGGCACAAGACAACAGACTAGACCAACACACAGATACACACGCACACACACGCACTATGATGCATTGGCCAGACATTGCTTGCTTCCAGTCGAATTGTGTACACACGATGTGCCCAGATAAATTTCAGAGGGACAACCCAAAGACGACGACGCTGCAAAAGTTGGAAGACGACGCCTCGCTTTGGACCTGGCTGACTTTGAAAGTTGTGCGCCAGCAGTTAAGCCCAGCTTTGTAGTCTGCGTGTGTGTGTGTGGGTGTGTGTGTGTGTGTGTGTGAGCACAAGCAGCTTTAGCATGCACATACATACAAATAAGGAAACGGATAAAGAAGTTGTAAAATAAGTTGCACGAACTCATGTGAGTTTCATAAATTATACAAAATAATGCATCGGAATATGTTGTGCAAGAGAAAAACGCAAGAAAACCGAAATGAAATACAGTGAAAACTCGCTCGGGCGGATAGCGACAGCACTAGATTTAAGGTAGTTGTGGATCTTTTCCTCATCTTTTTGGGTTTAATATCGAATTAAATCAAAATATATAAGAATTTAAGGTTTGAACCAGGAGCAGGGTTCACTTATATAGAAAACCAGCTTCAGGAATGGAACCTTAAGGAAACAAGTAAGTTCGAACTATAAACCGAACCTCAGAAAAGTTCATTTTAGTTGTGTAGCCCTGGTTATAAGATCTATCTGATTCGCAAATTAGCTAAATTTGCAGTTCATGGCAATTAAGATACATGCAAGCTTCAAGAACGGAACCTCAAGCCGAGAAGTTGATGCGAAGCTTAAGCCGAAGCACAGCCCATATCTTTCTCGTAGCCCTGGCTATAAGTACTCACAAGTAAGCAGATGAACTAAATTTCTAGTTTATGGCCCATGGCCTGACAACTTTTGTGGAAAATGAACTTTTCCGTGACGCTTATTACCAATAATGTGCCACAAACGTAAGCAATTAAAATAGCTTCTGGAGATGTGGGTCAAGTCAAGCGAAATCCTTGTTGCCGACAGCGCAAATGAGCCAAATATTTTTATAACTTAATTAAACACTGATTTTCCTTTCAGCATTTTTACGGACATTTTTATGGCAGCACAAACGTCGCAGTGTGCCACAGAAAATGAAGTTCTATGCGATTTGTTTTATTGTCCATGGCTGTCTGTGTCCGTGAGGTCGGCTCTTGGTTTTGTCTTGTGGCCGGGCTGCTGGTCAGCTGCCAACTGGGGAGTATTACGAATACATATACATATACATAGATGTACATGCATGTATATATGCTGTGTCGGCTATTTTGGGCCACTGGCTAAAACGTAAAACTTATTCTGTGCATTTGCCAATTGTTGGACTTAGTTTTTGGCCGTTTCAACAAAGCCGTCGTCTCACATCTGCCAATGTGCCAGTTTCTCGATATTGCTCCATATAAAAGCAATTCGCATCGAACCAGCACACACACATTGAGTGCAAAAAGTGAAGAGCTCTTCGGTTGCTTTTATTTTGATTTTGTTCTCACTCGGAGAATCTTTTGGGCAAACAACTTGCTTCACTTGTGCAAAGCCCCAAGGTGTCAATGGCTGTGTAAGTAATCAGTTTAATGGCTTTTTGTGTAGCAAAATATTCGACAAAATAAAGACATTAAAATGCAATTAATATTTGTGGACGACTCTAGGCTGCCTGCCTGCTGCTGTTTGTTGTTGTTGTTGTGGCTGTTCAGTAAGGGTTCTCCACATTTTCTTAGCTTAATTTAATTCATTAGGCAAATTAAAGTGTGAAGTGCTCGTACTGTAGAATCTTTACAAAGTGCTTGATGTCTGGCAATAAGTTGGCTTCACGTAACGAGGGTCCAGTTCAATTCAGCTGATAAATTACCAAATGCTATAACTAATTCCCAAAATACTTGGGGTTGCACAAATTAATGTGATACACAAATTAAATGTCGAACAGCAATCAATGTCGAATTCTTATAAATTCAACTATATTTTGAATTGGGTAACAAATTAGGAATTGTTCTTTCAGACTAAAGAAATGTAGGTAAATAGAATCCACACACTATTTTGTCATTTCCTTAAGCTATTGAGTATTGAGCTCCGACCCGAGTATAAACTGCAGCCCAACCTTGCTCTCTAATCGAGACTGTTCATCACTCTAACCAGCGATTGAGTGCCTTTTAAAGTACAAATTAAATTCGATCCATTTATTTTCGCTAGTGACTAAAGACAAATAATACCTGAGATGACTCAGCTAGAGACTTGAATAAACAACAACACGAGGAAAAGGCAATGGCAATAAAGATGCTATAGAAGACACCTGGCGCTGGGCTGCATCCGCAAGCTAACCGAACCGAAGCCAAGACAAATGTGTTGTAAATAACGCGTATCAAAGTGTTGTGACAACGCCAACGGCAGCCCAAGCTGCGTAAGTGGGACACCAGTTGGGCGAGCAGAGGGAAGAAGCTGGCAACGATCTGGAGGCAACAACTCAGCAAAACGGAAATACAAATAAAATATGTTGCACACTTTGCCACGCACAGTTGCACCCAGAAGTGGAGAGCGGCAACAAAATGAAAAGAAAAGGACTCCGAATATAAGTAGATTGGACGAACAACAAAGACAACCAAACAGCTCATGTTATGCAATTTATGTGTGCATTCAGCAGCAGCAACAACAACAACAACAGCAACAACAGCAACAACAGCAGCAACAACAACTAGCAATAGTAAGTAATAATAAATCCTTTGAGACAGTTCTCAAAATGGTTTCTTAATACAGCGCCGAGCACTTTGTCACTTTGCCATTGCCCGGAGACGAGCCGGAAATGCTGGAAACGAACCAGAGCCAAGTGCAACGGCCAGTGCATCATGGTCATCGACAGCGCAGCCACTGACCTGGCCAGTATCCGCTTTCAATATGCCACTCGCAACACAAAGAACAACAAACAACAAACAACAAAAGCAACGAAGCGTTCAACTTGCTGGAATCATCATTAAAAAACAAGTCAAAGTGCGGCGAGCGAGATCGATGCCCGACTAGCAGATATCCTGTGCATGCAATTGTGCTTCTTCTTCACTTGGCACTGTAAGAAGTGCATTCTTGAAGAACTTCGTTGTGTATCGTCCCATCTTTATGCTATTTGCAGGACACCCAAGCGAGCGTATATCCGAAAGAGCAAAGCTTGGCTGGCCTGAGGAGCGGGAGAAACGGGTGAGTTATCAAAAACTTTACTATTCTTTATTAAAGGATCAAGATACTAAAATTGATATTAATAGCTCTAAAGCTAATTTTAACACTAAGTCTCTGATATCTGTTTAAGAACTTGTTGAAACCAGCAGCCCGAGAATAAGTCAATCTCTAGGCATACTTAATAGGAATCTCCAGCTCTTAAAGTTTTCGATATCAACATGCTCTTGTCTTGTCTTGATCAAAAATATATATCTGAAATATGTATATGTCTACATTCTAGGGTCGGGAATGCATTCTTCTGCCTGTCACATACTTTTGCACTATATCATCATTCCCTTTCTGTTCACTTTCAATGGGTATCGGATATAAAAAGTAAAAAACGCCAGCAACAAGAAGCGAAGGACGACAACTTGCTTTATGACATTTTCACTGACAGCAATTGCGGCAGCCACGACCGATGTCCATTGGTTACTGAAAATTGATATAGCATATTCAAGGGAAAACCGAAATGGAAAAGGAGAAAAAATATGTAACTTGATTATAAATTAAACCAGCAGCGGCAGGTATATTATGCAACTTCTAAGCTCGTATATTTCGATTATCTATATTTTCTCGTTTGGTTTTTTTTGTTGAGCTTCTAAAATATGCGCCATCTTCTATAGAACTCTTCGTGGACTGGGAAACATAAATAGCAGCGAGGGGAGCACAGTGGGCAAAACAGAAACTCAATTTCATGAACCGCTCATGCATGTTGGCCATTGTGTGTTCACGTGTGAGTGTGTGTGTGCGAGTGTGCTTGTGTGCTTGTGTGTGTGTGTAGCTCTCTTCTACTGACTCCTACTCGTGGTTTGAGGAGGACTGCAGGACATGTTCGGTGACACATTGTGCATATGCAAAGCCCCCAAACACAAAACTGTAATCTATTTAATAACTCACGTGGAGCACAGAGAGGGCGACAATGTCGGCGCGATAAACTCAAATTGACTGGCCCGTGTCCTGGCACGCCCCCCGACCCCCGCCACCCCTGCTCTATTTCCCGCAGCCCCAACCACAAGGGACCCAAACTAACGCTGCAGAACGAGCTACAACCGGGTGATGAGCACATCGTGCAAATCTATCAAAAATGTTGGCATTGCCGCAAAAATGTCACTGAGTTCTCGCTTGGATGGATGAACTGGCTCGTTCCAAGCATGGAACAAGATTATTTGGTTTCATTTGGCAAACGAACTTGTGAGGCTGTTGAGCGCCCTTTCAACTCCGGCCCTGAATTCGTGAATTATAACAATCACACTAACTTAATTACACGCATATATAAGCACACACACACACACGCACACACACACACACTCAGATGACAAAAGGACAAGCGCTGCCGCAGGACATTGAGGCATGTGTGCAGCTTCCTCTGCCCAATGATAAGCAAAGCGAATCGGTTAACCGCACAGTGGGCGGTGGGCGTGGTCACATTTCACAGGGCAAATGCATGCATACACTACGAAAAAAAGTTGTTAACCATGGCTTATTAATTTAAATATAATTGTTAGGCAGGATCAGATGGAAGGCAGAAGATGGCTAGTCCATAAAGCTCCTTAAACGTTCGCCAATCTTTCCTGAACATCAACTTCAACCAAATGTCACTCAACTTAACGCTATTTTTCTGAGTGTACACCCACACACATATGCTGAAATGCTATTTTGAGGCTCTGACAACTGTGACATTATTTTAATGAAAATTGACTCTTGGTTTAAGGCACATTTTTCTTACCGATAAAAAAGTTTGCGAGCTGTTCCTGGAACGCGTTATATTGCAGCTAGAAGTAAAATATGGGAATGTATAATGCTCGCATGCTTAACTCTTTGACTAACAACTTTTGGACGCAGCTGCTCCAACAGTGCTCGCCAAGTATAAGCAGGCTGAGAGAGAGAGAGGGAGAGAGAGAGCAGGAGGCAGGGTAGGAAGGGGCACAAAGTGCCTTAGGTGCAGACACGTACAGTAATACAAATAAAGAAAACAATAATAGAAAATGGAGCCAAAGTCAGTACAAATAAAGGGCCAAGGGGGCCGGAGACGCAGACGCTAAAAGTACAACAGCTGGCAAGGCGAAAGCTGGCAGAGCATTAGGACTTGGCCGGAGCCAGGATGGCCAAGTCGAATGCAAGCCCTGTTGTTGCCACTATTTGTGACACCCCACTGTGCCCCCCTTGGCTGCATCGAATACTTTAGCGGCCCCAGAAGCTGCCTTTTGTCTAAGGCAAGCATTGCAAGTCTTGGGTACAATAAATGTTGTCAAGCTGTAAAGAGCATTTCAGAATTGAAACACCTGACTGGGTGTAGCGCATTTTGGCAATGCAAGTCTCCGTGTTGCTTGGACAAATGTTTATTTAACATTTGGCTTTTAATTTTCCACTCACGTTTGTGCCTTTTCACGTTTTATTCATCTGTTCCGCCGACTGCACTCTTTGGGGGCCACAGCAACAAGAAAGCTACAGATAAATATATGTTTATTATGTATCAAACGTTTGCACTAGGTCAATGAAAGGGTTAACTTGCCCCAAACCTGAGCTAAATGAGGAAAAAACTCATCTCTATTAAATTAAAACTATAAACCTACAAAAGTCCATAAACAATTTCAATTTTAAGATAAAAACTTGGACGCAGAGCAGTTAAAACTTACCCTTTGTGTATATCTGTAAGATTTTCTATATCTTTGTGTGTGTATATGTTAGCATTAATGGTCTCTTATTTCAGACGCAAGCCAAGTTTACTTTATTTTTTATAACTGCTCCCGCTGCAAATAACATGCATACGTTTTTCTAACTATCACCCTTCTCTGCGATTCTCATGAAATCAAATAAGCCCTGCAGCTTTGCATGCTATGCTATAGAATAGGAAAATACCAGTAAAATATGATGGTTTTTTTTCAAAGTGAAACCTGCTTTGCTTTAATCATTCACCAAAAGAAATATGACCCAAAATGTATAACATAGTCATAAGGTTAAGTATATATCAAAGTTGCTTGTGACCATTAAATTTGTTCACGCTTGAATCGGTCTAGGGGTCAAGTAAAAGGTTTTCAATTAAAGAAAACAAAATGTACTAGTCCAAATATGTATTTAAACGAACAGCCGGCATTTAAACGCATCAATGGCCAGGCCAACATAATAAAAAGCCAGCGTGCAACGAGCTGGCACACTTAGTTCCGTCTGGCATTCCTAGACGGCGATAGGTCATGTCGTCCACTGGCTGGCTGGACAGTTATCCGTTTGCCGAGCTGGCGGATGAGCGCACACAATCTTGGCCGATGGTGGCATCGCCTTGGAATGCTGCCGCTCTGCTGACCCTGTACTTGCTGCTGGTGCACTTTGCGCCCAAATGGATGGTCAGGTGCGTATGTATGTCTGTGTGTGTGTGGAATACAAACAGCACCCTTAAATACCATCATATTCTCTTTCATTCATACTGCATCCGTTGCAGTCGCAAGCCGTTTCAGCTGCGTGCCCCATTGTTCTGCTACAATTTGTTCATGGCCATGCTCAACGCCCACATTTGCCTCGAGCTCTACACAGCATCGCGGGCCCTCAACTACAGCTTCCAGTGTCAGCCTTGCAAAGTGAGCTATGATCCACATGAAGTACGGGTAAGTTGATGCATATTTCGGTTTCACTCTGGAGTAGTGAAAATTTTGTCTGTGCCCGCCTTAATCAACAGATTGCGACGGCGTTTTGGTGGTTCTACATAACAAAGATTTTGGAGTTTGCCGACACTTTGTTTTTTATACTCCGCAAGAAGTGGTCACAGCTGACTTTTTTGCACGTTTATCATCACAGCAGCATGTTTGTTATATGCTGGATAGTAGTAAAATGGATTCCCACCGGCTCCAGTAAGTTATGTAGCTTATACAAGTATTTTTCTAAAGTCTATCGCTTGCAGCCTTTGTTCCGGCTCTGATGAACTCGTTTGTGCACATCATTATGTATGGATATTACTCACTGAGCGCTCTGGGACCTCGCCTGTACCCATATCTATGGTGGAAACGCTATTTAACGGTGCTGCAGCTGTTCCAGTTTGCACTGGGGCTGGCCTGGGGAGCACAGGCTATTGTATACAGGTGTGAGTACCAACCATGGCTAAGTTTTACGGGAGTTGCTTACATGCTCTCTTTCCTATTTCTCTTTGGCCGTTTTTATACGCAAAAATATACGAAAGCAATTAAAAAATGCAGCTAATATCAATAAAATGAAAATAACTGACAACAAATTATTTCAAATATATATGTAGGCGGGCACATTTTGAATTGAAATCGATAACAATCCTATCGAAGCAACTATCGCTCTCAGCTCTAGCAATCAGCTGTTTGTATTTATAAACATTTTTGAACATTTTGAACATTGTGTACACACTGCCCCTACAAGTTGACATAACAACAACTGCCGAGGACCACGGAATTGGAATAATGCAAATTATTAAAGTAGTTACCCGTAATTTAGTCAAACACAAACATCTTTGCCAGCCAAAATTGCTAAATGTGACATCCACGCTTTACTATACCACGCCCAAAGGTAAGTTCAATGATATTTTCATTTAAGAAAAACGCCGGCTAATCAAAGTTAAACACAGGCTTCGATTTACCATTAGCGTCGGGCTACCAGCCAAAGGCAGTGGAGGAGGCGTATTGGGCGCGTGAGAAAGAGCCGAAGAAGGAGGTGCTCACCTCTTGCAAACGTGGCAAATACCGCATGATACTGCCGCCTCCAAATGTAACTGGCAATTTGCATTTGGGGCACGCGCTCAATGCCACCGTGCAGGACGTGATTGCGCGCCAGGAACGACAGCTGGGCTACGAGGTAGAATGGGTGCCGGGCACCGATCATGCAGGCATTGCCACACAAGTGGTGGTAGAGCGCACCTTGGCCGCGGCCAAGGGTACAACACGACAGGAAATCGGGCGCACAGCCTTCCTGGAGGAGGTGTGGAAATGGAAAGCAGAAAAGGGCGCTGGCATTGTGCAGGATTTGCGCCAGCTGGGCTGCACGCTCAACTGGGAGCATGAGTACTTCACCATGGACGACAAGCAGTCACATGCGGTAAATGTTGCCTTTGAGCGACTCTTCGACGAAGGATTAATTAAGCGACGCAACTCGCTTGTAAACTGGTCGTGTGCCCTGCGTTCCGCCATCTCCGACATTGAAGTGGAAACTGTGGAGGTAAAGGAGCCTATTGAAATTGCCGTGCCTGGCTACGACCATAATGTACTTTTCGGACGCATCTTTGACGTTGCCTACCGCGTCGTTAGTGGCCAGACCGAAGCGGATGGCACAGCCGAGGAGATTATCGTGTCCACCACAAGACCCGAAACCATTCTAGGCGATGTGGCGGTTGCTGTGAACCCGGAAGATCCACGTTACAGCAAGTATCGCAGCCGAGACGGTGTCAAGCTGCGGCATCCCTTTCGGGGCGACACAATTCCTTTGATCTTTGATCTCAGCGTGGACAAAGAATTCGGCACTGGTGCCGTAAAGATTACACCAGCCCATGACAAATTCGACTTTGAGCTGGCCACTCGCCACAAGTTGGAGGGACGCCGTGTGTTTACCGAAAGCGGCGAAATCGAGAATGCCTATCCAGAGTTCCAGGGCAAACCACGCTTTGAGGCACGCGATCTGATCGTGGATCGCCTGGAGGAGCTTGACCTGCTGCGTGAGGTGCGTGCGCATAAGATGCAGCTGCCGATGTGTTCCCGCTCCAAGGACATCATTGAATACATGATGGTGCCACAATGGTTCCTCGAGACCAAATCCATGGCCGAGAATGCTCTGTCGGAGCTTAAAAGCGGCCGACTGCATATTATGCCCTCCATCTTCGAGCTGGAATGGGAGCGTTGGCTGCAGGACTCACGCGACTGGTGCATTTCCCGTCAGCTGTGGTGGGGTCACCAGGTGCCCGCATACCAAGCCTTTGACTCCAAAGGCAATAGCTGCTGGGTAGCCGCCGTCGATGAAAAAACTGCCCGCGAAAAGGCAGAGCTCAAATTGGACAGCAAGGAATTAAAGCTGATCCGAGACCCTGATGTACTGGACACCTGGTTCTCCTCTTCGCTGTTGCCCTTCTCCGTGGCTGGTTGGCCCAATGAAAGCTACGAACAGAAGTATCCGCTGAACCTGATGCAAACGGGCCATGATATACTCTTTTTTTGGGTAGCGCGAATGATGATGATGGGCTTGAAGCTAACCGGCAAGGCTCCCTTCAATCGCATCCTGCTCAATGGCATCGTGTGCGATGCACAGGGCCGAAAGATGTCCAAGAGCCTGGGCAACATTGTGACGCCACAGCAGGTCGTTCAGGGCGCCAGTTTGGACAGCCTGAAGGCATCACTGCAGCAATCCTGCGACTCGGGTGTAATCAACCCCAAGGAGCTGAAAACATCCACTTTGGGCATGACCAAAATGTTTCCGAACGGCATCCAAGAGTGCGGCACGGATGCGCTGCGTTTCACGCTGCTGAGCCATAATATTAAGAATCATTTCATCAACTTTGATGTGGCCGCCTGTTACACTAACAAACTGTTTCTCAACAAGATCTGGCAGGCTATGCGCTTCACACTGGGTTCAGCCCAATCTTTGGGCATTGGTCTACGTGAATTTGAGACCATGGAGGGCGTTAATCTGGGCATGTGGGACCGCTGGATCATTGGACGGCTGGCCGAGACGCTGTCCATATGCTCCGACTGCTCCACCAACTACAATTTCCACATGGCCACCTCGGCGCTGAAGCATTTCTTCTATCAAAATCTATGCGATGTTTACCTGGTAAGTTTTAAGTATGTAGCCACTTACTTTGTACACCACCTAATGCTGCTCTTGTCTGCCAGGAAACCACCAAGGCGGCTATCAGCGCTCGCAGCCCAAGCGCCATCGTCCACGTGGCCACTCTGACCGCCTGCCTCAGCTGGGGCCTGCAGGCCATGTCGCCCTTTACGCCCTTTGTTGCCGCCGAACTGCTGCAGCATGTGCCGCTCAATATTGAGCTAAAGCTATCGCAGTATCAGGACCCCAAGCTGCAGGCCGAGGTCGCCGATATAGTCAGCATTTGCACGACCGTGCGACAGGTGAAGAGCCGCAATCAGATCAGCAAACGCCACTCACCCAAATTGTGTCTATTTGCCCAAAACGAGGAGGCGGAAATTATACTGCGTCGTCATCTCGAACAGATTGCTGTGCTCACACGCTGCGGGGCCGTGGAGCTGGAGCTGTTGAATGAGGAGTCCAAGTTCTCCAAGAAGCTGAACTTTTTCTCAACAGCGGGCGCGCTTTGCTCCTTTGGCGTCAGCATGAACGATGACATCGCTATGCCTCCGGCCAAGCGCGAAGAAATGATTAAGGAGAACAAGAAGAAGCTAAAGAAACTGGTCAATGAGCTACAAAAGTATCGCCTTCGCTTGGACAACGAGGCCTTCCAGATGATGGCCGACAATGCCACAAAGGTGCATTTCAATAATCGGGTGAGTCTACATTCTAATCCTAATATATATATATATATATTATAGTTGCCTTTTGCTAATCCATTAAATCAATTACAGATCAAAGAGCTTGAGACGGAAATTAACAATCTAATCTGTTTGGCCGCGTAGTTCTAATCGTACTCCTGCTCGTTATTTATTGTTAGACAGATATCTATGTTCACTCAGCTAAGACTTGTATAAAATATTAATATGTTATATAAATTAATTTATTACTATCGGTTATTCATCTTGAGTTGGCATCCATATAACATAAACGTTTTAAATTATAGCACGGGACACGAATTTTGCGAGTAGGACAAGTAGAAGCCACGATTCGATATATCCATCTCCTCATTGGCATCCGTCACAGCGTATACCACAAAAGGTTTCGCAGCACTCGTCGTCGCGACCAAGCCCAGGCCGCAGAACCTGTCGCTGGGCAGATTGGTGCCGCCCTGCGTGGGCGCCGGTATAATTATGTAATCCGTTGTACAGTCCTGACTCTGCACCGCGGAGGTGGCCAGCAGCGTGGGATCCACGGCGCCCACATCGTTCGTCATCGTAAATGAGTACGCATCCGAGCTGACCTGACTGTACGTAATGGAGCATATGCCGGTGGCCTTGCGTATGCAAATCCCATAGCGCATGCTGGCCAACTGCCGTGTGCCCTGCACACCAATCGAGTTGAGAGCCGAGGAGGCAGCGGACACATAGTTGAAGCTCGCAATATTGCCCGAGGATCCCATGTGATACTGCAGGCAGCCGGCGGGAGCCAGTGTCGCCGAGGTGCAGCCAATCATGCGTAGCTGGAATTGCCACTGGCGGTTAAACGTATAGCTGCCAGATGTGGCCACCGATATGGTAATGGGGCCGACGCCATTAAAGTCCACATAGACATGCTGGCCGGAGTTTTCGCCACAAATAGTTGGCACCTGCGAGGCACCACCCGATATGGTCAACGCATCGGTGCTGCACAAGCCGTCGCCGGTTGGCGGAGCCAGGGACAGGGCCAGAAAATCAATGCGTAGTTGGCAAATGGTTGAATCCGGCGGAGTGACCACAATACTGCACCGTCCGCCGCCGGCAAAAGGCGCCGGATAGTTGCTGTTGTAGAAATATGTGTTGTTGTAGCTGGTGCTGGCGCCACAGGTGCGCTGGTCTGTAAAGCAGGCGGCGTCAGGTCAGCTTTGGGGGTACTTAACATGACTCAGGGGAACTTACATATGCAGCAAATAGCCTGGTTGGTAATGGTGGAGCAACTGCCCGCTGCCACGCCTTTGTTGTCGGTACATTCTCCATTTATGACGCAGGTGCCCATCAGAAGATTGTTGCCCAGGCAAATGTCATTGGAAAAACGACCGATCGTATAGAAGGGAAACCCTGTAAAGTTTCAGATGGTATTTTATTATTATGACAGATTATTTTAATTGAAATAAATTATTAAAAATAAATAATGTTCTAAAGAGCATGTTATAGTCTAATATAATCAATTTGGTTGTTAGAGAATAACATGCTCATCTGTAATCAAATTGATCCCTTAATTGTTTAAGCACAAGAAAATTCTAGGATATATTAGATTCTATTCGGCGATAGTTAGGTCTAATATGATCAGATTGATCCGGAAGATGGTTCAGAACTATTTTTCTTCAAAAACTATTTAGATTACAAATGAGAGTATCTATAATGATGACATTTTCATATAAGAAACATCTCTCTCTAATATTCTAACATCATCCAGATCAAAGCAGCTCCGAAGACAGGTGCTGCTGGGAATCTGTAAGTTGCCAAGCTGTCACAGAGTGTGGCTAAGACTAAAGAGTTCAGCACTGGGTGATAATTGACATGTGACCCACATACATGCATTGGACTGGCGACGACAAAACAAACGTCCAGCACTCATACACGGTCACAAAAGCTTTGAGCTTTTACTTGGAAACTTACAGCGAGGATTTCGCGAGCTACTCCGCGCCAGGCCTGTCTCCGACGCAGCCTTCTTGTCCAGCAAATCCAGTTTGTCTTCGAGCGAGCGACTGTCATTGTGCGCTGCATCCGAGTGGAGCAATTGGCTGCTAGCCCTTGCCGCGCTGTAAATGCCCACAATGTAGCTGCTGAAGAATAGGGCTACAATGGCCAAAATGCGCGTGGAATGTGTGCGTTCAGACATGGCTAAAATAACGATCCAATTCACTTTCGGTTTTTCACTTAGGACCGAAATCACGGCGGAAAGAACGTCTTGTACGCGTCTATGCTTCGATTCAGACTGAGCTGAGGCGGGCCGCAGCTCTGGAGCTTACTGGGCCACCGGTGAGACGGCAGGTGCTAATTGAAAGACCGCGACGCGCGGTTCCAGCCATCCCTCCGCTCCACATTTCTCCGGGGCGGGCAATGCAGCGCAAGTCGTGTGGAGTTTATTTCGGCGGCTGCAAATATTTGGAGCATTCACGCACAGCCAGTCGACGGTTCTGTAAAAAAACATTTTCATAATGACAGCAAACAAATGAACGGGTCGATGAAAGTGATACACACCATCCAATACCGAAGATATACGCACATAATTTTCGGTACACGCGTGAATAATCGTCGCATGATTCCTTCCAGCGTAGAAAGTGCGCGCTATTTGCTTTTGTTTGAATGTGCAAACATAGTAGCCAAAACTGAATTTATCGCTCAATTTGAATTTATTTATAGTTAGCACTCTCATTCTGGGCTAGGCTTCATTACAAATGATGTAACAGCTCTTTAACGGTACAATTCGCATTACAGTGGCAACGCTACATGCTGCTTAAACCGCAACTGCATTCATCGCTTAGTGGTGGGCACTGCGCACGACTTCAATTAGCAAAGTCGCACTAATTACATCGAGTTAATATATATGCCGGCTACTAATTAATGTTTAAACTCATTCAGAAAGGTAAAAGTGGTCAATTCTTGAGAGGAAACCCCGTAGAAAGTTGCAACAAAGTTGCCACAAATAACAGTTATTTCATACCTATGTTTTTTTACAAGGCATACCGGTAAGTTTACAGCATGTGCTGTGCAGTTTTTTATTACAACAAATAACTAGCATCTAAACATTAGTGCCAAAAAGTAGAAAAACTTTAGCTTATTCAATTTCAATGATAGCGCCCGCCTTGGCCAGCGCCTCCTTCAACTTCTCGGCTTCCTCTTTCGTAACGTCCTCTTTGACAATGGTCGGCGCACTCTCCACAAACTTCTTGGCCTGCACCAGATTCATGCCCTCGAGCAGATTCTTGACCTCCTTAATTAGCGCCACCTTTTGCTTCTCATCGAACTTGATCATCTTTACTTTGAACGAGGTTTGCACTTTCTTGGGCGCCGCCTCCTCCTCATCATCGGCAGCAGCTGCACGCGCGGGGCCGGCGGCAGCGAACTGGGGCGCGAATGCAGTCTCAGGCAGATTGAGTTTTTGTTTCAGCAGCGTGCTCAGTTCAGCCACCTCGAGTAGATTTAGAGCGGCTATATTGTTAACGATGCTGTCCAGTTTCGGGTTGGGTGGCTTGGCGGCACCTTCCGGCACGGGTGGCACGAGTTTCTCAGCTGCTGCAGCTGCGGCGGGAGCAGCAGCACTGTACTGACGCTGAACGTGGATTTGGCGTCTAAGTTGACGCAGTACAAGTCGTGAGATCTGCATTTTGTGTTCAGCTGAGAATGAAAGAAACGTGATTTAAGTTAGAAAAAATCTAAATACGAATCTAATTCCATTTACTTGTGTTTTTCTAATGGACAAATGCCGCAGAGGGTTATGTGAGCACTAGTGATGGAAGTTTACCGAAAAAGGGCAATAGGCGCACAGCTGTTCGTGCTCGTGACTCAGTTATCGATGTGGGCAGTGTAACCCTATTTTTAAGTGAATTATCGAGATTTCAAATAGCCAACTAAAAATAGTAGCTTGTTAAATTTAGCTTTTTTCGGTCAGATCTAGCCTCTTTCAAACTGAAAAATCACCTATCAGAAAATCTCCTACTTCAGAACCATTTTATTTATTTGCTTTTTGACAAAATATGTTGGGCATATGGCTTGCAAACTTTATATTGGGTTACTTATGAAAATAATTTGTTACAAAATCAACATACAATTTTAATTTTTGGCCGGTATATTTAATAATTTTAAGGCCATTACATTAGCTATTACGTCTAAACACTGTATACCTTGACATAATCAATTGATAGCTGTGCCTCATCTAGCCACTGATCCTGCTTTTGCCTGATATTGTTCCAAAAATCGTTCATAGCTCGGGGATCTGCTTCATGCCAGGGTTTATCTGAATCGTAATAGAACTCATTGAATCCTGCAACGCCGAGTCCAAATGTCAAATAGAATTCCTGATCAAAGGGCGCAATGCCAGTGCCCTTCTCCAGCTCATCCGCGTTTGGCAGCCTTTTATTGGCTACGCTCGTCTCGCTGAACGCGCCAGTCTCGCTGCCCTTGGTGCACAGCTCCTGGCCATCCACGAACCACTTGAGCTGTCGTGGCGTCCACTCCAGCGTATAGTTGTGGAAGCTCTCGCTCCAATCGTCGCTGCTGCCGCTGGAGCCCAGCCTGTGGCACAGTTTTGTGGAACGCAGCGGTTCCTGGGCATTGAGCAATGCTCCGGCATAAAGGTCCAGTTGACCCCCGGGCGTTTGTCGGGCATAGGCAATGCGCAACTGACCAGACTGATAGTCGTCTTTGCCATAAACATGAGCCTTGGGCTGTAGCCATAGCTGGGGCACCAGATACTTGGCCCGCGGCATCTTGGCTCTCAGCTCGACCCGTCCGTATTTGAAGGAGAAGCTCTTCTTGGTGGAGAATTGTGCGGACACTAGTGGGGGCAGCTTGTCGGGCCTATTCCTGTTCCTAGCATCACGGACACAGTCAGCAGAGCCCTTTTCGCCAGTGCATTCGCTACCTAGATCCAGCTTAGAGTCCAAACTTTGTTTGTACAAGCGTTTCGTTGAAAAGGGCTGCAGCACAACCTTTCCATTGACCAGGCTCAACGTTTCGTGTGCATCATTCGTGTATATGTTAAACTCATAGTCCGGAACGCCAGAGAAACGATGCTCCAAAAGCCATTTGGCTGGATCCAGCTTGCCAGCATTAAATTCGTCCACAAAAATCAGTTGGCTTACGCAACGAGTCGGCACGCCGTTCACTTGAGTCTTGGGAGGATCACAAGCGCCGAACCTAATGTCAAAATCTGGGTCTCCCGTGGATGAAGTTGTCGTTCGCGGTGGTGACGCAGTCGTTGAAACGGGCTTTTGAGTGCTGCCACTGAATGCATTTACCGCAAAAGCGCCATCATCTTCGCGATAACCCAAGCCGTTGTAGATAACGTAAGTCCAATAGTATAGAACGTCGCCAGGCTTTAGCTCGGCCTGGCGATCCCGGAAAGTCCAACGTCCATTTTTCATCTTGACAATGTCACGTGCCCATGTGCCTGCCTCCAGACCTTCCATTTCCTCGTTTAGTTTGCCGTGAAATGCGAAGAGCGTAATGCCCTCCTCGTGCGGTATGGATACCTCGAAGCCTTTCGGGTAGAACACCTCAATTTTAGCCGTTGGCACCTGGTAGCCACTGGCCAGGCCCAGGGCCAGTAGCAGCAGGAAAAACCCACAGAAAACAAAGCGCAAGCCGTGCGACATGACGGCGTTGAGAATAACAAATGCGCACAAAGCTCAGATGAAGCATCTTGAGTAGACCCGCTTATCAAAAAACCGGTCTTCTTTGTTAGTGTACATATTATGTACTAGCCCCGTCATGATTTTTTTTTATGTGTTTTCCTATGAAAAGATCAACCGGTATGAGAACGGCAATACATATGTTTAATTGCACTAAATATAGTATAGATTGAACAATCAACTTTTATCTCAAGCTGTAGGTGCGTGTGTGTGTGTGTGTAATTAATTTTAAATGAAATTAATCGATGTTTTGAATAGGCAAGTGCCCGCGCTGTCTATCGTTCCAGTGTGGCCACATCGATAAATAAAGATCGAAGTAGGCGACGAAACAGCTGTAAAAAGCTTGCTGTAAAGTGTTTAGTTGCAGGTCGACTGCTTGTGTGAGCAGCCATCGTAGTTGTCTAGGAAAACTTGTATAAAAATTACACAAAAACCCACAAAAAAAATATAAAATAAGAATTATGTACATAATTAAGTGAAAAAAATCCGACACAACTTTTTCTAGTGGGGTAACAACAAAAGGGTGCACATATATTTTGTATACACATATTACACAAAGACCAAAACCTAAAGAACAACATCGTTGACAATCGCGCGCGCGTGTGTGTTGCAAACGACATCCGTAAGACGCAGCTGATGTTTGTGCAGTTTTTTGTATACCTGAAACAATAGTGGCACAGGAACGTTGTTGGCGTTGTTATTGTAAGTAGCGCTCTTTTATGTAATTCGCTTGTTTTCTTGTATTCTGCTTTCGTTGCTGGCATTGCATTGCGCTGTAGTGTTGCCAGATGATTCAAATTATTTACATATAGTATATAATAGTGTTATATTTATGTAATGCATAGATGCAATTGTAATCTGTAATTGATTCAGTTGCATTTCGTTGTTTGAATTGCATTATAAATGTATCGATATATCGGTATAAATTGCAATGATGCACAACGGCAACGCTGCACTCCGAGCAGCTGTCGTTTCTGCTGTTGTGTTGTTGTTGGTCTGTCAGCAAAGCACGAAACACCGTATGAAAGCAAAACAACCGAAGATGATTGATTTTTCGTCGTGCGCTTGAGTTTGTGTCGGAAAAGTAGGCGACGAGAACGACAAAACAAGCTTGTGAAAAGCTGGCAGCAGTGAAAATTTTTTAGAATTCAGTCTCACAATCGTCGCGCTAGCGAGCGGACGAGCTGTTCGAAAATACAAATAAAAAATTCATTTCATTGGTTACTAAGCTTCAAATTCTAGTGTAAACATTATGTGTTTGCTTAAAATCAAAATTTCTAGTGTAATTTAAATTTTTTGTATGAAGGGAAAATCGTGTGCTGTGCGTGTGTTTAATTGTTTGTTATTCTGTAATGTGTGCATTAAGTGAGATATAATAATGAACAACTCGGTATCAAATGTCGCGTTGAAGTTTTTAAATGAAAATAAATGCTAAAGCTGCTTGAAACTCTCGCATCGTTTACATAAAAGGAAGAAAAAATTCGCTGCCGCAGCAAAGGAATTTTTGCTGCTGCTGTTGCAGAAAATACAAAATACAACAAAAAAAAAGCCAAAAAAAAATACATAGTGCCATATACGTCACACAGAATAGCGCGAGTGTGAGTGAGACGGCCTGCCTGCCTGCACCCCCGGAAATGTAACGCACGCACACAAACGCAAAAGAAAAACTTGCACCTGAAAGTTTTCGTGCCGTCGTGTCGAGTCGTCGCCAGCCTTCGTGCTCGCTCGTGCGTCGTTGCAACAACTGCCGACGAGGCCAAAGCGAAATTCTAAGTACAAAAGGTTAGTGTTATTAGCGCTACATATTTGTTAGTGGATAGGTGGGAGGGCGGCGGGTAAAAGAAATAAAAAAGCAATTTTCAGTTTTCGACTCGCCTCGTTTGCACCTGTCAAAATGTCACTTTATATTTAACTATATCTGTGCGCAGCATTTGGCCTAATTTCGTGCGGATGACAGCGCAACCCCGAAGCAGGGTTGCCTTCTCTGTTGTGCGTAACCAATTGAAATTGGGGCACTGGCGAACGGAACGACGAGCCTCGAAACGAGCGTCGACGGCAGCGAAACAGTTGAGCAAAGCAAACACCGTAATAACCCCTAAATCTCAGGCCAGCTCTCGCACGCGCCCCCCTTTTCGTTCGTTCATAGAGAGCAAAAGAGTAGAGAAAAACGCTCGCCTATTTGGCCCAGTTACTAAATCTAATTGCAGACGTGTGATAATACAAATTCTTTCGAGCATTCTACAGCACTGGCAAAAAGAAAACAAAATTTCATTTGTTCAAAGTACCTTCAAGCAGATAAATTTGTTTGCACAAACACACACACACACGCACACACCCACACACACTAGCGCACACACATGCAAGCATGCAGCACTCGCTCTCCCAGACATAACGCGCCACATTCACGCTCTCTTGTGGATTCTGCTGCTGCTGCTGCCTGAGCCAAGCTGTCTATGCTTTTGGCGGCACTTTACATATGTTTTTCCGTGTGCGAGCGCGTGTGTCTGTATCGTG
This sequence comes from Drosophila kanekoi, assembly GCA_037075305.1. Lineage (NCBI taxonomy): Eukaryota > Metazoa > Arthropoda > Insecta > Diptera > Drosophilidae > Drosophila > Drosophila kanekoi. The sequence continues at coordinate 8,846,916 of JBAMCE010000141.1, forward strand.
TGTGCGTGTGTGTGTGCCAGGATGGGGGCGTTACTGTCATTGTTATTACTCGGCCTCTGCCTGCATCGTTGCTGTAATTCCGAGTTACTTGCTTGTTTTTTTTTGGGGGTCGCTCTGCTCTCGTTTGTGGGACAAATTTATGTATTGATTATGCTCTTATACCCTTAGCAGGAATGGTGTAAAGAGTTAAATGCGTCTTGGTTTATATTACATTTTAAATGCCTTTCTATGCGATTTTCATGATTCCCATGCCAGCTACTTAGGCTAAGCGCCTTTCTATGCGATTTTCATGATGCCCATTTAGGTAAATGTACAGCCGGCTCCTTATGCGTAGCCGCCTTTCTATGCGATTTTCAATATTCCCATTTATGTGAAGGGTATCTGCCGTTGTATCTATATCTACGTAGGCGTAGTATTGTTTTGCAGGGGACTGTCGACAGTTGTCTATGCCTCAGCGCACATATTCATTGGCAAAACAATTTTGTTGCCGTTGTCTCTTTGCATTTAACTAATTAAACGTCCCACTGCCCCCGACGCTCGGCTTGTTTTACAACAATCGGCCTTTTCCGGTGACAAGTTCCAATTTCAGAGCGAAAAGCGTGCATAGAGCTTCCAAGAGATTGGACACCATATGGTAAACGGGGTAACACGAGCATTTGAGCGCTCCAGCTTGATGGAAGAGCTGCGCCACAAATGTTCGTTTCTCTCTATTACTCATGCCCAACACTACTTTGTTTTTATCAAGCGATTTATTGTTGCTATTATTGAACAATTGAAGAACAAGCAAGGCGCATTTAATGGGCACTTTTATCAACCTTTTGGTTGTGTTGCGATAAAACGTGCACTGATAGTAAATTTGTATGGACATTAAAATTGGCAACGCGTTCGCCACAACCAAATGCAATTAGATGGTCAGTACTGTGAGTGGAGCCAATGGGAACGATATCTCGTAATACTCCAAAATAATAATGTAAATATTGCTCGATATTCAGTCCAGAATTCGCACCAGTTTCTTCCCCTGTCACTAATCCGTAAACTCTGCAGTCCCCTATTAAAAATTCCCCCAACGATGACAGCGATGACTACTTGTTGTGATTCCCCTTATATTTCGATAGTATGAGAAATTGCGAACGATAAACGGCAGCAATAGATAAAATATTAATTTATAAATAGACAAGAATTGTATTTAATGTCGAATAGTCTCTTTCAAGTAGTTGCTGTTCTTTGTTATTTTTGATGTTTCTTCTGTTGCTTTTTGTTTATTTTTAAACGCAATTACGTGCGGAACCATTTGACATTTTCGAAAAGCGGGCGTACAGAAATATGATAAACTAATCGCATGACGTGTACCTAACTATATGTCTTATATATATCTATCTTTCGTTTTCCATTCTACTTTCATGTGCCGTCTTTGTTGTTATGTCTTGTGTTGCTGTCGTTGCGTCTGATTGATGTTTTGGATACATTCTCTGGTGGCCCACATTTAATGTAGGCTAAGGCAACGCAACGCCCGTCGACGCAGCTCATCAAGTGCAGCCGTACAAAGCCATTAATAGTCGGTGCGGGCACCATGGACTCGCTTAAATTACCAAAAGGTTCGTAGCGGAGGGTGTGAAGCGGGTGTCAGTAAGAAACTAAACGAATTTTTCTCTACCCTTTGCTCTTTGCCCTTTTCCCCTTTCCCATTTACAGGCAGCAGCGCCAATAGCAGCGCCAGCGGCAGCAACAGCAATCTATCCGGCTCGGCATCCACATCAGCCGTTGGGAGCCTGGCAACAACACCCACATCGGCATCGGCGATGCCGGCAACAGTGTCAACCACAATTAAGACACCGCCCGGCCTGAGCAGCAGCACGCCCATCGCGGTGCGTTTCAATGCCAACCAGGAGTCGCTGGACGACATACTCCATTCGTTTCATCAGAGCACGCATCAGCAGCAGCAGCCGCAGCACAGCCACAGTCCCAGCGGCGGCATCAGTGGCGGGGGCGATGCCTCGCCCACCTTGATGGGCATTAAGAACAATGGCGCTCTGGGCATGATGGTAAATCCCTGTGACTCGCATTCGCTCTCCAGCAGCCCCTCTCAGCAGCAGCAACAGCAGCAGCAACATCTGCATCAACATCAGCAGCAACAGCAGCAGGCCGCAGCGCTTTTTGGAGTGAGTATTCGATTACTTTGTAAATGTGCAAAGTACAGTTTATCGATAATTGGCGCACATTTGAAAGCTTAACCGTGACTGCGGAAATATTCGTTTTCTTGCTCAGTTTGCGAATCGAAGGCAAAGCTAATGAAGCCAAGCAATTGGTAATAATCTCTGCAATATAGATCGAATACCCAGAAGGGGTATTAGAAATTAGCTTATGAAATCATTGATTCGGTATACAGAAATGTAATATGCTCTTTATCCTTAACGGATATCGAATCGTCGATATTCATAATTGATTTATTGGGGCAATCTTTTTCTATAGTGTATTTGGTCTTCGGTATTTGGTTTGCTAAAGTATATCGCCGTTCCTTCTGGGTATTGTTTTTAAATACCGTTATCAGTCAGCTGGCAACGTGATTCATTTTGGTTTGTCACACAGCTCGCTTTAGTCGCGGTTAGTGGACCGCTAAGCGGTCGGACTAGACATTCAGTTCAGGCGAACGGCAATGGTCAATTAGCATTTAGCATTTAGTTGCTTTAATTAGTGGCATATTTATGTGATTTGCGATCACAGTAGTTTTCACTTTTTAGCGGAATTTATTTTTGTTTTCGTTTCTCGTTATCTGACTGTCGGCCAGTAGTCAGCTGTGCGGCGATTTATTTTTGTGTGCCTCGCGCAAGTGTCATACAATTTATTTGAATTTCCGAGCATCTATTTTTGTGTGTGCCAAGCTTTGCCAAAATAGAAAAAAGATAGAAAAAATAAACGCTCGACAGATGTGCTGTTGCTGATATTCGATTGCAAAATCGTTTTGGCAATAGTATTACTCATTGTTGCAAAATGTTCTGCACCTCTGACCCGCTCTCTCTATCTATTTATGCAACACAGAACGAGGAGGTGAATCTGCGCAACAACTATCTGCAAGGTGCGGGCGGAGCCGGTGCTGGCAGCGGAGGCTTCTTCAATCGCAAGAGGTGAGTGCCTGACAGCAAACTAAAATCTTTACATCTTTACACACAGAGCCTGACGAACCGAATTTATTGTTTGATAGATAACCCCCCTTGTACACGTTCTTTACCCTGTTGTTGTTGTTGTTGCTATTACATGTACGCCATGCCAATTTGCATATCTGCCAAATTGAACTAACACACATACTTGCCCATACACTCACACACACATACACTCACGAGCTTCATACAAAATTCCCCGTTTTGCAGCAAATAAGCAGCTGTTGATTTTTGCTGCTTTGTTTATTTTTGTGCTGCCTTTGTGTTTTTGCTCATTGGAAGCTGCCTCTGAAATTATTGGCAGGCTGCTTAAGAGATCTGGCAGCACGAAACATATATATATTCACCACAGCATTAAGTTGGCTGCGATTGGAATGTAAGTGCGTAATCATTCGCACTTTGTCGTGCGTTTATTTACGCAAAATAAGCTTTGCTTTTACACGTATAATAAATTTTAATTAATATCTGGGTGCCATTTTATGGTGTATGCGTGCGTGCTAATCGCCAATTTGTTGCATTTCGGAAATTTGCACGCACTGCTTGCGGAGCCAACTTCACGTTGTTTCCCTTACCCGATTGGGCGACAGTGTTCAAAAGCGACGACAGCCTGTTGCGCACACTTGCAGCACGGGTTCGTTGACCGCAAGTTTGAAGTTTGCGACTTTGATTTTTTTTTGCCTATTTGCTGCACTTGTGAATTTTTAATGCATTCGCCGCCTACCGGCCATAAAGCATGTTGGCAGCCGGCTTTAAAGCGTGAGCGCAGCCCCACCCTCTACTTGTGTGCGCGAGTCTGTAAAGTGCACTACGGCAGCGACTGGGCTTTGTTTATGTCGCATGTATGCAACAACTCTAGTTATATATATACATAATGCACTCACATTTCTGTACAGTTGCAAGTACGTCTAGAACTTTGCTGTTTCAAGTGCTGAACCGCCCCCGTCTGGGTCTTGGTCGTTTTGTGTGGGCAAACCACCGTCTGGTCTCTGACGTATTTGCCTTTACATTTAAAATATTGAAAATGTGCATGTCTAGGCGCCAACCAGAATGCCTAAAGCTTTAAGCTTGACTTCTATTGATTTTCGTGCATTGCAAGCCCGTTCGCTGTCGGCTTTTCGATTTGCCTGCCAATCAAATATGAAATCTTTGCCTATTTGAGCGTTCTTCCGTTCTGCTTTTTCATTTCCTTTGGCATTTTTTTATCGATATAAAACTTATTACTTGCTGCTAATTGCATTTTGTAATTGCATTTTCCAACACTGGCAATATCGTTACGTCTTGCTGGCGCGTGCGACACCTGCGTGGCTCGAATGCGGGCCTTGCTTATCAGGCAGACACACGCTGCCAAAGTGACTACCAGTCAACCACCACCGACTCACAGCCAACCCCGCCTTTTTTTTTTTTTTATTTTATCTATTTACACTTGTACACGTTTCTACATGCTATACATTTGCATCATTATCTTCATCGTCATCTGCAGCAGACAACATCAACAGCATCCGACTCGCCATCCTCATTAACGCCGCCGCCCCCTCAACTCGATTTGAATCCCAGCCGCCTTTGCGTTATGGCAACGGCGTAGACTTTTTCTGAAATTACAAATTTTTCCATGTCTGGGCATGGCAGTACAGTTTGGCAGCCACTGTGCTTTGTCAATCAATTAGCATGGCCGTGCGATTGGCAGCAATAGCAACAGCAAGAGCGACAACAACAAGAGCGAAGCAAATTATACAAATTTGAACTAGTTTCGATATCCATTAGCATTAGCCTTAACACCACCCCACCCCCACCCAGCCCTCTATTAACCCATTGCCGCCCAATGTGCGTGTTATTGCCATGTTTCCAATTTGTTATTCTGGGCCGTCTTTTAAGAGCTTAAAGGTTTAAGAAATTGTTGTAGCAATGTATGTGTATGTGTATATCGTTTATCGTTATCGTTATCGCAACTAAAAATAATACGAAAAACAAACCGTGTGCAGTGTCAAGTGTATGGAATTTCGTTTGAAATATGTTGATTGCTCTACAACAACGTGCACAGTGCATTCAAAACTAAGCGAAACAGTGCTGCCAAAACTGTGCCAATTAATAAAACAAGCCAGCGCATCTCTAACTGTACATGTATGATTGGATATTATGAAACGGCCACTAGCACCAACTAAAAATGTGACATCCACACCATTCACCACAGCAGCAACAAAAACAAAAACAAAAACAAACATTATTATTACCAACAACCACAACAAGTATCCTACACCACCAAAACAACCACCACCACCCACCACCACTGCCACCACCACAACCAAACCACCAACAAAAACAGCAACAACATCGATATTGCCGCAACAGCAACAACAAAAATCGACGCTATAAACAAACTCGGAGAAGGGAGCAATTTATTGAGATTTTACTTTGGCTTCAAGTTCAATTAGGGCTTAGATAACTTCTGCTTAAAAGACAACCACGCCCAGTGTAACAAATATTAATGTTCATTCCATAAATTCCATTTTCTTTTCATTTTGAACGCTGGGCGGCAATGTTTATGTTAAATGAACCTCTTAGAAATACACAAAGAAAAAAAGAAAGCTAATGCCATTTTTTATCTTTATCCCTATCCGAAACATAATTTGAAGCAAATCTTTGAACAAATTGCTCCTTTTTATAATATCCAAATAATCTATAATGACAAATGAATACCCTGCAAATGCACATCAAATTCCAAACTTGTAAACGCCTCTTCATCTCTGTTACCTTCCCTGCAGCTGCAGCGGTCTGCCGCCCAATCTCAATCTCAACAAGCCGCCGCCCCAGCTCCAGCAGCAGCAGCAGCAGCAGCTGTCGCCCAATTTGAGTGCACTGCATCATCATCACCAGCATCAGCAGCAGCAACAACAGCGGGATGGAGGTGCACATAGTCCCTCCTCGCCGGGTGGTGGCGGCGGTGGATCGCCGTATAATGGCTCTCAGGCGGGCTGCAGTAGCGGCGGCATCTCACCCATACCGCCCATGTCCATTGGCGGCATATCGCCCAAATATAGACGAAGCATATCCTTCCCCATCAAGGGCAATTCGCCAACAGCGCTCTATGGCTGCGCTAGCTCACACCTGGACGGCATGGGCGGAGCCGGTCCAGGCCCCGGTCCCGGCCACATGAACATACCCACGCTCTCCATTGGCAATGGCGGTGGCGGCATGGGCACAGCTGGTGCCACAGGCGGCGGCGATGCGCCCTATCTGGGCAGTAATTACGGCAACATGATGACGGCCAATGGGCAGCTGCATCACGTGCAAGGCGGCAACGTGGGCATGGAGAACACCCTCAGTGATTATATGCGCGGCATGTCGCTGGGCGGCGGAGCTGGTGGCGATAATATGGTCATGATGAACGACCGCATGCGCAGCCTGGCCGGCGGCGGCGGCGGCGTGGTCGGACCGAAGCATTTGAGCGAAGCTGATGCCATGGCCATAGCTGCGGGCAACGATCCAACGGTCTACTTGAATGCACTGAAGTTGGGCTCACCGTCGCGCCTGTCGCCCCATTCGCCACACTCGCCCATCCAGGGCGGCAATGGAAGCAACGCTGGGGATGGCACGGCACGCTTCTCGCGGAAGGTGTTTGTTGGCGGTCTGCCGCCGGACATTGATGAGGACGAGATAACCACATCGTTTCGTCGCTTTGGACCGCTGGTGGTTGACTGGCCGCACAAGGCAGAGTCTAAGTCGTATTTTCCGCCCAAGGGCTATGCGTTCCTGCTGTTCCAGGACGAAAGCAGCGTGCAACAGCTAATTGATTCGTGCATCACGGACGAGGACAAATTATATCTGTGCGTATCTTCGCCCACCATCAAGGACAAGGCGGTGCAAATAAGACCCTGGCGTCTGGCCGATGCCGACTATGTGCTGGATGCGACCATGTCGCTGGATCCGCGCAAGACAGTCTTTGTGGGCGGCGTACCGCGTCCACTGAAGGCCTTCGAGTTGGCCATGATCATGGATCGCCTGTATGGCGGCGTCTGTTATGCGGGCATAGATACCGATCCCGAGCTCAAATATCCCAAGGGCGCCGGCCGTGTCGCCTTCTCGAATCAGCAGAGCTACATAGCGGCCATATCGGCGCGCTTCGTCCAGCTGCAGCACGGCGACATTGACAAGCGGGTGGAAGTGAAGCCCTATGTGCTGGACGATCAGATGTGCGACGAGTGCGAGGGACAGCGTTGCGGCGGCAAGTTTGCGCCGTTCTTCTGCGCGAATGTGACCTGTCTGCAGTATTACTGCGAGCACTGCTGGGCGGTAATACATTCCCGTCCGGGCCGGGAGTACCACAAGCCGCTGGTCAAGGAGGGCGCCGACCGGCCGCGTGCGGTACCCTTTCGCTGGTGTTAACGGCGGCGCTGGTAGGCCGCGCTGCATGATGAGAGACGCCAACAGAGAGAGCAACGACATCGGTTGTTGGACGCAGCGCTGGCAGTGCCCAGAATTCTTACCAATACACATCACCAGCAGCCGCTGGAGCGGCAGGAGCAACAGGAGCGACCGGAGCGCCAGGACAGGCATGATCGTGTACACCAACAACACGAGCGGCCGCATTCGGAGAGTGAAGGACGCGAGAGACGTGCACAGCGCCGGAAAAAGTTGTAATTAGTATATAAGGCAAGCACACAAACGCACGGATACACTCACTAAAAATGACACTGTCACACACACAGACACACACACACCACACACCACACACTTACACACACAGTCACACACTCACACACTCATACACACGGGCCAAGGCGAGGCTAATGTAGAACTAACCCAAGAACAGTCACAACACAAGGTGCAATAGCGCCAGGGCCTCGGGCACAGGCTGAGGCCTGTTTGCCAGCCCTGGGCAACAGCCAAGAGGCGGCCCATTAGTGGGCCAACATTTCTGGGCAACACACTCGCCAAAAAAAGAAGATAGAAACAGAACAGCATAGTTTTAGTTGTAATTTATTTCAACAAGCCCCCCTTTTGGAATCTGAGTTTTCTTCTTTTGGAAGACGCATGCACAGTATTTTTTGTACTTGTTATTTTTATCGTTATTTTTTTTTTTTTATATATAATATACATACGAAACAATTAAGAAAGAATTGCATAGGTGTAACAGAAAAATATTGCCATCTAGAAGAACGCGAAGACCACCAACAACAAGATTGAGTAGAGATCATGCATCAGCCAAATATATATAATATATATATATATATATATATATGTATATATGTATACCATATCTTAAACAGAGACTAGTCGCAAATTGTAAATGAGCTCGAGATGTATTTGTTTTTGGAGTGTGCGTCGTCACAAAAGCAACCAAATTGCGAACCCCAAGTTCCTAAACCTTAGAAGAATCTTTGCAAGCGGGAAGTGTTTGGCTTCCAAATCGAATCTAAACAAAATTTATGTGATTGGATATTTTATATTTTTCAAAAAAAAGAAAGGCAAATGCAAAATGCATTTGAAGAGGCAGCAACAACGAGCAGTAAACGCTTTTTGTTTTGTTTTTGCATTTCAATCTTAAAAATTGTTGCCACAAGACAACGCAAGTTTTAAGTTAGAGATCGAAAACCCAACAATTGAAGTTGCATTTTGTTACAACATTATTATCTTGTTTGCAATTAGATATATATATATATATGTTTTCCAACACGTTTTACCAACAACGTGCCATTTCAAATCAGAGTTTTAGTATCCAAACGACCCACACACACACACACACTCACACAACACACACAACACACAGATGCACACAATTTTGACAAAACTAATTATATATGTATATATATATTATTTTAATTGGTGATTAAGTAATTTTCGCGGCTTAAGCTCAGGAAAATCGTATATATTTGAAATTTTCCTAACCATATATGTTAAATATATACGATTTTTAACTAATTTATTACTATGCTTGCTACCACAATTACGTTGCATGTGAAAATCGTACGAGTAAACAAATCAATCACAAATCAATCACAATCACAATCGTATATATATATATGCACATTCGGTACACTCTCACGATATCCCGACATAGAATAAACAAATCAGCTGGAATATTCAAAATTAATCACAGTTTAAACAATAATATAATCGAATCGCATTTTTTCGGGATACCCTTGAAACAATCGAACCACATTTCGACACTACGATTTTTACATGCCACGTGATGCAAATTTTAACACTTGCTCGGGACAACAGCAATCGAAAGGATGTTGAGCCGTTTAATCGATAATTATCGATTATCGATTATCGACTATACACATTAATTACGCAATTTGTTAATAACAATCCTGGCGATCGATGCGCTCATCTCTGGTTAGAGCCTAGTCAGCATACACTCCTACATTTACGCCCACAAATTACAAACCCTACAAGATTTCAAATTCCCACACACACACACACTCACACACACACTCACACAACCACTCACACACACAATTACACACACAATTACACACAACCATACACACACAGCGACACCTACGCACACTATTAAATGCTGCTATTACACGAAAGAAGTTTGTTAAAATTCAACAAAAATGCGTCATTAAATAAAAATTATTAATTTGTTAACTATGCAAAAACGAAAACGAAAACAAAAACAAACAAAACGATAAAAGAAAGTCAAATTGTGTTCAGTATTATGTTTTTTTGTTGTACTTTATTATTTTGTTTATAATAACTTGTAATTAATGTCACCCAGTTTGCCTTAGTTAATTATTTACTTAAGTAAGTTGTGTAAAGTTTTCAATTTGCCGAGCGTGTTGCTAGCTGGAAATGAAAAGCGAAACACAAGTAACACATACATACATACAAATACATACATATGTGTATCTTAAAACAATTTAAACCAAGTGTAATACGTTTTTATACAAATATAATAGATATATATATGTATATATATATACTAGACGAGTAAATGCATGAAACTCTTTAATAGACAACTTTTTATATAGAATTTTTTGTATAAACTGTTTTTTAGTCAAACGTGAGAAACTAAAACCAAAACGCAAATACATATTTCCAACTGAATTCTGAATACATACTTTTGTGCAATACTAATTCGTAAATTATTTAATACAATACAATATATATATATACATATAGTTAATTGCGTTATACATACTTATATAAATATATATATGGATAATATGTAATATTACACTGAAATGGCAAACGCGTAACCAAAACTAGCTTAAACCAAAATATTACCAAATAAAAGCCCGAAATAATGCCGTATTTGTCGTCGTCTTTCCGTTGACTGCAACAAAAACCGAATATATCTGAACAGCTTTTGGTCCATAAGCCGAGGCATTAAACGTTTATAGCAAATGTGTAAAATATCTATAAATATAAACTCGATTCTCAAACCTTTCAAATATGTAAACCTTGAAACTTGCAAAGAGAATGAGAAATTAGTTAAAGAACTTTTTGATTTTCCAATTGATATACGAAATCTTTAAAGGCGAAAACAAAATACGATATTTTTTCTATGCTACAAAACAAATAATCAATTACAAAACCAAAAACAAAACAAAAAGCAAAACAAAAGCAAAAAGCAAAAACAAACAAAAGCAAACCAAAAGTCGCTTTGGACTTTGAATTGTGTATGTATATTAATAAACGATAGTCAAATCTATTAGCAAATTTTTGCTCGCGCTTTGTTTATACATAAACGAAACCAAAAACAAAACTTAACTAAACGAAACCTTTAACTGAAAAGTCACAAACTTGTAATTAAAGTCGATCGATCGTTTGGTTGCACTTTCAAGTTGAAGCATTACACAAATTAATAGCAATTTTCTAGAATTTTTATATTACAATTAACAAAACTGAAAAAAAGAAAAAGAAAATTAACTAAATATGGCATACAAATGCAGGCATATATTATTCTATATACATAAAGCATATTTTTGAATATGCCTAATTAGAGGACTTGAAGCGTTTGTTTGTTTTAACAAAAGAAAAAAAAAAGAAGAAAACTTGTTAGCTAATTGACATTATATTCAAACCTGGTCTTTGTAGTGTGTAAATGTTTTATGCAAATATTTTAAACAAATTGTGTGCTAAAAACATAAATGTAATTGAAAGTCCCTCTCCCTCTCTCTCTTTCACACTCTCTCTCTAGTCTCTAAGCAAGGCATCTGCAGTATGTGGGTAAAGAAAGAAAACAAAATGGCCGTTGGCAAAGAAACGGTTAGAATGTTTAATGAGAAGGTTTTTTAAAAATGTAGTCAAATTCAATATTTTATAGATTTTTATACTTTTATAAACATATATACTTTATACTTTAACTGTTAAACACTCTACAATATGAAAACTTATTTCAATATGCTAAAGAAACAACAACTATTGAATGAAAATATTTTACATATGCTACTTAAACGAGAGAGAAATAATTGTAAAAAAGGCAAACTCTTGTAACAATTGTGTAAGCAAACGCTCAACGTTTTGGCAAAAACTGAAATCTTGTTTAGCGTGCTATATAAATAATATATAAATCGGTATGAAATGTTTGTTAGTTAAGTATTCCAAATGTAAAGGCAAAACAAGTGCAGCACGATGAAGAGGAAGAAGCTGAAGAGGAAGAAGCTAAAGAGGAAGATTGAGTCAAAGACATTTGCGTTTATAGAGAATCTTTTTGTGAGCCCTTTCGAAAGCAGCCATCAAGACTATATTATATTATTATATATTATATCTATATTGTTTTTAGTTTTATACAAATTTGTTATACAAATACTTATAGATCGAGTCAATGTTTTTTATTTGTTATTATTGATTTTATACGACAAAAGCTAGTGTTATTCTATTTTGTATGCGTAGCTCTTAAAACTTATATACATACATACATGCACACATACATACATACATACATACTTACATATACATATATATATATATATTTTTATATGTTTTGTAGTTTGTAGCTTGTAGTTGTTGCTTGTAGCTTTAGTCGATTGCGTTTTATACCTTGTTTTATCATTTCTCTCTCTCTATATATATATTTGTATATTTAAAGGAGAATATGTATAAAAATATTTGATATATGCAATTTATACAAAACCTTTTGCTATAACATAATAAATGAACATCAAGTTAATTGTCTTTGTTTGTTTGTTTCTTTTATTTTGTTGTTTACTTTTTATTGTACATTAAGTCTTGTAAATATACACAAACATAAAACTAAAAAGACTCTACAAAAAAGTATTGGAACTTGAACTTATTATTAATAAATATTTAATATACATATATGTTTATTCAAATTGATCAACATGTGTTTTGATACCAAATTATGAAGAACAACAACAAGAAGAACAAGAAGAAGAAGAATTATATATGAAATTTACACGTAGTACAATTGATGAAATTTATAAACGTAATATCTACATATGTATTTTTATTGAAAACTTGCTTCAAGTAATTGCTAAATCGAATAAAAACTAAATAGAAATTGAATATAAACAAAAGTCGAATAACTAACAAATTCTGCTTTGTGCACTTTGCATTCCTGAGCCGCGTTTCGTTTACAAACTATTTCAATATGCAGCAAAAAGAAAAAGTAATATAATCATATTAATAATAATAGTTATATGAAAAATTGGCTTAGAAATTACTATGAAAAGTTACAAAAGTTAGCATAAACTTTTAGCTCCAATCGATTTCTGAATTGAACAAATTGATATTATTTTTTTAAGGATTTTCATAGCACAATTTATGTACAGTTTTTCGTTTGTAGCTAGTCAAAGAAAAGTTCGACGATGGACGAGAAGTGAAATTCTTTTAAATAGACAATTTTTTAACTAAACAAAACACACACACACACACAGATACACACACACACACATAGAGACACACACACAAAATCCAATTAACTTGACATTTTGTATGCTAATTGGAGCGAAAGCTTTGCTCGACAACAAGATTATATATGTATATTATATAAACAACAATTTGGTACCTTTTTAAACTTATTAAAGAATTTAACAACAATTGAATAGGAAAAATCGATATGATTGAGAAAATGTAGCCTGTAAAAGCGAGTGTCAAGGCACACGCGCGCTCTTCCATTTTTATTTGCATTGCGTATACGTAATGTGTGCGGCATAGAAGAAGATTTAGTCCCTTCCTCGATGTTACGAAAATTTGAGCGCCCCCCCTTACTAATTGCAATTCCTTTTTAGCTAAATATTCAGAAATACAAGCAAGAGCATATAATTTTGTTAGCATTATACAAAACAAAACCAGAAAAGAAACAAAAACAAAAACAAGAAGAAAAACAAAACCAAAAGTATAAATATGAATAGTAAAACCTAAAGCAAAGTTGGCAAATATAAAAACAAAACAAAAACAAAAAACAAAAAAAAAAAAAATAATTATATATACATATATATATATATAACATTATATATGATGCGTATGCAAGTTTAGCGAAATATTCCATATTTTATAGTCATTTTCAATAAACGTAATTTTTTAATTTTTACAAAAATTCAAGTTAAAAAAAAAATGCAAAAAAAATGTATTTGTAGTTTTCTAAATCAAAAACAAAAAAGTAAAAAAAAAACTAAACTAAACTAACGAAACTCTCGATTTCCAATCATGTTTTTCCTCCAGACGTTGCAGAACGTTCTCCAATTCAATTGACAGATAAACAGTTAAATGTTCAAACCAAAAACTAAAGTATTTATATATATATATTTAAATAGGAGCTAATTAGAGACATCCGCATGAGATTTGTCCTGTGCGAGAGCCCAATTACCAAGTTAAACCCAAATACATACATATGCAACTAGAGACATTTGCAACTAGAGACTCCAGTTAAAAACCAAAAAAAAACTACCCAAAAACTACCCAAAAACCAAATCGAACTCGAAACTAAAATATCAGCTGTACTACAATGCAATATTATACGAAAGCGAAAACAAATAGGAAAAACAGAAAACCGAAAACCAAACAAATCAACATTGAATAATTAATGGAAATATGTTAAACCGTAATGAATGAATAATACGATTGTACGATTATATACACAAAATATATTCCAATACCTTTTCTAAGGCAAAAACAAAAAAAAAAGACAGGTTATATAGAACAAATGGAAAATAAAACATATATCTTCATTCAAATAAATAAAAGTAACTTTTCTGGAATAATTAATAACACAACGTTTTTATATTTATTGATAGCTGAATTTCATTTTAAGTCGAATATAGATATAGAATATAGATATAGACGGATATATAAATAAAGCTGAAAAGTTATATATATATATATATTCCGGAATAAACCGAAATCGGTTAAGCCCGAAATGGTTGAAGAACGGAATTGGTTCATTGAACTAAATCTTAAAATCTAGAGTCAATTTACGAACTGTGTAAATATGCTAATGAACCAGGCTAATGAACCAGGCTAATGAACCAGGCTAATGAACCAGGCTAATGAACCAGGCTAATGAACCAGGCTAATGAACCAGGCTAATGAACCAGGGTAATGAACCAGGCTAATGAACCAGGCTCATGAACCAGGCTAATGAATCGGGCTAATGGACCAGGCTAATGAACCAGGCTAATGAACCAGGCTAATGAACCAGGCTAATGAACCAGGCTAATGAACCAGGCTAATGAACTAGGCTAATGAACCAGGCTCATGAACCGAACCATGAACCGGAACAGTATCACGTTCCGTTAGTCTCTCGTTAGTCTCTTACCCCCTCTCTCTCTCTCTCTTACCCTCTCTCTCTCTCTTACCCTCTCTCTCTCTCTCTCTCTTACCCCTCTCTCTCTCTCTCTCTCTCTCTCTCTCTCTCTTACCCCCTCTCTCTCTCTCTTACCCTCTCTCTCTAGATCGACAAGCTCAAAAGCGGCTGGTTCCCTGGTTCAAAGCCAATCCCTGCCTTTTGTGGAACTGTTTGGCTTGTTATTATACAAATTTGAATGAAATTGAATAATTATTTCATGATGATTGCCCGCTCTACAGAAAATATTGCAAATTTTAGATATTTTCATATAGAATTTTCGGGCTACATTAATATCAATATGCCAATGGGCATATTTTAAATATCGTTAGATGCATTTCACGACTGCAGCCTAAATTTATCAACAAAAAGTAAATAATATTTTTATTTAATCACTCTTCCCGAAGTGTTTTCTTAACCAATAAACCAAAAATCTCTATATATCTATATATATAAATATATATATATATATATATATATATATATATATATATATATATATATATATATATCAAAAATATTTGTAAAAGATCTTGTTGGCTGACGGTTCGCTTTACAGTGCGACCTTTTTGTGTACCGTAAACCCATTGAAAATGGTTAAAAAGGATATATTGTATTTGTCCAAAATGTAAATGTATGTAACAGGCTGAAGGAAGCATCTCCGACCCCATAAAGTATATGTAGTCGAGTCGATCTAGCAAGGATCTCAGAAGAGCTAAAGCTAGAGACTTGAAATTTTAGCTGTGGCTCCTCCTGGTGCCTACGCAGATCGAGTTTTGTTTCCGATATTCGATATCTTGCCCCGTTTCAAAGCAATCGATAAAACTCGATATGGAAGTCCTGTTTTTTGAGCAATTTTGGTAAATAATAAGAGCTAGATTCAGCAAACTAGACATGTAGCTTCTAGAATAGTATATATATTTGCATTTTGTGTTTGAAGAAGAGGGTTCAGGGTATCCTCTAGTCGGAAGCTCACGACTAGAACCTTTCACTTGTTTAGTTAGGTTTTATTATCGGCTTACGTCAAAAATAAACTGCAGTGCTAATGTGATAATCGAATAACTGACATGTTTGTATCGAAAATTGTTATTTTCACTTACAGGTCGGGCAGTATAGAAGGGGTTTCGCCGACCTCTACTGGCCCCACTCTGATATCAGCGCTGTCAAGCAGCGTGACGGCTGCGGGTGGCATTGACAGCAACAGTAGCGCTTCGGTGGGCACCTGGAAGCTGATCAAGGGAAAGGTGTCGCAGACCATTGAAGAAATCAAATCGTCCAAGCATCACACCTCAGTTATACCCGTCATTGTGGCCGAGTCAGCGACTAGCACCACGGTGGGCTGGACCAACGAGGGCGACTCGGACACGGAGTGCATCACGATCAATACAAGCGTTAGCGAGGAGCAGCACACGACCGTTGAGAAGGAGCACAACTCCGACTCGGATCCGGAGATTGAGTTGGTCGACAGCAGCAGCCTGGGCAGCGGCGATATTGCCGCCGCAGCCGCCCTTTCCACAGAAGGATCGCGCCTGCGACGTGGCATTGCGCACATCAAGTCCAGGGTAAAGGCCAAGCAACAGGCTGCCGCCATGAGCAAGAGGGAGAGGGAGAGGGAGAGCAGCGCTCCGAATGCGTCGTCGAGCATACGTGGCGGCTTTTTGCGCCGACGCAACAATAATGCAGAGGCGAACAGCGAAGGGTCTTCAGGCAGTGGCCAGCAGGCCGAGCAGGCCGAGCAGCACAAGCCGCCCAAACCGATACATCAGAGCATATCCGCACCAGAAATACCCGTTGTCAGTGGCAAGGCAAAGCGCGGTATATTGCTGGCCCACAAGGATGTAGAAATTGAGTCTGGCGTGGAGATGCACGAGGACATGGCACCGACGACCAGCAGTCAGGTGTTTTCGGATGCAAAGTCCGACAATGTCCAGTTCTCAGATGTTGAAACCATCAGGCATCAAAGTTTGTATCTTGATCTGCCGCTGAACACTGTGAGCAACCTGTTGGAGGATCCGTTGCAAAGGAGATCCCTTGTCGCCAATATGCCCTTTCCGAACAACATAAATACGTCGGGCTTCTCGCTTTGGAGTACCTTGAGTGCCACCAGCTCCGTTAATTGGCGAGCCGGTGCCGCCACCCAGCCGATGCTGATTGCTGCCAGCCTCGTTGCGCTGATGGTGCTGCCTCTGCCCGATTTCTGGCGCGGTGGCCTGGCCACCGTTCTGTTCATCGCGGGAGTGAACTATTGCAGCCACTACATAAGCTGGCTTTTTGAGAACTGTGTGCTGGGTGCACATCCAGAGCGTCGGCCCTTTCAGATACCCAACTACGATGGCATGCCCATCTGCGAGATACCCGCCGTGGAGGAGCACAAGACGATTAAGAGCTACGCGGGCTGGATGAACGAGGTGGTTAGCTATGATCCCGCCACGTTCTCTTTTGCCATGACACGATCAATCTATGTACGCCTCGACGGTACCAATTTAAAGATATCCGGCACAAATGCACGCATACCCAAGCGGCGCCTGTGGAACGAGAAGCCCATCGATCGGTCCAAGGTTTTGTTTCTCGATCATCGTTCGTATGATTTGCGCGACGCTCGCGTCGAGCTGCTGCCCATGGGCCTGGCCAGAAAGCGGTGAGTACTTGCACACAGAAATTGACTTGGAATTCGCATGCCTAAGTTGTAAGCATTTGCAGCTTCTTCAATCGCAAATACCCCATACAGCTGATTGTCAAGAACGCCTGCACTGGCTTTTTTACACCCGTTGAGGATGATGCGCCGACGGATAGCACGTTGCGAACAGATACCGTCACGCCGACCCAGGCCAATGAGGCGCTGAAAACAATTGAGTTTGCCACCACAGTTATGTTCGCCGATGTAGGTGCAGCTCCGGCATCTATATATATGATATTTAAATCCTCTTTTACCCATCCTTACAGCTGCGCCAGCTGCACAATTCAATAACGCCCGATAAGGAAGTCCGCGACATTACCATACCATGTGGCGACGAGGTGCGTCTGCTGCTGTTTGCGCGCTGCGATCGCGAGAAGGAGGATTGGTATCGTCGCTTCATTGCGGCCAGCAAGGGCAGCGTCCACGAGTCGGAGCTACAGGTGCCCATGGCGCATTATGTGGAGGACACAGATCTGCAGGCGGTTGCCGCCCAGCAGGCCATCAATCTAACAATGGGTTCTACCAAGGTTTGCATAGCTCTGCTAAGCTCTGTTTCAATTGTTGAGCCAACTTACTTGCAGCCGCGCATCAAGGAAGGCGAGGAGGGCTCCATGACTTCGCTGCTTAATGATGAGCACACCGGGGCCAATACGCCCGATATGGTGGACGAACCGATCGAGGAGGATCCGGCAACCGATCAACAAAAGGATGGCTATGAGGGCCTAATCATGAACGCAGACGTCGCACGAAATCCGCAGGAATATGTCAAATTCATGACGGTCTACCAGGTAGCCAGTCATTCCTTGACTTTCGTTTTTGCCTGGCTTTTGATTTCTATGATTTTTTCCTTATGTTATTTTTATTGTCCTCGTAGAAAGCTTGCAGTCAAAGCCAGATTCCCGTATGCCGCAATCTCAAGAATGATGCGCAGAAATCTGGGCAAAATCGCCGAAGAGTAGGTTATATTTTGTTTATTTCTTATTTTAATTGCAACATTAGCTAAATGTAGATAAATACACCCAATTCTGGGGTCTCGCTTAAGTGCTTGGCTTATACTTCTGATGCTTTTGTAGAGTCGCCGTGCCAGACGACAGGAGCATGAGCTGTGGAAGGGGATCAATCAGTCTCTATTTCTGGGCCCATCCGGCAGTGTCGTCTGGGCCAATGTGTTGTTTGGTCGCTGCCTGTTCAGCTGCCTGCATAATCCTACACTGCAAGTAAAGATTCAGGAATTTATGCAAAAGAAACTGAACTCCATAAAGGTCAGTCAGTGGTCAATCGGTGCACCCAGCTCTTCCCACTCACTTGCTGCTGTTACGCATTTTCTAGCTGCCCAGCTTTATGGAGGAGGTCATCATCACGAACATCTATTTGGGCACATCGCCCGTGCTGGTGCATCGCATATCGCAGCCCATGCTGGACGAGCGCGGCATTTGGCTGGACGCGGATGTCACCTACGAGGGCCTGGCCCACATTACGGTAACCACCAAGCTGAATCTGTTGCGCGTGCGCAGCAAACCGAAGACATCGCCCCCCAACGTGGATGCAGCTGGACCGTCACAAGATCCAAACATGGAGGGGCGAACTGCATCCGATGAACTCCAGCCGGATGGCAGTAATTCCATCTTTGACAGCGATGCGGAGAGTACGGGTGGCTCCTCGACGGATTCGGAAGCTTCGCAGCCAGGCGCACCTGTCGAGAACGCGAACAATGCCGAGTAGGTGCCTCAGCTGTGTGAACAAATCTAAATCTAAAACCCGTCCGTTTGCAGGTTTTTCCAAAATTCGCCGGGCAATGCTCGGCGCATTTTCAAGATTGTGGATCGCATTGCCACATCCAATTTGTTTCAGTATGCCACAGAGCTGCCGTATGTGCAGCGCGCCATGGAGAACATGAACGCGAACATAACGTTGCGTGTGGAACTGAAAGGAGTGGTGGCGCGCGCGACACTGAATATACCGCCGCCGCCGTCGGATCGGGTCTGGCTATGCTTCCGGGGGCCGCCTCGTCTGTGGATATCGACAAAGCCGCAAGTTGGCGATAAGTCGGTGGATTGGTCTATTGTTACGAATGTGATTGAGAGCAAGCTGTGCGAGGCAGTCAATAAGTTTCTGGTCTATCCGAATATGATCGATTGCGCGATACCGTTCCTGGCCAAGCCCAACTACGGCGATGAGCCGCCAATGTCGTAACTTTTGGATAATTTTAATAGTTTCAGTTAAAATTTTTGTAAACCGATTTACAACTGAGCTTTTCTAAAAAGCGATATACCCAAGGCTTATTTTCGTTTTCCGATCTCGCTCCAAGTGTTATTTAGAAGTACTTAGCAATAACCGAACACAAAATTCCATATGACAAATTCGAAGCGCTTTTTTTCCATACACTTCATAAGCATACCAAAAATGACTTTCCAATTTTGTATATTCACATACAGCTGAGGATCTGTTGTGATTTATCATTCTGCAGGCGACGCAAGCCGTCGCCCCTTCAAAGTCTTTACACATAGTATTCCAAAAGCATAATGCAGGCACATAACTCCTAATCTATGTATGTAAATACATGCTCTATTTATAAACATACATATATATATATCTCTTTTTACTGTCTAACAACAATATAGTTATTTAAGTCTTATTCCAAGCTACTCTCTTAGCATGAGTGTGAATTTTAAATGCTTATCCGAGGCAAAAAAAAAAAACATATGTATTTATATTTGGAATTGTGTTTAACTCAATTTTATATTCACTTAAGTAAACTACGTATGGAACACAGACATTCGCCAAAGGATAACTATTCCGAACATGAACAAACTCTTATATCATTTACAAGGCTGGCCGAAGAACACGATTGGGGTCATTAAATATGACCCACTTTTCCAATTGAAAACAAATAATAGTTAAGCTTACGAGTATATATTTTATGTAACAGAATGAACAAATAAATGAATGGCTATTTATCCATTAACTCGGCTCAGTTCGTTCTTTATGCTTGCTTCCCGTCCAGTTAAAGTCGAAAAGTTGTTTAAGATTTATTAAACTTTTATTCGATGTTTATTTATTTGCATCTTTTAAATTCAAATTCGAAAATTTGCTGAATTATACATTTGAAATTTGTCGTATTTTGGAATTTATTTTCACTTGATTTTATTACGATTCGGATTTTAGTTGGGATTTTTCATTTGGGTTTGCATCAAAAGTACATTAAGTAAACTACAGACATACGTGTTTATAATATGCATTAATTATAGTTATATATATATATATATATGTGTGTATATATGTGTATGTAAATGTGTATACATATATATATTATTCAAAAATGTACAACATTCATTTTTAACAAAAGGTATAAACACGATGCATTCGTCGCTCTCGCCCGAAACGTGTAGTTGTTAAAAACTTGAATATAGCCATAGCAAACAATTATAATTAGAACTTAAACATAGAAGACTTACGTTCTAATACACATAGTACAATTTCAATGTATATTGAAAATCGCATTTGCCGCTTTCGCTTAGATGTGTTTAATTATTTCAAATTTATTTTGACTTCAAAATCTTTTCTTTTGTGTATTATTATACGTTCTTGTGATGTATTTGAGTGGTTTTTTTTGCTGCAAAGAGTCAGTTTTGCATAAATTGTAATGAAATAGGACTAAAAAACACTATAATTAATACAAATATGCATGTGTGTGTGTGTGTGTGTGTGTGTGTGTGTGTGTGTGTATAGTAGAATACTACTTAAGAACTAAAACTGCTATCAAAACAGATTCTCTTCATTCACAAATAAATATGCGTAGCATTTTCTTTATCTTCTTCACGTGTCTGGCGGCAATTTTTGAGCAACATTTGTAAAAACTTTCATTTCGGGTTTCCTTTTATTTGTATTAGCATAGAGTAGAAGTGTGTGTGTGTGTGTGTGTTTTGGGGGGGAAAATGCATTTGAAATTTGAGCGTATCTCAATGTTCGTTGGGGTTATTTTTGTTTTTTTGTTTTATTTATGTTTGCCATTCACTGTTTTGTTGTTTTACCCATGATAAGCTAGCATGTCCTGCTTTCTTTTTTGGCTACTCTATATGAGAAGAAAACCTCTTTACAGACGCATATCGTCGTATTTGGCAAATGCCTTGCACAGCGCAAAGGCGAGTATGACCAGGATCAGGTGCACAATGCCGGCCACAATGACGCCAATGATGAGCTCGCGCTGTCGTATCAACCACTCGGTGAAGACCCCGTAGCAGCCCTGCAAGGTAAAAAGTGTTTTAGTTTTAGTTGTGGTTTCTATTCAAGTGCAGCAGGTGACACGTACGTTTTTGTAGTAGCTGTTGGCATCGCTGGGATTGGTTGTGCAGTCGTCGTCGCGCGGCACCATTTGCGCCACATCCTTCAGGATGCAGCAGGCCTCCGGTATGGTGCGATTGCCCTTTGTGTTCTTCCACGCCTCCGACTCGTCAAAGTCATGATAGTCATTGATGCCGCAGCAGCCAAAGTTGCCCATCAGCTGGTTCCACATCAGCGATGTCGCATCCATGTTCTCGCCCAGCGTATAGCTGGTGATTGTCGTCTGGAGGAACTTTTTGCTCTCGCTGCGCACCTTTTCCTTGTAGAAGACAGCCAGGCCGCCGGCCACGAGCTCGGCCACCAGCAGCAGTATGAGGAAGGTGCCGTACTGCGCAAAAATAAAATCATATTTAAAAAAACAGTGTTGGTAAATGTAGAATGTAGACCGCATTACGCATACGCCGCATTCACCCGCTGACCCAATTCACAATTTATGTAGTCAAGTCGTGAGCATTACATAAAAATCTATGCGTTTGACCCTGAGCCAAATGTGCAGCATGCGTTAGATGTGTGTTGAGTTCGGGCAAACACACACACACACACTTGCACACACAGGCACACACACGCTGCAGGCGCTGGCCAATCTTAAATGCTGAAGGTCAATTTGAAATGCTGCTTGAATGTTTTATAAGCTCTTTTGGTATTTGTTGTTGCTGTTGCTGCTGTTGTTGTTGTTGTTGTTGTTGTCGCGATGCTTTGGCCTGATAAAGTTCCATGTTGCTGCTGCGCTGGCTGTTACGCCTGGCAGCATTTCATTCGCTGCTCTCCAAAGCTAACTGCCTGCCAGCTAATGTATCTGTCAGATACATGCAATTTGTGTGCTTAAATTTAGATGCCCGCTTAAAAGGCCACAAAAAGCGACGATGGCCCCCGGCCTTAACCACTATATTTATTCTATTGGCTGCAATTTAGTGCAAAGTCTTCATTATACTTATACCCTTAAAGATTCTATCAAGGATTATATCAAGGTATACAGCATTGAAGAAGACATCTGCCATCCCTTCAGCGAGGTTGATTGGGGCATCATGTATATTTCTAGTCTCTTAGCATTTAAGCCACGGTCACAAGTCTTTGCGCAGATTCGTGTTCCTATTGCAGGCAGTGTTTATGTCAAAATCGGTCGGATTGAAGAACTATATCATATAGCTGCTATAGGGTTGACCCATCATATATCATGCTCTTGCAAGAACAACATTTTATTGGTTTTCATCGAGCTTTACTCTAATATATCAGCTCTTATCTAGCATACGTATCACATCTAATACCATATCATATTTCTTCTATAGAAACAATCTTTCGATAATCCAAGCGTATTGCTAGTCCACATGTCGACAAGGGTGTTTGATGTTCGGCGTGCTTTGGTATTGTTGTTCTTTCTTGCCGCTTTTTTTCAATTTAAAAGCATTTACTCGTTAAACATCGTGTCGCAAACAGCATTTTAAGAGCTCGAGACCCAATGAACTTGCCAATTGGTAAATAATTGGCGCACTCTCTAAAAATAAGCAATGCTAAGACACTTTGGCCATGCTAAGTGCCCGGCCTTGGGCCATAACTAAAAGTGCCCTCGCTTCATTTACTGCAAATTGTGCTCAATTTTGTGCATACACATTTTAGCGATATTTGTAGTCTAAGCTACGCCCCCGAAGGGCAATCGAGTCGGGTGTGTGTGTGTGACAACTATTAACTATTAACAATAAGAAGGCAAGTTCCCCTCTGGCCCGTGCGAGGCATGCACCTGTTGCAATTAAATTGGCCAAGCCCTGGAAAGTCTTGAGACGCTTATGAATAGCTTCAATAGTCGAGTATTCGTAATGCCTGAGCCAAAGTGATAAACTGTTTATTAATTGCCGCCCAGCACGAGCTAAATCATAGAAATTTCTTTTAGGGTTGGGCCCCAGACTGCCCGATAGATGTGTACATATACATATGATTCAGGTGTAACTTGTGCGAGCGCCTTGAAATGTGCTCAGGTGAAATTACAATTCCAAGCACACAAGATCAAGTACAGAGCCAAAAGTGAAGGGCTTGTCACACACACACATGCACACGCACATATGCACACACATGCAATCGCGAGCGCCTCACGACACTTGATAAGGTGCCGAAACACGTTCCAAAGCTCATGGAAATGTCAGATGTTAAGATCATAAAACGAGGCCTACAACATGTACCCACAACATATCGCAACTTTCTCTGGCCGCAGCGAAGGTTCCAACACATTTTCCAAGCCAGCGCCAAAGTCAAATGAAAATCCCACAAGAAACAGAAAACATAAAACGAAAAGTAAATATCTTTAAAGACAAAATCTACAACTCGCTTCAATAAGCGTGCAGTGAATATTTGTTAGCTGCGTCTCCCGCGGCGCCATTGAAAGTTGCAATTAGAATTCGACAATTCGGCTGGCTCGATGATGCAACCGCTCGTTGGGCAACAGCCGAGATGCTTACTTGTATCTGTATCTGTGACTTGATCTTAATTGTATCTAGATACTTACCGTCGACAGCAGGCAGCGTGATTCACGCATGGCGCCCAAATAGCCCAAGAGGCTCATGAAGAACATGACGGCTCCGATGACGAGCAGAGCGTAGGCCATCTGCTCTATGACCTGAGGCTGTGTAAAGTGCTAAAAGAGTATAAAGAATTCAAAGAGAAGCATCAGATTGTGAGAATTGAGAATTGTCTGTGTTTTGCATAAGAATGCGTAGTACGCGGCGTATACGTAATTGTAATTAACCTTTCCACTGGCCCAACAACTTTCGCAACATTCGTAATCAAATTATGTGCGAGATCTCTTAATTGACACAGACGAATTTTTGACAACTATGAAAGACTTAAGTACTCTAAAAGCTGGCAGCTGCGAGTGGGTTTATATGCTGTTGAAAAAGCAAAAATAATAGAAATTTCAGTCGGTTGAAAGTTTTGCGAAGTTCATTGACCAAAACGTGCAACTCCCACGCCAGGCGGCAGTTTACTCAATTAGCCTTTACCTGTGCAGTTCGAGTTACCTGCAATTACTCATTACACGCAGCTCAACTAGGACATGCACTTTGCCTGTTCGGCATTTGTTTTTCCAAACGATTTTCACTTAGTATGTCAAAAGCGGACGAAAAGTGCCTCGAACTTGGACAGACAGCGCTCAATTGTTGCTTGTTGCCACATGACATGCAACTGCGCAGCGGAATTTGCCATGGTCAGAAGCCAAACTCAATTAATATATATGCATATATATCTGGACATTGAGTCGATGCTCCCTTAAGTAAATGAAAAGTTTACCGTCTTTTGAGAATTTGCAATTTCTAAATGCAAACTCATTTGTTTATAAACAAATGGCCCATCCACAGGCATGTTTGGCATTCGGCATGCCACGGAAGTTGTGGCTTTTAGCGGAATTTATATTATTCATGAGAGTTTAAATAATAAGCCACAGCTAACGATGTAATTGTAATTGAAGCTCGTTTTTATTATATATATTTGCTATTTGTATCTGTGTATCTGTTGTTTACAATAAACTTTTTTATTATACAACCTTGTCTACTCCATTTGTTGTTGACATGATGTTAGTCTAGATAATAAATCATTTTGCATGCAAAGCGATTGCGCTTAGACAAAGTGTCGGCAGTTTGAGGTTTAGGATCGGGCACTGGAGAACTTCAGAACTTCAGAACCATATCAGAATCTATCTGAGATGCAAGCCCAAAGAACTCAAGCTGGTTTTCATTTACTCGAACTTAGATTGCAATACTTAACTGAAAATATTTCAATATATATACTTTCATATGCAAAATGTGGGCTGTGTTTGGTACCCTTTAACCCCTTTTTATAGATCATAGAAGAAATGTAGATATAACATTTACTTTGGGGTTTCAATATTGTGGATACATCCCTCTTGAAAACACCCCTCCATTAATAGCCGACTTCTTTCTAATAACATATGGAGCTGCACTTTAATTACGAACTAACATTCTAACTAATTTTCCATGGGGCAATGTCAACAATTACGTGCCGCAGTTGCACGTGATGTCGCTTTGGGGAATACGAGATTGGGGATAACTTGTACATATATATGTGGGTACATAACGCATTTGGGGTGGCTTCACAGTTGGGCTTCAAAATGATAAAACTAATAGTATAACGCGTAAATTGCCTTTCAATGTTATGATTGGCGTTTTTTTGGTTAGCTGTTTTGGGGTGTTTCCCGCACACTTTCACCTGGCATTAGATGTGGACACTTACCTCAATGCGCTCGCTCTCGACAAGCTTGAGCAGAGCAATCAGCGAGTGCTTGTCGATGGCCAGCCATAGTCCGACTCCGAATATAATTGTGCCTAGCACCTGCAAGATACAAAGCAAAAGGAAAAGGTGTTCATGATAGCTAAAATAACCCTCGGTTAGCTTGGCATGCAAA
Organism: Drosophila kanekoi; assembly: GCA_037075305.1. Lineage (NCBI taxonomy): Eukaryota > Metazoa > Arthropoda > Insecta > Diptera > Drosophilidae > Drosophila > Drosophila kanekoi. The sequence continues at coordinate 8,873,249 of JBAMCE010000141.1, forward strand.
TCGTAGGCCAGCACACAACATTATTATGTTTATGTTGCTCGGTCATGTTGATTGCATTTGTTGTTGCTGATGATGTTAAGACGATAAACACACTAACAGCAACTGCAACAACTACAACAATAACAACAACAACAACGACGACAACGGAGTCAATGAACCGCCATAAATGCGAAAAAAGTGCGCATGCGCAGAGATTTGCTTGATTAACTGCAGCCGCAATGTTTTAGCCGCGCCTCCGAACAATTTGTAATGCAATTTAACCAAACCAACAACAACAAAATAAATGTAAATAAAATTAAAAAAACTAAACACTTTTCAAATGCATTCCCTTGGGAAATAATTTATAAATTTTTATGAACGAGCGAATGAAATTTAATATGCAAATTAAACAACAGCAAAACGACTTTTAAAACTTTTTCACTTTTCATAACCTTTTTCATATATTTTTATCTGATTCATCATTTATTCAAATACAAATTGCATTTGGTTTATACTCACAAAAAATATGAAATTTAGTATGCAAAGCAAATACTTTGCACACCAGACACCACAGTCAAAAACCATTTTCGATGTTTTCGAAATTTTGCGGCTGTTTTTTTCGACTCGGGCTGTAATGAGAAGAGCGCAAATGAAATTCCAAGTTAGTTAAATATACATATATATTTTACAAACAAATACAATATTAATTATTAGAAGCTCGTTTTTAATTCAATTAAGATGCCAGTTCATTATTTCAAGTGCCACACAAAAGAAAGTGCCAGGAAATGCCTCGAAGAGCTAAACACAAGAACAAATACAAGACAAATATGTTTTCACTTTGTGCGTGTGTGTGCGTGTGTTTGTGTGTGTGTGTGTGACAACTTCAGTTGTTATCAACTTAAATATGGTACGTGTCCGTGCCTAATAAATTAACATGTGAAGCTAGCGTTAAAATTAGTGAATATGTTCAACAGGAAGGGGAACAAATTCAATTTAGATGCTGGCATCGACATACCCTAGCCAAAGTTTAACTTTAAAAACAAGCTCGAAGACATTCCAAATGTTTAGTTTGTTAACATTAACATTAACATTAACATTAACATTAACATTGTATGCATTAACATATGTAAACTATTTACATATTAACTTTTGTCAGACTTAACAGAGTTTTTTTCTACGCTCTGCAAAGTGAATGATATATTCTTTGTACTCCTCCCGGGCTAAGCATTTAAGCAATTGTTAAGTTGATTAATTTTAATGAACTGAACAACAGTAATTAATGCTTTGTTCACTTAATCTCAGTTTCAGGCTCTGGCTGCGACAAATGCGTAAAGCAAATGAACTTTCTCATTAAGCGTGTGGTTCTGGTTTTTTCTCTGCCTCCCTTTCGCTACCTCTCTCCAGCTCTTTCCTCTATCTCTCTCTCTCTCTCTCTCTCTCTTCCTCTCTCTATATCTTTCATATCCGTCGCGGCTTGACGCTCGCAGGCACTTTTCTTTTCAGCTGCCTCTGTCAGCAGCATAATTAATATACCCTTTACTAAGGTATGCTTAATCACAAGTATATTTGACTAAGTTATATCTATTTGAACTTAGTATCTGTCTATTATCAAATTAAGAGTATTTTACGTTTAGTTGCAGGCACAAGAACAAGTTTTTTGTTTTTTTTTTCGAATTCGTGTTACTTTCGTCTGCGTAGAGAGTATTTGCAAGCTGCTTACTCTCACCTCAAGCATGTTTCACTTGTTCCAAACATGTTTTGGTTCTTTACCCAGTTCTTTGCGTGTGTGTTTTATGTGTGTGTGTGTGTGTGTGCTAAGGTGTTTATGCGCCAAGACTTACAAAGTTTGTTAATCATGAAATAGGCAGCCGGCAAAGGCCTTAGTTAAACAGGCGTTCAGTTGGCTGCGCCAGGCGTAGAACCAGTCGATGGTTCGGTTCACGGTTCGTTAAACAATCAAAACACCTTTCAGAACCCAGGCTTTGGGAACAAGCACTCGAATTGCTTTATTCTCCAACTTGTTATCTAGCAATTCTGTCTTCATTTAAGTAAGGTTCGGCTTAAAGTTAATACATATTAAGATTCAAAGTTCAGGGCGCGAACCAATTCAGCTGGAAACCAGTTTGCAGAGTTTTTTAACACAAATACAAATACCGAAATTAAAAGTGTGCTGCCGTCGAGATTTCTGACGTGTTTTCGTGAAAAGTGTTTTGTGGAGTGGGCAGTCCATAAACGTTGTATGTTGCATAAACATAAACGCGCGTGTGTGTGTGTTTGTCTGTGCTGGTGTGTGTTTGTGTGTGTAAATATCTGTGCACACAAACAATGTCACGAGCCATTGATGCTAAAAAAGTGGAACAGTCGGCGGCTCTGTGGCTGCTGTTGCGGCTGTTTCTGTTGTTGCCAACTGGCAAACATTTTCCCGGCCAACTTTAGCCTAAAAGCAGGCCTCCTTCCAATCCTAAAATCTGTTATCCTGCACGGGCCGAGTGCAGGTACTCAAATGCAAAATGCTTTAAGGTCTTATGCTGCCATACACAGCCCTGATTATGGCCAACAACCCACAACCGCACCCTCAGCCACGCCCACCGCCGCACAGTTTAAGTAATTTTCAGTCGTTGGAAAATTGTCAGCAGAAAATAGGCCAACTTTTAATTGCTTTTCCCATTGTTGCTGTCGTTGTGATAAGCTTCGCTGACGTTCAGGCCTCAAATTCTCGTCTCCATTTCAGTTTTTGCTGTTAATTTATGAATTTAGGCAATGTGAATGTGAATGCTTCGCGACTTCTAAGTCGAGGCATGACATTGAGACTCTGGCTACGGCATACATTAAATGAATATAAACACATTAGATAACACAGAAGCTGCATAATTGATTCATGCTGCATATCTGGCAAATATCATAATCAGATGCCATTTAAGCGCTATCTATTCGATAAGAGCTCGAAGTTTTAACTATTGCAATGCAAAACTAAGCTGTCGCAGGCCTTTGAAGTGCCCACCCAGAGTCCTCAAAGGTTCGCCGGCCCCGTATGCTGCTCACATATGCCATACAAAATGCAAGGCTTATCATTAGTACACACCCACACACAACCACACACACAACCACACAAACACACATATGGCAAAATCTTCCAATTAGCTTTCAAGTGGCGCATGGCACATATTAGCACATTTCCCTAACTGCACATGCGAGGGTTGGCCGACAGATAGGAGCAATAGGAGATTCGAGTATGAAATCCATATCCCTTCCTTTATATATATACATTTATATCTTACCTTAGCTTGTATCTATCAGATATCTTACCTGTACCTATCAGATATCATAATATTGCTCAAAGTTCTCTAATGAGGCCTCCACTTCCCAGATGAGCTGCTCATTCGTCTGAACTTTTGGCCATGATCATTAAAAATTTACTTATCTATAACTTATATATAAGTATCTGGTTTGATCATGATAATCCAATTCATATCCATCTAAGGTATTATGAATAAGTGTATTCTAGCAGAATGGAAGTCAAATCAGTTCAGTTACTTCTCAAACTGCCCTCGTTATCGACAGCCCAGGCAAAGACAGCAGCATCATCAGCATATCATAAACATTCTCATGAGCCCAAACTCAAACATCAACTCGAGCCATAACTATATATATATATGTCTATATATATATGGAGCTCATATATATAAAATGGCAAACAGTTTTAATTGGGGCCTCGGCAGGCTAATTAAGGCACATTTTCAGCCCAGTTAGTTGATAACCGTGCAACTTTATAGATATATATATATACATGCAGCCGCAGCTCAGTTCAACTGGAGTACAAATATCTACAATTCGATTAGGCCGCGCGTGTGTAATTAAATGTACGGCAACAAAATATAATAAACAAAAAAAAGGAAATCTAAAAAAATGAATTGCAAATTTATGGTTTGTGTGCAGCTATTGTTGAGCATTTGTTTATTACACGCGCAATTAAATGCTTGCATATCACTTTTTTTCATATTATTTTTTATTTTTACCATAGAAAGTTGTCGTACAATGCACATTTTGGCGGTTCAGAGTGTGATTAAAATTTCTATTACAATGATGCGGCCAAAAGGAAATGCGAGCCGACTTTGAGAGATTGAGAGCTGAGACCAAAGACTTGAGACTAGAGATTGCAGGTAATTTAGTTGTTGTAGTTAAGCCGAAAATGGGTTAAAGAAAGCCGCAACTTGTATTAATTAAAAGGCAAAAGTTAAAAGGCAAAAAGGTTTCTGCCAGCAACTTGTCCAAACTTCTTGTCCGCACAAGTTTTAAAGTCGACTTAGTCTTAGACGCGGTCATAAAAGTCGTGTTCAAGTTTTTCCTCAGACAATTGCCACAAATGATTTCTTTCCATTGGGTTTCGTTTTATTCTCGTTCTCGTTCTCGTTCCATGTAGGTCCCCACAGAGAGAGAGAGATAGAGAGAGAAAGAGAGAGAGGGGAGCCAGCTGGCGCACTTGTCACGTTTGCTAGCCAAGAATTTAGAAATTGTATTTATTGCCAATGCTTTCTATTTTTGTTAACTTCAATTCGGTTGGCTGTGCTGTGTGCTTGTGGCCAAGAGAGCAGCCGCAGCAGCTGCTGGAAACTGGTCGAAAAGATATAATAGCAAAAACTCGTGCTTGAAACCAAAAGTGCTGCTGCTTCTTCTTCTTCTTCTTCGACAAGTGCTCATCTGCAGCGTGAGAAAGACTCTGCGAGCTGATACACTTCTCTCATCTCTTCTACTTGTCCTTCTCTTTCGCTTTGGCAGCTGGCAATTAACTGATTTACTTGGTAATGAGGCTTAATTGGGTCAGCAGGGTCTCTGGCATTCCCACACACACACACACACACACACACACACAGAGTAATTGCTAAAAATCTTCGCCGTTAAATGCAGGTGGGTGGTGCACAGGCTCCTTATTTACATATATGATGCCACAGCGAGTGGCAATTGAAAGAAAAAACTTCAACATTTAGTTGGGAGTCGAAAGCATGCGGGAACTTTATAATTGAGCAAGAAAAGTGCAGATTATATGTTCACGTTTCTATGAGCGGGCACAAAGGGCGTACTCGCAGTGCTAATTATAAGTTGTGCTCTATAAGAGAATTGTAGAACTTATAAATAGGCATATCAAAGCTGCGATTCCAACAAAAGTTAAAGTCGGGCTTGATTTATGGCTTGCATGAACTATCTGAGGGTCGCGTCGGCTTGTGAAGCTTGTCTTTCGCATCTCTGAGCCTGGGTTTGGGTTCGAGTCTTGGCTCCACACACAATATCAAATTTCATATAAGTTAAAGTACATTTCAATGACAATCTTTTCAAAATCTAAATCGTTTCAGGTTAAAGTTGGGTTATTCTTAATCAACTTATTCGGTTAGCGGTTCGGTTCATGGTTCATAGGTTCGATTTCTTATAAGCTAAGTTGATTAGAGGCTCGATTCACTGGAATTTCAGTATCAAAACGGTTCGGTTCGGTTAATTGTTTATTAACTAATCCAGTTCAAAGTTCCCTAAATGGAATTGCAATTTCAGTAACAAAAACGTTTCGGCTCAAACCCTTTTGGCAGCCTCGGAATACGTAGAAACTTATTCAACAGACACAATACTTTAGCATAAGATTACATTGGAGCTTATCTAGATGCCAGAAAACGGAATTAATTTTCATAAATTGCGCAAATATATTTTCCTAATCTTTAAATCAAAAATGTTGCAGCAAAATGTCTGACAAAAGCTTATTGGATTTAACATATTTTTAGCCAGCCCGTAAATGGGTATATATTTTATAAAGTTGACATAAATATCTCTGTGTGTGTGTGTGTGTGAGACTTTTATCTCTTGCGAAAATATTTGTTTTAATATGCCAGAGTTTAAAACCTAAAATTGATTGCCTTTGTCTCCGTTGTCTCCGTTGTCTCTGTCTCGATTGTCTCCCCGGCTGTTGCAAGAATCCCCAATTAAAAATGCGGCTTTAAGCGCCCGAACCGAACCCATCAGACTGGTATTAAACTCATTTAAATCAGGCGTTACATACTCTTGTTTCTTTTGTTGCTATTTTTGTTGTTGCTGTCGCTTGCCACAGCACGAGCCGCACAATCAATTTATTTATAAATTTTGCGCTTAATTAATGCAATTGCAAAACAAGCTGGCAAAATACAAAATAAAATCAAATGCTGTTTGTTTATGTTGCGGCTCGTTAACTGATTGCCATAAAAGCATATTTTTAAGTGCTGCACAAAATTTGCCGAAATCCCATTTGCATGAACGCGCCACAAAAAGGACGACTCCATGTATGTATGAGTGTATGCTTGTACGTATGTATGTGTGTATGTTTGTATGTATGTGTGTGAATGCATTCATATATGTACGCATGCATTCATGTTTGCACATATATAAAACAAACATGCATACATGTACATACATATGCATATATACACACATACAGGCATATATGCAAACTTAAAACTTCTCTCGCTGAATCGCATTTCTAGCAAGCAAGAACCATGCGAGATCCCGAAACCCCGCCCTTACGTGCATCTTCATCCCATAAGGTAACTACAGAGAAAGTTTCAACTTCTTAGCTTATACTGTTTGGGCTGAGCGTTGATCACTAATCAGTTCGTCAGTCTGTCAGTCAGTCTGTCTGTCAGTCAGGATAAACAGTTTTTTATATAGATATGAATTGGAGTTCGGTTTGGTTAAAAGAGAGAAACAAAGTCATAATTCATTTGTGCTGAGTTCAGGTAATTGTTAAAATCAAATTGTAATTTTTTCAAAGTCTTTTCCGCATGTCATTCAACTTGTGCAGCCGACAAATTGTTGCTCGTTGTTTGTAGTTGTTATTATTTGTTTGTTGTTGTTGTTGTTAGTTGTCTGCACGCTTATACAACACTTGGCTAGGCACACAGTTAATTGACATAATTGGAGGGGCTGCGGCACGGGTCCGCATCTAAGGTCTGCCCGTGCGCAGCTCAAGGCGCTTTGTTTTTCTTTTATAGGTCAATGGTCGAGAGGCGGAAAATGTTTGTGCTCTGCTTGCCATTCGTTTGTCACACGAAAATCCGCACGTTAGTTATGTCTAGCATTTGAGGGCAGGCGAATTTAACACCTGACACACACGACTCGCACCAGTCCTCCCTGGCTGTGTGCTCTGGACCATGGCATGTGCCCAAATCTGCGCAGCAAACAACGCCCCGGCCATGTTACGAGACATTCATGCCAGGCACTCCGCTTGGCAGCCGTACGGACGGACCGCCGGGACGGACCCAACTGAACTGAACTGGTAGCCAACCGGGCGGATTGCCAATCCATGTAGGCAGACAGCCTGTCCAAGACACAAATCTGGCCATTTAGCAATGCAGTGCGAGATTTTTTTGGCTAACATTTTTTACGTTCATTATGCAAAGAATTTCAAGTAGGGGTATTCCTGATAGCCTTGCGAATTTCAATACGACTTCGAGTATCATTCAAAGAGAACAAACTGCATATTGAAAATTGTTAAATGTGAATGTTTTTATGGTATGTTGTATAAAAAGCGAAGACACATGAGAAAGCACATCTGCTGAGGAGGTTTGGTAATGGACAGAATAACTATGGAACTTGGAAGACTTAGAGACTTGGACTTAGAAGAAAAGCTGCATGGCAAGCGGGAAGTAAAGGCAATCATGAGGTCAAAGGGGTAAATATACTAAATACTTATAAATATTTTTAAGAAATTTATTTATGAAGAGTATAGGAGCGTAGACTCCAGCTCATTTGCCGAGGCCTGCCTCTTAAAAACTCACATTGAATAGACTTTATAAAGTAGAAGTTCTTCAATATCTTCTAGTTCAACGCTTATGTTAAAATCGAATGTTGCAGCTTATTGAGGTGAGCTCAGCTGAGCTCATCAGAAATAACCACAAGCTGTGTGGCGGAGGGTTGGCTGGGGAGGGGGTTTTGTGGTGGGCAGCAAATTGGTCAAGAACGTGCAGAAATTGAAGTCGCACGACAATGACCCAATTTTTGGTTAACATCAAATTCTTGGCATTTGTTTTTTTATTAATTATAAAGTATTTAAAATTTAAAAAGTATTAACAACAATTACGAGTTGCTTAAATAATGTTGTTTGTTTCTAGTTTTATAATAATTCTTATTTTCTTCTTTATTTTAACATATTTTGTATATCATTTTCTTGAAATAAGTTTCTGCCTGAAAAGTGAAACGCGCAGAACTTGGGCAGTTTCGGGTCTGTGGGCTGTGATCTGTGCTCATTGCTCGAGTTGAGTTTTTGCTTTTGATATTTCTGGTTGTTGTTGAACGAGTTGTGGGGCCTGTCATAAGCTCTAAGCACAGTTGACATACTTACATACATTTATTTAACTTACGAAAATATGAGGCTCGAATGCTTATGCTCGCGCAGTTTTTGTTGCTTGCGACACATTTTTCACTTTTCATCAATAAAACACGACTAAAAAATGAGCCTATTTACATTGTCTGTGCAACATAATGAAGCTGAACGAACACTTTGGTCGAGTGCCAAAAAGCAGAAGCGCGTGCTTGACGGGCAGATACCCTCTGATCATGGTCTTTAATCTCAATTAACCCTCAGCTGGGCACACAAAAGTGTCTATCTCGTAGACTAGATTAGGTGTAGGCCCATGGAACTGGTTGCCAATTAAGACCCACAAGCAATTTTCGTCTGCGAGCTGCATATAAATTACGCATACGCCGCGTAAGCGACAATTTCCATAAAAAAAAAATGAGTCCAAAAAAAATAGCACAAACATGGAGCATTTGTAATGAGGCAATGGAGCAACCCGGCAACGACAACGCCCGCTGTCGCTACAATTCATAACAGATGCATATAAATTTCCATTAAAGTTGTGGCTGCTGACCCTGTCCCTGCCGCTTCCCCTGCCCCTGCCCCTGCCGCGTCAGCTTGCAACGCCCGCAAATGTGCAGCTCTCGAGTGGAGGCAACTGATTGAAGAGGTTCAGCTGGAGGTGCCCATGGCGCAAAGGTGCCCACACGACGACCATTTCAGCTTATTTACATTTTGAGTCATGCGGCAGCAACAACAACAACAACAACAATAACAGGAACAAAAGCTGCGGGGCATAAAAAATAATATTCACACATTAATTTCTATACATCTCGCATTTAATTTAAGCTCATAACTCGGCTGCAGTTCGACTGTGTGTATCTGATAGTTTGTGTATCTGTCAGATACACACAGCCGTGTGACAGTCACAGTTAGCAGCTGCTGCACTTGCAATTGGATAGGCCTCTGGCTGCTGCTTCGATAATATTCGCTTATTATTTAACTTTCTTTTAAACTTTTGAGCGCTTGTTTGCTTGTTTGTGTGTTTTGCCCAGGGGCGGAGTTCAATGCGCTTAGCTTTTAGTTTGCGGCTTGGCTTTTCCTTTCGGGCCGCAACTTTCACATTCGCCTGCAAGCGCAACCTTTGGCACTTCCTTTTGGCCAGTTATACGATATGTGTCATTGCGTATCTATATATTCGATTTTGTTGGCCAATTATGTTGGCCAACTGGCAGCTCCCAATTGCGAAATGCCACACCGCCCCGCCTGGGAAATGCAATTTGAAAACGTGAACGTAACTCCAGCTAACTGCAAGTTATGCGCCACCAGCCAAATGTATCTAACTACACAACGCACCAAATCAAAGCCCGGCAGTCCAGAGCACTAAATAAAAAAAAAAAAAAAGGTGGCATGCATAAAGTTGCAAGCAAGTTGTTGCAAGCAGCATGAAATATTGCCGCACGTTGGCACACACACACAGTTTGTGGTGAGTGTAAATTTAAATCTGTGTAAATTTATGTGGGAGTTTTTGGCAGCCCCCCTCCCCCCCTTTCCCTATATTTTTCTATCTTTCCCCTAGCTAGTTGGCAGCTGCGTGCAAACTTATCTAATAACTGGGAGCTGCCACTTCCTGCGGCGCATGAGAACGCTTTAAAGTGCTAGATCTATTTAGATAAGCTAATATATATTATGTTCGCTGTGCAACCGAGTTTTGTACGACTGTGTAATGTGCTGTTCAAGTTGAATGCACTCTCTAAACACGAAAGAACGAGCGACTACGGCAAGCCGACGATTGAATACCCTTATAGATGTGAGGCTTAGACTTTACTTTACTTGAATGTTCCGATTCTTCCGATAGTAGCCGGGTACGGGCAAGATTTAGCCTGGTTAAGACTCATCTGTTGATACTGATCAGGAATGTATATATATCTTAAGGAGCCAAAGACTCCTCCGTGTGAAAATTGTGCTACTCTCTATACACGAATAATATATGAATTGGGAAAAGTGCAGAAATATTGCTGCCAGCTGCTGTGGGCAATGTTGCAAATGCGACGGTTGTTGGCGCACCTGTGAGACAACAACTTTTTGCAGCCACTGTCGCGCATTGCATCAGCGTGCAAATATGCAGCTGGCAAAGGCGAACGAAACTAACTTAAAAGCCAATGGAAAACTTGCGCTTGGGCCACACATGCGCAGTAGCCACAACAACAACGAATAGGGCTTAAATGTGGCCAGTTTTGGGCTTTTTGGGTGTTTAGCGCTTTCTTGGCTAGGCCAACACGTCTGCCTGTTGTTGTCTCTCGGTCTGTCCCATGATTATAAACACAACAAAAAGAAAAAACAAATTAATATGCATTGTTGCAGGCGCCTTGTTTGGACTTTCACTTTTTGTTTTCATTCACAGAAACAACAAATATGAAGACAGAAAAGAAAAGAAAATACCTTTAACATATGCCCATGCTTATAAGTCTTTCAATCCGCGAGCTGCTCTTTAAATTTATTTCAATTACAAATGATATTTTCATCGTGCAACAAATTAAGACATTTCCAATGACGCCTCCGAGTTTGTGGCTCGTCTGATTGGAGCCGATTTGGCAGCCCGGTTAATTGCTGTCGCCTTCGAGCGCATTAGGCGCCCAGGTGTGGACGGGGCTGAGCATTGGGCAAGCATAATACAACGGAGTTACGCACTCTTGATTGCGCAATCATACATTTTTAAGTCACTTTTTGGCGTGTGGCGTTTTTCATGGCATGCGAAAGTAAATATTTTTACGGCCCGCTTTGCCACTTCCTGTTTAAGGCCTTTAAACATAAACAGTCCGATTCATTAATCATGCGTGTGGCAGTCGGGCATTAGGCGCTGGAACCACCAGTTAAATGCACCTGCTGATCTTATGAAATGGGCCAAAGAAAATTGGAATTAGTTTGCCACAGGGCTTTATGCGGTTAGGTCTGCAGATTACGAGCTCTTTAGGCTTAAGCTACGTTTCCAATCAGCTTTTTCTTCCAGTGTAAGCTAGCAAGCTGTAGATGATCATTTGAAGCAGCTCCCTATCTGAGGCTAGCGCAGGGCTCTTCTAATGTCTTCGCTAAAAGGCAGCTCTAGTGATAGAGAACGTCTTAAGCTTCTAACTGCTATCTTTACTTATAAAGCTGTTTGTCCCAACTGATTGGCCGGCTGGCTGCTGAATGTTTAACTTTTTTAACTTGCGTATAGGTTCTTAGTTTAGTTTACTCTTTTATATCTAGCACACCTGAGCTACATTTAAAAACAAAAACGGTATTTGTTATAATCGCCCTTCTATGCAATTCTCACGAATTCAAGTAAGTCTGGCTTTTTTTCGTACTTTGATTAAAAGTCTTTATTTAAAAAAAGCTGCATAAAGTCTACTTAACTTAACTTCTACTAATAGATGACAATAAGATATACGTGAGTGTGAATATAAGTTTTTGAATAAGTACATATTATTAAGATTTATATATACTATGCATAATATATTAGGATTCTACAAATATATTTAATTATTCAAGGGCGTTCCTTATCTAAAATTGGAAAATGCATTCAACGTAACAAAAATGTTAAAAATACTATATCAAAAAGAGTTTCTGCTTCATGTTTGTAATTTCTGTTCTAAAAATAACGTAAGCAACAACATTAACAATCATAATTATATTTAGATTCTATCTCCACAATTTCTAGCAGTATTAAATGTTAATTTTACTTTTTAATTAGTTTAGGTTAAGATAAAAACAATGGGTTAAATGATACCATTAGGGACTGTTCAGTTAGAAACTCGGCATTGTTGCAATGACAATCCAAAGCTAATCTAATCGAACGTGGCCCACAAGCAGCTCCTAAGCCACAGAGAGAAAGAGGCGAGTGACTGTGGCTTGACATAGCTGAGACTGGCGATTAGGCGATTAACTAAAGCCCAAGGGGCACATGGAACGGTCAGGCAGCTGGACAATTGCACAGCAGACGTGGTCAGCCGTGCAGCGTATTCGATTTCCGCTAAATGGGCAGCACTGCCGCAATGAAGAAAGAGATCTAATGGATTCGCAGTACTTCCAATGAAATGTTGCCAATGAATTGTGCGCAATTAAGAAAGGGAAGTTAGGTAACATTTGTGAGAACGCCAAAGAACGCTTAGACACACACTCACACACACACGAACACACACTCTTGTTGTGTGTAAGTCTTCCTGCAGACAGCGGCTTGATTTTAATTACTGACCAGTGCACTGAACTTGGGGCACATTACAATTGGCGGCGGTAATTGAAGCAACGCACACCTGAAACTCAAGATGGCTGTGAGAAATTGCGTTGGGAACAGGGAGCAGGGCGCAGGGCGCAGGGCATGGGCTAGTTTGACTTGTGTGAAAGTGCATAAAGAGTTGGCCCAAGTTCGAATTACCATAAAATATGCAATGCGTTCGCTTGTTGCATGCGCAACACGCAGGTGACCGTAACCCGAGCGCGCTGGCAAACTGCAGATACATTTTACAGATACATTTTACAGATACTCGTTCACCTTGAGTCTGTGTTGGAGTCGTCTCATTTATATTTTATTTCAGTTTTATTAGCGCTCAGCTCCGGCCATTGTTTGCATAGCCAAATCAATTTGAGACCTGGCGACGCGGTCAAGTTTGGGTTTTTGGGCTCACAAAGCAAAAGAAGAAGAAGCAGAAGAAGTTTATCAAATTACGTTAACGCATAAACGTATCTGTTAAGTGGGTCAACAGTGCACGACGCCGCCAACTTGGCTGCTCGCTGAGCTTTTCTGTTGGCCAAATTTGCGTTTTTGGCTACTTTTTTCAAACTGAAATTTTACGCTTCAAGTGCTGCCAATTGGCAGGTGGCGCCCTCTGGCGACCGTTGCGACTTCCTTTCAATTCGAAGTGGGGTATTTCTTTTATGCGTCTCTCTGTACTAATTGAATTATGTTGCACATTTCAACTTGGGCTTGCTTCATGCTTGATGTGTTCTTCGAGCCGGCTTGCAACAGCTTTTGTTAGACTTTATGCGGATGTTTGGTAACTGAATTGTTAGCAAATGTTTGTTTCACATTGTCTATTTTATTGGCAACACTATTTTGGCAATAAAATAGCTTAATCGAATTGCCAAAAGTGCTGCCAAGTTAGCCGAACAGTTGCAAATTCATTTTTATTGTAATTTTCTTCTTAACACGTTTATTGGACAGCTGTGCTTAGACCTTATTTATCAGTTTTGCCTTATAAAATATTCGCTGCTCTTATCCCAACAAATAATGCAACTGCTTTTGAGCCTCTCTCGAATCGTTTAAAGAATTGCAGTCCATATATTATAGTCATCGTCTATAAAGTATTTCTCTCAGAATGAACTCAATGGAAACTAAAAGTTAAAGAGAGATATTTTCTCTCATTATACACCTTTAATGTTTAATCAGCTTTCGATTGTATTGTACTAACGAGAGACTAGCATGAATGCTCAAGGCTAGAACGACTTTTGGATGCTCTTTAATCATTTATTTCTAAGCTAAATAGACTCTACTTTAAAGAAAGAGCATAAATATGTATGTATATGAAGAATAAGAGACGCTTTGGAATATTTAAAATACCCTTTGGTGCCCCAGGGTATAGAACTTCAGCACAAGAAAGATTACTTGAGTTGAAAACCGTTTAACTATGAAGCTAATTGCAAATGGAGCAAAAAGTGAGTCCACAAATCTTGCTTAAATCAGCACAAAAGGCCCATTTAACGAGAAATAAAAATCGAACTTTTCGATTCTTGCATATTTCCCCCTCCCCAGCCCGTCGCTTTTCAATAAACAATTTGAATTGCTTTAATGATTTTCCTGTTTGATAAACTCGTTCGGCAGCCGCAGCTTGCGAAGCTGTTGGAGTGGAGGGTTAGGGAGAGAGCACGAGTTTCAAGATCAAAAAGCGAATGGCAGAACTGCGCTAAACAACGATAAGAAATTGCAAGAAAAATGAACGAAAAGAAAAACAACAACATCAAATGGGCTGCGGAAGTATTTGCGAGCCTTTCACTGCACCAAAACAGAGTCGAAAACGAGGAGCTGCAAAAAAAAAAATATTGAAGGTAAAACATGTGAAGACCGCAAAGAAATGACGCGCAAATGACAATTGAAAAGTAGCACAAGATGCAACGGTAAAAGAAGGAGATGGCAAGAGATGATGAATGGGAGATGGGCAATGCGGGCGCGCAGTGCTGGACAGCATCAGCAATCAGAGGAGCTGGCAACGACGCAAAAGCGTGTGCGTATCCACCACTAAGTCGGGGGTTGGGCGTTGGGCGCACTGGGGGTGGCTGCTGGGCGGCTGATTTTGGCGTAGGGCGTGGGCAAGTGAAGTGGGTGGCGACGGCTGCTGAGAACAGTGGCACAGCCAGCAGAAACAGGAGCAAGCTCTCTGCTGCGCTGCTTGTTCATCTCTTTTGATTTATGCATGCGCGCACACGCACACACACACACACACCCACACATTCGAGCATATAAATACCCATGTAAAACTAAAAGTCAAGCTTACCTGTTAAGTGTTAAGCACGCGTTGCAAGCGAGCTTATTGAATATTTAAATAGGTAAGGCGTCGAGGTCCTGTTGACGTTTAAGCTGCAATGATTTGGGAAGTTTTAGAGCATTTAAATCGCTTGCCGTATATTTTGTTTTCTTTCTAACGGATTTGCATGCATTATGAAAATATATATCGGCCACAGCCAACAAAATATTCTTGTTTTTAAATTAAAATTCTGCAAATAATAATTTGTTAAATATATATTTAAATTAAAAACTCATGTTTATTGATAGTTGATTGAGTTTTGTTGTGGATTGTTTGGGCCCTGATGTTAGCTGGGCTCTGTTTTGATTGAGCGCGCGCAAAAAATTATACACAAAATCAGCAGCAGCACACACACACACACACACATACACATACACATACATAAAGGCGCGTAGGCACCCAGAAGAGACGCACCGAGAGCTTAGGCGAGACGTATGCTGGAGGCTGAGAGAAGAGAAGCCTCTGTAGCAGCCAACTCCCGCTTGAGCGATTCCAGGCACACACACACGCACACTTACACCGACCGCGACAACTGCGACGGCAACAAAAACAACGTCAACGCCAACAACAATTCCGACCACGACAACAACGACGACCGACGGCTGCAAACTGCGCGATGCTTGCTTTCAATACTCCGACTCAGATCTGAGCTTAATAGAGAATGCCACAAAACTGTGTCGACTGTTTGGCCCGTGAGCACGAACTGAAACTGATGGGCCCAACATCAGAGCTGGAGAGCTGGAGCTCAAAAGCACAAGCTCCAAGAGCTAACAGCAGAGGCGTAGTCAATGATTTTGAAAAGGGGTTCTGCAGAAAAAGCTGAAACGCATTAATACAAATTATGAGGCTTAACCATACTTAGAGATGGAAGAATAATGTTTATTGGAAACCTGTAATAACATATGGTCACATTTTGTTGCATTACACTGTGATAAGGTAAAACATAACAAAAGTCTCCCGCTGGTGACGCCTCTGGCCGGCTGCAGAAACACAAGCACGGCCACCATGCATAAAAATAGCAGGTTGGGCTAGCTGAAAGCTTCGAAGCAGCCAGCAATAAGAAGCGCGGTCGCCGCTTGCAACCGAGAGCTTTTATGGTTTGCTAGCGGCTCTGGGTAAATAGCTTGTAAGTGCAGCTTTTGAGTATTGAGTGGTGAATTTATGGCCAACGGCGTTGCCAGACTGTTCGATGTGGCATTAAAGTGGCGCCTTTGTTTTGAAACGTTGAAAGCTTTTAGCAAACTGTTGAACAACGCAACTTTGTAGCGTTCACTCAGACTATTGTGAAATAATTATTTAGTAAATAATAATATAGAAATAATCGAAAAGTAATATAATGAATAATATGGACGATTGTTTTGCGGGTGCGCGGCAGGATTTTCTCATATGCGTCACTGTGCATAAGGCGGCGGAAACAGGCGTGCCCATTGGTGAACTCTATGTCAAAATCAGTTTGGATAAAATGTCTAAGAATACGAAAACGCAAACGAATTCAGAGAATCCATTCTTTAATGAGGTAAGCCAAACATCATATTATCCACATCTCATTTATAATATAATAATTATTCTCTTGCAGTATTTTGTGTTTGAGTTCCACTGTACTCTCACGGAGCTTTTGCGCCTGACCGTGCTTTTCGAGCTGAAGAGGTATATGATCTACAAGAAGAACACGCTTGTGGGGGAGTTGATGATTGACCTGCACAGCGTGTGGAACCAGCCGAATCACAGCTACTTTAAGCGATGGGGTCGCCTGGAGCTGCCCATCGGCGAGCATACCCCGGACCTTGGTAGTAGAGAAATGGGCGGCTACTTGCAAATCGACTTGGCCATCGTATCCCAGCACAGTGCCCTGAAGACTGGTCTGGGCCCGGAACAGGATGGTGCAGCGGATGCCATTGCCAAGTGGCCGACGCATCACGACTTCGATGACATTAAGGGGTAAGTGTTCGGCAGGGCTAGAGCTCATTTGTAAGCCGTATTTCCACAGCAACCTGCTGGAGCATACGGACTCGGATACGTTGAGTAACATTCGGTATTTCATCAGCTTCTTTCGTGGCATCTTTACGAAGAAGAGCAGCTACCTGATACAAGTATCGTTTGCTGGCTTCAAAGTATCGTGTCTTAATGCATTGACTTGGCCTTTGTTTTTTTAAAGTACAGATTCCATCCTTTCAAGGGCAAAACGCACGTGGCCAAAAACACAATGACACCCGTGTGGAACCAGGAGATCAGCTTCGCCTGGGTCTATCCATCGTTGGCCCAAAGGTTTCTCATACTGATTATGATGCAGGAGCATCTGCAATGGAAATGCGTCGCCGAATATGAGATGTCCTTCGAGGATATTGCATTTAATGGTAAGTTATAAAGAAATTCCAAATTTGTCCTTTACCCATTTAATCGAGAGGATTATTTGCAGACAAACCCTCCATTGGACCGACATATCTACATCTGTACGACCCTCTCAGCCCCATGACCTATGTGGGTCGCCTTCTGATGGAACTGCGCTGCGAGACACTCGCCGAAGGTCAGCCCACCCACGTGCTGATCTCACAGTCGGTGCCAGCTCCAACAAACTGGATCGATAAGCCATTTATCGTAGAATTTTTGCCCATACTGGGCGATCAAATACTCACCAACGCCAGTCAGTATAAGTTCATGATCAAGCTGGCGGAGAACGTTTCCAATGTCCTCGAGGGTCAGCTGAAGACGCCGTCGGGCAAGTTTCACTCGATGATGCACACGAAATGCTTTCGCCAGGAGTCGCCCTTCCGTTCCTGCCTAATGGATATAAACCTACCCGATAGTCGTATTAAGTTTGAGGCCGATTTTTTTATGATCGACATAGCTAACTACATAGTAGGTGGTAGATAAGGATTATCTGAAGTCTTATATCTTTTATCTCTCTTCGTCTATTGCAGCAGTCCGAACTGGCTGCCTTTAAGATCTTTCAGCTCAAGGTCCCTGATCGGCTGCAACATCAAGCCAAGTGCCTGAAGCATATCATTAACAGTACCATGGAAAAGATCCAAGAGAGTGTCCAGTTGCACCGATTTGACTATGACTTGGGTGGAGAGTGCACCACCTGGGACGTTAATAGGCAGCAGTATTTGCTGGAGT
Organism: Drosophila kanekoi; assembly: GCA_037075305.1. Taxonomy (NCBI): domain Eukaryota; kingdom Metazoa; phylum Arthropoda; class Insecta; order Diptera; family Drosophilidae; genus Drosophila; species Drosophila kanekoi. The sequence goes on from JBAMCE010000141.1 coordinate 8,891,210, forward strand.
ACTTTAAGAAGGTGCCCCGTGACTTGCGTGCCTTGCGCCAGAAGCTAAAGTCCAGTTATCCGGAGCACCTGCATGCCACCATAGGGGACATAGTGAACGATATGCATCGTGTTATTGGCGAGATCAGTGCCCTGTCCAATCTGATGCATGTTCAGGACGACTGGCCGGAGTTGCTGCTTACTTTGCACGCGGGTGGCAAGGAGATCGGTGTCTGCCGCCTGAACGCCAAGCACTTTCTGAGCCTGCAGAAACGCGAGGTCAACCAGGCGAACAACCATTGCTGGAAGGTCAAGAGCTTCCTGTTTAAGAGCCCCAGCTGCCTGCACACCTGCGCTAATTGCGGCTGCAATGTGGGCATTGTCCTCGGCTGCGTGTCCATTGTGCTGGAGCGTGAGCGCCACGAGTTCTTCTCCTGCATTGCCAAGGAATGGGCCTCGCCGGAGCCGATGGCTTGGCTGCCGAACGTGGTACAGACCTTTTTCCGCTGTCACGTCTATGTGCATCAGGCCAAGGTGCGACCGTCGGGCATGGAGAACCGCATCATTTGCGATGGACATGTACGTGTACTCTTTGCGGCCCAAGCCGCCGAGACGCACACAACTCCGGGCACCTGCTCGCCCATCTGGGATGCTGTGATCTCCATCAAGGGGCTGACTCTGCCGGGCAGCATTAGTTGGTATCTGCAGAACCCACCGATGATCGGCGTGGAGCTGTTCAATTCCGAATACGATGCCGTGGGCAGAGGACATATTGTGGTGAGTGTTATCACGGATGACAACGATATGGAGAACAGTCGCGGCGATGAGAGCCGGTGCTGGGGCCGTAGTCCAGTGCAGAAGATGAAAAGGCTAAAAAATGTATCGCCCCCACCGCTCAAATGGGTGTCCATGGCCAAGAATGGCATGGTCCAGGCCGAGGTGCTAATGTCTGTGGAGTTCAAGGAGCTGGTCGGCGACTCCCAGGCCTATGGTGATAAGCAACCGGAACTGATCATAGGCATTCCACCGGACATACGACCCAATGTACTCAACTACATGTAAGTCCCAGTCGAGTCCTAATCACAGCTTACCTCAATCTGCATTCAATTAGACTCGAGGTGATCTTTATCGGCCTGCGCAACTACACCAAGATGGGCATGACCATGGCGGGCAAGCGACGTGCCAAAGTCATGATGGCCGATCTGGTGCTCTCCAGCGGCCTGTCCACATCGCGCGTGCGCAACAGCATCAACTTTCTGGTGGCCTATGCCTCGGGCGTCGTGGTAGGTTCCATTTAAGGTACAACTGTACAGTCGTTTAATAATCCATGTCTGCGCCACAGAGCCTGCCCGATCAGCAGGAGTACTGGCCGGCCATGATAGCAACCGACGTGATGGTCAACACATTTTGTAATGAATCCACGCTGGGCGCTGCACTCATACCTCCCTCGCCGAGCTATCTACAGAAGGAGCGCAGGTGCAGGACAAGATCTGGTAAAAGCTCTGCTGCAACCTCCACGGTTATTGTCGATCGCGACGATAATCTGGTTCTGGACGACACGGAGGACGACAAGGATGAGCCGCCAGCCCAGGTGGACAGCTACTGGAAGCGCATCAAGATCGCACTGGGCCTACGCACCGCTGCCTATGCCAACAAGCAAGCGCTCAAGTACGAGGTGCACACTGATGCAAGCGATCTGCATGACGACAGCCGTTTTACCTGGTGGACCAAGTTCTACAATTCCATGCACGTTGATACGGACGGAACGGCTCATCAGTGCAAGCACAGACTGGTCATCTATACCTCGGAGCTGGAGCAGCAGCCGCAGTTCAGTTTTCTGCAGGATTGGGCTGTGCCCGTGCTGCTGGTGCACGGCGTCAAGTTCCGGAAGCACGGCCCGCCCAAGGAGGATGTATACGCCACATTGAAGCTGCAGATCAAGCTGACGCCCTGCCAATGCACGGCACCGGACGAAGGTGATGGCGGTGGCGGTGGCGATGGCGATATGATGCGTCCACTGGCCGCCGCCATGAATCCTCGCCAGCAGACCCTGATTAAGGCCCTGACAGATTCGTTCAAACTCACGGTTAGGGTATATATAGTTCAGGGCCTGCAAATGCGGCCCAGAGATTGGGTTTCGGATTCGGACTCCTTTGTGAGGCTGACGCTGGGCGGCAAAATGGTTTCGGATCGGGCCCACTATGTGCCCAACCAAAGTAATCCCGTGTTCGGGCGCTTCTTCGAGCTGAACACCTCGGTGCCCGCCGATCCCATACTCGAGGTGGCCATTTATGATCACGACAAGCGCAAGGATCAAATCATTGGCTGCACACGCATCGATCTGGAGGACAGATGGCAGACCAAGCATCGCGCCACAGTAGGCATTCCGCAAGAGTACTCGCACATCGGCTATAATCAGTGGCGCGACAAGGTCCCGCCCTCTGAGCTGCTGACCAATCTCTGCCAGCAGCGTGGCATCCAGCCGCCGTACTTCTATGGCAATGTCATCGAGGTGGACGGCATGCTCTTTGCGGATGAGACCATCATATCAAAATGTGGGTACTTGCTCTTTGTTTTCGCCCTAGTCTTAACTTATCTGATCCCTAGCTGAGGAGCTGCAGGAGCGGCTTAGCTTAACGGCGCTCAAAAATCTGGACAAGCTGCCCTCTTTTGGCTACAAGCTGGTGCCGGAGCATGTGGAGACGCGTTCCATCTATCGCGACGACTCTCCAGGCGTGGTACAGGTGTGGTATATCAATATAAATTTGCTTGTCTTGACTGAGTGATTGATTGACTAACTGAATGATTGACTGAATGAATAATTAACTGAATGACTGGCTGACTGCTAGAATAACTGATTGACTGACTAATTGACTGACTGATTAATTGCCTGACTGTTTGGTTGATTGACTCGTTGACTGACTGATTGATTGACTGAGTGATTGACTGAATGACTGATTGAAAGAGTGTTTGAAATATGACACTGAGAAATATGCTTGTAAAATATAATATAGGTACATGTCCCACGAATAGTCTAACGTTTGAAAAAGGCCGGGTAAACCGGACTTTAACTCGTTTCACTTTCGATTTTAGGGCAAAATTCAGATGTGGATAGAACTGTACGAACATAGCATGTTCATTCCGCCGCCCGTGGACATAACGCCGATGCCGCCCGTTGGCTATGAGGTTCGCGTTGTGGTCAAAAATCTGAGGGACATTCAGTTTGGCGATAAAAATATATTTGGCAAATTAATGAGCGACATCTACGTGATTGGGTAAGGGGTCGAACAGCATCTGTAAACGATATGCAATTAAGCGCATTTTGTGCTCCGCTCTGCAGCTGGTGCCAGGATGCGAACAAGTACCAAGCGACGGATATACATTACCGCTCATTTGCGGGCGAGGCGGCATTTAATTGGCGCATGATATTCCCTTTGAAATATGCGCCCAATGAGGACATGGTAGGTTTTAGGTGCTGGGGCTGCATGCCACACGGGGCAGTTGTTGCCTCTCCTAATTGGCAAGCGTAAAATAATACTTACTAGCGCGCATAATTAATGAGCTGCTCATTAAATCTGCCTCAGATGGTCATCAGGCGCAAGGGTGGCCTGCAACGCGAGGAGATCGAAGTGAAGAAGCCGCCCGTCATCTATTTGCAGATCTGGGATAAGGATGTCGTGACGCGTGACGAATACCTTGGCGCCTTGGAGTTAAATCTGTCCAATCTGCCGCTGCCCTATCGCTCGGAGAGAAGCTGCAAGCCGTTTCCCAAAACACGCCAGCGCGTCAATCTGTTCAATCGCAAGTCTGTCAGCGGTTGGTTTCCTCTGCACGAATCGCCCGAGAGTCCAAATGGACCAGACAACCCGGTGGGTGTATATGTGTATAAGCACAACATATGTGTATATATATACATTTAGCTGCTTTTACTATAAATGTGCAACATTAGGGCAAAATTGAGCTGCAGCTGGATGTGTGTACGGAGGCGGAGGCATCCAATCTGCCAGCGGGCCTGGGCCACCAGCCCCCGATGGCCCTGGAGGCGCCCAAGTAGGTGCTAGAATGCATATTTTTAATTTCGCTGCTCTCATGGAATTTCGCCTTTGGCTTACAGACGCCCCGAGACTTCGTTCAATCCTCTAACCCATCCCTTCAAGTCCGCGCATCTCATCCTGTGGCCCGTCATACGCAAATACGTGTTCATTGGATTGTTTGTCATCTTCGCTTGCATGGGCCTGACTCTGTTCTTTGCCAATCTACCAAACAAACTGATGTCCATTCCCTTTAAGTGATTCAATGCGAATTCGCATTTAACATTTTTTCTAATTAGCTAAATTCACTTCATTTTCTTGTATTGCCTTTTTAAGTGTTATTAAATAGTTTATATATGTGTGTATTTGCCAGTCGCCTTCTGATTAATTAAATGCACTTGCTAATTGCTGGAAATAAGCACTTGCTGAATCCAAAAGGCATTCGAAATGCCAGCGATAAGGCTGCCCAGATACATATTTACTATGCACATCCATATACTTATATACTATGTGCTGACTTTGGAGGTTTCCATTCGAGATGGAAACGTGACAATTGCTCGCATGTGAGGAATAACTGCAAGAATCGAAATCTATACAACTTTAATCCAGTGGAAATGGGGAAACTTGGCAATAAACATATTTCATCTCATAAAGTACATATACTCTTGGTCAGAACGACAAGCTGAGTCGAGTCTAGCCATCTCCTTCAAAAGTAAAACTAGCCTTACATTTTTATACTAATCTTCTGCCTTGAAGTTAAGCTTCTCGGATAACTCATAGATTATATGAGATAGGTACACCAAACTTGTTATGTATTTGGCTATACATAGACTTAATATATCTCGGATTCCATATACTAAAAATATCATAAGGATCGGACTGTAAGTACCGAAGAGGACGAACAATCGCTGCATGAATTTAAATACATTTTCTTGTGTTAATCCAGAAGAAGAAGATGCAAATGTTGTTGGAATGGAGCCCGACGCTAGGTGTAGGGTATCTCCTAGCCTGTCTAGGAGAATATTATTTAAAGTAAAGGTTATATTTAGTTATTGACTTGACTTAAAAGCTATCTTTCCTTTGGCCATGGCTATAGCAAATGCAAAAACTATCTTGAGGTTCGAGCCAGGGTCCGTCTTGAACGTTTGCTCATCTCCCGAGGACTGTTTTAATGAAAATGCCTTGATTAAAAGAATTTAATTACTTTGGAAAAGCGCAATTTACGTCAGCTTTGACATTTATATAGTCATCATATTGATCGCGAATCATTTGTATGCATAAGTAGGGCAATTTGTGACGTTTATAAATGAGCCTGTGGGTTTTTTCTCCGGGGAGACTGTCCATTTCATGAATTACCAGCAATTTTCTCAGCTGTGCTTGGCTGTGCACTCACATTTTAGTTATACGCATGTTTAAAGATCGTAATGCTCGCTAATGCCAATGCCATATCTAATACCATATCCTTTCCAATATGGAAATAGTTAACCCATTGATAAAAACACATTTGCGAAACAATTGTAAATTCCTTTGCTCGACGTATTTCACCATATGAATGACACACACACTCAAACACACACTCTCACACACACACTCACACACACATTCAAACACATATTTAGACAAAAACAATTACATTTCCATGTTCATTTGTGTGTCTAATGGAAAGTCGCGGCGATTCGCGATGTGCGTATGCGAACGCCGACAGTTTAATTACAAAGGCAAATGGCAGAGGATACGAGTCGTATGAGTTCGCGTCTAGTTAAACCGGGTGACAAATTGACGAAAGGCTGCCAGCGACACGCTTATCAGACCCCGGCCCCACTCTGACCCCAAAAAGCAGAGAACTAACAGGCGCTATTCAAGGGCTGGAGCGCTCAGTTGGAGTTCAGCTAGCGAAGCTGTCGGTACGCAAAAGTCAAATGCTAATAAAAATAAAAATTGTATAAAAAGAAGAAGCTAAAACTGCACTCAAAGGGTTTTAATTAAGTTTTATAATTAAAGTGTTGTGCAAAGGGCAAAAGGTCCGTCAAAAGTGTTGCACTCAGCTTACAGCAATCAGAGTCTTTGATGGGTTTTATGATTGAGACCGAATCGCCTCAGGACTGAAACATATGGCGTGCATTTAGACGGCCAATACTGTATCAGATATCAAAATTCTATATATACCAACTGGAGATAGTCCTCAGAAATACGTCCGAGTGAAATCAAAGTCTGGCTCTTGCCACAAATATTTCAAAAGTTCAAATCCTGAGCTCAAATTCCATGTGCGATTGTACTTTATTGTAAGCAAAAGGAACTGTGGAACGAATAGAAAAGATTTTTGAATACTTTTTCCAAAATACTTTCTTTCTTTACTTTTAGCTCTAAGTCTCTTTAGCTAAAGTCTAGACAGGGCGCACTTTATTGCAAGCTCCAAGTTACAAATAGAAAAGTTTCCTTTGTGTAAAATGTGTATAGAAAAAATAGAATATATAATATAATTCTATCAAATATCGTAATTAAAGCACAATTTCTAATCTAAAGGCCAATTACAATGTAAATTATTCGCCAAGTACACAAGGAACTACGAGATTTTATGATCGTATTCAAGGCTGCTGAAAAGAAACTAACCTTAGAACGTTTCTCATTGGAAGTCAGGTAAATATGAGGAAATTGTTAAATGTTTCCCAATTTTAGTTAATATATATTTAGTTAATATATCATATTGCATTTTTTTTATAAATATTTATATATATTTTACATACTTTATATTTTATACTTATTTTTAAGGCAACATTTTGTCTTTGTCTTCCGAGTCTTTGGGTACATAAGCTGCTTAGCGCCAGACTTCTTTTTTATTATTTTCTTTATTAATTTAAGTAAGTGCTAGATTTTGCAAGAAATTCTGCTAATAGAAAAGTTTCCATATGAAACGTAATATTGCAAGATTTAATTAATCAAAATTACGCAGACACTCAAACTAATCAAATCGTGACGACGCACATTTTGTCAACTCATCATCGAAAACGGACTCTTTCGATTAGTGAATTGAATAATCAAAGTCGGCACTCGATATAGGTGGAAATGTTCACATTGTCTGGAAACTTCTCATATTTTCATTAGGCAAATGTGCGCGACACGAGGCATGCACTGCGAATTGGGATTGGGATTGGGACTGGGAATGGGATGAGGAATGGGAGTTGGAACTGGCAGCTCGTTCAATCGCGATGTCGATAGAGATCGTTTTAATTTAATTAACAAGAAATCGACGAGCAGCTATAAATCAAAGGATATAGTTTATATGAATATCAAAGTCGCATACAGTTTGTTTCAAATCTTTGACGAATTTGGTTCGTTTGGGCGCTGCAGCATGAAGCTGGACGAGCTCAGGTCAGAGGCGTTTCGATATTAATATATAAATAGATCGTTTGAGGGCGTTTCCTGCCAATTTCATTCAAGAGTTTCTGCCAAAAATAAGCTACCCTTTAATTAGCCGTTGTCACTTAATGTGGTTTCGGTAGGCGCTGCGTCCCTCGGGAAGCGGCTAATATAAAAAAGTGACAAACGAGCGTTGACACCGCGACAACAACACGCATTAGGCTAAAAAATAACCATAAATAAATACTAATAAGTTCTACAGTTGGGAGTGCCCGACTAGGAGATACCCTATAGCCAGCAACGAGCTGCTATTCAATCATTCGAGCTCTGCATCCAGTGATAAGCTATGAGAATTCCATTCTTGAATAGCTTCGGTATCTATAGTCCGATCGTTATGAACTTTTCATTGGTTTAATCTAATAGCCTCTAATATGATTATTATTTCAATATTAAGTGGAAGAGGTGGAGGTAAAATTCAAATATCTCTAGTCAACTCTTATAATTTTCGATTTGAGCCCAAAAAGTCAACTCTCAAAATAGATATGGAAATAGTGCGAAGATAAGCTCGAATAACCTATGCTTCATGGTTTCAATCTGCCTGTTACATATATTCGCTTACACCCTCTTCAATGTGTGCAGGGTATATATACGTTTATATGCTCCAATGCTGCCAAAGCACTCCAATGTAAGTTCGTAGAAATTGACAGCATTATTTCAGAGACCCGCCAAGTTCCATTGACATCGAACGTCACGGTACAGTTGCCAGCCCCCCAAAACAGCGCTGGGCTTGTTGTCTATTTCGCCTTTATCTCTGAACAACAAAAACAACAACAACAACAGCAACGACAACAACAAGAACTGGGTATCGTGTGACGGACGGGTTATCTAAACAGGGGACTGACAATTCAGAAGTTTAGTAAACGTTTAGGCCAATCAATAACTAATTAGTCAATTGATTGTGGCTGATAATTGTGCTGGGGATTATTGTGAAATACCGAAACTCTAACAGACGCCATTTGGCGCACAGTCGCGATTTGCGACCCTTTACCATCACAACAGCTGGCACAGATCCTGATCTGGCGAGCATCGAAGCCAAAATGCCCAAGCTCTGGAATGGTGTATACAATGCGCAATGCGCGGCTCTCCCGTCGCCCGATCTGATGGAGGCTCAGCCCAAAATCTTGCCCAAGACCCGCTCCAACAGCGGCGGCGGCGGCGGCGGCGGCAGCAAACGCAACAGCAAGGTGAGTCCACCTGCGTCTCAGGTAAATTCTAGAAAAGTTAAGAACTGATTTGTGTCTTCAATTTGCAGTACTGGATATTCTCGATGATAATCGAGCGAAGTGCGGGTCCCAAGCGTGTGGACATGGCTGGGGATGATGTCGAGTCCCCGTTGGAGGCCATTTTGCCGCCCGAGCCGCAGGTGGAGCAGGTCTGCCTGTTGCGTGACAGCCCCTTTAGGATACTGCGGGTGAGTTCCAACTAAACGTGTGGCTTCCAATTTGCTAGAGTGATAAACCGATTCCCTAGACGGGCATTGTGAAAAACGTTTATTGATTGTCTAGCCAAACATAAGTACTAGTTCGTTGTTCTCGATGTCTCGACTCGAGTGCAGCCCTGATCAGGTGCGATTTTTGCGAAGAGTGAAGAGAGCTCCTGCTCTCCCTCTCAGCTTTGGCCTGCGTTGAAGTTCGGTTCGTGAACCTGGTTTTGCCCTTCATTTACCCAGTTTCAAGCCAGGGCTTCTTAGTTTAGTTAAAATGTAAGTTCCAAGTTCGAGCCCATGGGTCGGTTCGTGAAGCTTGTTTTACTTATCTATGAACTCAGATATAAGCCAGGACTTATCATAGCTTATATTTTGAATTAATTACGAAGCAAAGTGGCAAAGTGTCTGGAATCCTCTTTTAGATAGTTAATTGGCAACAGGGATTGGGTCGCAAGTTTTCATTTTTCCATATATATAAATTACAAAGCAAATTTCTATAGAACAAGTTGTTATGCTTAAAGTTTGGTTCATGGTAAGAAGAAATTGCGGGGTTATGTAATCGAACCGGCTTACAGCCTTTTTAAACATATTTGTGCGCAGCAGTGGCAAATTTCAATGCTTGCCAAGACCAATTGCTCTTACATAAAAGAAGATAACAGCAGAGCTCAAAGATAGCCAAGGGCCAAAAGCCGCTGCCAGAGAGCAAAATGCGGCTAGAACACGCAGCGCAACAAGTTTTCCTGAAAATGCAACAACAGCAGCAACAACAACAACAACAACAACAACGACAACAACGAGAAATGGAAACAAAATGAAAATGGAAATGAAAATTGACTGTGCAAATTGAATGAAACTCACCACGCGTCGCAAATCTTCGCCGCTGGCGTTGCGCTCGGCAAAAGGCAGGGCAAAGCCGGGCTATAAAAGCAAAGGATGTGCGTGCCGAGATTTCAGTCTGGCAGGACTTCTTGTGCGCGAGATGCCAACTCGAGAAGCGCTAAGCAAACAAATATTAAAGTCAAATAACTTGAAACTTTACATTAACAGTGAAAAACCAACAAATGGAAATGCAGTTTGTGATGTTTGAAAGTGATTTAGAAAGTAGAAACTGAAAACTGAGAGCAAATTAGAAAGGGAAATGTGAAGAAACAACAAATATTTTAGTGGAAAATAAGAAACGAAAGATGTGATTGGAAAGAGTTTCAATATTTTTATTCAATATATTTAGTAAAAATTCGTTAGACAAAAATTCCATATATTTTATTAAAATATTAAATGAATGCTTAAAGAAATTTGTTACCTATACATATGTACCTTGAATACGTGTATTAACAAATTACCTAAAAAGTATTTAAACGAATTTTGCTCGAACCGAAAACAGTTTGCCTTGACTTAAGCAATTGTTAAGCTAACAAGGATATTTATAGAAAGAGAAATCTTCAAATCTAACGAAAAAAAAACACATAAGAAGTATTCCAAGAACAATTATGAGTGCTGGGCATTTAATAGAAATGGAATCTGATAAATGCCCGCAAGAATGATGAGCGACAAGGAGACCCCCAAACGGGACGTGGTCATCAGTCCATTGCGTTATTTGATTAGCGGCTGTGCCGGCGGCACCGAGCTGTCGGAGATGCCTCCACTGAATCTGTCCAACAAATGGGCGCGCATCCTGCGGATGTCCTCGGCGCCGAAAATCCAAGTCGATGAAATTCTGCAGGTAACCGAAAAACAGCCATGAAATTAGCTAAGTGACTTTTTGGGAAAGTTAACTTTTAAGCAGCTAAGCTTGTTTAAAACTTGAACAATTCATTTGTAATTAAATTGGATTTGCCTGACAAAGATAGTTAAATGAAGTGCAAGACAAATTTGCATTCCAATGAGGCAGCTGCCCGGATAAACAAATAAATATCCAACAGCAGCTGCTACTACACAATCCAAAGGATATGCACAAGACAATGCCAGTTCTCAGCTTCCAGCTCCCACTCCGGTTAAACGTGCAAACAACCCATATAGAACAAGAGTCCGGCTCTGATTAAAAACTCTATTGACATTGTTGTCGAGTCCTTTGTGCTAGTCCTTGTCGCAGCTGGGCAACACAAATGAATATTGCGTGTCTTGTTCAATTTACAGCGGAATTTTTGATTTAGCTCGTGTGCACTCTGGCCTGCACATCCTGGCCAAGTGGGCCGAAGTCAGCGCGTGCTCAAAGTTGTCGCACAACTTGAAGCACATCTATTTAACTTTTAGTTGAAATGCACAATTTGATTAGCACTTTGGCTGCTGGCAGCAGCAGCAGCAGCTTGAAATCCATACTTTTGCCTAAGTAAACAGCTGGCAAACTTGTTTGATCCCTTGCAGGCCGCTGAGTCGGGCAACTTGGATGATTTTAAGCGTCTGTTCATGGCGGATAACACGCGCATCCAGCTGCAGGATGGCAAGGGACGCACTGCAGCACATCAGGCGGCGGCCCGGAACCGTGTCAACATATTGCGCTACATTCGCGATCAGAGCGGAGGTAGGTGGAACTTTACCAACTGTTACAGCTGCTCATCAATCTTCCTATCCGCAGACTTTAATGCCAAGGACAGTGCCGGCAATACGCCGCTCCACATTGCCGTCGAGTGCGATGCCTACGATGCTCTGGACTATTTGCTCTCCATGTAAGTGCCAGCCAATTGAAGGCTTTATTTCATTAATTACGCTCTCCTATTTGCACAGTCCTGTGGACACGGGCATCTTGAACGATAAGAAACAGGCGCCGGTACACTTGGCCACGGAGCTGAACAAGGTCAAGTCGTTGCGTGTGATGGGCCAATATCGCAATGTCATCGATATACAACAGGGTGGCGAGCATGGACGCACTGCACTCCACTTGGCTGCCATCTACGATCACGAGGAGTGCGCCCGTATCCTGGTAGGTGGTGTGAGTCCATTATGCATTTGTACATATTTCCGTCATTTGTTATTATTTATTTCCTTATTATTTATATCCTTTTTGTAAATGTTCAACATAACGATGGCAAAGTTGTGAAAGCTTAAAGCTTACCTTTTCGGTGGAATTTCAAATTTCATAATGAGTACTTACATAATATTAGGTAACTACAATAGTCAGTCAGTCAGTCTGTTAATCAATCAATCTATCAGTCCATCATTTAGTCTTTCAGTAAATCAGTCAGCCAATCAGTCAGTCAGTCAGTCAATCAGTTAGTTAATCAGTTGGTCTGTCAGTCAGTTTGTCTCTCAGTCAATTAGACGGACAGTCAATCAATCAATCAGCCAGTCAGGGTTTCTCTCAGTCAGTCAATCATTCAGTCAGTCACTCAAGTACGTTAAACAATGACTCAGTCAATCAATCATTTAGTCGGTTAGTCCCTCTGTCATGCCTTAGTCAGCCATTCAGTTTGTCGATCAGTCAATCAGTCAGTCAATCAATCATTCAGTCAATCAGTCAGTATATACAGTTCTTATATAAGAAATTATTAGTTTGTGTCTTACTTGCAAGATATTCTCTGTACAAAAAAATATGTCATGCTTTTTATTTGCAACAACGCGTAATTCTCAGTTTAACATTAATCAATTCCTAGCACACACTTACATTCTCTCATGTACACAGACACACAAACACACCCACACAGTGTAAAATATTCACTAGTCATTTATCATACGGAAAAAGGTTTGTACATAATTCGATTTGCCTGCGCACAGAAGTATGCAACATTATTCTAAGTCGCATCAAGTGTCCGTGTGTGTGTAGCTGTTGTATGTCGTAGCATATGTAGTTAATATTTGAATATAATGTTATGTAATGTATTGGGTATGTCATATCTTACAGATTACAGAGTTCGATGCATGCCCCCGTAGACCCTGCAACAATGGTTATTATCCCATACACGAGGCGGCTAAAAACGCCAGCTCCAAGACAATGGAGGTCTTTTTTCAGGCAAGTATGCTTAAGTATGGCCTGCAGCACATCAAGCATTACCAGCCAACCCATGCACGCACATGCCCACACACACACGCACACACACACACACACACACACCCACATACTGCATCCATTGCAAGTACCCATTCATTTTGGAGCTGATGTCAAAGCTTTAAGTGCTGTCCCCAAGCGCTTATCCACTTTATTTGATTCGTGTTGCATTAATGTTGCTCGCATTCGCTGGCTCTGGCCGTCAGTTGAACTTTTGCATTGAGTTTTTCATTTTTATGTCGTTTTTTCTTACTCTGAAATTGCGTATACGCGACGTACGCTGCTCTACAAAGAAGTCAATTATAAAAGTATCAAATTCGAACAGTTTACGGCAAAGGCAGCCGTTTCTTTTACCTCACGACTCGCTGTCAATTCGCTTTAATAATGAAAAAACGAAGAAGAAGAGAAAGCTGAAAACAAAAGAAAATTCCTCAGCAGACCCAAAACTTAAAAGTATCGAATGTTTCGCCAGCTTAAGGGTCGGTCAGCGACTTTTCCAATAGTCCATTCCACAAATACTGGAATATTCCAGCCTTTGTTCATTATGATGAAATAGCATAAACTAACAATTTTCTAACTGAATTACATTTGATCTTAACGAAATCACACAAAAACATGCTGAATATAAACATGCCATGCTCTAAACAAAATAATATTGCCGCACTTTGAAAATAATATAATCAAAAGTTTTCCAATTAAAGAAGAATATAATTTTTTTCCAATTAAATTTTAATTACATTTCATTCATTATTTAAATAACAGAATGTTCCAGAAATCGTAGCTTTAAGACTTTCTTTACGATGAAATAATATTAATATTTGTATTATCCCAGCAAAACTTTCATAGTTATTTGACAGTTGATATAAGTTTAATGCGTTTTACAAAATTTTTAGTGGGGCGAGCAACGCGGCTGCACTCGCGAGGAAATGATATCCTTCTACGACTCGGAGGGCAATGTGCCGCTGCATTCGGCGGTGCACGGCGGGGACATTAAGGCCGTGGAGTTGTGCCTCAAATCTGGCGCCAAGATATCGACACAGCAACATGATCTGTCGACGCCCGTGCACTTAGCGTGCGCCCAGGTGAGTGCAGGGCGGGTTTGGGTGCTCTGTGGGTGGTTGCCATGGACTCGAGCCTAGCTGCCAGACAGGCCTTGGCAGCTCTCATGTTTCCGAGTGTCAGCGCTGGTTAAATGGATGCTCCGCTTGAAGCGGCAATTGATAGCTAAGCACTGTGCTCGCCACGTGGTCTAGGACACACGGCTGCTTCCTTGTCTGTGTATTATTTTTGGTGACTTTAATTTGACAAATTCTTATGCAAATTCCGCCAAGGCGAACGTGACTTTGTGGCCGAAACCGTTGAGCGCCGGGAAATGCGTAAGCAAATACCAAAACAAAGACACGTGACAGGAGCACATTGGGCTGGGCCGAGGGGTAGCTCGGATTAAGTTCCGAGAATATTTAATAAATATTCGATATTTATGTTGCGCAAGCTTACAAGAAATTCCAGAACAGGGGCAATCAATGCGGATTTATTTATATACTTTGTGATTTAATTAAGGCATTTTTTTGTGCGGTCTCATATACTTATTATGGAAATATTTCGAAAATATGTTGGAGCGGGACATAACGTTTGATTTCAAAGTGCCGATGATTAAATACCCTGCAAATACAGTGCAGATTTGAGATATACTTAGACAATTTTGTTTTTGATTGAATGCTGATATGAAAGAGGTCAGATTGGATCAACTTCGACTAGCTGCAACAAAAAGATGCATCAATATAAGATTGAATAACAAAATTTCTTAAAATCGAACTACTTGTTTGCCTAGAAATTGATGGAGAACATGGCGAGGTCAAGGTATCAACTGATCAGATATACTTGAATATATTCAAATGGAGCATCCTTTCAGATGAAGTCTTTATATTATGGCACACCCTAGCCCCATGTCTAGAAGGGTATTTAATCATCGGCGTACCGATAGTCCCCTTCCCTTTCTGTCCGTAATGAACTGCATTTCCTTCGTCTCTTTCCATTATTATTAAACACAGGGCGCCATTGAAATAGTAAAGCTGATGTTTGAGATGCAGCCATTGGAGAAGAGGATTTGTCTCAGCTGCACAGACGTACAGAAGATGACGCCGCTGCACTGCGCTTCGATGTTTGATCACCCGGACATAGTCTCGTACCTGGTCAACGAGGGTGCGGAAATCAATGCGCTGGACAAGGAGCATCGATCGCCGCTGCTGCTGGCTGCCTCGCGCAGTGGCTGGAAAACAGGTGGGAGATTGATGAATCTTTTCAAAGATATTGAAATTCATGCATATATTCTTTTTCTTTTTGGGCACAAGTGCATCTGCTGATACGTCTGGGCGCCAGCATCGATGTGAAGGATGCCGCCGCGCGGAATGTGCTGCACTTTGTCATCATGAATGGGGGACGGCTGACGGACTTTGCCGAGCAGGTGGCCAATTGCCAGACACAGGCACAGCTGCAGCTGTTGCTCAATGAAAAGGACAACATGGGCTGCTCGCCGCTGCACTATGCCAGCCGGGATGGGCATATACGTTCGCTGGAGAATCTCATACGGCTTGGCGCCTGCATCAATCTGAAGAACAACAACAACGAGAGTCCGCTGCACTTTGCCGCACGCTACGGCAGATACAACACGGTCCGGCAGCTGCTCGACTCCGAGAAGGGCTCCTTCATCATCAACGAGAGCGACGGAGCGGGCATGACGCCGCTGCACATTGCCTCGCAGCAGGGACACACGCGTGTGGTGCAGCTGCTCCTGAACCGAGGCGCATTGCTGCATCGCGACCATTCTGGCCGCAATCCGCTGCAGCTAGCGGCCATGTCCGGATATACCGAGACCATAGAGCTACTGCACTCGGTCCACTCTCATCTGCTGGATCAGCTGGACAAGGATGGGGTAAGTCTGCGAGAGCTGTGCGAGGAATAGCAATGCATTCATATTCATATTCATGACAGAACACGGCTCTGCACTTGGCCACCATGGAGAACAAGCCGCATGCAATATCCGTGCTGATGTCCATGGGCTGCAAGCTGGTCTACAATGTGCTGGACATGAGCGCCATCGACTATGCCATCTACTACAAATACCCAGAGGCAGCGCTGGCCATGGTCACGCACGAGGAGAGGGCCAACGAGGTAATGGCTCTGCGCTCCGACAAGCATCCGTGCGTCACCCTGGCACTGATTGCCTCCATGCCGAAGGTGTTTGAGGCGGTGCAGGACAAGTGCATAACCAAGGCCAATTGTAAGAAGGACTCGAAGAGCTTTTACGTAAGTTGATTCGTTGTCCAGAACTGGACTCGGCACATCCATATACCATATATATATATTAGGAACAGCTCATTTCATCAAATTCATGAACTAGTTGGCCAGCCGGAGAACCTGATGCTAATCGTAACTCTTCTCTTTGACAACAACGATATTTAGATTAGGTACTCATTCGCATTCTTGCAATGTCCCTATATGTTTGCCAAGATCGATGAGAAAACCGGAGAGCCGATCATGACATCCAATCCCATTCCATTGCCGGCCCTGAATGTAAGCAGAAACTGCAGCAAGCAGCCAATGCAGATGCATGCTTATTGAGTGTCAATTTTTTGTTTGCCTATGATATATACAAGCTGGACATGCCGATTAACAATCCCTGCCGTTCGATTATAAGTTTAGGCTATCCTCCCCTCCCCCCAACCCGCCAACATTTTTGCTATTAGGGTCCGCTTCATCTGCTCATGCACGCCCATGAATACGCACCCATTGCCGCATTTTGATATATTTTTGTATAACCCAACTCAAAAACAAAAAAAAAACAAAATAAAACAAAACCTTTAGATCAAATATTCATTTTGGCCATTCCAAAAAACGCCCGAGCAAATCGAGGAAAAACGTAAAGAATTCAATGATCCGAAATGGCGACCGGCGCCGTTGGCTGTCGTGAATGTGAGTCGAAATCCTAGTTGGAAAAAAAAACACTGTGAAAAACTATTTCCGCTAATTTAAAACTAACTTAAACTAACTAACTAATTAAAAGGCAACTGTAAAATCGTCCCAAGTCCTTGCACTTGCTACTCGTACAACTGTTGTGTTTTCCTGTTCTAGTGTGTTGTTGTTGTCCTTGTCGTTGTTGTTGTTGTCCTTGTCGTTGTTGTTGTTGTTTGGTGTTGTACTTTAATCCCATAAACCTGCCCAATAATGCCCACTTTGGCTCTCTGTTCGACTAGACCATGGTCACGCATGGACGCGTGGAGCTGCTGGCCCATCCGCTCAGTCAAAAGTATTTGCAAATGAAATGGAACTCTTATGGGAAATATTTTCACCTGGCCAATTTGCTGATCTACTCGATCTTTTTGGTCTTTGTCACTATCTATTCCTCGCTTATGATGAACAACATTGAGCTGCGTTCCGGCGACAACAAAACCACCAGTCAATACTGCAACTTGGGGTAAGTCTGGCAATTCCCAATACAATGATTCTATAATACTAGGTTTCGCGGCAAATTTAATTCAGTTCAACCATAAAAGTGTTTTTCCAACAATAATAAAGAAAAACAATGTTAAAGCAAATTCAAGTTGAGGGTTCTCCTCTTCTCCCTCCTTGAAGAAAGTCCAGCCACTTTCCTCCTTCGTCTTTTCCTTATTACTACGTTCGGAATGCCCCAGGCAACATTTGACATAAGTAAGCCCTTCATATTGATATTTTTACAGCTGGGACGTGCTCACCAGGAATCTATCGCATGGCCCAGCGATGGCAGCTCAAATCCGGCCGAACTCGTGCGTGGAGAGCATCAATCGGACGACGGCCATACTCTTTTGTGCCGTGGTTATTGTGGTTTACATATTGCTCAATTCGATGCGCGAACTGATACAGATCTATCAGCAGCGCCTGCACTATCTGGTGGAGACGGTCAATCTCATCTCCTGGGTGCTCTACATATCCGCATTGATAATGATAGCACCCGCTTTTAAGCCGGATGGAGCCATCAATACCATACACTATTCGGCGGCATCCATTGCCGTCTTCTTGTCCTGGTTCCGTTTACTGCTCTTTCTGCAGCGCTTCGATCAGGTCGGCATCTATGTGGTCATGTTCTTGGAAATCTTGCAGACCCTGATCAAAGTGCTAATGGTCTTCTCAATACTGATTATTGCTTTCGGCCTCGCATTCTACATATTGCTCTCGAAGGTGAGTGTCTGCCTCTATACCCTACAAATAATTCTCTAAATCTGGAATTTATTTTTGCAGATAATTGACCCACAGCCGAATCACTTGTCCTTCTCCAACATACCCATGTCGTTGCTGCGCACCTTCTCCATGATGCTGGGCGAACTGGATTTTGTCGGCACCTATGTCAACACCTACTACCGCGACCAGCTGAAGGTGCCCATGACTTCCTTCTTGATTCTGAGTAAGACCAATTGGCGTACTCTGTCGAAATCTGCTAATCTCTATAATTTAACGACAGGTGTGTTTATGATCCTTATGCCCATTCTGTTGATGAACTTGCTCATCGGTTTGGCCGTTGGCGACATCGAGTCGGTGCGTCGCAATGCCCAACTGAAGCGCCTGGCCATGCAGGTGGTGCTCCACACGGAGCTGGAGCGCAAGCTGCCCCATGTCTGGCTGCAGCGGGTGGACAAAATGGAGCTCATCGAATACCCCAATGACACGAAATGCAAGCTCGGCTTCTTGGACTTTATCTTACGCAAATGGTTCTCGAATCCGTTCACCGAGGATTGTAAGTATACCAGACATCGGTAACTATTATTATTGCTCTTTATACTATAATGAAAATTGTTAATATAACTATTTAAATTACCTCACAATTTAAGCATTTAGTTTTCACACTTTGCTATTGACTCTTCGACTTATGCCCTTTAAGAAGCTTTAACTTGTTGGGAATTACAATTTATAATTTAATTTTTACTTACTTTCCATCTCAACTCCGCAGCTGCCATGGATGTTATTAGCTTCGACAACAACGACGACTTGATCAACGCCGAGCTGGAGCGTCAGCGACGCAAGCTGCGGGACATTAGCCGCATGCTGGAGCAGCAGCATCAGCTGGTGCGTCTCATTGTGCAGAAGATGGAGATCAAAACGGAGGCCGATGACGTGGACGAGGGCATCTCGCCCAACGAGCTGCGCTCCGTTGTGGGCCTCAGCTCGGCCGGGTGCAATCGCTGGAACTCGCCGCGTATACGCAATAAATTGCGCGCGGCCCTGAGCTTCAACAAGAGCATGTAGTTGGGAATCTGATCCCAAATTCTACTGCAACAAGTATAACCAAGTAGTGAAAAGTAATCTTTGTTAAATGACATGCATACATACATATACTATATCCTTATCAATGTCTGTATAACTGGAACTGGTTGAGAATTCTATGCCAGAAATGGTCTTGTGAGCTCCTTGAAGGAGGTATTTACGAATTTAGGGGCAACAAGCTGGGCTCTGCGAATATTTTTTTTTGTCATCAAGTGAAAACGGAATATTTCACATTTCTATAACTACTTAATGTATTTGATATATCTGTGTCTTTATCTGTGTTTTATGTCCTTCAAAGTCTACGAAATAAAGTCAATTTATGCATGAAAATAGTTTATTTGCACTAATTTGCGATTTTATTTATAAGCTCTAAATGAATTATGTTGAAACATGAACTTGTCGATCGAAATGTATTTTGAAAATGTGCTTAAAAACTAAAATAGAAATAGATAAAATAGCCCTCGAAATGGGGGCTTACATGAATGTAATCTTGGTGCGGCCCATGTTGACCTGCCACACGTTCAGCTCCTCGTAGTCATCGATGCATTTGTCCACCTGGTCGGGTTTGAAGCCCTTTGTCGTGCAGCGATCCATGATGTCCGCGATCTTGACAGCCTTGCCGGAGCCGGCCAGCTCGCGCACAATGGCAAATATGCGATCCGAAGTATTTGGCACACTGCAAGTGGATTTTGGAATAATAAGAACCAAAGCAATCTCAGGGAACTCGTTGTACTTACTGTCCCTTCTGGTGTTCGTGTATCTGGTTGAGTGAATCCTTGGACATTTCCAGCAAACGCAGTGCCTCGGCCACATCGTCCTTCTCAACGCGATCGGAGAGACGCAGACGCGCCAGCGCTGTTGAAAGACGCAGAATGCCGAGCAAATTACGTGCGGATGTGAATGTCATGTCTTTCTGGTTGCGAGCCTCGCGCCTCAGCTCCACATAGGCGCCCACAATGTAGTCGGTGAGCTCGTCTGGAATAGTGGGATGCTTGCGCTTGCACAGATTTATGTAGCGTCGCATTAGATTCATGTCCAGCGCCTTGACCCGCGTAGGTGGCTGCTTGCTGTGGCTGTGCACGTAGGTTATGTGCTTGGCCAGACGCAGATCGTTGTCGCGATCAGGCTTGTCCTGGATAAGCCACAGCAAGTCGAAACGAGACAACAGGGCGGCGGGCAGCTGAATGTTCTGCTCCACGGTACGGCGTGGATTGTAACGACCAAAGGCGGGATTGGCAGCAGCCAGAATGGAGACTCGCGCATTCAGCGTGGTCATGATGCCCGCCTTTGCAATGGATATGGTCTGCTGCTCCATCACCTCGTGTATGGCCGTGCGATCAACATCTGCCATTTTGTCGAACTCGTCAATGCAACAGACGCCCTGATCGGCCAGCACCAAAGCTCCACCCTCGAGTGTCATCTCGCCGGTGAGTGGATCCTTCATCACAGCAGCCGTAAGACCCACGCCCGATGAGCCGCGACCTGTGGTATACTGCGAGCGTATGGCCAGCCGACTGATGTAGCCGAGCAGCTGCGATTTGGCCACACCAGGATCGCCCATCAGGCAGATGTTGATGTTGCCGCGTATCTTCATGCCATCCGGCCGTTTGTCTACGCCTCCCACAAGCAGTAGCAGAAGCGCCTTCTTCACATCCAAGTGGCCATAGATTTCGGGCGCCAAACTGGTGGCCAGGCGCTCGTAGAAGTCATCCTGAGCCAGCTCCTCCAACTCTGCCGGCGTCAATTCACAATCTTTGTCCGAAATATCATCATTCTTGTTTATGCATATGATACGCTGCCAGGAATCAAAAGTTACAGCACAAGATTAGCTACAGGATCTTTACAAAACTTACGTGCGCCTGCAGGAACGTCTCCGAGAGCAGACCCTGAATCATTTGAGCAAAGCCAGTGCGCACCATGGGCAGGAAAACGCCCGAGATAAGCACATGATCGCCGGGCTGAGCCATGCGTGTGACTTCGCCGCGGCAGAGCACCGTCATGCTGCGTGGTATATGACCGACGGGCACCTGGTCACTGTGCTCCTGCATTTTCAGCTCCTGGAACTTGACAAACTTGGAGCCGCGCGTCTGCAAATACAAACGACCGCCAGCCTTGTTCACTCGGCAATCATCCGAGGGGCATTCCTGCACAGGTATGAAGGAGAGCGAGTTGACGGGCTGATAGGTCTCGGCGCCACAGCGATCGCAAGTGTATGTAGCCACCACCATCATTGGCTTGACCTCGGTGCAGCGGGTGACAATGCCGCGCACGGTGACCAGTTTGCCAATTTGCTGGGCCTTCACCTCTCGTATGGAGTGCGCCTTCTCCGTGGACAGCGGCTTAAAGCCCACCTCGCTGCATCGACAAACGTTAACATGGGTTTCAACTGACACCTGGCCGTGATCTACTCACAATCTCTTCATTAGCTCTGTGGGAAAAGCGTTGCGCTCATCGCGCTGCTCCATGGGATTGCGCGTTCGGGCGTCCATCATCAGACGATGCTCGATGTAGACGTCTAGCGCATCTTTGGCGTGCACCTCCTGCTGCTTATAGCTGGGCAGCAGCTCGGCAATCACATCGCTGAAAATGGACACATAGCGTCGGCAATTCTCAACCACAGCCTCGGCGAGATTCTCATTGAACTCGGCCAGGTCGTCCAGGTCAATGGTAATTAGCACTTGCTCGCGATGCGCCAGCTTCACCAGCTGCGAGCCATAGACAAACTCCTTTTTGCCATCATCGTCGCATTTGCAGAACTCGGCCAAAAATGTTTTGATCGATTCTACGGAATACATTTGTAAGCAGTTTGTTTTATTGCGTTAGACTGTTCATTTGTGCAATTCTCTTACCTCTATCCTGTGCATAGTCGCGGCGCGCCATTTGTGTGTTTTTTTTTTACAATATTCAACTATTTAACTAATTTAGAAACTTCACTCTCCGCTCGCTTGCAACGAAATGCAACCAAAATACAACAGAACGCCGCTTCCCGCCTGCCGTCTGTGTACGCGTTATGCTAAATTCGCGCCTTTTTTACGATATTTTCGATAGTTTTCAATTCTGAGAGAGCTGCCATCTGCGAGGCTGCCACCCCTTATTGCAGCTGGTGGTGTATTTGGGTATAAATATCGAAAGCAGTAATCGATTTTAATCAAGTTGGCAGCGCCTGAACCAGTTCCGGAGCAGTGGCAGCGCGGCAAAAAGTAAGTTATTTGGCGCGCTGAATTTGAATTTGAAATTTAGACTTTTATTGACTTCTGTTAAATAAACATTGCAAAAGTATTTTATATATGTTCAATTACTTACCGCATTCATTGAAGTTGCCAATAAATAGTTAGACTAGCTTTGTTTTTGTTACATAATTATTTATTTATTATTATTTATTGGTTTTTAGGCGTCTAAAAAGTGGTACATTTAATTTTTTTGTGCACATTTGCATTATCTTCGATTAGATTTACAAAGATGATTTGCTTTTTGCATTAATTATCTTCCCCTCTCGCACATTGTGTTTGCTGCTGTTGCGGTATACATAAGTTACAGTATAATAAGTTTTGTTTACGTTTAACTTAAATATTATTAATCACATGCAATAGTTAAATAATAAAAATAATAATTATACATAGTTTAACATACACATATTTATGTGACCGCCGTACTCAGAGCTTTTCTCGTTGTTCTTCTTCTTGTTAATAGTCTCGCCTGCGGTCGTTAGTTGCTATCAATCCGTAGTATGTATATATATAAATGTATATTTATATATATATATATATTTTGTGTAGTAAGTAGATCAATTTGTTGTGTTATTATCTTTTGTTAATTGGCTACTAACTAAATTTCATGTTCTCATTGAACCATTTCTTTTTACACTTTACACGCTAAATTATTACACTTTACGCTTTACGCTAATATACTACATATACGTATATGTTAGTTTTTCCTTTATGTATGCATTTATATATTTTTTAGCGCCTGCTTTTGCAATAATTATGCATACATTTTAATTATTCTTTAGAGTGTCGCCTAAGCTGCTTTCTTTTCAAAAGACAACACAAAAATGACGAAGCTGGGAATTTAGTTGGTTTTAGTTTCTAAAAGGTAAACAAACATCTACAACATTTGCATTAAACGGAGTTTTTTTTCCCTCAATAGGCTTTTGGCTTGGTCAAAAGCTGATTCTCAATTGCCAGCTCAGTTCTCATCTTTTGACCAACTAAGCTTTACAAATTGTTATTGTTTTTCTTTTATTTAAATAGTATTTTTAATGCATTTAGTTGCTTATGCTCGCCCTTAGCTTATATAAATTGCATTTGCTTTCATGTTGTGTGCATTTTATGACATTTCCTCGAACTTTTTGCTTCATATAATTACTTTTAATAATGCTACGTATTAGATATTTTGTTTATATCTATAGATACACATAGTTATATACCATTTAAATAGATTTTCATTGTTTCATGCGTATAAAGCTGTAAGTCTTCTAGTTTTTGTTTTATATTTCCCAAAAAGTGCGTTTACTCAACTAAATTCCATTAATATGCATTTTCGTTCATACGATTCTTTGAGCTCTCACAAATGTTGACAACAATAAATCGGTTATTTGTATTACTTTAACATTTATATCTTTAAATTCTTGTTTTACGTATTGATTTCTGTGAACCTTAAGAGAAGCTCCCGCAGTATGAGCCATAACAGCAACTAGTTGTATCTTGTATCTTTATCTGTATCTTTTGCATTTATATAATTCGCTTGATTTATGATTACACCAAAAAGGAACAATTCGCTTTGAACATTGAGCTTTATAATGTACGCTAGATATATATATGTGTGTGTGTGTCTATGTATTTATATGATTTAAAGAACATTTATCTGCACTTGCAAAAGGTCGATGGGGGACAGGTTTTTGCTTTCAATATTTTGAGCCTATTTTTTGTATATTCTTGTTGTTGTTGTTGTTGTGATTTTTGTTGTTGTTGTCAATGCAAACCTCGCAACACATTTATATGGCACAAAAGTCTAATTGGATTCAGCGTTGAGGTGCAACGAGCTCTGGCGTGGGAAAGCTAGAAGAAAGGTGGCAACGCCAAACGGAGCAACGTAGCGCAACTCCAATTGGGTTTTTGTTACTCTGCAAAGTGAATGCGCTTAGAGGCTAATAAATTAATTGTAACAACTTAAGCATTACACAAATAATAATAATAATAATAATAATGATAATAATAATGATAATGATAATAATAATATAATAATAATATTAATAATAGTTATTATTATTTACTTGCGCCGAACTTTGTGCGCGCGCTCCCGCTGCTTGCATTTTGTTGCTTTGCGTTTAATATTATTATGCATTGTTATATATATATAGTTTATATATATATATTTTATTTAGCTTTTTTGGGATTTGGGTGCTGCTGCTGCTTTAACTACAACTACTGTAGAGTGTGACTAGTGTGAGGAGTAGGCTCGTCGCAGTGGCCGTCAGTGCGCCGGACGCGCCCTTCGGTACCTCGCGCGACTCGGTTTCATAGTTGATGGGCGTGGTTCCTGATGGGTCATCGAAGTTCGATGTGGGACCTGTGTGGGAGAGAGAGTGAAAGAGAGTTAGGCTCAGACTCCGACTTCACTTAGATCTAACCAACAGAGAGGAGGGAACACTTAACTTCGGCTTGCCAAAGACTTAATGCACTTTTAGACATTTCGCTTAAGGATACTTCCACAGAAAGGCTTTTCATCTGTAGATGTATACTAAATAAATGGGTAGACCTATTCGATACGAGTTTGTTAGGAGAGTATTCAGTCTTATGCCCGAGTATTCCTTTTGACAGTAGTCCAATGAGACGGACTCCAAAATATATACAGACTGCATACTGATGATATATACTCTTTAGATCCGACAACCTCGGCTCGTTCAACATAAAAATCACCTATTTTAACACTGATCTAGCATATGTATTTGCTCCATAGTTTCGAAAAAGTCTCGTTCCATTCGTAACACATTTGGTGACAAAGTTATAATACCCTTCGGAAGGGTGACTTACCATCGCCGGAGCCATCACCGGAGGCGTGTATGCTGCTGTACTCCTCATCGTCGTCGCTCATGTGGCCGCCGCCGCCTCCACCGCCGCCGCCGGATCCCTCGCGACCCATGTCACTCTGGATGTCATGGCTGTTGGAGACAGGCGCCTGCAGCAGGGCAACATATGATTGAGTGGACCAAAGGATTAGGTTATGCTCGGCACTTACCGATACGCCGATGCTCTTGCGTATCTTGATTAGCTTGTCGACCAGCTCGTTGAGCCTGCTGAGCTGCGACTGGTTCTCCCATGGCACCTCCGGATTGTAGCGCTGGGTGTCTGTGCCGGGCGTCATCAGCAGCTGGGTGTAGTCGCCGACGCGATCTCCGGTCCAGCAGAGATGATCGTCGCGCTGTGTATAGTCCTCATCACAGAAGCTGTCGGTCAAAACAATTCAGATCTCAGTTAGCTGGTTTAAATATACATTTATTTACATATCTACTTTTGTGTGTGTGTGTGTGTGTGTGTGTGTGTAGTTAGTCAAATGTTGTCAGCTAACTTGTCAGCTTTGCCAGTCTCATTTGGCAGCCCAATCGTATAACAACATTTGTTTTTCCGAAAAAATTTTTTATTTAAAGTACATATAACTTAAGCCTGAACATGTTCAAGGAGCTTGTGCTGTTTGTGCATACAACGGCTCGCAACTTTTGCCTGGTGCGACCCACGGCGGTTGCACGTGGCGTAAGTCTTCCAACCGGAACCCGGGAAGTTCAAGAGTTAACAAATCTTTAATTTTTCTCTAATTTGCAGACTGCATGCCGTCCGATGGTGAACAACTGCATTTGGGCTAACGTGATCTTCTTCATAGCCATCTTCACGCCGCTTTACGTGTGCCTGCTGAAGGATGTTTTCGGGCTGTTGCGAGACTTGAACTACAAGATGGCCAGGGGCAAGTAGGATAGATCTGTTGCCAGATACCCCGCACAGGTCGATTTTTGTTCAGAGTTAACTAAACCCACAGACACGTTCTCGCTTAAATATATATATTTGTTTGTGGCCTCAATCCTTGCTCTAGCACTTACTTGTACACAATGTTGGTGAAGAACTCCTTGGACTTCTCGATGGTCGACAGGAAGTGCACGATGCCCGCATCTGGCGGCGTTGCCCACTTGATGCTTGCGTGCTGCTGCACCGGCTGCGCCTCCGCGGCGGTCAGTGATGGCAACAGATTGGGCGTGCCGCATGTTTTCTTCACCTAAGGGGGAGAGGGAAGAGGAGATAGTTTTGAGATAGATTCGCATGTTTGTGCGGCACTTCCTATGCCCCACGCGTTAATCGCTGGCACTCATGCACGTGCGATTGCCCCATCCCGTGCCCCAACTCGTGCCACGCTGCGTTGCATGTAAATTGCAGCTTGCCACCAACTGGCCACTCGCCGTCCAACCGCATAAATGTCATCTAATTGAACAGTTTTAAATCCCATTTCGAGACAACTTTAGCCCCGACTCGTAATTGAATGTCGTGCACTCGAAACTGGTTGCATTGGTGGCATCCGCTCGAAGGCCGCCCATAAAATTAATTTAAAATGTTCATAAATTAAGGCGCAATTAAAGCCTTCATGTCCTTGTCCAACACGCACGAGCTTGTCATTTCGAATGAGCGAAAACTCTTCAAAATGCGCCTGGCTTAATGCTCGGCATTATAATTGTAAATGCCATACCTGGTATATAGTTTAAGGTAATTGGATCTGAATTGGTTTAGGCCAGACATGAAAGGTTTATGTATCTTATGATTAATGTAAAGCGTATTCAACTATATTAACTCATATATTCAGGGCTGCGAAACCCAGAAAAGGAATGGTTTGATACATTGGCTGATTCTACTAAAATTTAATCTCATCTGGACTTACACATCTTGAACCGAGATCTTGGTTCAAGCCTTGGATTGCCAGTTGTTTTGATAAATCAATGAAACTGGCTCAGTTTATAAACGGGTCGCAGCTTTGATCTCTCCACTTACCTTCTTCTCCAGCTCTGGTCCGTTCACCATGGCGCGCATAATGGCCTCGGATAGTTTCGTGTCCAGCTGCTTGATGGTGCTCATAATGCCGCTGTCGGAGCGTATGTGCGTGGCCACCAGATTGTCCAAGGCCTCCACAACATTGGACCAGGGGCTGTCCAGAAGACCCGAATACTGAGCTGAGCAGCCGCTGTAAGCGCAAAGGGGAAAACGGAATAAGCAAACGTACAGCTGGAGGGGATTGGGATTGGGCCAATGGCCAACTCACCGCATCACATTCATGCAGTAGCTGTAGCAGACCTTGGGCCTGCTGTACTCCGGATGGCCATTGCAGTTGGGGCAGTAGTGCATCTTGAGCAGATGCAGCTGGCACGTGTCCGTCAGCTGTTTGCCGTAGAGGGCGTCCGTTTCGCTGAGCACCTCGGCGCTCTGGAGCAGGGCGTTCATAAAGATGTTGGACATGTGCACGCTCTGCAGCAGATTGGCCTGAATTTCCTTGGGTATCAGGCCAAATGGCTGTAGGTCGTCGTAGTTGTGCTTCAAGCAATTCGTGTAGTCGTCGTGCAGCTCGCCGTAATTGTCCTTGATCAGGTGCACCGCCTGATGGTAGGCCACCGGAAATAGATTCTCAAAGAACTTGTGCAGTGCATCCTCCAAGCTGCTCTGGCTGTGCAAAATGCTGTTGCCCTGCCCATTATTGCTGCTGTAGTTCGACGTGTACTTCAAATGGCTGTGAAGAAGACGAAGCCGCATCAGTTAAATAGCTATTTTTATTGACACTTTCCCGGCCAAAGGCCCCTACATACTTGATGATTTCCGTGTACAGCTGATGTATGAGCATTCGCGACAGGGGCTCCATTCGCCTGTAGACCTGGGAGAACACATTCAACGTCTTGTTCTCCGACTGCTCCGCCAGCTCCAGGACGTGACCTGACGAAAAAAAGAGCATAATCCGAAGGTGGTTCTTATTATTGTTTGTTCGACATTGTAATAAAATTTAATCACTCTGTTATTGAACTCTCTCTCTCACTCACTCCCACTCCCTCTCTCTCTCTCTCTCTCAATCTCTGACTCCATGCCCCTGCTGGGATTTGCCTGGCTTAATGACCTGTCTGGGATTTGATACCATTTTGGCTTGGTTGTTAAGGCCAAAGTTTATTCTATTGTTCTCAGTGCTTTTAGTTAATTAAATCAAATTTGTGCTCGACTTGGCCAAAAGATTTCATTTATTAAATATTCAAGGCAATCAATAATTGGTAGCTAAAGAAAAGTCGAGTTTAAGTACTTAAGACATGTCTTTGATTTGATTCGACTCGATTTTGTATGCAGATAAAGCAATTTTCTACTGTTTTCTAAATTTACTTTTAATTACTTTGGGGTATAATTAGAAATATATTGAAGCACAGAAGTCTGTGGAGTAAAGCGAATACTTTTGCGTTTGCGTACTACTCAATACTCATTCAAGTGAGTAATGCGTATAAAAGGATACCTACTGTAAATGAAGAAGTATTTAAGCTCGAGTACTTTTTAACATTACAAGCAAGAGAAGTGAGCAACACTCATTCATGTGAGTAAAGAGTATAAATGCATACTTATTCAACAGCTTTAATACTCGAGTAGACTTTAGTATTGAAATTAAGTAAAGTGAGTTTCATGGGTTAAATAGGTATTTATTGAATATGATTGAGCACTTATTTTCGGATACTTTTGAGTATTACAAATGAGGTGAATAATGCGTATAAATGGATACCTATTGAACAGTATCAATACTCAAGTAAGGTGAGCTTATATGAGTACTTTTGTATTGATTTACTAATCAATACTTATTCGTATCAGTAATGCGTATAATTGGATACTCATAGAAAATGAATGAGTATTTATACTCGCGCACTGTTCAGCATTGCCAATGAGTAATTTGGACTTATTTCGCTTCGTTTATCGCAAGTCTTGTGTTATTTTTCGATCAATCAATCAATCTATGCCCCATCAACAATCAAAGCTTTTGCCACGCTTTCAAATACCCAAGTCAAGCACAGAGTATGCTAATCACAGTATTGCTCAAAAATCATCTGTCAAAGTGTCAGCGAAATCTGTCTGCCTGGATTTTGGTATTATATTATTGATTGGCCATCGAACACACCTGACAGACACCTGCAATTGCCAACTGGCAACCGTCAACTGGTAACTGGTAACTGGCAACTGGCAACTCGCAGTTTGCGGGTCGTTATTATCGCGGCTAATACAACGATTACAAATGCCTCACAACCGTTTGTCAATTTGATAATCTGCATACAAACACATAGCATATATAACAGACTTATAAAGAAGACAACGACCGACTGTCAGACTTTAAGTCTGTCTGTCAATTTGCCTGTCGGAGCAGTCGTCGCCGCCTCTCCTCTGGCCAAGCAACTGTCGAAGCGTGGCAAATTCTAAATTGCAATCTGTTGTTCTCTATGGCCAACGACTCGGTTTTTAAATAAAAGTGTCAATCTTTTTGTTAATTGGCAAATGGCAACAACAACAACAACGACGAGAACCACAGCAAAAACTACAAGCAGAAAAAAATACGAAAGATTGGCAAACTTTGGATCGTCGAAGATTAAATACTCTTCTAGATATAGAATACATATTTTGCTAAGATATCATATTAATTGTTGACGTTTCGTTAAGTTCTTTTCAATATCTTAATTTTTCACTCTTCATTCCTATGATAGCTATATTATATAGATGTCCGATCCGTCCGCTATATGCATACTCAGTCTTATACATGTCTAAAGGAGTCGGAGTTATATCCTTTAACTCTTCACACATTCAATGACAAACCTTTCATACCCTATTTAAGGGCATACAAATACATTTCGGCGTGGCAAAGTGTTTTTTATACTCATCGCAACACGCTAAAGTTGTTGTTGTTGTTGTTGCCGTGCGAAGCATTTCCGTTCTCAGCCTTGGGCTCTTTTTGGGCTTGGCTTGGCTGACTGTTGCCCTGTCCGTCCGACTGACTGGCTCTTTATCGGCTAATGGCCTTTGATGCGTCAGAGTTTACCCCTTTTAATTAGCTTTCTTGCGATTTGTTGGTTTCTCTTCAAATACACAAGCGTCCAGCTGCCACAACAGCCGCAGCAGCAACAAGAACAGCAACATTATTTGGCCAGCTAATCAATTGTCAATTGGCGCTGATAATTGCGCAGGATACGCACAAATAGAGAGAGAGAGAGAGAGAGAGAGAGAGGGTGAGCGAGAGAGGCAGCGGCAATCAATTGCCATACAACAATATCATTGTTATTGTTCAATTAGTTATGAACAGTGCATGCAATTCGTATGCCAACAGAGGAGCGTAGCTTTAGAATGTGGAAACTGTAAGCCCCTGCCGCCCTTCGCCCCGCACACATCCTGCCGCTAATCTCATTGAGCTGTGGAAAATGAAGCCTTCAACAGGCGGATGCTGCACTTAATAATTAACACGCGAGCTCAAAATGCGTTGATGGCCGCAGATATTCGCACATTAATTACAAATTGTGCGAGCAATTGTGATCATAATTGTAATGGGAGAGTGCTTAATGCCAGTATACACATACTCTATATAATCTCTCCATCTCCATCTCTATATATTATTTATATATATAGGACTATATTGCGCGTGCTGACCATTGGCCATTGTCAGAGTCAAGAAGCAGCCAGCCACAAAGCCAACGTTTTACAACCTTTGCATAGCTTCCAGTTTGAGCTGTCATCTGCAGTGAGATGAAAACTGCAGCTACACTCAGAGAAAATCCCAGTGAAAGTTTCGAATATGAGTGTGACAGTGTTTTCAACACATAGTGTGACTGTCTTCTTTGAGCATGCATAACACCATTCGCACTTAATTCTAATTGAAATATATATTTTAAGTTAGTTTTCCAAACTCATAAGATTATGGATTTTGTCCAAATCGTAATAGATCTTTAAATATCTGCGATAATATTATACATTTAATGATTTTCTCGCCCACAGTTTCTAATGTTAAAGTCCATTAAAATTGTAATAAAATGTTGGCAACAAGTTGTCAGCGTTTGATAGTTAAATTGCCATTTGCTGAGACTGAGACTGAGGCTGCGGCTGCGGCTGAGGCGGAGGCAGCATAGCGGAGGCAGTATACGCTGCGTATACTTAATGTTATTGCAGCTGCTTTGTCGGGCTAATGTGAGCAATTAAGTTGAGGTTTTCACACAGCCCACACGCAGAGGACGACCGACTGGCAACAGCCAGCCACAGGCTATGTGCAGGCAGTTAAATTTGTGGCTCCATATCAAAAGTCTGCCTAGAAACAAACATATATACATATGTATGTACATATATATACATATATGCAAGCTGCCAGGGGCAGATACACACACGCACACACACTTTGTTGTTTCATGTGCTGTGCACAACTAATTGCAATTTGTCTCTCCCTTTCTCTCTCCCTCTATTTCTAGTTTCCGGGAATTAATAGAGCACTGGCTGCTTGAGTCGGACGAGGGACGAGGCAGTTAACCAAACGCAATACGGCATAAGGTAAATGCCGTTTGGCCATGTTACATGAAAATTTCATTAGTCTAAGGTTTATTTTTCAACATTGTCGCAATCGTCACACATCAAGCAGCAACGACTCCAAACGGGCAAACGGACATTCTGATTGAATTAGACAACGCTCCGGCTACGGTCTGTGGCCAAATGCCATTTGAGACCAACTGCAAAGGGAGCCAGAGCTGGAGTCGGGCCGCGCCGCGCCCACGACTACAGCACATAAAGGGCATCAGGTAGGGCCACTAAAAAACAGAAAAAAATAAAACGAAGTTCCATTCACTCGAAAGTTCTTTACGTATTCATAGAACAAATATCAGCGCTAGGCCACATTTGCTTCATTAGAAGGCGCCGGAGCGGGATTAGCATGGCGAGCAGTGGGCACTGCAGTCGCGTCCAAGCTTGGCTCGGACCGGTTCCACGTTGCCGAGGGCCCAGCCCCAAAAGCGGCTCACTCGCGCCGGCAGATGCGACCGCGTTTCGCAGTTGTTTTTGTTTCCCACGCCATGGCAAATATACATATACATATACATGCAGGGATAGCCCACAGGTTTCGCCTTCTGCTGCCCGTTCCGATGCCCTTTGTGCGGGGTCCTATAAGTTTGTCACGAGATGTGCAGGGCATAGGAGACAAAGGAGACGATAACGTGTTTTTATATATATTCTTGATCGGTAACAACAGCCGAGTTGTTATGCTTTGTATAAAAAATAGGATATAATATCTTGACTAAGCTTGGCATATACTAGACATCGCAATCCGGCAAGGGTATTTGGTGTTCGGCGTGCTGCGATTAGCCAGGCCGTCCTGTTTTCTTATTTTTGTGTAGTTTTTAGCTTCTTCTTTTTTTATATTTTATTCGCCGGCTTGTGTTGTGCGCTGCCTGCGTTCCTGTGCGGATATTACAATTTTAGTGTCTGCCGCTTTTTTATTTGCATTTTATATGCATGTATTTCTTGATTTTTCTAGCCTTTGCTCTCTCTCTATCTCTCACGGTCGCTCTCTCGCGCTCACTCTCTCTCGGTCCATTTTGAAATGTGGCAAGTTTTTGCCTGGGCTGTCTGCAGTTTGCCAAAGAACCTGGCACAGTGGTGCCTGGGAATTGCCCGTCCAGGTGCTTTCAAGTGTTTTTGGAGTCTCGCATCTTTCACTGATTGGGTGACTTTTAAGGTGGAGCACACATAATTATAGCCTGCGTTCTAGCCTGCTATCTGCTCTATGATAATTGCTGCTATCTGGGCTCCAGCTCGCATCGATATAGACGGCACACTGTGCTCAAGTGCCTGGATTGTAACTAGCTATCTGCTGGCAGGCGTGCCAACTCGGCACGCCCCAAACCAGATGCCGGCGGCAGCAGCAGGAACAACTTGACTCAGCCAACTGGGCCACTCCAACAGCTGTGGGCTCCGTGCTGCTTGCGCCTGGCTGCCTGGATGCTTGGCTTTAGCACAATGTCAAAGTAATTGGATGAATTTAGCTCTTGACTCTATATCTGCGTCGTCATATTGAGGTGCTTCAGAGCATACGCATTAATTGTCTACTGCGAAGCTCTTCCAACTTGCCTCTAACTCCTAATCTCTTGCCACGTTTTTAAGTTTCTTTTCTTTTCCTTCTTCTTTTTTGTGGTGCCTCCAATTAAAAGTGAGCGCTTACAAATGCCGTACATTTACAGTGGTTAGCAACTAATTATAATGCTTATAAATATCATTTGGACGGACAAGTTGGGCAGACAAAATGGAGCCGCGGCTGCTGCCTGTGGCAATAATTAATGAAACCTGTTGCGCAATACTTATATATTTAATTTAATATTTTTTGCTATCGCGTTTTGTTTGACAAACGGCAAATGACTCCATTAATTTTGTTTTTCAATAAACAAATGATTACGAGCTGGTTTTGCTGCAGCTTATTTATTGTTGTTTGATGCTATCCGCTTCAGATATTCATTCAGTAAATCTAGCTGCACAGTCAAGGCCAGCGGTTTGAGCCAAATATATATTTAAATTTAAAGAATCGTGTTAATTGGAAGCATCATTTATGGCACTGAAACAAGTTTGCAGCGGGAATTTATTGTGTACGTAAGATCGTATCACGTAAGCCTGTTTAGGTATTGAAAACCTTACGAGGTCGTAGGTTTTACAAAATTCCCAGCTTAACTTCAATTTCAGTTGCCACATTGTTGCAGTTGCAGTAAAAAATAATGATAACAACTGCAGCCACTCGGAGTCAAGCTTCGGTATCTCGGCTCTGGCCAACTAACCAACTAGCTAACAGCTTCACTTTGTGACAAGCCAAACAAAAGCAGTTAACAAACGATGACGGCCAAAAGCCACTTTGCTGGTAGACAAAAAAAAAAAAAACAGAAGAGAAAAAAGTAACAGCATCAGCAAGCTGGCCAAAGCGCAAGATACGGCCGTAACAGACGTTGCTGCGCGTTTGAGAAGCGCGGAGAGAGGCGACTGCCAAGTGGAATGTGCCACGAAAGTTGCGACTTATGAAAGTGCACGCACTGTTGTTGCCGTTGTTGCTGTTGTTGTGATTGCTGTTGCATTGTAAAATGCGAAAATATAAAAAGAAAACGAATATTTGCCACACTTCGTTTTTGCTGCACAAAGAGCGAAAAGTTTTTGTGGGTGTGTGCGTGTGTGTGTGTGTGTGTGTGTGGCAGCCAGCCAAACGGGCTGATCAGTAAGTCAGCATTTGGAACTTTTATGCAGGCACACGCCGAAGCGCAGGCAAGAAACGGCTGCGAAGGGGGGTTTGGCTTTTTGTCAGGCAAAAGCATTATAAGTGAGGATGAAGGGGCAGATGGAGCAGCGGAACGTGCTAAGTGCAATGGAGACATACTGCGCCCGCAATGGAGACAGACCCGCCAGCTTGGCCGGGGGCAGCTTGTGGAGGAGCTTCTGCCAAAGGGGGCAGGGCTTGAAAGGCGGCGGGAGTTGGCATAATTCGTAAGCTGCGAAACGTGTTTACACACGCAAATACTTGCTTAAAAATAATACGGAACATGCATTCGCACGGAGCAGCAGAACGAGAAGCAGCAGCAGCAGCAACAACAATGTAAAGCAGCACATGCAGCAACAAAGCCACGCAGCACAACAAACAACACACAACACACAAAACAACAATCAGGCAGGAAACGGAAAGACGCGGCGCAGGGCGAGAGGAAAAGCGCCAGGAAAACCTGCATATGCGCAGCTCTCGATGCGGCTGATTTTGCTGCTGCTGCTGCTGCTGCTGCTGCTGCTGCTCAAGTTGCGGCAATGTGCATTTATATTTTATATATGTACAATAAAATATATTTTATGCGTAAGCGCGACAATGGAACGAAAATACCAGCAATAATATGCATTACATTTTATAGTTAAAGGCATTTGGAGAGTTGAAGCTTGAGCGCATATTACGCATACGCACGGGCGTACGAGCTGGTACGAGGTAAATCAATTTTTATGATCTGCGTGTGTAGACATCAATTGCATGCGAGTTGGCCAAATCCCAAAGTTAAACAGCGCCAAGAGGCTTAAAAGCCAAACGATTGCCAATCACTGAGCGGCAAATTGTTTGACATGCATAAATTATATGTAGCATAATTTCATATGCATTAAATGATTAAATAAACAGGGGAAAGAGGGGAAAAAACACAGTTTAAATAACATTTACAACAAAATTGCAAGCCTCGTGCATTTTTAAAGCACGCGCCTTCGTTTATTTTTATTTCCATTTTTTTTTATGGCTGTTAAATAAATAAATTGCAATTTTAAATGTAATTTCATTGCCTGTATATATTTATTAAGCTAAATGAATTCGCTGATTGCATATTAATATTTGTTTTTTGCATTTCGCAATTGAACGTGGGATACTTCGCGAGCTCTAATGTGACATCATGCAAAGGCAGCAAATGCGCTGAGAATTTTAAATAATTCGTGCCACAAAAAAGTCAACAAAAGCTCTTCAATGGATGCCTTAAGGGCTCCGATTTCCATTGACAACTGCAGTAGAGTATTTACTCGGTGAAATTAATTTGTATTTTTGCTTTAAATTGAAACGATTTAATGAAATAAATTATTTAAATGACGTTTAAATAAACATGAAATGCAAACAATAGATATATGTGTGCGCGAATTGTGTGCTCGCAAAACGCGGGCCATAAAAACAGCCCGAGTCGGGTGCAGCCGCAAACAAAACTTTTTCATTTTAAATGCGCGCCCATTTCCAAGAACTGCAGCCAACAACAACAACGAGAACAACAACAACAACAACGAGAACAAATACATATTGAGAACAGCAGCCCGAGCTGGGGGCACGCCTTAAAGCGAGATTTACAACATGTACGACAACAATTTGCAGGCATTGAAAAGTTCTCCTACCGCTGTTGTCCTCCCGAAAACGTGACCCAAAACAAACTTTGCAAACTGTCCAAAAGGCGATGAGCAACAACAACAACAACAACAACAACAACAACAACAACACAGGCAACAACAATATTTAATGCCTTTTTAATTAGATGCAGACACTTTGTTGCATTCCAAACAGCTCGCAGCGGATATGCCCCGGGCAAGACTCGCTCGCTTATGGATATGGATTGGCATACATATAAATATATACATATATATGTATATATGTGTGTATACAGGTATATAGATGTGGCTGACTTTCATTGCCGTGAGTCGCTTTGATCTGCATACAAATGCAAATTACAAATCAATTTCGCGTTTCAAGTTTAATTTCGTTAAATTCAAATCGCAAAACAAAATAAAAGTTATCATCATAATTTTTGCGACCCACGCTCATATTTGCATATTATAAATAATTTATTGCCACGAAAAAACAAATACATATATATATATATGTATATATGTTTATAAACTTTTCAGACTTTGCCTGCGACTCTGACTAACCAACCGACGGACCGACCGACCGACGGACGGACCGACGGACCGACTGGGCTGATTTGCATAAAAGCGTTTGCCATTTGCCATTTGGCAGTCTCCAGTTTTTCGCTTTCAGTTTCCATTTGCCACATTTTGCAGGCTGCACTCACTCGCATTCAAATGCGATTCATAGTATTCATATATATATATGTAGATATACTCACTCTGAAACTGGCTGGCCGTGGTCTCCAGGATGCCGCGCAGGCTGCTCGTGTGATGGTGCAGCAGTTGCTCAAACTTTCCGGCTGCCTTCTGGCGCAGTTCCAGTTCCGTGGCATTGCTGCAGCAGCTGCCGCCGCAAGCGGCGCCTGCAAAAGTGAAACATATGAAAAACATCAATTAGTTATCCATCCAAAATACGCATCTAAATAACAGCTCTAGCTCTAGTCTATGAAACTCTTTAGCTCTCTGCCAACTGCGTGGCATCCCAATCATCTTCGAAATATCGTTTCTGAGCTGTCTTCGGGCGTGGTTCACTTAATTGTTTATGGCTCAAAGCTTGCTTCTTGCCTCATTTGGTGGCGCCACAAACTATGTCAGCATACTGTGCGTGGGCTTTAAATACATTTTCAAAACAATTGAACATTTTCTTTTTGGTCTCCTGCGTTTCGCTTTAACTACTTTTATATAGAGAAACATTTGATTCATTTTATCAATTTTGGGCGTTTTAATAACCTTTCAATTGCCCGTAATTGCAAATTTGTTGGGTGCCGCCTCTCCCTAAACTGAGTTTCCATTTGGCCAGCTGTTGCTATTGTTGCCGCTGCCTTATAAATTCGGCTGGGCCAATAAAATTCACAGCATGTCACAAAGTGCTTACACTTTTCAATCAACGTTGACATTGTCTCTTCCATGTGGTACAAGGAGGAGGAGCAGGAACTCCTTTAAAAGCAAAGTATAGCACACAGGTGGATTGTTGAAAGGAACAAAGCTGAATCGATTTTGATGCTCAATGTCATTTGAATCATGTTCAAGAATGGGATCAAGACTTTTGCAACAATAGTTTCTCAATATTAAAGTTTTTATATTCTATTTTACTTACTAAGTTCTATTTAAGCTAATTTAGTTTTAATTTATGTATATAATAATTTGAGCTTCTAATGTCTGTAAGCCCCTCCGGAAATGCCCTTTGTAGGCGTCAAACTTTCATAACTTACTCAAAACCGAACCCATTTGTAAGCTTGATGGAGTTTTGTTCAGGTTTCGAGCTCTAGAATGTCGCTGTGAGAATTTATGAACCAATAAAAAGTACAAAAAGATTATAATTTATGGATTCACATGCCCAAGTTTTGTTTAAGCTCATCTCGAAAATAAATCTTGTGCTTATCATTTAGCAAGTACATCAACAGGTTGTTGCAGCTTTTAGCTACCCCCTTTGGCAAATTGTTGCAACAGCAATAAATTCAAGACTCACACACACACACACTCACACACACATGTGCGTATGTAGTTATGTGTTAATAGCTTTGCCGCTGGGGGCAGCTACCGAGCGACAATTGAGCCCGGATTGAAGATAGCTGCGTGCAACTGTCTCTCTCTGTGAGGGGCAGCCGAAGGCGGATGGTTGGGGGGAGAAGAGGAGCAGAGTGTGATGCTGGCGTGGGCTGATGACACGCATTTTATGACAACTGCAATGACAATGACAGCAGCAACAATAACAACAACAGCATCAGATACAGCAACAACAACAACAACAACAACAACTCAAACAGCAGAAAACAGGCGCTTTGAGCAATCGACATATATGGCATAGATACGTCTGCCGCGCGTGTGTGAGTGTGTGTGTGTGTGTGTGTTGCCTATTTTGTCTTTATAGTTTATAATTTAAATTAATGGCTTCTACATGATGTTTATGTGCGCTGCGCCGCGCTGCACCTACATTGGCACATTAGCATATAGTATATAGCTGTAGCCCCACCGATTAGCTGGCCAGATGTTTTTTTATTTTGTGGCCATAAAATTAGCAAATGGAACGAAATGAGTTTGACAAAAACTGTAAACAGTCGCAGTCGCCGTCGCAGTCGCAGCCGCAGCGATTCATCAGCAGCTAAATTTAAGTCGCCAGCTACTGAGGCAACAGCGGGAGCGGAAGGGCGGCAGCTACTCTTGTCATGTGTTGCACGCTGGGACGGGCGCATGTGGCAACTGGCAACTGGCAACGGGCAACTGGCAACTGGCGCAACGACGCCGCGACGCGTCGCTGGCCGCAAAGCCATGACACATATTTTCCATGTCATGCATTGCGAATTCAACAAGCTGCAAAAGCAAAATGAAATGGAAAATTGAAAATGCCGTTGCACACAAGTGTGGCAACTGAATGTGAAAAGAAAAGAAGCGCAAGGCCAGCGAGCGAGACAGCAAGAGAGAGAGAGAGAGTGCGACAGTCAAATAAAGCCAATACTCTTGGCATCTGGCAAACATTTGATCGGGTCTCTAGAAGCTAACAGCAGGCTGACATATGGCCATTCAAGTGGGTGCAAAACAATGGCATCTAATTAAGATGAGTCATAAAGTGAATCAATCATTCGATTCAAATGTTATTCAATATACCAAGAGCCAGCTCAACATGAAAGCTGATGCCATGGCCTGGCCCGGCCAAGCTCTCTTCAAGCTCTTGCCAAACGACTTTAAGGCCCGTGCAATGGCGTGTTTATGCGTTGCGTGAATAGCTGCCCATAAATCAGGCAATCCGAGGACTCAGCCAGGCAGGCAGGCAGCCCACAACTGGAAACTGGCAACTGGCAACTGGCCAGATCCCTTGTCAGAGTCGGCGGCGTCAGTCAGTCTAGCTGGCTGGCTGGTGGCACAAAAATGTTGCAGCTGATGCCGTCGCCTCTGAGGCTGGCTGTAACTTAAACCTGAACCGGGGCAGGCTTCCTTTCAGCTTTGCTGCTGGTGCTGCTGCTGCTGTTCGCTCCATTGCTTTGTAGCTCAAGAGCTCACAGCAACAATTCAATTGAATTGTCGCAACGTGACATACACACACACCAGCACACACTCACACACACACACACACACACATGAGGACATGGCCCAGAAAAGTATGCTAGGGCAAAGTATTTCAGGCACAGCGCGCTGCCAAATTGCAGTTGGGGCCGAGGCGTGGCGTAAAAAATGCAAAACTCATGCATGGCCAAAAACTGTGCCTGCCAAAAATACGAGTTGTGTGTGCCTTGGCATGGCCATGACCGCAGGGCATGTGGGCGTGGCACCGTTACGCCCCCACACTCAAAAGCTTTTATGCACTTTTCTTTCACTTACAACTGCTGCTGCTGCTGCTGCTGCTGCTGCTGCCACTGCTGCCCCTGCAACTGCTTCTGCTGCTGCTGCTGCTGCTGTCTATTTGCGTCTCTTGTTTTGCAGCCTGTCACCACAGCAGCAGGCAACGTGTGCGAATTTGTTTACTGTAATTGTCGACAGGCATTGCGGAAGGGAAAATAGACACGTTGACGGTGGTGCACTGGTGCGGTGGTGCGGTGGTTTCGGCTTGCATTGACTATAGTCATGGCCATTGTGTTGCTCCGCACACACACACACACACGCATGCCCCTGGCAAAAGCCTATACCGATTTTCGCAGGCATTATCAGACTTGGCTAAGAGCCAAGAAAACGCTTAGCTTGGCTCAGAGGCGAGCTTTACATACCTTGACATCATTTCCCTATCCTCTACACTCCCCCCTCAGCCCCTTGTCAAACACTCCACATATGCTATATGCGTTTTCAATTTGCAGAATTTGCTGTAAATCTGTGGAAATTCATGAATTTGTTAGACAGCAACTGCAAATTTGTAGAGTGAAAGAGAGAGAGAGAGAGGGAGAGAGAGAGAGCGTGTGTGCGCGAGGGGAAAATGTTATGTGTTTGTGGAAAAGTTTTAGTGCCTCATTCTAATTAAAGAAAATGCTTACTAAGTGCAAAAGCAAACTTTTGGCTGCTGCTGACGCGCAAATGACTTCATGACTTGTGTTTGTCTCGCAAAACTATATAAAATGTGTGTGTGTGTGTGTGTGTGTATGTATAAGAGCAGCACTCGCAACACTTTTACAACATAATTCTTACAGAAATATAGACTTGAAAACAATTTCTAGTCTAACATGACATGTGGATTCTCCGAAAAGCAAATAACCTTTTGCCTGTTGCATACTAAGTATATCATAAATATATATTTTCAAAATTGTATTTTTCTAGTGAAATTTATGGCCTTGATAGAAAATCAATTTGTGTACACACACACACACACATATATACACACCACAACGAACTGCATTCTGTGCGCAGCGAAACCCTATCGACAGCTCGCAGGCCAGGCCAAGAAGTCAACTATTGGCTAGGGCCATAAATTGTAAAAGAAATTTATAATCAGCAACAACTTGAACAACAAATACTCCACATTCAGACCGAGCGACTGCAGTGCAAACCACACAAATAAAAACATCCGCTCGTTGCCACCAGACACATACCCCACCCCCTTCAACCCACCCAACCCCGCCTTGGTTGCGTGGCACCGTGTGTCAAGGGGCATTCGATAATTGTTATCAAAAAAAAAAAAAAGTGTTGACTACTTGTCAAACACCAACAATTTGTGCAGCGATAACGATTAAAAGTCAACAAATGCGGCAAAAAGAAATGATAAAGAGGAAGCATTAGTCCGATAGAGCCGGGCATAACATAGAGAAAGGTGCGCAGGGTGCCGGAGGTAGATCCTATCGATATGCTTCAACTGTTATACCATTTTATGGTTCGTTGAGTTCCTCTTATTATTATGACACGTTTCTTGTAGATTGTTATTGTTGTTGTTGTTGTTGTTCTTGCTGCTTGTGGCATGTAGATCGTCATCAGCTGTGGCAGATCTGCTGGCTTCGTGGCGTTTTAGAAAGAAGAAAACATAAAACCAGAATCGGTTCGTTGAACTCTGTTCTAGTCTAGTTAAGCATACTCTAGTTAAGCGTACCAAAACCAGGCAAAGTCTTCTGCAATGCATTTGCAAACTAATCAAAGTTTTTTTGTAAGAAGAAGACAACTCAGAGACCATAATGTGTATATGCTTAATCAGTATTTGGAAGCGAGTCGTTATGGAACTCTTTTAAAGTCATGAAACTCTAGGTTCGCCTTTCTCTTGCAGATAGTCTATAACCTATAGCTTGCATATCAATTGTTAATAAAGTCCTGATATGAAATATCTTCACATATTTTAAAATATCTTGGCATTTTACAGATACAACGTGCTTCTCCATATGTGGGAGATCTTATCAACTGGGAATTACTATATCATATGGCTTCATAGTAAGACTCAGTCGAAAGTTAAGCTTCGTTTCTCTCCCAACTTATAAATCTTCTTTTGAGTCTGAATACTGTATCGAATATACGTTTATCAGAACATATTATATAGCAACAATAGATTGGGCTTAAGCCTTCCTCTACACTCGTCTTCGAGAGTATTTAATCTTCGGCCAGCCAAAGTCGTCGTTCTTTGTTTTTGCCGGTCTTAGCTAATGTTCATGTTATCGCAAATGCTTTCAAAATCTTATATCAGCAGTTGGTGCTCGATAGTAGAAAGTTCTATTTTTGATATTTGCCCGACTGTCTACGCGAGCTCTGTGCGAAAAGTTTGTATATTTTGCTGGTATTTTGGTAGGTTTAATGTATTCGAGACGCTTTCGTATTCGTATTTGCATCGCATATTTATTTATTGTATATTCAATTATTTGTTTTCTTTGGCGTACTGCGCCGCTCTACACAAGTTTATTTATTTATTTTCTTTTATTTTACAATTTTGTTGCAGCCTTTTTTGCATTGCAGCTGCCACACGAGCGAGAATCCCAGCAATTCAGCTGATAAATTGTTAATGCGCGCATAAGTTTTCAATTTGTGTGGCAAATTCCGCGTGGCAAGCAAACACACACGCACACACACACACTCACACACACACATACGCATGCGGATTGTCAGTTACAGATGCAGCTTGCAACACGCGACGCCGCTGACATCGAAGCTGGCAGATTTTGGCGCCACGTCTGCGTTGCATGTTAAATTTATTGCGGCGGCTGCAACAGCGACAATCTCCTTGCCATTTATTTGCATTCGCCCATTTGAATATAAGTTCATATATGTAACTATAAGTAACAACTGTGTGTGTGTGTGTGTGTGTGTGTGTGTGTGTACGCATGCACTTTGTGCTAATTTTGCAATGAAAATGTCAACTGCGATTATGCGAGTGCCTCGGCAAAGCCGCCAAGAGTTCAGCAAAAGTCGTCGACATGTTGCCAAGTTGCATGCCCCGTTTTGGCTACTGCTGTTGCAGCAACAACGTGCCACACTTTCGCGATGTTGTTGCCGCTGCTGTTGCTGCTGCTGTTGCTGCTGATTGGCTTACATTTTCGGCTAGGCGCCAGGCAGACGCGTCTTGCACTGTGCAAATGCCACACCAAAAAAAATGTCTGCCTCAAAAAGCATATTACAAATTTAATTGAAAAAATGTGTGTGTGTGTGTGTGAGTGTGTGTGTGTGTGTGTGTGTGTTGCAAGTAGCGGCATATTTGCAATATGTGGGCTGGCTTCTGTTTAGCTGCGGCTGTGCGCTGCGGCCTGCTATATTATTAATTATTAAGATTTATGATGTTGCCACAAGTAACAGAGCCTATCTATATGCAAATTTCCATTGAACATATCTAGGCGAGATCGCCGAAAGAAATTGGCAAGAAAGCAGAATGCCAGAGATCTGAGGAAACTACTTTATGATGTGCGGCTGCATTAGCCAAAGTGTTCCATGAATTTGTGCCAAAAATTTCGCCATTGAGCTCTGCGCTTTGTGGATCTCGCACGCGAATTGCAAGCTGACAGCCGGCTAATTGAATCAGCGCTGCCTGAAATGCAACAAAAGACTTTAAATGCTCACACACACACACATATGTGTTGTGCATGGCTGACTTTTAAGAGTCGCAGTTGTAGTTCATTGCCTGCCCGCATAGGGCCAGCCCTTGAAAGGGATTGGACTTGGCTAGTTTTTTTCTCCATCAAGTGCCAGGCAGATGCATAAATCCCGCGGCTTCAAGCACCAGAATGCCAAACAAATGAAATTGCAAATCTATAAATAAAAGGGCAGCTACAAGAAC
Source organism: Drosophila kanekoi (assembly GCA_037075305.1). Lineage (NCBI taxonomy): Eukaryota > Metazoa > Arthropoda > Insecta > Diptera > Drosophilidae > Drosophila > Drosophila kanekoi. The sequence continues at coordinate 8,934,947 of JBAMCE010000141.1, forward strand.
ATCTCCAATTCGAGCTGCAGAGCATGAATCACACACGCGATAAGGCAGCTGCCCAGCTGATGCTGCACACACAGAAGCAACTGCAACTGCAACTGCAACTGCAACAGCAATAGCAATAGCAATAATAATAACAATAAAAACAACTAAAGCGCCAGCATAAAGGCAAAACAAAGGCTGAGCCAAATGTTAAACAAATGTACAACAAATCAAAAATAAACAATTTGCACAATAAGTCAACAGCAACAACAACAACAACAACAACAGCAGCAGCAGCAATGGAATATCTGGCAGCTCGGATTTTTTGCTTCTGCTGTTATATAAGAATAACTCAAGTCGCAGCAGCAGCAGCAGCAGCAGCAACAACAAACAATTGCGGAAATTGCTGACAACAGCAGCAACGGCAACAGCAGCAACGGCAACAGCAGCATTTTAATAATTAAAAACTGAAGCAGCTACAACAACAACAATTGCAGCTGCAGCAGCAACAACATGCAGTCATTGCTGGCAACAAGCAGCAGAAGAAGCAGAGCAACAACATCACACTGCAATAACAACAAACAATTGCAAATTATACAACTGGGCGCACAGCAAACGAACGACAGCGAACGATATACAACTGTCCAACTGACCATTTGCCCAACCATTGGCAACATTGCAGATGTGCAAATGTTTTACAAACAGCAAACAAACAAACAAATAAACCAATAGCCAGACCTCAATGCACCCCGCCCAACCCCCTCTTTTGTCGGGCAAATAGCAGCAGCAACAAATGCTGTGCGCCCAGTAGGCGAATGGAGCCTGGCCAGCTGCCGTCGCCCCGTGACGAGTGCAACCAACAGCAGCTGCAGTTGCTCCCTCCGTCTGCTGCGGCTGCAAATTGCTGCGGGTAATCATAGTGCATGTTGCATGCAAATTAACGCATCAACGAGCGACGGCAATGGCCACCGATTGCAACTGGCAACAGACAGCAACACAGATCCCGCATAAATGGACGCTGTTGGGCCCAAGCATTTTTATGAGATTATGCCAATGGCAAAATATGCTGCAAAAAAGTAGCTGGGGGGGGGTGACAGGGTTATCCCATCGAATGTGCAATATAATTAGCTTGCATTTGCTGCCGGCTAACGCTCAGAAATGTCAACGGACGCAACATTTCTCCGCATGCCGGCAGCAATAAGCAGCCTAATTGTCATCAAGAGCTATGTGAAATGTAATAGAATGTTGTAAACTTTAACCAAGGCAATCAAAACTAATGACTCGTAGCTTCTGTACAGCTTAAAGGTGATTTACTCGACAGCAACATGTAGATGTTGCTGCAAGCTCAAGAGCAGCAGCAACATGTTGGCTTTGCTGCTGCTGCTGGGAAATGTTTGTTGTGCACATACCATAAACATATTCATATAGAAATTATGAGCATTTTAATTAAATTCATTTTCGGTTGCTGATAACAACGCGGCCCCAAACTGGGCCAAGTCAGTGGCATGTTGCCGGGGGCATTATCTGGGGCTACTACAATTACGCAGCCGAGGCACAATTCGAAAAAGTATTTTACTTGTCGAGTTGCTGACTATTTGAATGAAACCCCAAACTTAGCCAATGAACGCAATTGGAATCATATTACAGACCTACAAGACAACAGGCAACAATAACTGCAAACTTTGCATACAGATTTGTGTCAAAAACTATTTCAAAGCAGCGAAAAAATTACTAGATAAAAAAAGAAATCAAATTAAACTAAATACAATGCCCAGCTCAAGGAAATTGGGTCACATTTTTGGACAATGAGAATGCGTCTAGGTCTTAAGCACTTGAGAACTTCATGTACTCGACAGCATAATTGCATTGCATTGTGCGCGCCGGCAGACGCACAATGCGGGCCATAAAAATGGTGCCAGCTGGCTCAGCATAAATAAAATCTACATTAATGTTAAACAGCAACAAATTGCTGGCGTTGTTTTTGCAGGCAATAAATGGATTTTTGGGTCAGTCCATGCCACGCCCAGTGCGCTGTGCTCTGGGCAGATGTCCAAGCGAAAAGCAATCGAAATGTAAGACTAAAACACAATCACGCGCAACCTTGAGCGAATGTTTGTATTGTTCGGACTACAAGATACTTTGCGTGTAATTTGTTGCATGTTAGTAGCTTTTAATTATATGCTGATTATGTTTTGGGGCACAAGCAACAACAATAAAAAGCAAAAAAAAACAAAAAAAAACTACACCAAGGCACACCCTACAACATGCAAACAACGCTGTGACAAGCCAAAATTGTGGCACGTACCGGCGAGCAGACAATGGCTGGCTTCCCCGTTGCTGACTTGCAGAAAATGCCAAAGAGCTGGTCACACAGACAGACTGCGAGAGTGGGAGAGAGAGGGGGAGGGATAGAGACATGGCAAGAGCTACGAAAAATTCAATTAGTTTTGTGTTTGCGCATTGCATGACAACAAAAACCCCCCCGCAGCACGGCCCATCCTCAGGCAAACATGCTCTGTAAAACCTACCACCCACCCACCCACACACGTATGGTAACATGGGCTCGTAAATGTTTATTAAATAATGCCAGCTACGAGTGTGGAGCGGGCGAAGTGTGCTCCATTTGGAGGTGTCAGCCAAGTTGGGTGTGCAGAGGCGAGCGATGAGCTTAGCTGAACTGGCGATTAGATAGTCAGCATGCAAATAACTAGTTAATTCGAATTTAAACGGACTAAAACACATTGTGTGCTAGCGTGATATTTGTGTGTAGTTACCTGCAAGTAACTGTGATTTCGGTCGAGTCACAGTGACTGCTGATGCACTTGTTGCCCGCCCGAAGATTTTTAATATGCTGACTGACAGCCCCCGAAGGGCGCCCCGAAACGTTCAATCAATAAAATCAAACAAGCGCTGTGCATGCAAATGAATTTTAGCAGACCTTTGAATGCATTTGAACAGGGCAAAAGAGGAAAATGGAAATGGACAGAAGACTTGTCGAAAAGGATTCAAAGCGCTTTCCACAGACAACAACTGAAAATGGCAACAATGACAATTTTGAGCTAAGGCACGTAGCGTGCACGAAATAGTGTCGCAAAAAGGAAAAGAACTCAAATGAAAGGAGCAATACGAATTGCTTTGGGTTGTTAGTTAAAGAACGAACCTGAAATCCAAAAGTTTGCCCTAAAAAATGCACATTTTGATTGACAATTTAAGGTTTATTCAACAAAAATACAAATATTTGAATAAGGCAGAAATATAAAAAGTTCATGTTTAGGTAAGATTTGATTCATTTTATATATATACAAGAAAAACTATAGTTAAAGCTAGAAAGTAAATATGTTAGCCTAATATATATATATAAGTATATTATCTGTGACTATCTGTTGGCAAGGAACTCATCTCCACTGCAGGAGTCGGCAATAAAAATGCAATTTGGCTGAAACGTGTTCAATGCTTCAATATTTGCCTAACACTGGCCACTGCTTTCAGTTAAAATACACTCACACTCACTCACACACACACTCACACACACACACACTCACACACACACAGACACCGACAGATAAAGCCATTGAAATCGCATGAAGCTTAACAATTGCAAAGTATTCGGCAAATGGCCGCAAGCCTTCGTTTCGACATTTTTATTACTGACATTGCAGGAGGAGAAGGAGGAAAAGTGGGTGGGGAGGGGTGGAACTGGGCAGCGGGATAGCCCACAAGTGCTGCACGCGCTGCTCTCGCCACATCCCCCTCCCCTCACTCCCCCATCGTTGAGCTCAGCCCGCCGGCTCCATTTGCACCGATTGCGCATACGCCGCATGGGCCGGTGAACGGATGCGATTTATCGGTACGTAGAGCTGCCTTTGATTTGGGCACTAAATAGTTGGCTTACAAATTTGTTATGCAGCATTGTGTGGGCTCGTTCCCAGCTTTCAATTACGCCCACGAAAATTGTGAGCCGAGTCGAAGCGCGGAGCAGAGCCAAAGCGTAAAATGCTTTGGCCATAAAAATCAGATTTAATGCAAAGGATTCACGCCGCGGTTGCGGCTGCGTTGAGGTGCGGCAGGGGCAAAGGAGTAAAGGGGTAAATACAAAGGAATAAATATTGAGTGTTTACGTTAAAGCCGCAAAGCAAACAAAATGGCAAACAAAAGATGCCGACCGAGAGTTGGGTGGCTGTGGAAAACGCGCGCGAGCAAACAATGCGCACAGATTTTCCGTTTTCCCTTTTTTTTCCCTTTAGTTTTCCACTTGGCTTTTGTTTTGCCAGCGCTTGTTGTCTTTTGCCTAGGTAGTTACTCATTGCATCACTCACCGCCTTGCTCAGTCACCGACATATTCATTCATTCACTCACTCACTCGCTCACTCACTCATTCATTCAGTCATTCATTCATTCATTGTGGCTGTTGGCTCTTTGTTTTGGTCATGCGGCTCACGTAATTCGCTGTCGGGCGTAAGAGTTTGCAGCGTTTTTCGTGATGATTTCACAATTTCCCATGCGTGCCCAGTTTTCCCAAGCCCCAGTAGTTGGCCCGGTTATTTCTTGTTGTTGCTGCGATTTTATTTTGATTTTATTTTTGCATTTGATAATCTGCCTCGGAGTTTATCAGTTGGTCCACAACATTTGTTCACGTCATCTCGTTGGGAATATTCTTATGAATAATATTTTATATCTCACAGGCATTTCTCATTTACGTGTGTGTGTGTGTGTGTGTGTGTGTGCCTGTCGGTGTGTATGAAAAGATTTCATATTTTTAGCTCTTGTCTCTTTCCCGGAAGCAATTAGATACCCTGTGTGTATGTACTGAGATTTGTGCTTGAAATTCTTGGGCTGCTTAAGCATTCATTCATAGGAATTAGCCACGTCTCTAGAGATAAATTTATTTAAAACCGCAAAATACGAAGAAAATTTGTTCGCCAAATGCTTAAAATGCATAAATAAATGATTCAGTGTAAAGGTTTTTGTAAAACTGAATGCGTAATACCCTTCCCAGCTGCTTGTATCTATTTAAACTATTCATCAATTATTAGTTAAATGCAGTTTAATAAACTATGAGACACTTGAGGTCAAATTTGATTGATTAATAGATAGAAATGAGCTGACATAAAGTGTTATACGAAGGCGTTGCAAGCCTCATTGAATAGTGCACATACCCTACCACATACTCTACCATGTGTAATGCAATTTCTATGAATCTTGCTCACACGCATTGCATTGAAAAAAAAACAAAAATAATTGTAAGAAAAACATAACAAGCTTTAATTTCATTAGACTTGGCCAATTAACAAATACGGCCACATCACTTTGAGTTTAATGGCTTCATCGGGAGCGGGTTTTCGGCCTACTAGGCCCATGTCCCACCTAAAACCAAGAAAAAATGTTGCGAGTGGGGCATGTAAGTGCAAAATGTTGTAAGCAAAGCTGCTGACATCTGTGCTGCCACAAGCAGGCGGCTGTCACGCCTTTTTTTGCGCCTCATTAGATACGAGCTGTGGCGCAGCCGGACTCCAGCTTGGATTGCGAAATCCAAATCGAAGCCCAAATCTTTTACAGCCGTGGGCTTGCATTTGCGCGCAGTGGCCACAATTTGTAGCGTGTGCGCGCTTATTGATTTCCAGTCAGCCTCAAGGCATTCGCGTGTGGCAAACGCCCAAGTAACGATGCGCAGACGCAGTTGCAGTCGTCCATGCAACGCAACGCGGTTCTGACTAACCAATCACGCTCATCGAGAAACTGCAACTCCAAGTGTTGCCGTCCGATTAGAATCCTAGCCAAGGCCCGCACTTGCATATATAGTGGCTCCTTACGAATTCAAAATGGTATAACATTTCAAAATCTGACATTTTTTGGCAGAGATATTAAGAAAAAATGATCAAAAAAGTTTTGATTTTCGAACCGACCCCGATTTTGACAAAAAACGTGATGTAACCCCTTGCCATTTTGGTCGATTTTGGTCAAAATTTAGATTTTCTTTTTTTGGATGCCAATCGATAGAACTGATACTTACGAGTCCAAAATGGTATAAAACTCCAAAATCGGACAGTTTTTGGGCGAGATATTCCAAAAAATCATCAAAAAAGGTTAACGTTAGGATCCAAACGATTTTAGGTCCATAACTTTTGTTAACCCATCGATATTCGAAATGTTGAAATGCCAATTTAAAGTAGGGATCCTTACGAATTCAAAATGGTATAACATTTCAAAATCGGACATTTTTTGGCAGAGATATTTAGAAAAAATGATCAAAAAAGTTTTGATTTTCGAACCGACCCCGATTTTGACAAAAAACGTGATGTAACCCCTTGCCATTTTGGTCGATTTAGGTCAAAATTTAGATTTTCTTTTTTGGATGCCAATCGATAGAACTGATACTTACGAGTCCAAAATGGTATAAAACTCCAAAATCTGACAGTTTTTGGGCGAGATATTCCAAAAAATCATCAAAGAAGGTTGACGTTACGATCTAAACGATTTTAGGTCCATAACTTTTGTTAACCCATCGATATTCGAAATGTTGAAATGCCAATTTAAAGTAGGGATCCTTACGAATTCAAAATGGTATAACATTTCAAAATCGGACATTTTTTGGCAGAGATATTAAGAAAAAATGATCAAAAAAGTTTTGATTTTCGAACCGACCCCGATTTTGACAAAAAACGTGATGTAACCCCTTGCCATTTTGGTCGATTTTGGTCAAAATTTAGATTTTCTTTTTTGGATGCCAATCGATAGAACTGATACTTACGAGTCCAAAATGGTATAAAACTCCAAAATCGGACAGTTTTTGGGCGAGATATTCCAAAAAATCATCAAAAAAGGTTAACGTTAGGATCCAAACGATTTTACGTCCATAACTTTTGTTAACCCATCGATATTCGAAATGTTGAAATGCCATTTTAAAGTAGGGATCCTTACGAATTCAAAATGGTATAACATTTCAAAATCGGACATTTTGTGGCAGAGATATTTAGAAAAAAATGATCAAAAAAGTTTTGATTTTCGAACCGACCCCGATTTTGACAAAAAACGTGATGTAACCCCTTGCCATTTTGGTCGATTTAGGTCAAAATTTAGATTTTCTTTTTTGGATGCCAATCGATAGAACTGATACTTACGAGTCCAAAATGGTATAAAACTCCAAAATCGGACAGTTTTTGGGCGAGATATTCCAAAAAATCATCAAAAAAGGTTAACGTTACGATCTAAACGATTTTAGGTCCATAACTTTTGTTAACCCATCGATATTCGAAATGTTGAAATGCCAATTTAAAGTAGGGATCCTTACGAATTCAAAATGGTATAACATTTCAAAATCGGACATTTTTTGGCAGAGATATTAAGAAAAAATGATCAAAAAAGTTTTGATTTTCGAACCGACCCCGATTTTGACAAAAAACGTGATGTAACCCCTTGCCATTTTGGTCGATTTTGGGCAAAATTTAGATTTTCTTTTTTTGGATGCCAATCGATAGAACTGATACTTACGAGTCCAAAATGGTATAAAACTCCAAAATCGGACAGTTTTTGGGCGAGATATTCCAAAAAATCATCAAAAAAGGTTAACGTTACGATCTAAACGATTTTAGGTCCATAACTTTTGTTAACCCATCGATATTCGAAATGTTGAAATGCCAATTTAAAGTAGGGATCCTTACGAATTCAAAATGGTATAACATTTCAAAATCGGACATTTTTTGGCAGAGATATTAAGAAAAAATGATCAAAAAAGTTTTGATTTTCGAACCGACCCCGATTTTGACAAAAAACGTGATGTAACCCCTTGCCATTTTGGTCGATTTTGGTCAAAATTTAGATTTTCTTTTTTTGGATGCCAATCGATAGAACTGATACTTACGAGTCCAAAATGGTATAAAACTCCAAAATCGGACAGTTTTTGGGCGAGATATTCCAAAAAATCATCAAAAAAGGTTAACGTTACGATCTAAACGATTTTAGGTCCATAACTTTTGTTAACCCATCGATATTCGAAATGTTGAAATGCCAATTTAAAGTAGGGATCCTTACGAATTCAAAATGGTATAACATTTCAAAATCGGACATTTTTTGGCAGAGATATTAAGAAAAAATGATCAAAAAAGTTTTGATTTTCGAACCGACCCCGATTTTGACAAAAAACGTGATGTAACCCCTTGCCATTTTGGTCGATTTTGGTCAAAATTTAGATTTTCTTTTTTTGGATGCCAATCGATAGAACTGATACTTACGAGTCCAAAATGGTATAAAACTCCAAAATCGGACAGTTTTTGGGCGAGATATTCCAAAAAATCATCAAAAAAGGTTAACGTTACGATCTAAACGATTTTAGGTCCATAACTTTTGTTAACCCATCGATATTCGAAATGTTGAAATGCCAATTTAAAGTAGGGATCCTTACGAATTCAAAATGGTATAACATTTCAAAATCGGACATTTTTTGGCAGAGATATTAAGAAAAAATGATCAAAAAAGTTTTGATTTTCGAACCGACCCCGATTTTGACAAAAAACGTGATGTAACCCCTTGCCATTTTGGTCGATTTTGGTCAAAATTTAGATTTTCTTTTTTTGGATGCCAATCGATAGAACTGATACTTACGAGTCCAAAATGGTATAAAACTCCAAAATCGGACAGTTTTTGGGCGAGATATTCCAAAAAATCATCAAAAAAGGTTAACGTTACGATCTAAACGATTTTAGGTCCATAACTTTTGTTAACCCATCGATATTCGAAATGTTGAAATGCCAATTTAAAGTAGGGATCCTTACGAATTCAAAATGGTATAACATTTCAAAATCGGACATTTTTTGGCAGAGATATTAAGAAAAAATGATCAAAAAAGTTTTGATTTTCGAACCGACCCCGATTTTGACAAAAAACGTGATGTAACCCCTTGCCATTTTGGTCGATTTTGGTCAAAATTTAGATTTTCTTTTTTTGGATGCCAATCGATAGAACTGATACTTACGAGTCCAAAATGGTATAAAACTCCAAAATCGGACAGTTTTTGGGCGAGATATTCCAAAAAATCATCAAAAAAGGTTAACGTTACGATCTAAACGATTTTAGGTCCATAACTTTTGTTAACCCATCGATATTCGAAATGTTGAAATGCCAATTTAAAGTAGGGATCCTTACGAATTCAAAATGGTATAACATTTCAAAATCGGACATTTTTTGGCAGAGATATTAAGAAAAAATGATCAAAAAAGTTTTGATTTTCGAACCGACCCCGATTTTGACAAAAAACGTGATGTAACCCCTTGCCATTTTGGTCGATTTTGGTCAAAATTTAGATTTTCTTTTTTTGGATGCCAATCGATAGAACTGATACTTACGAGTCCAAAATGGTATAAAACTCCAAAATCGGACAGTTTTTGGGCGAGATATTCCAAAAAATCATCAAAAAAGGTTAACGTTACGATCTAAACGATTTTAGGTCCATAACTTTTGTTAACCCATCGATATTCGAAATGTTGAAATGCCAATTTAAAGTAGGGATCCTTACGAATTCAAAATGGTATAACATTTCAAAATCGGACATTTTTTGGCAGAGATATTAAGAAAAAATGATCAAAAAAGTTTTGATTTTCGAACCGACCCCGATTTTGACAAAAAACGTGATGTAACCCCTTGCCATTTTGGTCGATTTTGGTCAAAATTTAGATTTTCTTTTTTTGGATGCCAATCGATAGAACTGATACTTACGAGTCCAAAATGGTATAAAACTCCAAAATCGGACAGTTTTTGGGCGAGATATTCCAAAAAATCATCAAAAAAGGTTAACGTTACGATCTAAACGATTTTAGGTCCATAACTTTTGTTAACCCATCGATATTCGAAATGTTGAAATGCCAATTTAAAGTAGGGATCCTTACGAATTCAAAATGGTATAACATTTCAAAATCGGACATTTTTTGGCAGAGATATTAAGAAAAAATGATCAAAAAAGTTTTGATTTTCGAACCGACCCCGATTTTGACAAAAAACGTGATGTAACCCCTTGCCATTTTGGTCGATTTTGGTCAAAATTTAGATTTTCTTTTTTTGGATGCCAATCGATAGAACTGATACTTACGAGTCCAAAATGGTATAAAACTCCAAAATCGGACAGTTTTTGGGCGAGATATTCCAAAAAATCATCAAAAAAGGTTAACGTTACGATCTAAACGATTTTAGGTCCATAACTTTTGTTAACCCATCGATATTCGAAATGTTGAAATGCCAATTTAAAGTAGGGATCCTTACGAATTCAAAATGGTATAACATTTCAAAATCGGACATTTTTTGGCAGAGATATTAAGAAAAAATAATCAAAAAAGTTTTGATTTTCGAACCGACCCCGATTTTGACAAAAAACGTGATGTAACCCCTTGCCATTTTGGTCGATTTTGGTCAAAATTTAGATTTTCTTTTTTTGGATGCCAATCGATAGAACTGATACTTACGAGTCCAAAATGGTATAAAACTCCAAAATCGGACAGTTTTTGGGCGAGATATTCCAAAAAATCATCAAAAAAGGTTAACGTTACGATCTAAACGATTTTAGGTCCATAACTTTTGTTAACCCATCGATATTCGAAATGTTGAAATGCCAATTTAAAGTAGGGATCCTTACGAATTCAAAATGGTATAACATTTCAAAATCGGACATTTTTTGGCAGAGATATTAAGAAAAAATGATCAAAAAAGTTTTGATTTTCGAACCGACCCCGATTTTGACAAAAAACGTGATGTAACCCCTTGCCATTTTGGTCGATTTTGGTCAAAATTTAGATTTTCTTTTTTTGGATGCCAATCGATAGAACTGATACTTACGAGTCCAAAATGGTATAAAACTCCAAAATCGGACAGTTTTTGGGCGAGATATTCCAAAAAATCATCAAAAAAGGTTAACGTTACGATCTAAACGATTTTAGGTCCATAACTTTTGTTAACCCATCGATATTCGAAATGTTGAAATGCCAATTTAAAGTAGGGATCCTTACGAATTCAAAATGGTATAACATTTCAAAATCGGACATTTTTTGGCAGAGATATTAAGAAAAAATGATCAAAAAAGTTTTGATTTTCGAACCGACCCCGATTTTGACAAAAAACGTGATGTAACCCCTTGCCATTTTGGTCGATTTTGGTCAAAATTTAGATTTTCTTTTTTTGGATGCCAATCGATAGAACTGATACTTACGAGTCCAAAATGGTATAAAACTCCAAAATCGGACAGTTTTTGGGCGAGATATTCCAAAAAATCATCAAAAAAGGTTAACGTTACGATCTAAACGATTTTAGGTCCATAACTTTTGTTAACCCATCGATATTCGAAATGTTGAAATGCCAATTTAAAGTAGGGATCCTTACGAATTCAAAATGGTATAACATTTCAAAATCGGACATTTTTTGGCAGAGATATTAAGAAAAAATGATCAAAAAAGTTTTGATTTTCGAACCGACCCCGATTTTGACAAAAAACGTGATGTAACCCCTTGCCATTTTGGTCGATTTAGGTCAAAATTTAGATTTTCTTTTTTTGGATGCCAATCGATAGAACTGATACTTACGAGTCCAAAATGGTATAAAACTCCAAAATCGGACAGTTTTTGGGCGAGATATTCCAAAAAATCATCAAAAAAGGTTAACGTTACGATCTAAACGATTTTAGGTCCATAACTTTTGTTAACCCATCGATATTCGAAATGTTGAAATGCCAATTTAAAGTAGGGATCCTTACGAATTCAAAATGGTATAACATTTCAAAATCGGACATTTTTTGGCAGAGATATTAAGAAAAAATGATCAAAAAAGTTTTGATTTTCGAACCGACACCGATTTTGACAAAAAACGTGATGTAACCCCTTGCCATTTTGGTCGATTTTGGTCAAAATTTAGATTTTCTTTTTTTGGATGCCAATCGATAGAACTGATACTTACGAGTCCAAAATGGTATAAAACTCCAAAATCGGACAGTTTTTGGGCGAGATATTCCAAAAAATCATCAAAAAAGGTTAACGTTACGATCTAAACGATTTTAGGTCCATAACTTTTGTTAACCCATCGATATTCGAAATGTTGAAATGCCAATTTAAAGTAGGGATCCTTACGAATTCAAAATGGTATAACATTTCAAAATCGGACATTTTTTGGCAGAGATATTAAGAAAAAATGATCAAAAAAGTTTTGATTTTCGAACCGACCCCGATTTTGACAAAAAACGTGATGTAACCCCTTGCCATTTTGGTCGATTTTGGTCAAAATTTAGATTTTCTTTTTTTGGATGCCAATCGATAGAACTGATACTTACGAGTCCAAAATGGTATAAAACTCCAAAATCGGACAGTTTTTGGGCGAGATATTCCAAAAAATCATCAAAAAAGGTTAACGTTACGATCTAAACGATTTTAGGTCCATAACTTTTGTTAACCCATCGATATTCGAAATGTTGAAATGCCAATTTAAAGTAGGGATCCTTACGAATTCAAAATGGTATAACATTTCAAAATCGGACATTTTTTGGCAGAGATATTAAGAAAAAATGATCAAAAAAGTTTTGATTCTCGAACCGACCCCGATTTTGACAAAAAACGTGATGTAACCCCTTGCCATTTTGGTCGATTTTGGTCAAAATTTAGATTTTCTTTTTTTGGATGCCAATCGATAGAACTGATACTTACGAGTCCAAAATGGTATAAAACTCCAAAATCGGACAGTTTTTGGGCGAGATATTCCAAAAAATCATCAAAAAAGGTTAACGTTACGATCTAAACGATTTTAGGTCCATAACTTTTGTTAACCCATCGATATTCGAAGTGTTGAAATGCCAATTTAAAGTAGGGATCCTTACGAATTCAAAATGGTATAACATTTCAAAATCGGACATTTTTTGGCAGAGATATTAAGAAAAAATGATCAAAAAAGTTTTGATTTTCGAACCGACCCCGATTTTGACAAAAAACGTGATGTAACCCCTTGCCATTTTGGTCAAAATTTAGATTTTCTTTTTTTGGATGCCAATCGATAGAACTGATACTTACGAGTCCAAAATGGTATAAAACTCCAAAATCGGACAGTTTTTGGGCGAGATATTCCAAAAAATCATCAAAAAAGGTTAACGTTACGATCTAAACGATTTTAGGTCCATAACTTTTGTTAACCCATCGATATTCGAAATGTTGAAATGCCAATTTATAGTAGGCATCCTTACGAGTTCAAAATAAAAATATAAATATTGACCAAAATTGACAAAAAACCAAGGGGTTACATCACGTTTTTTTTATCAAAATCGGGCTCGGTTCGAAAAGCAAAACTTTTTTGATGCTTTCTCTTGAACATCTCGGATAAATATCGTTTGATTTTGAAATGTTATGTCTATTGTGTCTATATTCTATAGTCTGTCTATTGTCTATAGTCTGTTCGGTTATGAAGTCGAAATGTATTAATGATTTTTTGGCATATCGATATTTGAATCGAATACCCCTTTTTCAACTGAAAAGCCGCGTCGTGCCGTCTCCGGTGGCAATGTAGCAAGTGTCGCCGGCGGCTCGGTTGCATTATGCATTATGCATTCGTGCCAAGTTTGTTAGCTGCTAGCAATTGTTGTTGTTTTTATGTTGTTTTGAGCATATCGAGTGACGTTCACATAAATTTGTAATTACGTATACGCCATGTAGGTTGCAGTCGAGACGCTTTTTGTGCGGCTGCTGCGTTATTTTCAATTAAGCACTCGCATTCGCATTTTCGAGCGTGCCGCACTCGACTTCCTTATAAAGTTTTTGTTTTTGCGCTTGATTTTGTTTATGTTTTTCAGTTTGGTTGGACTCCACCAATTTTGGGCTGTAATTTATGCGTTGGCTTTTTATTATCGGTCGCCGCATGTAATTGCAGCCTCTGAATGCGAGAATTCTCCCGGGACAGATTTCTTTTGAATTAAGTACGACGAGTGAAAGTTGGAGCTGCCCGTTGGCAGGCTGCAGGTTATCTTTCTTCTGTGCAATTCGGTCAGCCCTCCTTTTTTTTTTTTTGTAACGGCTTGCAATTAAAAATGTATTAAACTACGTGTGTAGCCCAGCTGCCCCAGCTGTCGAGGGCTGCGGCATTTCCCACGCATCTGCGCAGGAAATGAGCAAACGGCTTTAGCACTTTTTATGCCCCATCTAAAAACTCTTCAATTGCACTAATGAGTCGGCTAGGAAGAAAAAAAGAAGCATTAAGTAGCTGGAAGTCTGGTCTAGTGACTGGTGTGGAGAGAAACTATCAAAGTGGCTGCGTGACTCACACACAAACGAGCTGCTAAGCACAAATAACCCCATAAGCCATCAATCAAAATAGCCTTGAACTGGCTGTGACAGGCAAACATATGAATACGAATACGAATACGAATGCGAGTGCGAGTGCGAGTACCAATACTGACGGGTACTCACACACTAGACGAGAACTTGTGACATGCTATATATAGAGCATGCACAACAAGTATGAAATATCTATGAAAATTGACAGGAACAGTCATGAATTTCTCTTTGTAGTTGTTGCCTTTGTTGTTATTGCTGTTGTTGCTTTTCCCATGGGTGAGCGCGTGTGCGTGCATTGTTGTATGCTCATTTGAATGACAAGAATTTTCTTCACATTCGAATGCTCATAAAAGTGAAAAATATGTAAAAATTTGTTTGCCCAACAGCAACAACAGCAACAACAGCGACAACAGCGACAACAGCGACAATGGTTGTCGTTTAACAACCGAGCCGGGCAACATTCAATAAACAACACGAACAACAACAGCAACAAACGAATGCTGTGAATAACTTTACATGTGTGTGTGTGTGTGTGCGTGCGCGTGTGTGTCTGACTCGGCATGACATTCATATATTTAAGTTTTTTTTGGCGAATTGAATTGCAAATGCGCTTTCATGCGTTGTTGCTTTGACAAAGCTGCAACTGCAACTGATGTACAAATTGACGTAATGAGCTTTGCTGCAAACAAATCCAAGAAACGTTTCCGGTGCTTCGAATCACGGTTCACTTCGAAATGTTGTCTCAAGGTTCGACTCTTGAGGCTGGTCTTCCATATTTGCGACTAAACTGAATTTGATTCGTTTCGTGCCACTTACAACAATTTGTTGGAAAGTTAAGTTAACTATATTGATTCATTCATTCATTCATTTACATTTCATATTCTCAGATTGCAACCTTAGGAGTCTGCAAAGTAAAGTTTCCTGCCTCAAATCGGTTCGCTTAAAACCCCTTTGTCAAGCTCAGCCATTGATTAAATGCTAAACAGAAACTTTTGTCATGAAGTGCAAAAATTGTAACATAGTTTTGTAATAGATCACAGAGAAACATTAAAGTGCAGCTGAGAATTTTTTAATGGCAAGCCCTGTTATTGACTTGAGAGTGCAGGCAATAACAAGAAACGATCTTAAGACGAGCCTGTAACGAATTTGTAGTTACATTTCGCAGTTAAGCACATTGTTTGCCCTCGGCTCGGGTTTGAGTTATGACCCAAGACTGGGGCCTCAGACAACAGTATCCAGTCGCAGTCCATGGCCTATGCCCATATGCGATTTGCATGCCAACTAATTGCGAGCCGCGTTTTATGCAAATCACATTTCTGTCTGCGCACGGCTAAAGTGAACGCTAATAAAGTTAACAACTTGTTTTGGCTTTTATTTAAATCTTTTTTGTGAGACAGCGTGCGCTAATTTCTTATACTCCCAATGCGAGTGGGGCATAGCTCCGGGGCAGCTGTGTGGCAGCCGCGGAGGGGCTCTGTTGCGCGTGCGCCATGAATGCGCACAACTGACTTTGTGTCTACAACTGCGTCTGTCAGTTTGTCAGCCTGTCTGCAGACATAAATTTCACATTTGACACTTTTCAGGCGTCGGCGACGACGCACAAAACTCACAAAATGCCACATGCAACATATTTGCAATGGCAAAGGGGGCGCATGCCGCGCGGCGACATGCGTCGTTTCTTGTAAATTTATGCGCCAAGGTGTTGGCGTGTGTGTGCCTGTGTCTGTAGAGGTGTGAGGTGTGTGTGTGAGTGTGTGTGGGTCGCTTGACATGTAATTAGTGCGATCTCAACACTTCTGTTACAGTTTTTTCCCCATTTTTGTTTTTTTCCATTTTATTATTATGGCGCTGGTAATTTGCTTATGAATATGTTAAAATTCAATTGCCACACTCCGAGCGGCTGTCACAGAGCGGCACGCGCAGTGGGTGGCATGGAACTGGCCAAGTAAGCATTTCACATATCAAACAAGTTGAGTTAGTATGCTGAATGTTAATTGAATAAGATATGCCCAATCTAATGTCTGTTTCTCAGCCTCAGCCTCAGTCGCAGACATCATCAATTTATGACAAGCGTACAGAGTTCATTGTGGAATAGAAATTGCTGCTGTGATTAACAGAAAACAAAGTACATTTATAATACTGACAACTGTGCACATTGAGCACATTAATCAACCGGCTTAAATCTGCATATGGCCCAAAGCCCGAGCTTCAAGTTGAAGTCCAAGTGGATGTATCGGGGCTAAACGAGTCATAGATATACGAGTGCCTCGTTTGTATCTGCTTATAGTTTGGCACAATTATGATATATGACGCCTGGAACCATTATGGAAAACATGTGAAAAACTGCACGCGATCATTAGACAACAGCGAGAGCAACAAAAACAAAGCGTTGCCATTGAAAATGCGCAGCAACAATTTTCACAGTTGTCGGAGTTGATTCAAAGGAGCAGCGGAGGGGAAGGAGCTGCAGTAGGAGGCAGAGCTGTCGAAAGATTAATGACAGCACAAACATCGGGCGCACACATGGACATGCACATGGACATGGACTGGATAGACAACGGCTCATCCACAAATGAGGCAAAGGCCTTGGCGCTGCCTCAATTAAATGATAGACTTGCATTTTAATTAATTTACATGAGCGAAGAGAAAAACCAACGAATTCTCCATGTGGCAGGGCTCCCTTCCTCCTCCTACTGTGGCAACAGCATGGAAATCACTTTTCAAGATGGATTGCATTGCAAAACGAGGCGTGACGACAATCTGATGCCCTCTGCATAACCAGCTAATTAGATGGGCAAGTGAAAGGAATGTATGCACAACAAATTGTTGCATCCAAAAATGTTGCAGCAACAATTATGTTAACAAGCCTTAAAGGCTTGCGTCTTAAGTCTTAGAATACACATTTTTGGCAGCATCTAGGCAAGTACTCATGCAGATCGAACCATTTGCCTGGACTTCCAGTTGCTTGTGGCTGTTGAACGCTGGCCAAGAAACCTGTTCCCAAATACTTACGCACATGCAAGAGATACACAGATACTCAGATACACAGATACACGGACAGTCGGAGTTGAGGCTTAGTCGTATACACACCTGCAAAAGAGTTTAAGAAATAAAATTGAATAAGTTATGCGTTAGCGCAAATTAAGATGAATGTCATAATTTCAATAAAAATGAAATCTATTTTCAAATTTGAAATGACCGAAAACAAAAAAAGCGTGGACAAGCGCGACAAACGACCCATCCGAGCCTAAGCCAACCAGTTCTCGCAGCAAGCGATACAAAAAGTGGCTTTGATGGCAACTCTCACACGCGCCCACACACAAAACCGAATCGCGTTTTCAAGTTGCGGCACAGACCTCGCTATACCCTCACCTGGGGCTGGGGTTGCCAACATTTCGCGCTTGTCACAAGTCCATTTTCAGATGGCTTATCGCGCGACTCTTGCATAAATTTTGTATGATTTTTTGACAATATCTATTGTTGTTTTCTGTCTCGATATTTAATTTGTGCCCCGACCGCGCTCTGCTTTGTGCATTTCAAAATTTTCTACTTGCAGCCAAACGGCAAAATATATATATATATAAATTCTACCAGAAGCCGGCACAAAGTTTACGTTACGTACAACTTAAGTTGTTGTTGCTCTTGTTGTTGTTGTTGTTGTTGTTGTTGTTGCTGTGTTTTCTGGTTGCTTGCCAAAATGCCAAAAACTAACAAAGTGGAAGACCGCGTAGGATGTGCTGCAGCAGACAGAGGCAGCAGACAGAGGGAGGCAGAGACAGAGGCAGAGGCAGAGGCAGAGGCAGAGACAGCCAGCGAGAGGGGGCGTGGCTGTGTATCTGTATCTTTTGTGCCGCTGTCGGCTCGCTTTGATATTAAATCGAGGCGAAAAGCAGCAAAACAACATCAACAATCGAATCAGAAACAACTGAAGAGATACCCAAAAATGCTACAGAGCGTGCAAGGAACGAATTCTTTTAATTATTCTATAATATAATGTCGAGTGAAGGGAAAAACAGCAAAAAAATAAAACAAATATTTTGCCTTTTAACTATTCAAAATAAATTATGTTAATTACTTTGTAAATCGGTTGAGCTAGTTCTTCATATCACACGGAAATCAAATTTATGCCATAATTATATTTAACGATATTTTAATGCATTGTTTTTTTTTAGAGGTTACGTCCAAGATTAACAACTAATACATATTTTAAATTAAGCAAATTACAACGAAGTCAACAAAAGTAAATTAGTTTAAGCACATTTTTGGGGTCCACATTTTTGGTCTCAAAGAAATGTCTCTCAAAATAAAAAAACTACTTTCAAAAAATTTAAATAGTTTATTTTGTATTTCGCAACAAGTTTCGCCCATACATTTTTAATATACATCCATCAAGTTTTTTTTTCAAAAAACAGATTTACGACTTTTTTCTAATGAATTTATTTCTGTCTTTTCGCAGAGTTCATTTTTTATTTAGTTATTTCTGAAGGCTTGCCAAATTCTTGTTTAGTTTTCATTTTGCGTAGAGTGGAAAAAGAATGTGTTGGCACACAATAAACATGAACGGAAGCAGTTAATTTCTTAATTACAGATTTCATTTGCCATGCGAACGCGACTTTAATGACAACACAAATACACGAATATGTGTGCATATAAATAAATAAAGCACGGCTAGGAGATACCCTAGTATCAGCGACAAGCTGGCGGTAAAAACATTCTCACATTCTTGCAATCTCTTTGATATTTGTATACCAAAAACCAACTAAAGCCTTAACTTTTCTCAAAAAGAGATTTGATCTAAGTCAACATTAAACGATATTATGAGAGTGGAAGTAGATATTGAAGAAATTAAGATAAGCTCAACGAATCGCACGAAAACTTCATAAGTTAAGGATTGGAAACTCGAAATTTATACATAGTTCAAAGCTCGACCCGACCTCCACCCTTTCTCTCTTGTATCATACTATATACATTTCACGTTTTTGTATTATTTTCTTCAATATCTCCTGCCACATCCCTGGATGTGTTCTAATAGAAGAGAGCGAGAAAGAAGAGAGAGAGCAAGATCAACTCAGCTCTTCGTCCTTATCATGAATGCTGCCTGTTACCCAAAAACCAATCTACCCTTTTAGGCCCATTTTGAATGCGCCCATTTTGAATGGGCTATGCCAAGTTTTCGCTAGGCCTATAAATACTTGTTTTAGCATTTAAATATGGCTGAGAAACACTTTGAATATGCATTAGTTTGACTGGCAATTTTGGAGCATTGGCTATGTCGTGATAGAGCAGAAAAAGAGAAGAAAAAAAAAACACAATCGACTGAGTCGGGGCCCTGACCCGCCTGTCGTGCGGATCGTGTGTGTAGTGTATATAGCTTTGTAGACATAATGGGCAGCGTCTCATTTGCATTTAACAAGTGTTTACAATTAAACAACGGGCGAGACCAACTGTCAACTGTCAATTGAATCGAATGCCTGATTAATAATCGTGCGCTCTGTACGGCTGAAACGGGGTGAAAGGGTTTGGATTTCAACTGTTTGAACAATTAATGACAATTAGCTATAACGAGTGTCAAATGTTGGTACATTGAAAAGTCATTTGCAGACAGAAACATCAAATTCCTAACTACATCTATTACTATTGTCATAGGCCTCTGATATCACGCACACAATCGCATTTGTATCTACGTCTATTGCATGTATCTTTTGCCCAGTCAGAACGCGCACCTCTTCTGCGGCTAATTTGTATTCATTAGCTTGCCCCGTTCGCAGTCTGTAATTTAAAATCGTTAAAAGTTTAATGAGGCGTTAATAATATGGTTTCTGTTTTACTTTTCCCTCGCCAGCACCTACTCGCCTGTCCGTGTCCCTGTCTCTCTCTCCCGCTCTTTAATTTTCTCGCGTTGTCGCCAACGTTGTCATTGCTTTTTACTGCAAATAAGCGCCAGAGCATTACAACGCGCCGCAGTCCCAGTCCCATTCCGGGTCCCAGCCACAGCCGCAGTCGTGGTCGTGGTCGTGTCCTCAGTCGCTTTCCGAGACCCGGCCACAGGTATCTCCATGCCCAGGCCAGCCCATCCCACCCATACGTGCCTGTCTGGCTTAGGATCTGGCACATGGCGCCGCGACTTGGCGGGCTCTCTCTCCCGGCGTCTGTTGTGGTTAGCGCTGGGAACTTAATTGACTTGCAAGTGACTAATTGTGCATGCGTTCGACACGGGCGTCTGATGAGGGAATATGAGTGAGAGAGAGAGAGAGGGAGAGCGGGGCCTGGCTGCCACATGCCGCCGAGGTGCGTGTAATATGAGCCAACTGAAGAGTGTCTCGCAAATGAAGTTGTTGAGTCGTTCTTGATTAGCTGTCGCAGTGCTTGGCCTGCTTATTGTTATTGTTATAGTCGCTGTCATTGTCAGGCGAGACGCATAAGAAGCTTTCAAAGGCAGACTACGGCGACGATGACAGTGCACAGGCAGAAACTTGGCCAGGAACTTGGTCACCAGATCCCAGAGCGCAATAAAAAGTTGTCATTCGAGTGTTGAGCGCAGAAATTTAAAGCCAAGGCGAAGAACTTACGTATTTAACTTAAGTTGTATTTGAAATTTCTTGTAGTTCACAGAATGCTATCAAATTTCGTTGCATGATTTTATATTTTATTAAAATAATGGCCCAGCGCAGCGAAGCGTTTGACATTTTGGCTGCTGACCATTTTGGTCGACAGTTTTTTAGTCGAGCAATTTTAGAATTAGCCAACAAAGCCGCAACAACAAAAACATCACGAAAATATGGCACATGCTGTTTGTGTCACAGATTTCGGACTCGGATTTGGAGTTGGATTTGGATATGGATTTGCAGCGATTGTCAAAGTATGGAAAAAGCCGAAAATGCATTGCAATTGCGGCAATTGTATTTGCCTTTTTTGTCATTGATATGTACAATAAATTGTCACGAAATTGTCAGCTCGGCCTCCGACAGCAACAAAATTGCCTTGTGTCATGTGTCACATATCGGGTTTCATGCATATTTCATTATTTACAATTCTTACAAATACTTATGTGGGCCGCCTTTTCGGCAAACGCGAACCGTGCATAGTGCATAATGTGAGGTCAAGAGCTATTAGATTAAATTAACATAAATCAACTAATTGCCGTTAAATAATTTGGCTTGGGGCTAAGAAAGCAACAGCAATAATTAACGAAATTTAACTTCATTAAAATCAAAGTCCAAGCAAAAACAATTACGAAGAAATTTGTGAGAAACATATGAAGAAGAGAATATATTGCTGACTGGGAAGTTTTGTACGAAAAAATCCCCAGAGAAGAGAATAGAAACTAATTGTTAACTAAATGATTGCATTTTTAAAAATAAATATTGACTAAAAACAAGGCGAAAGACTTCACTCGCAAGGCAGCCACAAGTTCAAGCTCATTAACAAGCTCTCGGTCTTTAGCTGGGACTCCGACACAAGTCGTAGTGAGTTTTTTTCTTCTTTTTGTTCTTTTGTTTTTCATTCACGTGTTTTACTATGTTAACTGTGGCAGAAACACAAGTTGCCACAACAATGTACGCAAAAAGTTGAGCCACATGCACGTTGTCAATTTGTGTCCGCGGCTTAAAAGGCTTTTGCTTGTTTGCGCAATTAACTTAAAAGAACATTAACAATAAATTAGCAAATTTATGGCATTTCAGCAAATGCTGTTCGAGTAACAAAAAGACCCGCGAGCAGCGACCAGCAAAGCCGCTGATAAGGCACAAAAACCGAAGAAAAACAAAAAAGCCAAATGTAAAAAAAAACCGACAAGAAAGAGTGTAAAGGAAAACCGAGCGAAGGTATACGAATAATTATAATAAAGTGATAATGGTATATATTTTACAACGTTTTGAGTTAAATGCAAAATGACAGGGCCTGTCACTACAACAACAACAACAACAGCAGCAGCAGCAACAGCAGCAGCAACAAATTGTCAAAGGTGCCGCATCTGTTGGCCATTTGGCAGTTAGGCAAATGAGTTAACTCGAGTTGAATATTAGCTGAGTTTGCGTGCTGCGCTGTGGCACGTTCGTTTATTGAAGCCAGCGAGCGACTCCTCTTGAATTTAGCCAATCGTGGCCCGAGGGCTGCATGCGCTGGGCTTCTAATTAGCCAACTCAAATTGCCCGCCGGTTAAATATGCATTAATTAAGTGCTAAACGCATCGAAGCGAGCGGAAAGCGAAAGTTTGCACAGTCGGGCCAGTTTTGGGCAGGGGTTGGTGAGGTTGGGGCCAGTGTTGTTAAACATTATAAATAACTAAGCTAATTGCACAAAAGTTAGCGTTAGCATTTTCAATGGCAGTTGCAGTCAGTTGGCCATTTAAAAACAATTACAAGCACATTTCCAAAATCGCCCACGCGAATGTCATAAAATTGCATCAATCACCAGCCAAAACGACAGCAGCCGCAGCAGCTGGGAGAGTGGCAGCAACGGGGGCGGGGACAGCAACAGGGACAGCAGCCACAAATGTTAAGTCATTTTTGGGTCATTTGAAATGCTGAGGCAATGAGTTGGCAATATGTTGGAAAATCGCATCCAACAAATCTGGCAAATACATTAGTTTTAATTGCTTGCCTGGGGATGATGTCACTGCCCCAGCAGCAGCAGCAGCAGCTTCACCAGTGCCTGCCCCAAAGGAGCTGCAGCAGCAGCAGCAGCAGCAGCAGTCAACAGTGGGGGGCGCAGCATTTGCCAGTTGTTTAGCCTTGTCGCACGACACAATGGCAATAAACTGGCTTTGGCTGCAGTTGCTGCCAATGTTGCTGCTGTTGTTATTGTTGCTGCTGTTGTTGCTGCTGCTGCTATTTGTTGCTGCTGCTGCTGACACAGTTGCCATTGTCGTCGTATTGTCTGCCGCGACTGCAGCGTTAAACGGTTTTGGCTTTGCTTTGCCAGCAGCAGCAACAAAGTCTCAAATGCGATTACAGTGAAAACTGGCTATGTTGTCTATTCTGTCAATCTGATTATGGTATTGTATTTATATTTATATATTTTATATACATATTTTACTTCATTTGAAGCTTATATCTTATCATAGTACAGCGAAATCAAATGCGCAACAAATCAACATAAATTGTCAATGAACCGAACTTGACGCTAAATATTATCTATTGAGGTGCTTCCCCAACATGAACTGATTTGTTTGTCGTATTTACTTAATAATATTTAAAAGATATAGATACAAATAGCTTACTATAAAGGTTTCTAAACTTATTTCCTTGGTAGATGAAGATGTGTTCCTCTCCCTAACGAAGACTCTCGAGGAAGATCAAAGTATATTGGCGAAGCACTTAACATCCAGGAGCTAGAACTCCATAAGGACCCATAGTTCGTATAAAACTAAGAAATAATCCCCACAACTAGTTGCAGATATGTTCAGCTTCGCTGTGCTTCACTGTACTTACACAACGTTTATATAATTAATTTGAAGCAGTTTATTTGTTGCCATTTTTGCGCTTGCTTTTTTGCTATTTGCTAATAAGCATTTTGCCATTTATTTATTTATCTTTGGCTCTTTGTTAGTTGCGTGCTTTGTTTAACAATTAGCGCTGTTTCCATTCGCCATTTGCCATTCGGCATTTGCCAATTGTCAATTGCTGTGAAAAGTTGGGCTTTTCCAAGTGGAAACAATGTGCGATTCACATCTTTACAGCACGTGTGCAGACCCGCAACAAAGGCCTTTTGTCCGATTTTCTATTTTCATTCAAAATTAACTCGAAATAGAAACTAGAAAATAACAAACGAAAGGAAAAATCAACTAAAATTGATTTGTGGCAACATAGAAAAGCGATTTGCGCAGCCAAATGCGCAGATGAATAGGCAAATGCGAATGCAACTGCAACTGCAACTGCGAATCGTGGCTGCAACTGACTCATCGCCAGTTGGCAGCCAACGCGACGACAGTGTGTGCCGAAAGTCTGCGTCGCGCTAATTTGGCAACTAAACGCGCAACAGCGTCCGTCCGTCTCGAAGGCCCCGCCGTCAGTCTAACTTTTTGCGGCTATTCTCTTTTGGCCGCTTTTATTTTATTTTATTTTTTGTTTATTTTTTCATTAAATGAAACTGTTTTGCGGATGGTTTTATGCCCTGCGGTCATGTGTGTATGCCCTGTAATTAGAAGCCGGCGCAAGAGCTGGGCTTGCTTTAGCCTTTTATGAAACCGATTTCCATGAACCTTGCTAGAAAACAGCCTAAGCCTAAGCCTGAACCGAACCGTATTACCTTAATAGTTTACTTGGGCTTAAAGCAATTTACTTTTTATTTTGAAAGGAGAATCTTAAGGCAAGACATTGGTCTGCACTTTAAATCAAACTCTTTTGTTGTGTTTGGCCTACTTAACTGCTTTTAACTTTCAATTGCTTTCACGTAAACAGGAATATGATATATCCTACACACACACACACACATGCCCAGCGAGGAAATATAATTCAATAAATTACATAAATTCCTTGGAAAAGTCTTTGTTTTATAAACGAATATCGAATAACCAATTAAACTTGTGCTTTTCTTAGTTATTGCATTTGGTATCAGTAACTCGGTATACCCTATCACATGTTGGGGCTACCATTTGATGACTGTTCACGCAATGAGGCAGAGCGCGACAAATGTTTGCGGCGAGTTGCCAAGTTGACAGTTGCGCTTTTTATACGAGATTCATTGGGTTGGTGATTGTGTGTGGCAGCCGAGGGAGCGTTGCGGGGGGGCGGGGCCAGGGAGGTAGGTGGGCATCATCTGGTGACATTTTTGTAGTCGCTGCGCTGCTCTCGAGGCTCAGCCGGTCTGTGGTACACTCGGTCACGGGGTCTTTGACACCATGTGCGCTCGCACTTGCACGCGGCGAGGGCAATTAAACAGTAGCCGTTGCCCAAAATATATCTAAATACACACACACACACACACACACACACATATTTATATGTATGTGTGTGTGTTTGTCTATATGATTCCCGGATGCATTGCATAAGCTGCGCATCAAATTGTCGGGTTTGCTTGGGGCGCAAAATATTTGCCAGCTAAATTTAGCGACGCGTCAAAATACATAAAAAGCCTCGGTTCGGGCCATTTGAATACTTTGCTGCTTGTTTTCTAAACATTATAATTTTGCTTTTTCGTATTTGTTTTCCCATTTTTTCTCTGTTTTCTGGTGTAAAGTGTAGCTGCCAAAATTTCGTAGACGCGCATAAATTAAGCATTTGAAATGATAAACGCGTGAGTTGTTTTTAGTTCGCCTTTTCGAAACGCTCGAAATCAGAAATATGTGGAAATATATGTATGTATGTCTATGTATGTGGAGCTTATTTGGCTGTTATTTATTTATTTATGGACTCGCATGCGTTACGGCAAAAACAATTTCGTCAATTATAGTATTCGGCAAATATTTGTGAAATAAATCGGACAGACAAACAAAAAGCAACACAAGCCACAAATAAAGAAAAGTATCAAGAAATATGAAGCTCATAATTTATAGCGAAAAAATCAAATTCATGGCATTTGCTGCATTTCGTAGAAGATTTATGCGTTGTCGCATCTCGTGGCTTGCGTGGCTTTCGCGGCTTTAATTAATATTTATTTATGGGGCGCCCACGCTATACTCTATACGCCCTTTGGGCTGCCTTCTGTTGTTGTCACACTTGTAATCGATATATTTTATATGCGTTGATTATTTGTGCAATAGCCCCTAACCCCCCTTGCCCAACTTTGCATACGTCTGTCTGCAGGCAAAAGTCGCTCAAGTTTATTTGATGGCCTGTTGAGTTGTTATATGAGGTTTTTGGGGACTTGGGGCTGGCTCTGTCTGGGGATTTATGTTATGCGGCAACATGATGTATTTTATGTTTCGATGTGTCGAACAAATGTCTCTCTGTGTGTGTGTGCGTGATATCTGGCCACAAATTTATGCATTGTATTTAAATATAACGTTGCAAAGGCTTCAAATAGTATATCATGTGGCATAGAACGAAGAAGAATGAGATTTATTTGTTTTCATTTAAAGAATTCAATTTCCTTGATACAAATGGCTGCCCAGCGAAATCACGCACAACAAAAAGTCTAGAAATTTGGCAAAGTAGAGAGAATAAAACTTAATTAATTAGTGTCAAAATGGCGCGAGCCGCCGCTTGGCAGCAGCCAATCCATAGACCACTTCACTCCACTCGGCTCCACTCGGATCCGCGACATCCGGGTCACAGAGTTCTGGCCGGGTTCGGTGCCTGTTCCGCTGCTCTGCTGCTTCCTGCTTGGCTGTCATTTGGCAAATTAATGGAATCAGCGCAGCTATTAGCCGAGTGTGCGGCCGGCAACAAGAACGCCAATGATATTATCAGAGCCCAGGGTTGGCGCGCCGCAAGGGCAAAAGAAGCAAAACCAAAACTTAAAAAAAAAAACACACATTTTTTTTTGGCAAAGTCGCCGCATAACGGTAATTTATCTTTTAGCACGAATTATCGATCGATTTTGTGGCATTTCTCGCAACGAGTCGCCAAGAATTTAACTCAACTTGCCAGTTCTCGGGGCAAACTTAATGCTTTATCTGTGCATGTTTGCCATTAGGTAACTGTCAGAGTGGGCGGGCGGGCGGTGGGGTTTTTATGCGCGACTCAATAGACTGTTAACTTGGCTTATTGAGTTGTACAGCCTGAACCGACAAGCTGGTCGTTGTTGTTGTTTTCACTGTCGACCTTTTTATCGCCTGACAAGTATCTACAGAGTCGCCAAGTCGCCGAGTCGAAGTCTGCCGCTGCCGGCTCAAGTAATTTTCGTTGTGGCAGCCTTTGGTAATGAATTGGAGGTGTGCCCGGGTGGCAACCCGCCCGTGTGGCAAGCGGCAACAACATTTTTGGCACGCGAAAACTTGCGCTTATTCAATTTTCAGCTGCCGCTGACGCCGCCGCCGGCCATCGTGGCGTATGAGCGCTTCCGCTTTGCCTCGCTTCCGCTGCGCACGCAACATGAGCGGGAGTTGACTCCCTGTCTGGTCCTGTCGCCCTGCCCAGCCCAGTCCTGCCCTGCCGCCCAAAAAATTTCGAATGTACATGAACAAAGCGCGCCGCGGCAATCATTCATAGTGGCGTCGTCATTGTTGTGTGTCCTGCTCCTGCTCCTGCTCCAGCTCCAGCTCCGACTCCATAGTCTGTTTGCCGTTCTTCCGCTGAGTTCGGCGCACACGAATCCCTTTTTTGCATGCGCTGCCGACAACAACGGCAAACTTTTTGACTGTCTTCCCCACACACTGAGCCCTGCCAGGACACCCAGGACAAACACACACACCTGCCCGGCTGGGCCCCTTTTCTGCTAATTAAGATGAATGCGTCGGGCATTTAACAGCTTAAATGATACGGAAGTTTCGGCTGATGAGCAAATTAAATTGGCTAAATGATGTACCCGATAGTTTTCTTGCAGTGTACGCATATCATTTGACGGCAGCGCTGTTTGCATTTGCATAAGCATATGAGTGAATGCCTGGCAGAGGACCTCTGCCACGCATTGCTGGAAAGCTGGACGCCCCGCTGTGCTCAGCCCTGCCCCCTCTCCTTCCTATCGTATATGTGCTTATATAATCCCTAATATTCAAATCAGCCAAATGTGAAAATGCCAGCGTGTAAGCCCAGTGGCGAATTGGCCAAAGCTAAAGGGTTGTTATATAAGCCAAGAAGTTGAACAAACTTTTGCGAAGATGCGAGCGTGTGATTAATAACGCATTTCTGCGAGTTGAGCGCAACGAAAACAAAGTTATGATAAATAACAAACAATTTACACAAGAGCACATGCCACATATTTAAAGCTGTTCGAAATTTAATACGTTTCATGAAATTGCTTGCAGATGTTTGACTGGGAGATGGCAGATATAAAGAAAGGCTCTACGTTGAAATTTTCCCAATTTGTGGAGAGGTTTTCAAAATGTGAAATATTCCTTAACTGCAAAAGATGACATACTAAATTTTGGGAGTGTGCTTTGTATAATTCTCGAGTTATGTTTAAAAATCGATATTTATCGATACATTGCCAACTGGTTAAGGAAGTCTATAGATAATGATAGGATGAACATTTAAAGTTTCTAGGCCCTAAAGCTTCCGAAGTCGAACTTATAGACTAACGGAGTATATACTTTATAGGGCCGGAGGCATTTCGTTCTGCCTGTAAATTTGCACAAGCGTATAATACCCTTTTTTAGCAATAGCTAGGGTATACAAAGTCTTTTGGCACTTATTGATTGTATTTACTTGGAATGCAATTAATTTTCAATTTATGTTCAAGCCCAAAAAGTGAAATTGGCTCCGTGAAAACACAAGCTATCAATTTCCCCCCCAAAAATTCCAGACACCCCTTTCATGTGCCTGATCAGCTGAACAGCAAGTCAACCCCTTCAGGCACAGCTCGAGAACAGGGTGTCTTTCGGCTTATATGGAAAATCAATAGCACAGACAAGCAAAATCTTATGCTCCCGATGTGTTCTGCTACTTCCTGTAACTTGGGTATCGTCGAGTTGTTTATTTATATAATTTTTTTTTGGTTTTTTGCGTGTCAGATTTATGCAACACGCAACAGACGTGACTTTGTCATGTTGCGTGTTCGCAGTTAATGCGACTATAATTTAATTTTTTTTTTCATATCGCCGCCTTAGCAAACTGTTTCAATTGCTAGAGAGTTCATCCCTTAAACGGGGTGGCAACTGGGCTGGCTGGCGTGGCAGCTTGTGGTCGCAACTGAAATTGTGTTGCAATTGTCTCGGGTCGAGTCGAGCGGGCTGCCCGCTCGCTTGACTGATGAGCTTCAGCACCGAACCGCACGCTGGCAGCGGCAATCAGCAACCCTCTTCAAAAATTAAGTCGTGTCGAAATCGATGCCAGTTGTGGGAGGCAGCAGCCGTTGCTGACGTTGACGTCGACCGCATGTCAATCATAATTAAAAGTTTCAGACCAGGGTTCCGGGGTGATTCGGGGCAGCGCGCTTTCCAGACAGGCTTTCGCTTATCTTATCGTCCGCTTGATTGCGCCCAGTCAGCTGCTCATTTAGTCAGCCAGTCTCTCAGCCAGTCTCTCAGTCAGTCAGTCAGTCAGTCAGTGAGTCAGTCAATCGCAGTCATTCATGCCCGCCCTGGCCATTCATTCAAGCGTTCATTCATATTGCAATCCATTCTGGTCTTTATCAAACATCTCCTGCCCAATAAGGCGCTGCCCATTCAGTCGCCGCCTGTGGCTCTGTCTTCTGCCGCTGCTGCTGCTGCGGCTCATTATCAATTTCCAATGTTGCACAGAGCGAAATGTGCGTGCAATCGTGCAGCAGTTGCAACTCGCATCTGTCAGTGGCAGCTAACAAACTAGGCATTGTGCCATGTCTCCTATCCCTCCCTAACCTGCGCCCGCTCTCTACCTTCATCTGCCGCTGGTTGGGTTGTCGTTGTCGTTGTCGTCGTCAATGTGTCTGCAACAATTGTTGCTCTCCATTTGCTGTCAGACTCCCAGTTGGCTTCTACCTTCTGCCTGCCGCCTGTTGCCCCTGTCTGTCTATTGTCTCTTGCAACTGTCTGTTGTCGCTTGAAGACGACGCTTGCAATTGCTGTGATTCGGGTTTTTGTTCCTGCTGCCGCTGGTGCAGTTGCTGTAGCTGGGGCATTGGGGCAGCAACATTCACGTCGAGAGCCATATCCAGCGCACTTACACTTATTTGCCGCCATGCAGCGCGCTGCGTGCCTGGCAAGTCAACTAGGCATGCAGCCATCAATGCCTCATCAACTGTGCTCGGCAGCTAGCGAAACTAAATGCCAGTGCGTGTCAAACTGTGTGCTTACCTGCAATGAAAAGATGCAAGATATACAAATTAGTAAAAGAAATCTCAAGCTGATATTAATACTTCATTATCATTATCATTATCATATTCCATTATTATTATTATTATTGTTATCATTTCACACTTTCACTCGCATCTGCTGGCAATATTTACTTGTGTGGAATGTCCCTCACCTTGCTTAAACTATAGACTAATTTGTTCATAGTGTGTTGTCTAGTGTATCCATCGGATGGCCATAAAATAGTTTGAAATGTTTAGTATTTTGTTTGAATTGAGATTTAATTATGTGGCAACAAGCGGATCAACATGAACTGGGGTGCACAAACCATTTGAGCAGGCGGCTCTTCACAAACAACTTTTCACAGGTTTTTCCTCTTTTCTGTTGTTGTTGTTGTTGTTGTTGTTGATTTTCCTCTGCTCTGATGCCTTGACTGACAAGCCCGGTGCACGTTTCGTTTCGACTGATTTAAATGGATTTGTTTAGAGAAAAGTTGTGCGTCTGTTTTCCGACTGATGTGTGTGTGTGTGTGTGTGTGTTATTGTTATAACATTGAATACATTTTCATGGTGCAACGGGCTGAGTTAATTTGTTTGTTTGGCTGCGTGTCATAGTTCAACACGCCGGCGTCTATTTTGAGAAAGTTTATTGACTGCAAGCGTTGCCCCCGGCAATTGCCAGTTGGAGTTAACAGCTGGACCCCAGCGATAAGCGCATCGTAAACAGCGACAAATTCATTTGCCATGCAAAATAAGAAGAAAAAATATAAAAGTCCAAGAGTTAAGAATCAAAAATCTGCAGTTAAACCTGGGCACAGCGTCAGAGCCAGGGCCAGAGTCAAAGTTCAAGCAGCTGCCCGGCCAAGTGGAAGACCAAATGCGGCTGCGGCACCCGAGTTCATGTGCAGATGGCACTTGCCTTGAATAAAATATGACGCTGCCAGTCTAGGAGCTGGCAGTCAGCCACCCTGCAACCGCCGGGCGCGTTGGCGATGATGATGATGCACCGTGTTGAAAGACAAATAACGCCTCGGTTGTGGCAAGTGGTTGAGCTGCGTGGCATCGGGTTGAGCTGATGCTGATGCTGATGCTGATGCCACGCATTGCAGTTCGCCAGACAAAACCCATCGCTGACACAATTCGTTGGCCATGCCGCAACCAGCGGCTGAGGGACGCGTTGACACACAGCTGCCAAGCGTGAGGGTGAAAAAGTGCTCAAAAAAAAAGATGTACATATATATGTATATAAATTTCCCTCGTATTCGTACGTGTAATAAATGCCCGGGGAGTTATAAATTGCATGCGCTGATAGCCACTTACGAGAGCGCTGCATGCAGCTTTCATGTTGCCCCAAACATGTGTGGCAAGTGACTTTGACGGGCATCGATGACGGGCAAGTGAGCCCGTTAATTAATATCTAAAAGTCATTTACATTTCATTTCTGCACACACACACAGATGAAAGGGCATCAAGTTCGATCTGCATAAGTATTAGTGAGCTTTTGAAAGCTTTGTGTCTGCCTTAATTACGCCGAAAAAGCTTTTAGTTTCTGTGTGAGCTATGTGTGTGTAAAAGCTGTGCGAAAGTCATATAAGAGGCGCCAGTGAAGTGCAGGGTATCGCAAGAACATCTCATTTTCAGCGCCTGTCCCTTGTGCTTAAGATTTATAATGTGTGCAGGGTAAGTGTCGCGTTCAGTTCTGCCGAGAGCAGAGCGCAGCCAGATAAGGATATTGAGTAGCCCACTTTGGACCCATAATGTGCATTATATGATGATATACGAGAGCCTTTGCTCCTTATGATTCCGGCCAAGTTGTGTGCATTTAATCTGCGCAGTGCCTTAGCAAATTTGTTCAGCGTTTTTGTATCGGGCAACAGAATGTTTGCATTTTGTTCCTCTTTTTTTTTTTTTAAATCAAACCAATTTGTATGCATTAAATGCAGAGAGGCATTTTACTGCGTCAAGCTTTACGTAATGCCACCCACTGACAAACAGCGTAGACAGTTCCCCCCGCGCCTCGCCCACACAAATGCAGAGCCCCAGCTCTGCCAGATACAGATACAGATACAGATTCACCCTTGGCTGGCTGTCTGGCTGCCCGCCCGCCTGGCTGCCTGGCAGGCTGGCTGGCTGGCTGGCTGACGAGGTCGTTCTATGGTTCCAGGGCTGTTTAGTTGACGCATTTTGCTTGACATTTGTCAAGCGCTTTTATACCCTCGTGGGGGGTGGGGCGCGGTCGATCTGTCGCCCTGTCTGTGTCCGCCCACAGACTGTCACAGTGCCAGAGCAAGCGCTGAGCGGATGCTCCCAATCGAGGACCAGTCGCTGGCGCTGTCCTCCACCCCGCCGCCCAACCACTTACAAAGGTCAAAGTCAAGAGCAGCCGTACAATTGCGCTGATTGTTCAGTTTTTCGCCAATTATTAATCTGGCTATATACTACAATATATGCGCCGACAAATCCGTATATTCCACTTGCTCTGGTTAAGGAAATTGCTGCTTGAGACACGAGCCGTTCCCTAATTACGCCCGGAACTCATTGAAAGCGGGCAAAGCAAGGCATATGTTTACCCTCAAAGTAAATCTAGCATATAGACTATATATACTAGAATATATTCCAGAACAGCCGATTCCGTCGATCTCGAGAGCTTCAAGAGCTACACACTTGAAATCCTAAATGTAGGTACTCTTAGGGCACAAAATGATCGAGAACTGCTCAAATAATTTATAAGTCGCATCAATACCATCCCCCTTTTCCAGGATATCGCCCTGTTTGACACTCCCGACTGCAGCACTCTTGTTGTTTCTCTCACTGAAAACGACAACTATAAAATTGTGCTGGCAACGACAGAATCCATGAAACACCCGAAAATCTACACAACTCTCGGGGTCAAACATGACAACCGACAACAAACAACTGGCAGCAACAACAGCAACAACAACAACAGCAACAACAAGAACAGAAAAAACAATCGGCAACAACAAGAAAGCATTGTTCAATTTTTGTTTTATTGCAAACATTCAACGCCATTTGCGTTTTTGCCATATAAATGTCGCCTGTGTGTGCTGTCGTATTGTTCTTGTTGTTCTTGTTGCTTTTGTTGTTCTTGTTGTTTTGGACAGCGATAAAAATCTGTGAAATAACAGACCACAGCAGAAAGCGGGCGTTCATCGATACCCAAATACCCTTACCAAAGACAATAGTGGATATCAAATCTCTAGATTTGACTTTAAATAGTTGCTTCTTCTTAGCTTCTTTCTTTTCCAACTGTACTCTCGAATTCCAGATCTTTTGAAGGCCTTTAAGCCTACGCACATATTTGGTATATCAACATAAGAGTTTTTAACTTCATTTTAGCTTCTTTCTTTCACATCTGCACACTCGAAATCCAGACACAAGTATTAAGAGAACCGGATGCATTTCCGAAACTAGGCATAATATATCAATATCTATCTTAACCTAACATTTCTATATTAACCAACGCTTTCGAAACTGGGCACAACTTGAGTCTATCTTAAGATCAAAATTATGTTTTCTTTCAAATGTAGCAACACGTTTTCTGTTTGAACTTCTTTTTAGCTTCTTGCTAACCCAACATCACACTCGAAATGCCAATATTTGAAGAACTAGCCACAACTTGCGTATATTAACAGAGCATTGTTCTAATTTTCCGCAAACTTAGCAACTTTTTTACTTTACTAACTTCTTTTTAGCTTCGCCCTTTCCCTCCCACACACTCGAAATGCGACACATAGCTGACCTAGCCGCAATTTAATAACTGAAACAAGAGAATCGGGCACAGTTTGTACAACATGCTGAAGTCAACATTTCGGCTCTGCGCCCGCCCCGCCCGGCCCGCTGGTCCCCTTCCGACAATTTTTGGCTGGGAGCTCTACTATGCGGAGACCCCAATGGTCTCGTTTACAAATTAAGCACTTCCAAATGGGCAGCAAATTAATTTTTATTGCTCACAGAGTTATGTAAAATACAGCCAACAGTTCCGCCAGGCCAGAGAATTAGCGTTTTGGGTAGGTCTATTTGCCTCGTGCAGAAATTGTGGGAGAGTGCAAGAGAGAGAGAGAGAGAGAGAGGGAGAGAAAGGCACTTGCGAAATGCAAAAACTTTTGCAAGTTGTCGTCTACTCTAATAAGCGCCGCAAGTTCGGTGAAATTGTCAAAGTTTTGTTTTTGGAACTGCCAAAATTTGGTGGGTGGAGCTTGGAGCTTGGAGCTGGCGACTGCCTGTCTGACAGTTATTTAGTGCAGGGATTTACAAAGATAGGCACCGGAAGCGGCCAACACTTCCCTGTGTGTATCTGTATCTGTCTTGACTATATTATGTTGCCAGCTTAACGTGGCAGCCACATTTATCCTTGGCCTTATCATTTGCTGTGTGTATTATGCGTATTTAATTGAGCTGCAATCAAATCAAAAACTAATCAAAGTTGAAATCGATATTCTAAAGATGAAAAGCCAATCAGAAAGCAATAAATATTTAGCTTAAATTGTTTATAGACATTATTTGGTAAATTATTCAAATTATTGATTATTGCATTATTTGCTCTCCTCCTGCTGTATCCATATAAATCACAAATGGCATACATCAATTGTATGGGCCAACATTTTTATGGACAGCAAAAAACTGGATGATGATGCCTGTTGCTAATGGGGCAGGTGGATAGTTGATTGCAGCGGCAGGTTGACATTTTCATTTGGCTACCCTCGCCCACTTCACTTCACTTCACAAAACAAATGCCCCTCCCCTTTTGACGGGATGTCATTGTGCATGTGCGAGGCTTATCATTTATTTATATGGTTTATTATTGTTGTTATTATTGTTGTTGCCTGTCGAGCAGGAAGGGAAACAACGAGTGGCGGATGTCTGGCGCAGGGCGTAGAGTGCGGCCTGAAGTGGGCGGCTGTAGGCCAAGGGTTGTGCCAACAGTCGACCGACCACCCACTGCCTACTGCCTACTGCTGACTGTTGGTTGGCTGCTGGCTGCTGCTTAAAGTGTCATTGTTGCCATTGAGCATGCTCTTTGTTTGATAAATTATTTATTGGTCGGCAGGCGAGTCGACTCGACTCAACTCGACTCGACTCGAGTGAAGTCGTGTGTCTGACAGAAATGATGGCGCGTGGCATTGTCGTCTGATGACCCCATCCGCCAAGCAGGAGCAGGGATAATATAAACATGCGAAATCGTGGCGAGGCCAAAGTGCTGCCTAAGGATTATTGACAGAGCAGAAAAGTAACATAAGTATAAACTGCTGAAAATCATGTCAGATCTTAGAGCTAACATTAAGCTGGATAGAGTATATATGTATTAAAGCAACTCAATCAGCTTTAAGGCGCGCTATTCATATCGCAATTTCCTCTCATTGGCTGCACTTTTCCGTTGCCTTTGCCTCTGCCTCTGGCTCGTCCATTGTTCGCATATCCAGCCTTTGTGTCTATCATATTCACCTGGCATATAGTCTTACATCCAGCCATCCATTCTGCTCGGCTGACTTGCCTTTTGCCCAATTGTGCAGCAAACAAAAAGTTGATTGCATTTCACACGGCTGCAACCGGAAACAGCTCGGTATATGGAGCCTTCTCCTCGACCCAGTTAAGTAGTTCGCACTCAAGTGCCTTCATGTGGTGCTCACACACAGGAGTCTATATATTATACCGAAAAGGCAAAAAAAAAGAAGGGAACACAGGCAAAACTTCTGCATAATGCGCTTGCACTTTGGCCCCTCGCCTGCCCTAGTCACAGTCTCTCTCCCCTGCCACACTATGCATAATAGATTTCAATGTGCTCCGAGTCCAGTCAACATGGAGCACAGCATTGGGCACATGTTGACCTTAGCTCTGGCTGGGCATATGCAAAGGTTCATTGGCCATTGGCGGCCATTGTTGGACTCGACTCGGGCCAGGTTAAAATTGTATGCTGTTTATGAATTTGAGCAGTGCCCCAAGCATGCACATATAAATTCCGATTGTGTTTGCTCAACTTTTTGGCTCATTTCAAATTTACAAGTTTTAATTGAAAAAAACACCAAGTGGAATTTGTGCTGATATATGGCTGCGGCAGCCACTGGAGGAGGACATTAAATCAACAAGTGACCGCAGTTCAACTGCGTCAACTTCTTCTTTCCTGACTTCGCCCTAGCCTCGGGCTC
The DNA here is from genome assembly GCA_037075305.1 of Drosophila kanekoi. Taxonomy (NCBI): domain Eukaryota; kingdom Metazoa; phylum Arthropoda; class Insecta; order Diptera; family Drosophilidae; genus Drosophila; species Drosophila kanekoi. The sequence goes on from JBAMCE010000141.1 coordinate 8,971,179, forward strand.
TGCCTCGGACTTGGTCTTGGTTTCTGTCTCGCTCTTGGCCCGCAGTGTCGAGTCACGTTGCAGAGTCGTCGCTGGTTCTTAATTACCGGAAGTTGCTGCCTGGCCGCCGCAACCACCACACCCCCTCCCTTCCCACCCTTTTTGTGCAGGTAACAAGCTGCAATTAGTGTCCGGGACACACCCACAACAACAGCAATGGCGAGTAAGCGGATAGCCGGCCAAGCAAGTACTTAGATACTATGTGTGTGTACTTCCAAGTGGCTTACAAGTTGCCACATTTGTTGTTGCCTAGTTCTTGTTGTTACCACACAACTCTTGTTCCTGGTTGCAACACTGTTGCTGCTTCATGTACTTTGACTGCCCAGCATTTACAACTTTATTTAAGTCAACTATTCTGGTATTTGCGAACTTAACCTGAAACCCTGACATTTAAGTAAATTGATTTGCCTGCGACGCTTGCTAAAGTTAGATTTAAAGGGAGCTAAGTGTTTATATCGAGGAACTTCGAAGGGAAGCTTATGAATAAGTGTGAGCAATACATCACGAATCATAGCTAGCTAAAAAATGATGAACAGGAACTCTTCCCAAGAGTTTCTCAGCTGCTGCCATAGCCAAGCGTATTGATTATAGGGTATAGACAAGCTGACATAAATACTGCAGTTAATTAATTCGATACCTTATCGAAGACAAATTGTGTGCGGCATTGCGCCCAGCGAGCGCCCCGTGCCCCGTGCCGCAAGACGGCGACTGTCGTCGGCTGCACATGTGTCGCATTATTTTTTATGGGCAATTTCAATTATCTTCGCATGCCGTTTAATTGCATTAATTAAACCAACACGAGAGATGCTTAACATTCATTATTTTCTGTGTGCATTTTATGACATTTATGCGCTTCTGGTCGCCAGCACAAAGCGAGCAATGGCATCCGCATCCACATCCACATCCACATCCACATCCCGAACTGCATCCTTATCAGTGAGTCTTTCCTTTGCGCTGGGGCCGCATTTCCGCTGTTAATTGAATGCAGAGGAGTCCACGTGAGAGGCGCAGGCGAAGTTAACCCAGGAGCAGGCACATGTGTGAGTATGTGTGAGTGTGAGTGTGATGCGTGTGTGTGTGCGTGTGTGTGCGTGTGTGTCCAGTGCCAATTAGCTGTGGCAGCCACTCCATTTGCTGCTCTGACAGACAGTCGAGCCCCAGCACTTTGTCAATTATTATTTATTAATTGAAGGCTTGCATATTTTCTCTTTTTGTTTTTGAATACATATTTGATTGATATTTCAATTTATGCTCCGCATTCCGCAGATATAACGATTAATCAAACGTAGGTCAAAAATATTGCGCATACGCCGCATTGCCCGGCCCAACTATATAACAATTAAGTATCATTTAACTAGAATCGCGCAGGCGAAACAACGCACAAGTACAAACAATAAAGTGCTACAACAAAACGCATTATCAAAACAATAAACAATTGATGGCATTTCACTTAGGCCAGCAGCAAGACGAGTCCAAGGCAGAAACAGAAACAGAAACAGAAACAGGCCGCAAGCATAAAACAGAAATCAATAAAAACAAAACACAAAACGCGCACACAAAAGCACACAAGAGCTGAAGAAGAAGAAGAAACAAGAGGCGGCAAATAAATAAAAATTGCTTTATTTATTAAGCATTAAACAATAAATGGGATTATTTTTATCAGCAGACCAAAGAGATGTCAAAGCACAAGCAAAACAAAACGACGAGAGAGCGAGCGAGAGAGAAGAGGCTGAGATGCGAAGAGAGGGACACAGCAGAAGTGCGTGTAAGCAGTAAAGAGCTACTCAATCTTCAGGCGGTGCGACAATAACAATTGCAAACATAAAGCAGAGGGGGTGGGGCGGGGGCGAAGAGACGAGAGAGAGAAAATACACAAATAAATAAATGCAAATCATTTTCTATGGCTCCCCCACCCCCTGCACCACAGCACTTCGCCCACGCTCTGGAGTGCGCTCGAGTACCGCAAACTTGCGAGTGTGCGTGTTGTTGCCTGCACAAGGAAGGGGGGCGAGCCTTTACACCGTGCACAAGTTGTGGACGAGGCTTAATAACTAGCTGGCCTGGACACACGAAAGCCACCCAGCCACCCACTCGCAACTCATTTGATTTTCCTTTTGTTCATTTTTTTTTTGTCGGTCTTCCATTTTATTTCAGCAAATTTGTAACTGTCTCTTGGTTCAGGTTCTTTTTTTCTATGCTTTCTATAGGCACAGAAATCTGCATGTTCCGGCTCTTTTGTGGAACCGGTTCGCTTACGGCGAACTTTGTGCGTGTTCCGATGAGTGTGTGTGTGAGTGTGTGTGTGTGTTGTTTTTTTGTGTAAAGTTGAAAGTTGGGTAGCAAAAGGTAGCACAAGTTTCGCAAGTGACAAATAGATTTAAATTCGAAAATGCTTTTTGTTTGTCGCTATTTTTTATGGGAGCACCAGTTCAATTTGTGGGGCTATGAGGGCGGGACAGGCGGGAGGAGGGGGCGTGCTTGGAGCATGTCATGTAAAGCTCTATTGACGGCGGTCGTAAATCTTTGTAAAAGTGTTTTGTAACCCTTGTCAAGGAGAGCAGGGCAAAGGGGCGTCAGGGCCAAGGGGCAACGGGGGCAACCAGGGAGGCGGGCGTGAAAATTCGTGTTCCGAGTTTGAGCCGGAAAATCAGTTAAAAGCGATTTAAAAGGCCTGTCAAGCACTTGTGATATTGTGAATGAAGTGAGAAAACTTAAGTTATACGTTATTCCCCCCACCTCCCCCCTCTATTTTTTGTTGTTGTTGCAAAAGTCAAGTTTGTTAACGTTAAATGTGCTTATCAGTCAGAGTCCCAAAGCGTGCTCGAGCAATAGATACATATATCAAGCACGCTATTTTAATTATCGTCTTTAATCATTCAGCATTAACTTGATTTGCAGAGGGAAGTTTTAGAGAACAGCATGCATACATTAAAAGTAATTACTATCTAGACGTGACCTTTCAACCTTGGACATGCATAATTATAGATCAGACCAAATTTTGAATTTACACTGAAAACGCGTTCATCTCTGAATTCTGCGTAACGTTGCCGCCCAAATTGCTGACGTTTTTCAATGTTTTTCATGTGTGTATTTTCGAAATTTCCACGGAACCAAAAAATATGTTGAAACAATTAAACGAGGCACAAATGTTCACAGCTTGGCTCTTGGCCCTTGACTCTTGGCGCTCTAGCACGCCATCAGAAACACATCCATCGAATTGCATTTACAAATTAGCATTCTAATGGGCCACGGCCCATGGCACGGCATGACAATTATGGCGCCGCCTTTTGTCTATGTCTGCACCCAACTCCTCCCCCTCTTCCTCTCCCTTACCAAACCACAGCACATTTCGCTGGAATAGCGTTTAGACATGGCCATTGCGTGCTGGCCAATTCAAATGAGGCTCAATTGGTTCCATTCGGCTGAGGTTTCACTGTAGCTCCATTTACCAGCCTCTGCAATTTGAGTTGCACTTGCGATTCCGTGGAATATGCTTATGAATGAAGACGCCAGCGACAACTAGGCTGATCCAGATCAGCTTGCCACTTGCCACTTGCCACATGCCACTTGCCTCCCCGCAGCTGGTGTCAGTTGGCAGCGAGGAGGCTGTTTGTTAGCGCTGCGACTGCAACGCAACCAAAAAACCGGTTATCCAAAAACAAAAAAAATAAAAAACAAATAAAAAAAAAATGATAAAAAAAATATACGAAAAATTCTTGACTTTTGTTTCACATACACAAAACGAAGTTTATCTTTTGGCTCTCTGGTTCTCTGGTCGTCTGCTTCTTCTTCAACTCTTGTTGTTGTTTATAAAAATTCTTTGAAATGCACACAAAGAATCTTCCATACACACACACACACACACACACACACGCACGCACACAAAATTACATTCACTTATTTTTTCATTTTGTGTTCTCTTTTTCTTCTACTTTTTTAATTTTTTATATGGCTCTTTGGTTGGCTCTGTGGCATTTTCTTCCGCTCCGCTCCGCTGCATCGAGACCTAAAGGAGCGGCTCCCTCTCCCCCCCTCTCACACTCTCTCTCTCTCTGTCTCGCTGTTGGCTAGTAGCTTGGTTTGTTTAGAGTTTTGGTCGGTGCTTTTAAACGCAGCCAGTTTGAAGTGGCCGTGGTTCAAGCATGCATGTGAAAATGCAACCTAAGCCGGCCCCTAGAATGCAGGAGCAGGTTGGGGGTGCGGGGGAATATGGGTAGGGAGCTGCAGCCAGTTGGAAAGGGCAAACCCGGTGCGGTTGATGACTTGCGCCTGGCTCTCGCTTTCGGGCCCCGCAGAGACTGACTGACTCTGGCGCTGACTTTGACTTTGGCACTGGTTAGACTGGCTGGCTGGCTGGCTGGATGGCTGGCCTTCTGACTAAACTGGGTCTGGATTAGGGGGCATCACCCCGTAGCCCCCTGCTGCAGCCGCCGACTCTCTGTTCTCGCTTTGACTTTGACAGACGGTCGCTTCTCTCTGATGTTCGGTTTGGCTGCATCAACAAAGAGTGTGACCAGCGCGGTCAAGCTTCTATATTACAAGCTGGCTTTACAAGCTGGTGCTAATTTATCTAGTGGATAATTGACTGCTCGTAAAATTAGTTGATTAGTTGCCTAAAGGAGCTAGGACATAATAGAAGTTGGGCATGAGAATATTAGAAGAGAATCTCTGGACTTTAAATTTTAATCTGACATAAAAAAACAAGTATTAAAACTGCCAAAATTTAATATTAAACTGTGCGCACACACGTTAAAATGTATACTAAAAACAAACGCGACTTTTAATATAAGAATTATCCTATATCACAGATTAAGAGCCTGACGAATTGATTTCTAACTGATTCGACTAGGGTTCACGTTGGGCTCGCGCTCGCTTAACGTCTATTTCACAATACTCGTCTCGGTCACAGGGATTTCTGGATCACTTGAGATTCTTAATAAGTGCCCTGGTGAATTCGGAGCACTTAGCCTTGCCACCCAGGTCCATGGTGCGCACGTTGTCCACCTTGATAGTTTGAATGACGGCCCGCTCGATTTTATCGGCAAAGGGGCTCAAATTGATGTAGCGCAACATCATGGCGGCCGAGAGTAGCAGGGCCGTCGGATTGGCCAGATCCTTGCCAGCTATGGTCGGAGCTGTGCCGTGCACAGCCTCGAAAATGGCGCCGCTGGTGCCAATGTTGCCGGAGGGCGTCAGGCCCAGGCCGCCAACCAGACCGGCGCATGTGTCCGACAAGATGTCGCCATAGAGATTGGGCAGGACGAGGACATCGTACTGCGTGGGATCGGCCACAATCTTGAGACAGACCGTGCTGATGGCTGTCTCCTCGTAGACGATGCCCTTTGCTTTCATCTGATCCTTGTATTTCTCATACACCTCGCGCACACAGTTGATGAACAAACCGTCCGACATGCGCATGCTGGAGCGCTTGTGCACCGCGGTGATCTTCTTGCGATTCATGGCGATCGCATACTTGAAGCAGTAGTCGGCGACGCGTAACGAGGCATGCCGTGTGATCAGTTTGATGCTCTGCACGACCCCATTGACCAGCTGATGCTCAATGCCCGAGTACTCGCCTTCTGTGTTCTCGCGTATAGTTATGAGATCCACCTTGCCGTAGACAGTCTCCACGCCGTCCAGCGAGCGACACGGACGCACATTCGCGTACAGGTTGAACAGCACGCGCAGTGTCAGATTCAGGGATCGAAAGCCTTTGCCCACCGGCGTCATTAGCGGACCCTTCAGGCCCAGCTTGGTGCGTTGCATGCTGTCAATAACAGCTTGAGGTATTGATGTCTTGCCAGCTTTGTCTATTACGGGCGTCACGTCGACTGGCTCGAACACGAGTGGCGCCTTAACTGCCTTCAGTACCTCCAGTACGGCCAGCGAGATCTCAGGCCCGATGCCATCGCCGGGCATCAGGGTTATGACGCGTGGTTTTCCCTCAATTCCACCCCTTCCACCCCTTCCGCCCTTGGCTGAAGAGGAACCACCAGCTGGGCCACGTACAGCAGGCAGCTTACTGCCCTTTCCTGACCCGGATGCTCCTGGCGGTGGTACTCGTGGTCCTGTTGGTCCTGATGGTCCTCTTGGTCCTGATGGTCCGGATGGTCCGGATGGTCCGGATGGTCCTGTTGGTCCTGATGGTCCGGATGGTCCGGATGGTCCTGTTGGTCCTGATGGTCCTGTTGGTCCCCTTCCACCCCTTCCGCCCTTGGCTGAGGAGGAACCACCAGCTGGGCCACGTACAGCAGGCAGCTTACTGCTCTTTCCTGACCCGGATGCTCCTGGTGGTGGTACTCGTGGTCCTGTTGGTCCTGATGGTCCTGTTGGTCCTGATGGTCCGGATGGTCCGGATGGTCCTGTTGGTCCTGATGGTCCTGGTGGTCCTGGTGGTCCTGGTGGTCCTGGTGGTCCTGATGGTCCTTTTGGTGATGTTGGTGGAGTTTTGGTTTTTCCGCAGGGCTCTTCACTTGCTCCCACAGGAACGAACATCGCCTCTGTGGTGATATGCCGCGGTGGAGGTGGAATCTGACATGGTTCGAGCTCCTCTATCACCTTTAGGACCCGTTTCTGGCTTTGGTTATCCGGCTTCGGCAGTCTCCCACGGCGCACACGAATAGAACAAGGTCGTCGTCTGGCCGGCAGCTGCTTTTCATCCGGCGGACGTCTGCGCGGGTGACGACACGTGATCGAGCCACTGGGACTCTCGCAAGATAACAAGGTTACGCTTCGCTGGCTACCCCACAACCGGCCCTCGAAAGCACCCCTGGCACAGCGAAGCGTACAGCTGGCAAGCGTCAGCACTCGACCCAACAAGGCGACGTCGATAAATTTGCGAGACATGCCCAAGAAATTTAGCAAAAGATTTTTCTAAAAAGTGTATATTAAGAGATCTTCTAAATATTTAAATAAGTATAGAGAATACGACTACAATCTGGGTGTTTATAAAATCAATGGATGTAGGCGCCTACTCAATGAACGAGAACTTAAGCTCGATAAGGAAGTACATTAATATTTTCCGAACGAAAACTGGGATACAGTCTGCGGAATATCCTTAATGTGCTTCTCAACTCTTGTTTATATTATTTTGCCCAATCTTTAAGCTCTTCAAGAGTTGAAGGAAGATCAGGTTGGATACGTAAGCCTATTAAAGATCTCCGAAAGAAACTCAACTTTCTATTATATTACTTTGATAGGAAAATCTGAAGGAAAAGCTTCGTTCAGTTGCCGGAATACCTCAAGGGATTGCTCCCATTTTTGATGCTCTTTAGGAATTCAAGGATTATTCAGTTGGATGGGAAAATCTGTTTATATCCGACGAAACACATTCCTTAAGCTGTCGAAATAGCCCAAACGTGTTGCTTGAAGCTCTTTTAATATTAAAAAGGTGTCTCGTTTTTGGCGAAAAGTAAAATTTGAGTATCTGTTTATAATTTCCGAAAGAAAACTTGCGTCCAGTTGCGTCCGGAATAGGCCAAATATGTTGCCTAACGCTCTTTTAATATTAAAATTTGGTAGCTGTTTCTTTTTGTTAATGCTCTTGAAAAATTCATTTTGTCGCACAAAATGGTGGAAGTCAACACTTGGCCAAAATCCGGACCGCCCGCCCGCCTGCCCGACCATACGCCCGGGCAATTTGCATAGCTTTTAGCCGGGCATCTTGTGCATTCGCAGGGTCCACAATTTTTTATGGCTAGTTTCGCTTTTTTGTTGGCGCCTCAAAACTTTGGCGACTGGCACCGCCGAAAAACTTTCACAAATGCAAACACGCGACGCGCCTGGGACAACTAGGACATCGGGTCGGGCGGGAGGACGCGTCGCCTGGTAACCCTTTCGGGCTGGCGCGGAAATTATTTTCATTTAAGTGAAATTATTGCGGCAACGGCCACGTCGACTGCTGTGATTCGCTTTTGGGTTAAGAGTTAGCTAATTAAATTACTTTTGCGACTGCAATTCCATTTGCCATTGGCAAATGCTTTTTGAAGGTCGGCCGTGTGCTTGGCTTTAATTGAAAAACTTGCCCGAGCGGGGGAAATGGAAAATGGTTTAATATGGGCCACAATTTAATAATAGCATGAGAGTCGCGACGAAATTAGCTGCCAAAGGTAATCAAATTATGCAGAGCTACCGCGGCACACCTGCAAATGCGATGCTATGCCACGTCACACCACGCCACGCCACGCCCTAACGCCCACGTGCGCGCTAAGTTTTCATTTTTCAAGCTGTTGTCATTTGGCATAATCATATTTCAACGGATTAGCATAATTTAAGCACACAAAATATTAATAATGAAAAGTGAATGGCTCTCCGCGTCGAGTTCAACACACACACAGAGAGAGAAACATGCACACACACTTATACACACACAACAATCAGCCACGCCCCCAAGCTCGTTGACAATAATATTAAAATTTTCCTACTGTTCTGCGTTGGCCCCGCTCAGAGTCGAATGTGGGGGCAATAACTAAGTGCCCCTGCGCTTTTATTTGCATTGTTCTTTTCGAGGGTATTAGAATATTACCCTCAGAGAGGGTATACGACTCTGGGTGGGTATTATGTAACATCTATATCTTGGTCTATCAGCTCACATAGGATCATAAATGTCCAAGTTCCCAATTATACTTTTAATATATATACTTCGCTTTTAACTAAGGCTGCAAACGGCATTTGAAAAGTGCTGGTTCAAACCCGGAATTTATCAAAAATATTTCTATGATCAAGTCAGTTAGCTAAACAAAGAGAAAGATGTTTAGTTTACATTTTTAGATACATATTTAAATACATATTCAAGCAAAGTCTGGCTTAAAGAATACGGAAGGTCAGCGTCACGCTTCGAACCAGCAACATTTTTTGCCTTTTACAACACTGGCTTTAACCATAACAAGACATGCTACACACTACAGCTGCAGCCCTGGTTTTAAGTTAAGTGCCTCTTATCTTTGATCTAACTCAGCCAAGTTAGGGTATTCCATCTTCTGCCCAGCAGAGACATCTGCTCCGACCTGCCTGTTCTTTTACAAGCATTTATATTCATATTTGGTAATATATCTGACTCTCCCGCGCCTTTGCATGTTTTGTTTTTTGTCTGGCATATTTGGCGTGGGGTTGCTTTTATGTATTTTTTTTTTTCTACTGTATTTGCGTTTTAGTTGAAGTTCGTGTTGGTGTTGGCGTTGAGCGCCTCGCAATTGTTGTTAAATGATTGATGGTCTCTTGGAAAGGTCGCTCCCACACACTCACACACTCTCGCACACACTTGGAGCACACTCAGCCATTATTTACACATTATATTATGCGATATTATAATTTTAGCCAGCGAAACGCCAAGCTGTCTAGCTGGGCGTCAACTTACCACCGAGCTGTGCCGATAGCCAGTCCGGCATAGATAATTATTCGTTGTACTCTGTTTGTTCTGGCGATAAGGCGAACCGAATACAAAATTGAACTGAATACGCACCTGCAAAGATAGAGCGAATAGATACAAATTAGTCGAGGAGGAAGTGACAAATTATGAATGGTTGAAAAGGTTGGGAAAATGAGTTAGCATACGAATGAATACATTTGAGTATAAGACAACATTTGAATATAAGATCTTCTCTATGTGAACCCTTGCTTTTGAACCAGGGCTGCAAATCTATAAATAAAACTGATTCGGAACCAAACTTTAAGGCACGCAGCTTGTCTGAACCGTGAACCGAACCAATGATTGTTCTTTCTTTAGGTTTGCAGCCCTTGCTATTGAGCCAGGGCTTGCAAATCTAGAAATAAAACTGATTCCGTTCATGTATAACTAAGTTCTTTTTGACTTAAACGAATTGCTTGCTCTTCTTCTTGCGCACACAGTTTGTTTGTCTCACAATTCTACACAAATAAGTGTATTTTTAACAGTTTTTTGTTTTTGTTTACACTTACTTCATTTAATGTTTAGATTTGCGCTTAGTGTGCGAAAACGAAACCAAAGTCAATAAACCGTCTAAACGTACAACGACAACAACAACAACAACAACAATAAAAGCAGAAACCACAAAAATCTGCCAAACAAATATAGAAAGAAAGAAGAAGCACAAGTCAAGTGTGGTCTTTTAGGGTGGAGTTTGCCAGAGATTGAGGTGGCGAGTGTTGTGCGTGGGGCGTGGCACTTTGGGGCGGTGGATGCTATTGAATTAAGTTAGACAAGCAAACAAAACAGAGAGAGAGAGGGGGAGATAGAGAAAGAGAGGGAGAGAGAGAGAGGGGAGAGAGAAACACAAGTTATTTTGGTGCGCAAAAATTGAAATCTGTTTCATGTTTTTGTAGTTGTTTATTTTTTGGTCATGTTGTTGCCTGCGCTTAAAAAAGAAATCACTCAAATATTTATTATTGTTATTGTTGCTGTTGTTGCTGTTGTTGCTTGTCGTGCTGCGGTAACAAGACGCCGCCAACGCCATATTAGCCCTGGCTTTTCATGCCATTTACAAGGCAATACACACAATTTGCTCGCCTTTTGCCTTTTCATTCACTCGGCGAACAAATCTTTTGTGCTGACCAATTGAATGTTGTTGTTGTTGTATCTCGTCATAGGTTGATTTATGAGCCCTAGGTGCAAATAATTGATTTATGCGACGCAAACATTGTGCAATTTGTGTGTGTGTGTGTGTGTGTGTGTGTGTGTGTGTGTGTGTGTGTGAGGAGCTCCTCCTCCTTCCTCCTCTTGTCTGATAAGACAGAAATGGCAACAAATATCACCTAGACGCAGCGACGTGCAGAAAGGTAATTAGATAAATGAAAGCAAGTCAACTGATAAGTTGCCACTCGAATGTATCTGAAAGATACCACAAAACACACAGATACTCCGTAATGGCAACAAACACATTTAAATCAGATCGAGCGCGTTGTGCGACAAAGCAGCTCACATGCAATAATCATAATGCGACCTGTGTAATCTTCAGTGGCCATAACTAACGATAGAGTTGAAGAGCGGAAATGCCCAGCTATATAATGTATATAAACAACACACATACATATATACATGTATAGATAGTTGGATGCCGGCTACTTTTGTTGATTTCGATGCTGTGCACACTTCACTAGGCATTAACCTTTTCTTTTTCCGTGAACATGAGCATGTTTCATGGCATCCATGAATCAAAAAAAAATAAAGAGAAGAAAACAAAAACCCAAACTGAGGCAAGAATGAAAGAATCCGGTGACGCTTGTATCTCATGCCCTCTCATACCAGGGTTCATTGGAAAACGGCGATTACGCGGCACAAAAGCCATGAAGGCAAACAATGGACGGCAGCAGCAGCAGCAGCAGAAGAAGAAGAAGAAGCAGAAGTAGAAGAAGAAGGTAACACGCCAGCGGCAACTCGAGCTGCCGCTGCTGCATCATCGTTATAAGAGGCGCAGAGGCGTGGCATTACATAAGCATAAGAGTGGCCCAGCGACATTGACCAAAGCGAATCGGCCAAAATGACTGGAAAATTGTATCAAACACACGCACACACACACACACACACACACTTACGCACACAGGCACAGAGATGCACGCAGCAAATGCAACTCAATCGCTGTCTGCAAGTTCTCGCATTTGTTTGTTCGATCAATTTACTTGTGAAATGTTTATAAATAGCTACAAGCAAGGCAGGTACAAGCGTGAGATACAAATGTATCTACTACCTGTACGGGCATCTTCTCTGCACAATTCACACGTTTGATGTGTTATATAAGAAAAGCGGGAACAACTGCACAATATTTAATTACGTATACGTCCCCTTGGCTCAGTCCAGACGTATGTATCTATAACTGACAAGTGCTGCGCTTTATGACTTGAACTTTATCTGTTCTATTCGAATGCAGGCTGCAGCTCTTATCAGCGCTTATCTGTGCCTGCTCACGACGAAGCGAGACGGAAGCAACAACGCGTTGACAACTTCCTTTGGACACACACTTGTGGATTTTAATTGCCGTGACATTAAAACGAAAATGCTTAGACGAGCCGCGGCCCAAACAGGTTCAGGCCCAACGACGTCTTACCTTTGGCATGAATGAAAATGTTAAAAGTAAATATATTAACACGCGAACACTTTAAACAATGACAATTGTGGCGCTCGAGTTTCCGAGAATTTGGGCAGAGTTGAGTTAAGTGACTTAATGAATGAATGAACCAGTCTGCAGATCTTCTTCTTCTCGTTTGCTGAAATTGAATGAATTTAAATATCTTACGCTTAGCTTCTTGCTGCAGAAGCAAGCAACAATCGAGAGTCGGCAATCGGCAATCACATCCATGACATCATCTGCCGCGCCGCGAGACTAAGCAGAACCCAAACTCGAGCATTGAGGTCAAAAGTGTAAAATAAACTGAACAGACAGACAAATTTAAACCAAACATTAACAAACGGCCAAACTGCCAAACTGCCAGCCATTGCGTATACAAACCTAAGATTTCCTCCTACTTTTCCGTTTCAGTTTTTTAGCAGTCCGAGCGAGCTTTTGAGTGCGTGTGAAATCGATGGACGAAAGCACTCGCATCGTTAATTTTAATTGAAACTAATTAACGCACATATAAAAACAAACTAAAACAATATCGAATAAAATAGAGAACGCGGCCAGCTGGGCGAACGAACGCACGCTTCTGGACTCTGACATAACCAGAAGAATCCAACCGAAATGCTCAAGTTTAAAAATAAGTTTGAGCAAGAGACAATCAATCAATTGGGCGGTTAAATTTACGCTTGATTATATATATATATACAATAAAGCATATAACTACATTTTGATGTTATTCCTGTTCTCATAAGCAAGGTTTGTATACAAATGCAATGATTCTCTGAGGCACATGTAACTATACTTCAAACTTATTCTAATTCGTATAAGGAAGCATATATATATATATATATATATATATATATATATATATACATATATACATATACTTCGATCTTATTCTTGTGAGAAACTGACCAATATATAATATAGATGCCAAACTCCAAACTAGTTTCACTCTGCTCCTTCATCGTGATCTACAACTTCATATCAACATCATATCCCATAACTACAATGGGCAGAAAATGTTAAATAAATACTTTTAAGATAAAAATGAGCTAAATATTATACACAAACTATATACAACAACATATATATCATATTCGATAGCTAGAAAACTAAAGATAAATATGAGCTAAATATTATGAAAAAGCCAACAATGTCACCTGGCACAAACTTAACCCAAACTATATACAATAAATCATATAAGAAAGTCAAGATAAATATGCATTTCCTGCTAAAGTTGAGCCGGCGACTTCTCGCATGCAAACCAAGCTTCACTGGAAGCTCGACCTCGAACCCCATTTCAGGCCCAACTACTCCGGCTGTTTATTGACAGCCATTAAGTCGGGCTTGAGTTTAAGTAAAGCTGAGCTCATTTCAATCCATTGGGCATTAGACTGTTTGGAAAAGTCTTAAGCTGCACTTGTGCACAGTTGCCGCACAATCGATCAATTAAAAACTGTTTAGCTTTGAGCTCAGTTGATAACCCTGGCCGAAAACAGAAAAAGAGTTGCCCAGCAAATAGAGCGTAGCAATTAAATTTAAGTGAAATGTCCAACATAATTAATGGATTAAGTTCAAATCGATTTGGAGCAAAGCAAAAGAGTTAATCACGCACAGCTCAGCGTGGAGAGAAAACTGGCGACAAGTTGTGCCAGAAAAGCGCCAAATTTGTTTGTTTAAACAAAAGCGATGAACATCAACAATTTATCATGTTTGCCGCTCGAAATTGAATGCAGCAAATGTTGTGGAACATTTGTGAATCTCATACAGATACAAAAAGATACAATTCGACGGATACGCTTTGGCTGCAGATTGACACCTAATTAGAGTGAAGCACTTAAATATTGAATACAAAATTGGGCAGCTAATTAGCAACAAAAAGTCGCAAATAAAACAAACTACAAAAAACTGATAAGTTAAATCAAAATCGCATAAAAAATGGATTGAGTCTTAAGTCGAGGAACCTGTAAAAGTTATGACAAGTAATAAAATCTGTGCACAAAACTTTATTAAGTATCTCTGCGTTTTAGTTATTTGTTGTGGATTCTTTTTTTGGGTTTATCTCGTGCCTGGCAGCCAAACATTGCTTAAGCCCGAGCGTAGTTTATGAAACAGTTGGAAAGTTGCCTCACGTTTTGCCTTCTATTTGCACTTTTCTATTATCAACACACACAGAGAGAGAGAGAGAGAGAGGTATCTGATAGTTTGCTCTAATTTCAGTTGCTTGCGAGTTGCTTAAATATTTAGTAACATGCTCGTCGCCTAACAAGCTGCAGATACAGATACAGGCACAGCTACAGCTACAGCTACAGCTAGAGATATGATTAGATACGACTTCCTGTTTGCGTTTCAGCATTGTTCTGAGCACATTGGGAGCATGTAACGTGTTAATGTTAATGGGCCGTGTTTACGCGATGGGCCAAAAAGCTAAAACTATTTCCAGCTCACATGTATCTGTTCCTTTAAGTTTGCTATTATTGCCTTGTGGTTGTGCTTGGTTATACAACAGTATCTTTGGCTGTGTTTATTCTGTACTTACAGCTCAATTAGCAGTCGCATAGCGCGCGCAATTAAAATGAAATTGAATTTTATGTGCGTTGCGCCCAAGTGCGTAGACGGGCTTACATACCAAATAGTAGACGGCCAGGCACAGATACAGATACACAGATACAGATACGTGGATACATATTGTGTGTACTCATAAATAGCTGAAATACATTTATCGTATGCATGACACAGACATCAGATTAGCATCACAAACAGCACATAAACGTAAAAGTAACACACAAACAGTTGAAGAGCATACAACAAGAAAAAAAATGAAGAACGCGCAAGCCGGGCCAGAAGTTGAACTATGTAAACAGTAAATAGACGACAGGCCGACCAGGGACAGGGGCAGGGAGAACGAGAAGTTCGAATGAGAAGTTCGGCATACACTTAAGCGAGCCATTAAGAGCAACGACCACAGGAACAGATACAGATACACGTTAACTGAGATACATAGATACACCTGGCTAGACATAAAGTGTTCGTGCCGCAGGCGCTGCTTTTGGCTGCTCAAATTGGCGCTTGCACATACTTAGATACTTAGATACATAGATACGTAGATACATAGATACATGGTCGCAAATTAAGATTCCACAAAAGCCAAACGCTAATAACAACTAACAAAGTCAAAGTCAAAGTCTGTGAAGTCAGGTCCATTGAGCGAGCGCTCATGTGGATAAATCTTTAGAGAAGTCAGTCGACAGTTTGCTGCTGCCGCGATGCGGGCGTTTGCTGCCATGTATCTTGCAGATACTTTTTTACTTGTGTTTATTTGTTAACTACCTGCGTGTGAGAAAAAAAAGAACACAGCTCAGCAGGCAGGTAACAATACACAGAACTGCAACATCATGCCACACAGAGAAAGAGACTGAGAGAGAGAGAGGGAGAGCCATGCACACAAGCGTCTAAATGTATCTGAGTATCTATGGTGCTGCTGCTGCTGCTGGCCCGTAATTGTGCGTAAACGTGTAAATACCAAGTCAAGGTCGGTTAATCAATAATAATTATTTTTCACTCAATTACGCGCCGCGTCGCGCTGCGTGAGCTGCTTTAGTTTGTTATTTGTGGCTCGCATTCCTGAGACAGACGCATAGATACATGGCTAGAGCTATAGATACATTTATGCTTAGCTATGCTTTGGTTTATTTATCTCTTTTCTTTTGTGTTCCTTTTTTTTTTTTGCTGGCCATTTCGTTATCGTTGTTGTTTGGCTTAGCGCCGAGCAACATTCATGTGTGAAATATGCATAAACAAAATATGCCAAGCGAGATTTCGAGTATCTCATGGATGTAAATATACAAATGCTGTGTGCTGTATGTAGCCTTCACACAGTTAGATGCGTGACACTTGATATGCCCGAAACCAGAATAACAAATGATGATGCCGACACCAAGATACAGTCGCAGCAGCAACTGCCACAGTCATAGCTATAACTAAAGATACATTTACGTATACGTACACAGATAAAGATACAGATACATTATGCTATAATGAACCTGCAGCGTGGGCTGCTCTTGGGAAAAGCTTCCAGGCCGAGCAACTTTTCGAGGCGCTGAACATTGCCCAATACGCGTCTAATTGCGGACCCGGCTCGCCTCCGGCACGGATGAACGCCGCTCGAGTGACGGGCGGCTGCCCACTTGGGCGTCGAAGTCGTCCCAATGAATTTGCATTGGGTTACAGCTGCGCCCGCCCCTTAGGCACAATTGAGCGCGAAGCGTTAAGTAAGTTAAGTAGATATGCGACAAACTTTGACTGCAAGTGATTTACTCGACTCGAGCTGCCGTTTCCGATGTGGTCGAAGAACGAGGGCATATTGGGCCCATGTTGAGAGATGGCGCTCGTGAATGCAATTGACAGATGTTCTGTATACAATTGGGGCTTAAGTTAGGGTATATATAGAGTATATGCGCTGCCTGCTAACTGGTCTTATAAGCAACAAGATAGACAAGGTAAAACAAGCTAGATGAAATGTCCCTGTCAAACGGGGAAAGAACCGACGAGGATTCGGGTTCGACTCCCAAAGTAGATTATGAATTAAGTGTTATCTTATTATACTATACCATATACTATACTACATTCTATACAATAACTAACTTTATCTTCTTGTCTCATATAAAACTTTCTTTTGCTTATTTTGCCAACTTTCGCACTGCGAAAGATGGAAGATAGTAGAAGATAGAAGATAATAGAAGATAGAAGATATGAACCCCCAGGCTAATATTTATGCTAGAATATTAAACAACTTTTATGCAGTTGACATTATTCCCAAGTCTCACTAAATAGAATTCTCTTATTCTTTTGTTTCGCACCAAATTCGTATGTTTTCTAATATCAGCTAACCTGAGATTTGAACCTGCAACCTGCTGTTCGTTTGCCTAAAATAATGGGTCGCTAGTAAAGCATCTGAATTAGACGCATTCTACTTATTAGAACACATTTCGACTTTAGTTAATGCTTTCTCTTATTCAACCATATCTTAAATTCTATTTGCAGCCTCTTGAGCTGTCGGCCAGGTTTCGCTTTGCGCGTATCTCATGGCTTGTTAAACTTACCTTTTTCATTGTTAACTCCACTCGACCTGATGTCGATCGATTCGAAGTAACCCTTGACCGCCTCGCACTGCGCTGTATCCTTGGCGCGCGAGTCGCGCTGCAGTCGGCGTCGGTGGTGCGTTGCGGCGCTGTGTTGATGCTGATGTTGGTGGTGCAGCTGCGTCTGGTGGTGGTGCGCATTCGTGCTGATGTCGTCGTCGCTGGCAGCCACAATGTCTGCGTGCGTCAAGTGCTTGGCCATGGCCAGGCTGTGGCTGCAGAGCAGCGCGACAAGCAGCAGCTTGTGCAAGAGGAAGAGGCTGCCGGCCATGTTCATGTGGCAAATAGTTGCTGCTGGGCTTATGCTTGTGCGAAAAATGCGAACTGGACACCTGAGAACGGCACCAGAGAGCGGCTTGTGTGTGTGTGTGTGGACCTTTAGGCTTTTAGGCAGCTCTGCTGCTGCTGCATGTTGCACTAAACAGCTGTTTCGACACAAATACACTCACACCCACGCACGCAGGAACACACACAATGAGAGCGACAGAGAGAGAGAGCGCGCGAAGCAAAGAGAACGGCACACACACAGTTAAACTTTTTGCACTTGCCGGTTAGGCCGAAACACAAACACACACAAACAAAATACACAGAGAGTGCTGTTTGCCTGTTGTTGTTGCTGTTGTTGTTGTTGTTGTTGTTGTTGCCTCTCAGGCGCTGACGGAGCAAAAAAGTGTGCAAAAAACACGCGTATTTTTGTTGTCGGTTGTTGTTGTTGCTGTTGCAGTTGCGATTGTTGTTCTTGTTTCGCTTTGTTTAAACTGAAATACACGCACGTCACACTTGCAAATTAAGATTTCTCTCTTCTTCTCTCTCTCTTTCTATCTTTGCCTTCTTGACTTTTGTTGCCAGATTTTTTAAAGAATTTTCGAATTGCGCCTACGATTCTTCATGACATAATCGCAATTAACCCAATCTATATATGAATGTGCATACACATATATTTATATATATGTATATGTGCAATGGGCATAGATTCGTTATCATCAGCAACAGTTTAAAGTTTCCGATAATGCACACTTGGACATATAATTCGATTCCTTTTATTCACAGCTGAGTTATATGCGCCACATTTGCTTTTTATTCCGTTATTTTTGCGAATTTTTTTCATGCATTTGCTTTTGGTTGTCGCTGAGAATTGATTTGCATTTTTCGGGGGAAGATTTTTAATTGATTTGCATTTGCACGCGTTGCAATTGCACTCGCGCTGCTCGGCGGCTCTTGGCCAAGAATATATTCGAAATACGCTAAGACGTGCCTGCGATTACGATTGCGTCTCTGCCAGATTTAAGGAAACGCTGTTAGCGCAGCGAGACGTTTGCACACGACGACGGTTCGTTCACAACTAACTGTATCTTTCACAGTTCACAGATACAATGCAAGCTCGCCAGCCAGTCGCGCTCGCTCACGCTCTCTTGCACGCACACTTGCGTGCCGCGGCTCTCTTTGCACTTGAGCCTCTTGAGGGCATGAGAACTTGACTTGCAGAGCACCAACAGCTGAACCATGGCGATCCAGACACTTGCCAAGATCGTGGGGCCATTGTCAAATATTTGCCTAATTATTAATTACATTTGTATAATTATTAATATATTGTCATAAAAAAATATAAATAAATCAAACCAATTGGTTTTTGTTGTTGGTTGGGCAATTGTTGTTGCTTCTTAGCGCGTTGAAGGCAACAACAATTTATAACGTGCACGTTTTGAATGCAGCATTACAGCTGTTATACTCATAATGGCACTGTTATGCTCTCTTAAGCAAAGAGCGCGCTCTCTGCTGCTCAGACACAAGCACATGACGCTGTTAAACGACAGTGGTGCGAAATAGCGCGAACGTGCAATATAATATGTTATGTGTAAGGATTTGTGAAAAAAGGGAAATGAGTTAAGCAAAAAATATATTAAAATAATATTAAATTGAGTATTTTCTTTAAGAACGTAAACTTTAAAGAAAGGGTATTTGAGCTTAAATATTTTAATTTAATATTATTTTGTAACTATTTAAAAAGCAAAAGCTTTAAACAAAGTGTTTTTGGCAAACGGGTCGCTAAGTTCTTGAGTCAACAAGACATCCCACTTTAATGCCAGCGATTAGCATACAAATAAAGAACGTAAATTGATCTATGATGGGCTACCAAAAGTCAATCTATAAAAAACAAGGCCCAACTCGAATGCCCCGAGTTATTCGCTTTCATCGCAGCCGCACGGAATTTGCATGCACTTAAATCGAGAAACTTAATTGACAGTTGATTGATTTCAGAATATTCTCATTTGTGGACTTAACGATTGGTTAAATGAGACAGTTCAGGCAGTCAGATCTCGCATTCTATGGGCCAGGTAGCTGCGACACCTTTTTTGCGAACGAATTGGTAAGACCTTATCGTTGGCCAGATTATCTGATCAATCAGCTCAGAGAATTCCCTGGCCAATTTCTTTCAAATGAGAGCCCGGCTCAGCACGCGAAAATGTTTTTCTTTGTTTTATTTACTGAGTTTTTTCTTCCTTTTGGCCAGGCCCAAACAATGCACGACTCTTGGCCAGACTTTCACTCAACGCCGCAGGCGCTGGCCAGAGACAAACCCGACTGTGGGCCAGTTACTCAGCACTTTGCGCTCGACAATTGTATCTATTGCTTCATTAACAAGAAACCCAAATATCACAGCCAGAATAGATACATATACATACATATATATATATATATGTGTATATGCTTCACGGTGGTCAACGGCGGACTTCCAACTGAGACGCGGCAACGCCCACTTTGGCCTTGTTAGCCAATTCGCCTAGATCCCGATGCTGATATGTTCATCTGGATATAGCTAAATATACATACATACACATATATATATATGTATGTATGTATTCAAAATCCACAAACGTTTGCGCATTCTTAAAAAGTATTCCTCGTATGAGTCATGCGAGCAGCAGGAAACAGCTACAACAAAAAGTTATATAAAAAATCAAATAACAAGATTGAAAAGGTGAAGTCGAAAATTAAACACCAGCACATCGTTTAGATAAAGTTATAAATTATAATGTACGAACGATCAACAAGAGAGAGAGAGAGAGAGAGCGAGAGCGAACGAGAGAGAGGCAACCCTTTTGGCAGAGGCGGCCCTTGGTTCCAGGTTCCAGGTTTCAGCTCGAGTCCAGCAACCCACACAAAAGCAGGTAAACGTTTACACAAGTCCAGGCCTTTTTTAGATGTGTGTGCGTGTGTCCATGTGCCCATGTGTGTGTGCGTGTGTGAAGAGCTGAAATTAAACGAATTTAGGCAAACGGCATCTATAAATTATGTTGCCTGGCGAAAAGTTTTTGATCTCTCAGCAATCTGAGAGCGCAGGCAAAGTTGGCTCGAGAATTTTGTTCTTCTTCTTGTTGTTGTTGCTGTTGTTGTTTGTTCTTCATGTTTTTTGGGGCAACTCAAATTTCGTTTAAACGCTTGATTTAGTGCAGCAAATATGGCCAATGTTGGGCGCATTCCACAAGCGACAGCGTTTTACACTTGAAATGCGCAGCATTTGAGCAACAGAGACGGGAAGAGCCAAAGCGAGAAAGAGGGAGAGAGAGAGAGAGGGGGTGCGAGCGAGAGAGAGCGGAACCGAGTAGCTCTTTTATCCTGCGCCAAGAACCGAGCTGAAGACTGGACCCCAAAAACACGTTGGTGGCATTTTGTGTGTGCGCCGCCGACGTCGCTGCTGACGTCGCTGCCGACGTCGTCGTCGACTGGTCCAACAGGTTCCAGCCTGACTGACACTGCGCCTTGGAGATTCTTCGGGCGGGCCCTGGCCCTGGCTTGACTTTGGCTGCGGCTGCTGCTGCTGCTGCGGCTGCGGCTGTGGCATGCAGCATTTCTCGTTTCTGTTGGCGCGCTCGTTTTGCACATTTTTGAATTTTATTTTAATTTCTTTTTATTATAAGTATTTTAGTTGCCGACTCTTCGGGCTGCCGCTGCCGCTGCTGGCCCCTAGACCCGGCCGCGCGGCCGCTTGGCTTTCCGTGCAACTTTTTAGGTTTTGTTTGATTTTTCATTCACCAAAAACTGGTTCGCCGCTTGCAGTACTTCTGGCTGGCACTGTGGCTGCGACTGAAGCTGGAGCTAGAGCTGGAGCTGTGGCTGAAGACGCGAAGACATTGTTTGGTCTCAAGGAAGTTCTTGTTTGCCCGGTGTGTGCCCAGGAATGTGTGAAGTCATCGGGCAGCAGCACACACAAACACACACAGGCACACGCACACTCTTCCATTTGAATGCCAGAATGCTGAGCTCTTACATTTTTAAAGACCTGGGCGGCACTTGCACCATCCGAGTCCGACTCCGACTTCGAGGCTTGGGCTGGGGCTGGGGTTTAGGGCCTGGGCCGCCTTGAATTCCTGGCCTGCACTTTGAGGGCGTCTCGTTTTCCAGCGAAAAACGGAAAATCAGTCAAACGCAACAGACATCGATAGCTCTACATCACATTGCAACAATCAATGTTAGCTCGACTCTGGCGATCTACACTGCGAGAAAAAACGAATGCCCGCCGCAAGGTGCAACTGTTGCGTGGGGCCCGGGGTACTGGGGTTGCGTCGTGTGTAATTATAATTCTATTGCATTGCAGGATATTGGATCTTTACGCTTGATTTGGCACATTGTGAGCGGCTGCCACCTGACCGCCCGCCCGCCCACCAGTCCATGGCCAAGGGCATATCAAAAGTGGTCCATCGTCTCGTTGTCGTTGTCGTTTTTCGTCTGACAGCTACTTGTCAATGGCCGTGATGAGTGAGCGCCGCACAAGCCAAGCAGCCACCTCCCGCTCCCGCCCCCGCCTCGCCCCATAGACATAGACTCGTTTGTGAAAGGGACTCGAGCTGGGCTTGGCTTTGCCAAGCTGACAACGTGTCATTGACAGATTTCAATAAAACGAAAAACAGAAAGAAAAGCTGCGTATGAATGAAATCGATTTGTTGCCTAGACCAGCCCCCGAAACGGGCGTGGCATCTTTGCCTCACATCATTAAAAACATGCTAAATACTATATTTTATTTAGTCCAGATAAGTTTTTTAACGAGCTGCGGGCCACTTTTGATTGCAGTTACAATGACTAAGCGCATTTGCTTGCCCCCTTGGCAACAGCAACTTACCCCATTCCATATACATATACACACACACATATACATATATATATATATATATCGAGTTATATATATTTAAAGAAATATGCCTCGGCCTCTGTGTCCAGCGGCTGGCTGCAATCCGGGCCTTGGCCAAGGCAGAAATTAAGCGTCCAACCGCGAGTTTACACATCATCATCATTATTGTTGCCGTTGCCGTTGCCGTTGCCGTGGCAGTTGTCGTGCTGCACATCCTGCAGCTCGCTCGCAGACGTAGCTGCAACGTGTGCGAATGTGTTGCACAATAAATAAAAATATTTATACATGAAACCCTAAATAAAGCATGAGCGACAAAGATGCGAACCAACTCGTCGTCGTCGCCGTCGCCGCTTGCCGCTTGCCGCATGCCGCATGCAGCATGCCGGTTGCAAGTTGCAAGTTGCCGATTGCCGGTTGCCGGTTGCTATCGTGGCCGCCGGCTCCGGCTGCGGCTCCCAGGCCAAGTGGCAAAAATAATGTCGTGGCATCTGCATCTGTGCAGCCAGCAGCTTTTGCCTACACGAATTTCAAAATTGTCGTTTGCCAATTCCAATTTTTTTCCCTTGTTTTTTTTGTGGCCCTTTTTTAATGCCCTTCCAGGGTGGGAATGCATAGAGAAATGTAATAAAGTATATTGGAAGCTATTTAAACACTTTAGAGTTAACATTTCTTAAAATATATATGAAAGCCTTTCACAACAAAATATATTCAAATTTTCTAGAAAAATGGCTTAAAATATATTTCTTACTTTATTTTATAAACTTTCTCAAAAGTCATGTAAGAATGTTTTCAAGAAACAGACTGGAAGGAAGCATCTCCGACCCCATAAAGTATATATCTTCTTGATCAGCATCAATAGCCAAGTCGATCTAGCCATGTCTCTGTCAGTCCACCCGTCTGTCCGTCCGTCCGTCTGTCCGTCTGTATGAAGGCAAGGATCTCAGAACCTATAAGAGCTAGAGACTTGAAAGAGACTTAGCTCTAGGTCCTCCTAGCGCCTACGCAGATCGAGTTTGTTTCCGATAATCGATAACTTACTCCGTTTCCAAGCAATCGATAAAAATCGATATCGACATCCTGTTTTTGAGCAAATTGGGTTAATCACAAGAGCTAGAGTCAGCAAACTTTACATGTAGCTTCAAGAATAGTATATACTTATATCTGCATTAGGTGTTGGAAGAAGAGGGTTCAGGGTATCCCCTAGTCGGGAGCTCCCGACTAAATTAAGAAATAGAACATAAATCAAAGAAATATGCAACTGAAGTTCTAACTTCACTGAACCGGACAACAAATGCAGGTTCTCATCTAGTTGTCATCCAATTTCCCGGAATTCTCGATCAATGCGCTTCGAATTCGCATTCATTTTAATAACTAAACTCGCACATGCTGCCACCTGCCCCCTGCCCCTTGCCCCGCTGTCCTTGCCTCAGCCTAGGGCCACAAAAGGTCAGTGGCGAGGCAGCAGCCTTTCTGAAATTCAATATGTGTCCTTTGATTTGGCCCTAGCCTTTGGCTTCTGCTGCCGCGGTGGCCAATTTCGCGAATTCGTGCAACGCTTAGTTATGCCCGGGCACACCAACATTGAGGCAGATCTGTGGATCTGTGGATCTTCGGATCAGTATCTGTATCTGTGCGCTGCGACGACGGCGGCGGCTTCTTCTGTGGCACGGCATGGAATTTCGGTACAGAGCTTCGGTTTTTGGTTTTTGGTCTTTTCTTGCTTTTATTTCGCCAAGTTGGTACCTAAATTTTTTGCCAGTTTGCGTTCTTTTGCGGCATCTTGTTGCCTTTGTTGTTGTTGCTGTTGTTGCCCCTTTCGGTGCTCGCTGACATGCCACACAAATGTGGGCCTATGATAACATTGTCTTTAGGCTCGAGCTCGAGTTGGCGCAGCGCGTGAAAGTTGTCGTGCCAAAGGCCTCACAATGTTTATGTTGTACAGTGTCCGTGTGTGTGTGTGTGTGTGTGTGCGTGCGTGTGTGTGCGCGCGCTTAATGCACTTCACTTTCCAGGCGCGCGTTGTGAAAGCCCAAGCTCTGTAGGTAGGTCTCCCGGAGTGGTCCATACACAAAATTTCAATCTCTTAACATTGTGATCCATTGTTTTATTTATGTTGAAATTCGCATTGTGCGCAGCTTATTTATACACTATACACATGGCGGGTACCTTGACTGAGAGAGAACCTGTGTCACAAATAACATTCCAGAGTTCCAGTTTCCAGTTTTTGATTGTAGATTGTAAGTTCTTTGGGCGGAAGTTGGAAGAAGTTGGAGAGCGTGGCACAAGAGATAGGATTTGGGGCTTATAAGAGAGCTTTCTATCTACAATTCAATATTCATATGACGTGAGAGTATTCGATATTCGTCTTGTTAAACCATTTTCTTCTCTGTCTCAATTTAATATAAATTCCTTATCGATACGACCCCATTGGGAGCATACGCATATTGTTCTACCCCCATAAGCTTGCGCCTACATACATATACATACACACATACATACACATGTGCATACATACTTACACACATACACATATTCAAATATTGGGCAATTTGACGTTCACAAAAATTTGCACATATTTTTCATCCGAATACACTTTTTACTTATCAAAAACCCATTACTATTTATTTATTTGCCTAATTTATAAAATTGAAATAAATGTATTTTGGCTTAATTGAAAATCTCGAAGCAATGCCAGCTTGCAACGTGTTGTTTGGAATGTTTGCTTGTGTTGGACTAACACATAAGCGAGTGAGTAAGATAAGAAGAAGAAGAGGTGGTAGTCGTAGTGGAAATTGTGAGCGTTTCCGTCTGTCGAAGCTGTCAAAAGTCGCCATAAACTTTAAGCTAGAAGTTTGCAGCTAAAACTTTGTGATCCCAACGAAAAAAGACGGTCATAAATTCTATGAAATTACTCCACAAAAAATAGAAGAACAACGGAAACAAGTTTAATAGTTGCCACCAACAGCAGCAGCAGCAGCAGCAGAGGCAGCGGCAGCGCAGGGGCTATCTAGGGCCGCTCAGGGCGCCAGGGAGGGGTGGCGGCAGCGACTGATGGCAGCCGGCGCTGCAGTCTGCTGTAGCTTAACAACATTTTGAGTTTTAGCTGCCATCAGCTGCAGCCGCAGCCACAAGAAACTGACTTGAGCTGAGCTGAGCTGCCGGCGAGTAAAGTTTAAGTTTGTCATAAAATTGGCATGCATGGTGTGCATGTGTGTGCATGTGTGTGCATGTGTGTGCGTGCATGTGCGTGTGGAAACTTGTTAGGCCAACTGGCTGATGGCTGCAGTCGCCTGATTACGCATACGCCGCGTGGCAGCAGTTCAAATCCAAGGAATGTTCATAAAATCAAATGTGCGCGAACAGGAGAAGCACACATACACACTTAAAAGAAGAAGGAAAGAACGAAGGGAAGGGAAGAAGAAGGAACTGTGTAGTGCACATTTATGGCGTGGGAAACAACAGCAAAAAATTCGCGACATGTTGTTGAATGAAAGAAGTAGAAATTAAAGCAAAGCACACAAAAAACCAACAACAACAACAACGCCGAATACGAAGCACAAAGCAAAGAAAGCAGCGCAAAACAGGGCAGTCGCAGCGGACGCTGCTCAGTCTGGGCGGCTGCGGCTGCGGCTTGAAGCTGTGCATGAATCATCGCGCCTGCATTTGCAGTGCCTGGCTTTTCGATAGGAAGAGGAAGACTGAGAGTGAGCTCGAGAGAGCGAGGGAGCGAGAGAGAGAGAGAGAGATAAACTGGTTCTGGTTGTGGAATGCAGATAACTTCTTGTGTCCCTGCTCACAGCCCGCCCGCCTGTCTTTGGCCCTCGATTGAGCTTCAAGTGAACCGCTCGAGGCTCTGCATATTTAATATTACACAAAGGTGATGCAGAGCAGACGGAACAGACAAAGCCAATGGCATAATCCGCAAGCGGTCAACATTAATTTAGTGAAAACAACACACACACACATGCACGCACAAACACACTCGCACGCACACACACGCTGTTAGTCTGAGACGCACCACAAATTTTAATTAACCGAAACAATGGCGGCATCCTTACATCAAAGGCAAAACAACATAATCATTGGCATTGCCCGCCCTCCCATCCGCAGCGTAACCGCAGCTCGCATTTGCAAGCGGACTCCAACGCTCGCCGGCTAAATGACCACGAAATTACCAAAGCCAGCGAGCTGAGGGGCCGATTGCGGCAGGTGGCAGGTGGCAGGCGGCAGGGTTGCATTGCCCAACGGACAACTGACAGCGGGCAGAGTGCAGTGCTGCGGGTCAGCTTGGGGCCAGCCACATGAGTGGGCAGCAGCCGCTGCAGTTGGCAGAGAGAGCACTTTGGTCGAAATCCCAAACAGCAGCAGCTGCTATTATATCTAAATATATCAATATATATATATATATATCACTTTCATACTGATTGATTGACTGACTGATTGATTAGCGATCGGGCTATAAGTGCATGCGAAGACGGACCTTTGGAGAACTTCATCTGCAAGTAAGCGAAAATCGGATGCAAGAAACATGTTAATGCTCCATTCTATGAAAATGCATTCAAAATGTTTCTCACACCTTTCGGAAATTCACGCTTTTGGGTGAAAGAGGTTCAAACCATTTTCCAAGAGCGTTATCAAGGCTACTTCTGTATATCAGTACCTATATCTATATCTATATCTATATCTATATCTATATCTATATCTATATCTATATCTATATCTATATCTATATCTATATCTATATCTATATCTATATCTATATCTATATCTATATCTATATCTATATCTATATCTATATCTATATCTATATCTATATCTATATCTATATCTATATCTATATCTATATCTATATCTATATCTATATCTATATCTATATCTATATCTATATCTATATCTATATCTATATCTATATCTATATCTTTATCTACATCCAAATCTATATCTATGTCTATATCTGATTCCCTTACGCTTTGCCAGCTTCCACTGAGATTTCACCTTGACGCATTTGCATCACGAATGTCGCATTTATATTACGTATACGTTACGCCAATCGATAGTTGACACGGTCATTGGGACGCGGCTGCTGCTGCGCTGCGACTGCGGCTGCGGCTGCTCGGGAAGGTCGCAGAAGTGGCGACAAATGGTCACCAAATTGGCAGACGACGAGCCTTGAAGCTGCCACAGGCGCCGCTGGCAGTTGCGTCATGTTGCCACTGAAAAAGGACGCCGAATATCTGCTCAAAGGAGTCCAATTGACGTCAACTTCACGTTGCGCACTCGACGCGCTGTTCACAGTGATAAATGATTTAAGCTGAGTGCACAAAGAGCTATTCGAACTTTGACTCAATTAATTTATGAGCTTACAGATAGGTTTTGCTGCCAACTGCATTTAATTGCGTCACGTTATGCAAAAAAAAAGAATTAATCAGAATGCAAACGTGCTTTTCAGTTGAGATCCAGACATGTGAGATGCGATAATGATTGAAGATAGCTGACATTAAAAATACTCTAAAAAGCAAGGCTGCCGGGTTTGAATCAAACCTTGATTCAAATCTGAAACTTCAATTTGTATTTAACACGAACCAAACGTTAATATGAAACAAAAGAATCAAAATCTGGCAACAAGGATGTGAAAACTAGGTTACTTGAGCAGCAACTACAAAAGGGAATTGATTTTCAGTGTTGCAAAACGCATGAAAGAGAAGTCTATCGATAATTGTCACAGTTAATAGCTATCGATAGTTATAATCGGCTGTTAAAATCAGTTTTAAAGAGATATTAAAAAACTTATCTGACAACTTAAGTATATCAAATGAAAAATTAGCAATAGTTTTTAACATAAGCCCATAGCTAATATGTTTTGAGCACACTCTAAAAACTGTTTTTCTCGGCTATTTGTTTATTAAATGTGGCGTCAAGCTGTCGTTTCATGATCTGCGATTGGAAATGCATTTGATTAAATATTGTCGCCCAAAGGTATTTATCGTCCGCTGTTGACTGCAAAAGCAATGCAAACAATTGGGACACAAGTGAGTGTACATTCGCATAAAAGTGCACTCGTTTATGTAGATATTCATTTTTTGCGTGCTGCTGTTTTTAATGCAATTTGCTTTTATTGCAAACTTCACAGTGCAAATTGCAATTAGCGGCAATTCGAGCGCATTTGCATTGTGCGTTCGGCATGAGTCTAGCGGAGACAGTTGCCTTCCCGGTTGCCCCGCCCCGTTTGCCCCGCCCCGTTTGCCGCCCGGTTGCCGCCCGGTTGACCAGTTGACTGGGTGACTGAGTGACCCACTGGGCAAACAGTTGCAGTTGCAGTCGCAAGCCGGAGTGCGTCTGAGTGCAACACTCGTCGTTTGCCGTTTGCTGTTTGCTGTTTATTTAATGAAAGTAAGTACACACTGGCTGCCACAAGCCGCGGCCGCCTCCGCCTCCGCCGCCGCCGCCGCAGCCGCAGCCGCAGCCGCAGCCGCAGCCGTGGCCTGTGAGCAGCGAAAGTAGCTCACTCTCACAGCGAGCTGCCGGCTGCACTTAATGGCTTTATTTGCCAAGACCGCGCAAGGGGGCTGGCTGGCGGCGGGAGGGAGTCTGCCACTTGGCAGCCCAACACTTGACAGTTGTGCAATAAAATTGCAAAATTATTGCGTCGAGCACTGGACACTGCCCACATGGAATGGCGATCGCTTACTCCATCGTCCCCGTCTCCGTCCCCGTCTACGTCTCAGTCGTCGTCGTCTATTGCCACATGATTTATCAGCTAAAACTCACACGCTAATAGAATTTATATGGCGCTGCAGGATCAGCCCACACGCTCATAACACCACATATAGTCGCACACACACACTCGCACACATTCGCTGATTTGGTGTTGGCCACAAAAGTCCCGCCAAGTCAACCTAATTGATAAGCAAATTTCGATAAGCGCTTGTCAAAATGTTTGGCTTACAATTTACACATGTCAATCAATAACTAGCAGTCGCTGTTATTGTTGCTGTCAAAGTGGTTGTTGTTGTTGTTATTGTTGTCCGATCGTCTAGCAGTTACACTAGTCAGCCAGCCCATTGTCGTTGATTTATACACTGTCGAGCATCGGTGTCATAAATACAAACAGATGATGTTCCGCATTCCTTAAACGGCTTCGCGTTATTTATGCGCATCGCTGATTGAGCTTTGACTTTGACACTTTATGGCCACTTAAGCAACAGTTGCTGCAGATGCTTTTAAGTGTTGCAGTTTGATCACGGCTAAGATACACACACACACACACGCACGCACAGACACATATCATTATTTATACAGTCTGAGTTATTAATTTATCAATGTTGGAAGATTCAAGATTCAATTCATATGCATTAACTATTTTACTCAAACAGGGAGCATTGGCTATACAATCTGTTTGGCAAGGCGACTATTGAAGTAAAACCAAGCTAACTAAAGTACACACAAACTAATGCATCAGTAATGGGACAACTTGTTATCTTTAGTTTATACGCAATTATTATTAGAAGCTAACAAAGAGAATTATAAGTTGGCCCTAAAGAGTGTTTGGCAAGGTGTATACAGAAGTAAAAGCAAGGTAAACAAGTTCTTAAGCGATATTCAAAGATGCTCGGCCTGCAAAGCAATGCATTGACGATTGATTCGCTAATGAAAGTAAATGTCATTGCTTATATTTGACTCCTAGTCAGAAGCTAGGATCGCAATATCATAAGCATAACGAACATTAATGAATTTAACTTCGATTGTTGTCAAACAAAGCAGCAACAATAGATTAATAATGAAAAGAAATAAATGCATTTGATATGCACATTGCCGCAATTACTTTAATTGAATTGTTCATAATTGAAGACAGGTCGCAGCAAGAATTAAAGCATTTCCACAATTTGTTTTTTAGCAAATGAAAGCAAATTGAAACTGAAACCGAAAGCCGCTTTATTGATTTGCTCGGGTATTTAAATTTCAGTTAAACATTTGTTTTAAGCCTTAAACCGATTTGCTGCGGCTTATCAACTGGGCTCAGCAATTATTTTGCGCAATTAAATACACATTGACAATGCATTGCGAAGGGGGGAAAAATTGATTTACTGGCATTTGTTTATCGGCAAATTGTGCGAGTGATTGCACAATTAAAAGCTACAATTGTTATCAATTAATTTCATTTATATTATTTTAATTGCATCTATTCAGACTTATGCACGCCTCTGCAGCCCAATTTGTGGCAAGTTGATGCGTTTTTCACGAAAGCCGCAATCATTAGGGCTTCAGTCAAGCCCTTGACTGGATGCATTGACGCCCCCTGGTCGGCCGGGCTATGCATATCAGTTTATCAAGCCGTCCGTCACACATTCAACACCACGCTGACAGCTGCTGTGGATGCCACAGAGCGCTACATGTGGCACATTTTGCACAGCGCTTCATTATGCGCATTTCCGGCTGACTCCCGACTCCAATCCCCACATGACTTGCCAGCCAGGCAAGGCAGGCAGCTTTCCTTCCTTCCGTTCAGCCGCCTGGCGCAGGTACTACGACACGGCAACACATGCCAGGCATTCTCTGCTCCAGCCCCTGCTCCTGCTCCTGCCTCGTGCTCCTGCTCCTGCCTCATGCTCCTCTGCGGCATTTTGTGCTGCATTCTTGTGGGCGTTCGCTGGGGCGTGGGCATGCACTTGGTTGCGCTCGCATGCCACAACAATGCCGCACTATAGAATAATAATAGTGAGTGTTTGGTTTCTGATGGGCGGCCCCGTTGACCTATCACATGGCTATGTCACAACTTTTTGACATGCTCGTGTACTTGACCTGCCAGCCGGGCGCATATATGGGGCCCGGGGCCATGTAATGGCTGCTATTTGGGCAACCTTTTAGGCGGCTATTAGGAGCTTTTGACACCTTTATAATTAAAAGTCTATGCTGTTTACACATTTCACACGAATCCAATAACAACTTTAATTAAATCTGAACAACGATCGAGTGCATATCTATTGGCTCTTGTTGGCAAAGCCGAGGGCCAAAGTATGCAGCTATGTTCAAAATTAATAATAAGTAAGAGTATCTAGGGCATGCCGAAGGATTAATACCCTTGCAGACATTTCTCTTTAGCAGATAAGTGATTACAGTGAAGCTCGTAAGTGCTGAGTTCTATGAAAATAAGGAAAACTATATCAGACAGAAGTCCGACTAGACTGGTTCTCATAGAAACAGACAGACAGACGGACCGACAGACAGAGAGACAGAGAGACAGACAGACAGACAGAGAGACAGAGAAACAGAGAGACAAACAGACAGACAGAGAGACAGACGGACAGATAGACAGACAGACAGAGAGACAGACGGACAGATAGACAGACAGACAGAGAGACAGACGGACAGACAGAGAAACAGAGAAACAGAGAAACAGAGAGACAGACAGACAGACAGACAGAGAAACAGAGAGACAAACAGACAGAGAAACAGAGAGACAAACAGACAGAGAGACAGACAGACAGACAGAGAGACAGACAGAGAGACAGACAGACAGACAGACAGACAGACAGACAGACAGATGGGCGGACAAGGCTATATCAGGTCGGATGTTGATGCTGATCTAGAATATATACACTTTATGGGGTCGGAGATATATACTTCTATGCGTTACACATTTCAAGAACAAATTATAATATCCTCTACAAAGGTATACCAAAACATACCCAAAATTCGAATGTCCTCTTCTCCCTCTTAAGCTAACAGATCGCCAAAATGAACCAAAATAATAAATATTCCTAAGCACACATTATAAGCCGCAATGAAATACAACTTTCTCATGCTGCGCTCCTCCCAATATAAACTATCAGGCACCATAATTATGGCTCATTGCGAGCGGAAACAAGTAAACAGAACTGAACTCCCATCTAATGCACAGTTCAAGTGATTAACCCAATTGATGCATAAACAAATAGCTGCAGCAGCGGCAGGTTTTTGGCCATTTGGGGGCATTGTTTATAAAGTTGGCCCAATGAATTAGCCGAAGCGAAGTTAATTAATTGCAGCAGCCAATGACAGTTGCAGGGGCACCGCTTCCCGGGAGGTGGTCAGCGCGGCCCGGAGGGGTGGTGGGAAAGGGGGGTGGGTGGTCGCTGTGATGGGCCGCCCAAGCAGGCGCCACTAACTAGTTTTTTTTCTGCTTTTCCGCCCGCTGCTGTGCGGCCCACAACAACAAATGAAAATAGAACTTTAATTAAAGGCAGAAGCAGAGGGGAAATAAAATATGCCCATAGTCGAATAAAGAAAATAGTTGTAACGCCCGCAACACCCACCCCCTCACACACACACACACACACTCACACACACATAGACAGAGAGAGAAATGTTCATATGCAAAACAGCGGGTTGTCTGCAACTATTTAAAGACGCGCTGCAGTTGCCCTCATTCTATAGACATCTAGTATATATATATATAGTATATATACGAGTGTGGAGGCTGCTTTAAGCCAGGCAGAAGAGATGCGAAGCTGACAGTTCACAGCCCAAAGGCCCACTTGCCTCTAAGGTTGTTGTCGCTTGTTGTTGTTGCCGGTTGCACACTGAGCAAGCGCCTTCCTGCCTGCATTTAATAGCCTTAAAGCCATATACATATGTATGTGTGTATGAGTTTTGTTAGCTAATGATAACAGCAACAGAAAATAAAAACTAACATAAAAAAGCTGCGTGCTGTTGAGCAAACACAAAGGCTGCTCGGCGTTGTCTGTTCCGAGCTGAATACAGTTGAGAACTCCACTCTGCTGTCGCTTTGTAGAACTTTAAGATTATGTCAGGCATTAATCGAATTTCGGCAGCCAGCTGGAACATAACTCAATGCATTTAATTTAATTAAACAGACACATTCAGGCTAACTGTAACTACTAAGGACTCCCATGTCTGAGCCGCTGGCAGATTCTATTAGGGAAAATAATTAATGAATTCATCAGCGCTGAGTGCAGTCCTCACACTCGAAGGCAGCGCCTGTTGAAAGCACATTCATAGCCAAGGCCTAGATAGCTGGCATAAAGTTGGCCAAAACTAACATGTGAGCACTTTAGGGGTTTGAAAGCTCAAGTAGCCATGCTGAAGCCAAGAGCTCTAGCCTGAGTCGCTGCACAATGATGTTATGATAATGAATGCATCAGTAAATGAGCAACAGAAGTCGAGAGGGGGCTGGACTAAGGAGAAAGGGAGGCACAAAATAAGACAGGGAGAGAAAGAGACAGAGAAAGTGAGAGTTTGAGTATGAACAGTATTAACTTTCATCAGGATATCAACATCAGCATGAAAACATGCAAGGGCTCACTTGAATTCATGAGAATCGCGGAGTAAGGCACTCTTTAAACATGACTTTTTTTCGGCCAAACATAATCTGTGTGGCATGCAAGTAAATCATAAGCCGATTATTCCATAAACTGAAAGTTAAAAAAATGTGTTCTGTTTTCCATTATTTTCCATTAAGGACTTTTGTACTTCAGTGCAATTCCACTTAGTCGCCATAGAGCTGAAGCTTAATAAAGTTTCTTGGCATTTCACACACTCACACATTTGTTATTCCAGCTTAATTTGAGTCCTTCATTCTTTGGCTGAGCTTTTCTTGGGCGACACAGTCTGCCTGTTGTGGCCTTTATGACGCATACGCCCCGTTGGCAGTTGCACCTTGAAAATTCTGCTGGCCTGGCCCGAACTTTTGGCCCTGCCCCAAGCGTGCACAATTATGAAATGTGCTCTCTTTCTTTTTGGTTGAGCCAAAACTTTTTTGCCACATGCCATAAAAATCGTTTGCATGGCATTTTGATGGCAGAGAGTCGGCTGCAGATGCCTCTCTCTCGCTCTCTGTTGTTGATGTGGGTCAGTTACGTGGCCAGTGGGGCCACAGAAGTTTGTCGGGGCCAGCGCCTGGCTTGGCTGGCCTGGCTGGCAAGGGAAATGCAATTCAATCCAAGGCTGAGCCGCAAAAGTTTTCATTGAGCGTTTTCAATTTCAATGGTCTCGATTTCACACGCCTCGAATGCGAACCCAATCCGCAGCCAAACACGCATCTACATAGTTTTGCGCCAGCTACGTGCACGCTCTGCAATTGGAGTTTGTGGCATGTGGCATGCAGCAAGTGGCAAGTGGCATGTGATTGTGGTCTGCGCGGCCTTTAAGCAAAGCCACAACAAATATCTTAACCAAAATATTTGAATTTCTTTTCAGGCCCAGACCGGCTGATGCGCGTATTTATAGGTGACACGGGCGAAGAACATTTAAATTAAGTATATAAATAAATATGTATATAGATACATATATTTATCATAATGTGATAATCTCGTTGTAGGCGTTGGCTTTTTGACCACTAAACGATTTTTTCGCTGTGATTTATAGTACGTAGCCAAAAAATACGAAATATTGAGGCGTGTAAAGAGCTCATAGGTATTATATAAAAAACACATTAGCCAAGGCTGCGCATTATGAATAATACCTATTAATAAAGTGTGCTAGCGCTTAAGTCAAATTGTGCTTAATTATTAGGCTGAAAAATGTTTAATCTAATAATAATATGAATGTATATAAATAAATATAAGGAGTAGATAGCTTACCTATAGGTGAACCAGGTAATCACTCCCAAGGGAACGCTGGGAGCTTAATAATTATAGACATATGCTGTCCATAATCCAAGTATCTACATACCAATTATTTATTAGTTCAATACATTTCTTTGAGCAAATCAAAGACCCTTTCAATCAAAGCTACTTTTGGTTTACATTTGGTATCCATGCTCAGGGCAGCCGCAGACTTCGTAGCTGCAGGTTCCGTACGCCTGAGGTGCAGCTGGGGGGAATGGTGGTGTTGCACATCTTTGAAGTGGGTTGGAAATAGGTTGAGCCCGGACAGTTGTAGAGGGCACCGTACCAGGTGCTAGAGCTCAAGTAGCAGTAAACGTACCTAAAGGCGGGCTGGGTTAAAATCGAACTGGCCACCGGACGGATTAGAATACATACTCTTTGCAGGTTGTTTCCAGCGTGTTGCCATAGGGAAAGCGTCCCGCCTGCTGGATATATCTGCAGTAAGTGGTGGGATCCACGATAGAGCCTGGAGCCGGAGTCGTTGAAAGTTCATCATCCACCAGGGGGCAGGTGGCCTGTGAACCGGATGCTGCACTGCCGCAAATGTTGGGATTCTCCAGGTTGCAGACATAGTTGGGAGCACAGCTGCCGGTGATCGTTGATGGAGTGCTTGTACCCAGGCACAGAGCAAACGTGCGAACGCCCAGACAGGCATGGGTCAAACCTGCGTTGCACATATAACAGCTGTTACATGACCTCATGGTGCTGTCGGTCTGGCAAATCGCCGCCTGCGCCGTACAAACCATCCCCGATGGACACAAATTGATTGGCTGGACGGGTAGGTTATCCTCGCAGAACATAAACTGCGTTTCCGAGACACAGGCCGCATTCGAGGTTGCGGAACAGATATTACAATCGCCCCGGCAATCCTGGACTCCGATCGCCAGCAACAGCAGCACCAGCACGGGCAACATCTTCGAGCACAACTGCAGTATTGCAATGCCCGGCGAGTGCATTTAAGATGTGCCTTTAATCTAATCTGCATTATAGCCAAGCATATGAGTTGCGTAAGCGAAATCGTAAAAGATATCAAATAAAAAACAAATCTTTGTTTAGTCTCGTCGAATTTATGGAGCCGCTTTTAGCGCAGAGCCATAAGGAAAAAGTTGTCTAAAAAACCGAAAGCCCTTTGAAATGATAAGGATAAACTAAACACTGAACAAATGCAGCTTATGAAGGCCGGCAATAAGGACTGCTGCCTGAAAGTAAGCAATACATTTTGAGCAATGCGTTCTCAAAAGAACTTAAAAAATCTTGAGGCGAAAGCACCTTCGATAAGGAATGGCAAAGGTCATTGAAGCTGGCTATAAATGCTGCCGCCAGAAAGTATGCAAGGGATTTCGAATAGCGTGTTATGTGAAGCTCTATATGTATAATCTCATCGCTTTGGAATGAAATAATACATAGATTTGAGAATACAAAGGCTACTTTTCATAAAATAAAATAATTACATTAAAGTAATTTTGTATGATCTTTAAATTGGACTGATTAGATAGATAGATCATGTCGACGGCATCAACTTATATTCCTTGACAAGCTCCAGTAAAAAGTCGCCTAGTTTTTCTTTCTTTTCTCTTGACTGCAAAATTATGCGAATAATAGGGAAAAGTATATATATATATTCTTTATCATAAAATATTCTTGATTTATAGTTAAATGCCTGTAAAAAGCTTTTAGTATTGCTTTAAAGACAACTAATTTAAAAAGAAAAGCTTTTTATTGGCGCAGATTTCACAGAGATAGTAAAATCTGAACGCAAGTTGAAGGTCTTATCTATAAAAACTGAAATGCTTGTGTGCACACAAATGAAGTAAGATGCATGGAAGTTGTGAATAGTTAAAAGAATTGAAATATATACTTTCAATGAAGAACATTTCAATGTATAGTATTTAATTAAAATATTTAAGATACGAGACAACCTGGAAGCGTTGATTTGGTTGTGCCGCAAACCAAGTTCCAGCCATTAAAATAGGGTTTATCAGTGGGGCAATCGATAATGCGACCCACCCACGATTGTATATAGAATCGACAATAGATGTAACTGAAAGAGGACAGCGAAAACAATTAAAGCTGCTAGAATATATTGAAGATAATTCGGGCTTACCTGGTGCACTCTGTGTCATTGGGAATAGCATGAATGGGAATACCCTTGAAGGATGCCCTGCAAAAGTCATCAATGGATACGGTGGTGCTCTCCAGTGTGGTGCTCTCCAGTGTGGTGCTCTCCAGTGTGGTGCTCTCCAGTGTGGTGCTCTCCAGTGTGGTGCTCTCCAGTGTGGTGCTCTCTGTGTTGTCCTCGGTGCTTGGCTGCTCTGTGGTTGCCGGCTACTCTGTGGTTGCCGGCTGCTCCGGGCAGGTGGCACTTGTCGCAGTAGCATTGCCGCATATCTCCGGCAGATTTCTGTTGCACACCAGCTGCTCTCCGCAGTTGCCCGTGATATCGGAGGGTCGATTGCTGCCCAGGCACAGGGCAAAAGTGCTCGTGCCTGTGCAGGCAAAGGTGCCCGGTTCATTGCACTCGCCGCAGCCATCACAGGCGACAAGTGCTGCGTCCTTTTGGCAAATCGGCAGCTGGCTGGTGCAGTAGCTGCCCGCGGGGCACGAGTTGACGGGGCCAGTCTTCAAGTTATTTGAGCAGAACTGAAATTCCCGCTCCGAAATGCAGGCCACGTTGCTGCCGGCGGCGCAGGCATTACATTCTGCCTGGCAGCCCAGGCTGCCGAATGCAATGGCCAGTATCGCAGTGAGTAGACGTCGCATCTTGAAATGCAACTGCCTAAACCATCCAAGGCAGCAGCTTTTTAATCGTAATATAAACTGCAATCTGGCCTAATCTAACTGGAACACAAACGCAAATCTTGTATGGGAAAGTTAGCAGAGACTTGGTTTTTGTTGGGGCCATTAAAAGGTTGCTTTCTTTATGGCCCTTTTGATAAGGCAGAGCGCAAGCAAGGTCTGTGGCGTTATCTAAATTGTGGCCAGTACAAAAACAGTTGCTTGGACAAGGTCAAGACGAAAATAGTTGCCGAAAATTACTATTTAAAGAGAGACAACGATCCAAAAGGAAAATACAATTGTGTGAAATGTCTGCGAGGGAGATGAAACTGCTCGGCTGGATCCTGCAGCTGATGTGCCTGTGGGCCAGCGCCAGGGCCACGTGCAATGTGTGCAATGCCGTCAACAGCATGGCCTGTTACTCGCTCAACCAGACCCAGGCCTGCGATGCAAGTGGCCTGCCCACGCGCATACCCTACAGCTGTCCCGCCGGCTATGTGTGTGTGAGCGGCGCAGCCGGCGTGCGCTGCCAGCCCAGCAGCAGTGGAACGGGCGCCTGCCAGGACTGCAACAAGTGTGACATCACCAGGACCTTCGCCTGCACCGGAACGAACACCTTTGCGCTCTGCCTGGGCACGGATGCGCCGCAGAACTCGCTGGGCACCTGTTCTCCGGGCTATGTATGCAACAATCGTGATGACCGGATTTGCGGGCTGGACACGCAGATGGTGCCCACCTGCTCCTATGCAGATGAGACCACAACAACAACGGCAACAACTGCAACGACGGCAACGACGGCAACAACAGCAACAACAGCAACAACAGCAACTACAGCAACAACTGCAACAACTGCAACAACAGCAGCAACAACCACCACCACAGCAGCCACGCCCTCGACTAGCGATGCCAGCGCCTACTGCGCCGCTGTCCAAGCCCAGGGCAGCTATGCGGTGGGCAACTATACGGCAACGACTTGCCGCCAGTATATCAAATGCTTCCTCCTGAATGGCAGCTGGCGTGGTCAGAAATATACGTGTCCGGGCAGCACATACTTTAGTCCCAGCAGCAGGCTGTGCGTCACCACGGTGCCCGCCACGTGCTACACACCGCTGAGCACCACTACGACCACCACAGTGGCGCCCACCACCAGCAATCCGAACGCGTATTGCGCCAAGATGCAGGCAGAGGATTACTATCCGGTGGGCACCACAGCCAGCACGACTTGTCGCCAGTATATCTATTGCTTTGAGCTGAACGGCAGCTGGCTGGGGAAACTGTACACCTGTCCGGGCAGCACCTACTACAGCAGCTCCAGCAAGACGTGCGTCACCGCGCTGCCTGCCACCTGCACGAGTGCTGTGGCCAGCCTGAGCCTCAACGGCGTGGAGCTGGAGTGAAACTTGCTCTTATTGATTATTATTATCTGTCTATTATTATTATTAAACATCATATTATATATATATCAAGCTGTGCAGTTAGCGGGCAACACGTAAGAACAGCGTTCCTTTTCCGCCTCGAAATAGGAGCTCGCCGTACAATCGTATTCCACGGCTATTATCTTGCCAGTCGTGGTAAAGTAACAGCTAATATAGCTGCAAGGAATAGAATATGCATTAGTTGGAGCTGAGAAGTGAGCAATCAATTGCTACAAACCGTTTGCAGTTGGGATCGCGCGGCACGGTTTCGTAGAGTCCCGACTTGGCCCTCAGCGCGCACACCTGCTGCGCCGTCAGGGGGCCGGGCGTTGTGGGCTTGGCTGTGGTTGCCACTGTTGTGCCCTCGGTGGTACTGCTGGTAACCAGATCGTCGTTTAGGTCACAGGTGTAGTTTTGACCAGCCCGCTCAGCCACACAGACTACATCGGTGCTGGCATCGCAAACGTAGCCCGCCGGGCAGGTGCCCACCGCGCCCGTCGGCTGGGTGGCACCGTAGCACATTTGGAAATGTCGTCGGCTCTGGCAGGCGAATTTATAGTTGCGATGTGCGCTACATTGTCCACATTTGCTGGTATCGCCGCAGCTGGGTGGCCGCTGGGCACTTTTCTGCAGGCAGATGGCCGCCCTGTCGGTGCAGATGGTGCCGTCCAGGCAAGAGTAGATGTGATCCGTATGTGGGGTGCCATCTAAAAAATTATATTGAAAAATATATATTTATTGATTTGCATAGAACTCGACATGCACGCAAACAAAGTTCGAGCTGCTCGAGTCAGCAACATGTTCGATCGAACTTTACTTTACAACTAGCTCGAACATAACCGCAACTTAGTGCGAGCTCGATCAGC
Source organism: Drosophila kanekoi (assembly GCA_037075305.1). Classification (NCBI taxonomy): domain Eukaryota; kingdom Metazoa; phylum Arthropoda; class Insecta; order Diptera; family Drosophilidae; genus Drosophila; species Drosophila kanekoi. The sequence continues at coordinate 9,011,180 of JBAMCE010000141.1, forward strand.
TTTAGCGTAAGTTGGGTTGACTCAATTTGATATTTGCAGCGCGAACAGCTCGAGCCGAGATATGACTCACGACTCGCTCGATCGAAATAATTGGGCAAGTATTTGAAACGCGTTTCGGTTATATTTTAATATACTATTATATACGCACCTCCAAAACACAAGTAGAAGGATGTGGAATTGATGCACGCAACCTGATTCGTTTGGCAAACATTGCAGTCCGCCAAGATCCCAACCAGCAGCCAGGCTAATGCGAGCTTTGGATGAAAAGATATTTGTATTGTGTATCATGGGAATATCCTTGCTGAACTGTGCTCACCACGGCCACAATTTGCACAGAATTGGACATTTTCAAAGCCATTTGACGCCTACTCGATGCTCCTTGATGATGCCCAATGACTTCTGTTCACTGTCAAGGTTTCGGGTGTACTAAAGTACATTAATCTCTTGTCTGTGGCGTTATAAGCTCTTGTTTTTTTCTAGTCGACTAGTGAAATTTTCATTGTTTATCTACTCTTCATATATATTTTGGGGCATGCTAATTGTTTTATTTGCTTTGGCTTTCCACTTGATTGCCCGGCGCTGTTTTATGATCGCAACATAAAAACCACGAAAGAAAAAAGAATCTAACACTGCGATAATGAGCAGAAAGCTCTATCATAATAACACACCTGACTAGCTACCGGGCCACTGACCAAATGTCCAAAATATTCTCGTAAGTCAGTTGCAGTTGCTGCGGCAATTATGGACATTATGGACAATAGGCTGGAAAGAATTTTCCAATTTATTATAAATGCATCACTTAATCAAATGCGCAAAGATTGTCTAGTTGAAAGAACTCGCCTAACTGCGTCAGTATTCAGCTTAGAGATGGGACAAGTTGTTTGACACGACTCAACGGGCTCATGCTGAAAGATTCTTTTTCGTGTGTTCCGTGCGAGTCCGTGCTGATCTCACCAGCACGAAGAGCACGATCTGTGAATTAAGTAACTTATTCGAAATTCTTATTCTTGTAAACTTCCCTTTTCTGTTTCTAGTCTATTCGACCGTGTGAGGTTCAGTTGGATCGTGCTTTGATCAATTTGTGTCGTGCGTGCTTGTAAAAGATTATTTCGTGTTCGTGCTGCTCTGCCTTGTTAAAGCTCGGCCCGCGCTCATCTCCAAGTAAGATACTTGTTATTCTCAATTAGCAATAGAATAGCCGACTAGCAAATGGCCTTAAGCTTAGCCAGGCTCTTTTTAGCCAAAGCCCAATAGTTATCTTAAATTTAAATAGAAAACTCTCTGCTGGAATTGACAATTGCTTGCAGAAAGCCAAATATGTATGACTATAGCTAATAGGAAAATCCATACTTTATTTAATAGATAAGTTTGTAAATAGTTATATAAACAGGTAAGGGTTGCAATAAAGTTAATTACAACCGGCAACCAGCAGTGGTTGGCCTTACCGTACCGCAAGCGGAGATCGCATTGAAGTAAGGTTTTTCTGCCGGACAAGCGGCTATGTTTGCCTTCCACACGCCCCCCCCATAGTAGCAACTGATGAAGCTGCAAGTGAAGAATATTTGTTGATCAATCAAAATAAATAGATAAATAGATACAGCAAAAGCTTACCTGGTGCAATCTGTGTCATTTGGTATGGCATAGCGACCGGCTTTCTGAATGCCGCGACAGTATTGGTTCGCATCGAATGGTGCAGCTGTTGACGCGGTGCTGGTGCTGCTGCTGGTGGTGCTGCTGGTTGTGGTGCTGCTGCTGCTGCTGCTGGTGCTGCTGGTGCTGCTGGTGCTGCTGCTGCTATCAGCGGTTGGACTAGCTGAGGTGCTCGGATCAGCAGTGGCAGTTGGGCTAGGCGATGTGCCCGGATCAGGTGTTGGCGTAGTGCCCGAATCGTTATCGACTCTATCGCACGTGTCTTGACTGTCTGGTTCGCACTGTAAAACACAGGGCTCTCCTTTCGCTGCTCCAGAGACGCTGCAGAACCAGTCTGTGGGGCAGGGACTGCGCTCGGGCAGCAGTTCGCCGTCATCGCATCTGCCGAAGGTGGTGCGAGAAACGCAGGCGTACATTTCGCCATTGCTGCACTGTGAACACTTGGATGTATCCCCGCAGGTGGGAAGCTCATCCTTGCCCATGCAAATATCGCCATATTCCGTGCAAATCGGGTTATTCTCCGGACAGGAGAAGCTATGCTCCGGATATGGGACGGCTATGGTGCGGCATTGAGTTTAGACGACAACTTAAATCTGCTTCAAGCATCCAATCTTACCATTATAGCAAAGCTGATAGGTGGTGTTGCTGGTACAGGTGTGCGAGCCGTAACACAGCCCGCAGGTGGCCTCCACAATTGCTGCTGGCGCCAGAAGCGTGGCCAGCAGAGCAATAAGCCCAACGCGTAGGAGCTGCAACATCTTCAGTTTTCTAATTGAAGTAGCTGGATGCCGTACTCATGCCTTATAAATGCTGTGGACCGCTCCGCGCATTATCTTTATAGCTGAAACCACCCGACAGCCTTTTTTTATCTCTCAATGCTACCGCATCCATAAATATGCTAGCTACTGTGCTGCCTATCTGTATTCGCCTATCTGCAGTAAACATTATTATTTGCGCAATCCTAAGCCCAGCATAAAACAAGCTGATTATCTCAAGCTGTTTAGTTTTTTTTTTTTTTACCAAAGATGGCTCCAAGCTCCGGATGGATGATATAAATGTGCGGCATATGTTGAAAGGTCTCATTAGTCAGTTCGACGCTCTTCCGTCAAGCATAACAATTATTCGAAATGCAGCAGTCGCACTGCCTTCAAAATCTGGTAAGCCAGCTAGATAGTGGCAGTAGCAGAAGATGCCTTCATTAATCGCTTCAACTTCCCTTAGATGCTCCTCTTGGTGCTCAGCTCCGTGCTGGTGGCAGCAAGTGGCGCGGTTTGCGGTGGTTGCATGGAGAACAAGGTGGCCTGCGTGAACTCCACCCACTTCAAGGTCTGCATCAACAACTCGCCCATTGAGAATGGCAGCCCACTCAGCTGTGGCAATGGCAAGATCTGCACCAGTCTACTGGATCCATGCTGGCAACCGATAGATGGAGATGGTGTTGAGCCCGTTTGCGACTCAAACACTGTTAACTGCAGAGCCTGCGATGGCAGTCAAAGGTTTGTCTGCACCAGTCGCACCACCTTCCAACAGTGCAATGGCAGCGATTTAAGTCCCGTTATCAACACCTGTCCGGCTAACACCTACTGCTCTATCGATTCCGGCGAATTCTGTGTGAAAAGCTGCAGCCTGCCCGACGGAAGGTACGAGTGCGACAAGCCTGCACCTTAAACTAGTCAAGGAATAAATCTTACCAACTGCTTAAAGTTTTTAAATTTAAATTGAAATATAACAATAAATCCAATATAATTATATAAGTATGATATCATATATATATATATATTCTCTATACACAAAACTGTTTGTCATGACAGACTGACTGACTGACTGATTGACTGACTGATTGGTGATAAACGCACAGCCCATAATGTAAGAGCTAGGATGCTGAAATGTTCACTGCAGTTACCTTATGTGATGAATGTACACGTGCACGTTTGTATGAATATTTTTTGTTTACCATCCTATCGGCCTCAAACATGTATATATACATACATACATACATACATACATACACACATACATACATACATACATACATACATACATACATACATATATACATACATACATACATACATACATACATGCATACATACATAAAGACATAAACACATAAACACCTGAACACATAAACACAAATACTCATAAACACCTAGATAAACGCAAGGCCCACTTAAATTCTTGAGAATCGAGGAGGAGAGCACTTGATAGAAATTCGTTTTATTTAAACTTGCAGGACAGCCACAAATAAACTTGGTCTGCGTTTGTTATTAGGAAACTAACATGTATGTATACATACATTCATTAATGCATACATATGTCCATGCATGCATACACTAACACACACACACACACACACAAACATACATATATATATATAATACCTAAATGTCTTCTTTCAAAATACTTGTATCATTATAAAAGTAATTATTTGCTGTTGTTTTTAAAGAATTTTTTCCAGATATACATATGTATTCTTTGCATTCGAATTGATCGATTACTTAATAGCAACAGAAATATATGTATAATATCATATTGTGTCCATTGAATGTATTTTGCTTTCCTCAATATACATAATAAATGGTCATTTAATGTGGAAAAGTCTCTTATCGGCAGAAAGCACGTGTTTTTTTATGTGAATCAACACCTTAATTCGACCTTTGTCCATTAAACCCCATGTGGAGTAGCAACAAATATCAAAAGAACATTAATAATAAGCATTGTCTAAGCATCGGGTCGAAATAATACCCTGTACGCATAAATTATACAAAATACAGAATCGGATAACTCAGATCAGGTACATTATAGAAAGCAATGAGATTCCTGTTTGGAGTATTTAGTCAATCAATATCTATTAAGATCTGTCCTCGGCAAATATCTGAGGCAATATTTTCAATACAACTTGCAGTTGTTATTTATAAATGAAATAGTTATTAGAATGTTTTCATTAAAAGCTGGCCTTAAGAATGTGAGGGAGCCGACTAATCAATATGCCCTTTTGGGTTTGCAGGCCTGGGTATACGTACGCATATCTGTTTGTACTCTCTCTATTCCAGGGAATCTCTTCATAAGCCGATCTTAAATATTGTTGATGAGAACTTCATAAAACAAATCCCGTTATACTATATATAAGTATATGCTATATATAATCCATTTTCGCCCTGCAACACGATTCCAGCGAAAAGCTGCGACCCTGAAACGAGAATTTGCTAAATACCGTTAATAAAATTGTTATAAATAAAAAGCTCTTATCGCGCTTGTCGCAGTTTTTTTTTGTTTTTTGTATTTTGGGCGTCATATTTGACAAGGTCCAAAAACATGGTACCGTCCAATAAACTTAACCAGAGCCAAGCGAGTGGCTAACAAAATGCATTAGTTGAGGTTACAAAATAAATATATTAAATTGGGCAAAACAAGAGCTAACATTGACCCAATTGCCGTTCAGCTTTAATCAAATTAGTCAGACTGGAGGCGAATGACGTTCATGTTTTCGGCTTTTCACAGCGGCTTTTCACACCACATGTGACATAACTTTTATTATTATTATTCTATTACTGAATGAATTTTCTTTTATGTCGCAACCAAATTGTCAGCCACTTTCACGCTCGAATTTTCGTCAGGCCTTGCCCAACATATAATCGCATTCGAGGGTGTGGAAAACACAAATTCGCAACAGGAAGCACAGCAAAAAACGTTGACGAAACGTGAAATACACGTATTATGTAGGGATATATATCCACAGACACCTCCGCACCACTCGCAATGCCATTGACTGCATTTGGGTTTGAGCCCACAAAGTTGTTATTGTTGTTGGCGTTTTTCGTTGCTGCTGTTACCATTGCCGTTGATTGTGGCGCAACTAATTGTTTTTTAGCAGCTAGAGTTTTGTCAAAGCAATTAATATTCAGCTAAATTTACAGTCTTTTTATACCATATACCCACTGAATAGCAATAGGACGGGTATGATGCCTTAATATGCAGTAGAAATCATCTCCGATCCCATTAAGCTTATATATGTATATATACATATATATGCCTGATTAGGACATTCCATCTCGAGAACTAGAAGAGTTAGAGAATGAACATTTGTATAAATATTACACTTGTATAATGTCGATATTTCTCGAATTTGAGAACAAGTATATCTCGAAAACTGTTAAAGCTATATACACCAAGCTTAGTATATAGGTTCTCGTTTCACTCCTTGGAGACCAAGCCCTATTTCTCCCAATTTTGGAAAATTCTCGTTTTAAAAGGTTAATCTTTGCGCTTTCGTATATGCGCACTTTCTTATGCCACATTTAAACTTTAAAAAGTTCACCAAAATCTGCTTTGAAACAGCCAAGTTATTCAAGAACACATAACCAAACTTAGCATGGGCCAAGGGCAAGAGTCACTTACTATAGAATCTGAAATACTTGCAATGCTTGCAATGGCGCTGGGGTTGAGGGTATTGCCAAGTCGAGCACACCCGACTAGAGCACTGCGCTTTTTTGTCGTTAAACTAAAAAGCGCAAAAGCGCCCACAAATTGCGGTCATTAAACCTATTTCCACGCCAAGCCGAATAAATTGTCGCCCCTGGGCGGCTGCGTGCCATAACAGCGCCAGGGCGCAACGCGTGCGCATCTTCAGCTCCCAACTCCAGCTACAGCTCCAGCTACGGTTTCGGAAACGTATATCCCTAGGAGAAAATGATCAATTTGCAGCTGCAGCTAAGCAGCGTATACGTAATCTGTTGTGTGTTCGTCCTGGCCGGCGGCAAGGTGCCAACCAAAACATATACGAATAACTGGCGGGATTTGATCTTTGGCAGCAAGTGGCTGACGCCGACGCCACGTCAGCGCGAGTCCAAGTGTGGGTGTAGCGGATATGGTGTTTGTTTTGACCACAGCTGATTTCACCTTTCGCAGTTTTACCCTTCTTCGCCCTGGTGCCCATTGGACCGAGCAGCTGTGCCGCGCCCTCCGGCGAGCAGGGCAACTGCATTGCCAACAAGGATTGCCTGCTGCGCAATGGCATTCCGGCCGGACCCTGTGGCGGTGGCTACGGCGTCTGTTGCATATGTAAGTGGCAGTTGATTGGGTTGCTAAATCCCTAAGTTACAATGTATTTGGCAGTTCTACAAACCTGCGGCGGCATCATACGCGAAAACTCCACGTACTTTGTGAATCCGAATCATCCGGATGTCTATGATGGCACCGGGAGCTGTCAGGTGACCGTGCAGAAGCTGCATCCAGATATATGCCAGCTGCGCTTGGACCTGGACATGTTTTCGATAGCGCCACCCGAGGCGGCCAATCATTTGTGCAATCAAGATCAGCTGCTCATCTCGGGCGGCAGTCCCACGCCCACCATATGCGGCAGCTCCACGGGCGACCACAGTGAGATCTGCCAGCGAAAGCTGAGAGCTAGTTACCGAATTGTGTCCATTTTGCAGTGTACATCGATGCGGGTCTGGGTCAGAGCAATCCCATTGTGCTATCTGTGATAACCAGCGCCAGCTTTCCACGTCTGTGGCGCGTCCGTGTCACTCAAATCCACTGCGGCAGCATTAGCCGTGCGGATCAGGGCTGCCTGCAGTACTACACGGCGATCAGTGGGCGTGTCCGCAGCTTTAACTACAACACGGTGGGCGGACGCCAACTCTCGAATCAGGACTACAGCATTTGCATACGGAGCGAGCGCAACTTCTGTGGCATTCAGTACAATGCCTGTCCGGATCTGGAGAACAATCGTTCGCGTGCCTTCACCATATCCGGCAACTCCAACAATCCCGTGCCCACCATGGTGGGTGGCGGTGGCGGTGGTGCCGGTGGTGGGGCAGCGCCCAATGCCAATGGCTGCATCAGCGACTGGCTGCTGATTGGCTGCATACGCTCCGCGGATCGCATACCGCCGCTGCCCGGCTGTGAGGATCGCGTCTGCGGCGGCACCTTCAGCGCCGAGGCGGGCATGCTGGCCAAGACCGTGCAGTGTAAGTCGAAATATCTCGATCCAATTGAAGCCTCCTTGATCTGAATCCTCTTTGCAGCCAGCGTACGTCCGTTTCGCCTGTATTTTCACACCGACGGCGTGGAGGCGCCCAATGATATAGACAATCGTGGCTTCTGCCTGGACTATGTGCAGCAGCCGTGCACGAATGGATATTGAAGCTGACTCGAGTCTCCGTTGATTTAATAAATATGTGTGTATGTATTTTATTTATTATCGTAGTTAAGCTAAGACTAAGCTATAATTAAGTATTAAGTTAATATCGTCGCAGATCGGTACAAATTAAAATCTTGGGATAACGTTTTGAAATTCTAAAATATATATGCATATATATACATATGTATATATATAGATATATATAAAATTGTTTTGGCTATTAATACAGTTGTTGTTACAAAATAAAAAATATGTTTAATTTTAATACTTAGACGAAGTAAAAACAAATATCGAATAACAGAAATGAATTAAGAGAACTTTTGTAGGACTGTGTCGTTTCAGATTTATGGGAGTTGCGGTTTACCGGTGTTCTAGTTCCAGTTCAGGAACTGGAACCACTAGTTCCGTGTACCTATATTGCTCTGCTGCATCTGCTGCTGCACATGAGATCGCCAATTTCAGTCTGTGCGCGCATTGCCCGGACTTGTGACGTCACTGGCGAGGTTTGCTCGGGTTTTTGGGATGGGATTCGGGTTTCGCAGGGGGCTTTTCTTAGCTCTAATAGGTTTGTATTAGGGCAGACACATGCTGCTTCTCCTCATCGGTGAGACCGTTCTTCAGCGTTCGACGCACTGCAAAACACAAATCAAAATAGTTATCAACATTTTTTGCTCGCATTCAAACGCTCAACATATTATACATAGATGAAGTCTCAAGGTGCGTCTCATGCGGTTTTAGCGGCGTGTTTACTATTACCTTACTTTAAATTAATGGCATGCTCTGTATTTTAACAATTCAAAGGGGATGCGAGACAGGCGCGCTTCAAGTGCAAAAATAAACAAATTTTGTGAGCTCCATTTGCAAACATTCAGCTGAGAATTTGGTATAAAATATTGTTTTAACGGGTTTTCAGATGCCAGCAAATGGATCTCTGGACAAAATAAGAAACTTGAACAATAAACTTGAACAAAAATCAAAAGTTTGCATTGTATATATGCAATACAATTCAACACTAACCAAAATAAAGGGGTAAAAACCTAAAAGAGAACAGTTAGACTGTTCTTTTCGGTAACAGTTGCGCAACAGCTGCGCAACGGTTCTATGGCGATGGTGCTCTTTCAACTGTGAATCCCTCGCGCGTGCGGCTGCGCTTCACTTCGGTATTGATTGATTCGATTCGATTGATTGGTCGATTGATTTGTTGATTGATTGGTTGATTGGTATTTGTTGGGTGCGTTAATGGTAAGAAAACACAAAATTAAAAACCAATATAGGCAACCGATTTGTAAGCTAGCAGAACCGAAAAGTGCCAAAGCATGGGAAGAGGCAATGGTTGGGGGCGGGGCTGGGTTTGATTTAAGTATGGGGTAATAATTCAGTCAATCAGCGCATAGTTTTTTTCTTCTTTCAGGTGTCAATTTTGGAATTTGATGTGGCATTTAATTCATTTCATTTCGAATTTGTAGAGGTGTGTGTGTGTGTGGGCGGTGGGTGGGTGTGCCTGTGTGTCTGTGTGGCCAGCCAATGGTGCGCGTATGTGTGTGTGTTCCAAAAGATAAACCAACAGCTGGATTAAAATTGAGCTTGACCAACACGGGCAGATAGCAACAAGGCGTTTCGAGTGGGCGTGGCAAACAACTTACAGGACTTGCGATCCGCATGGCGTGTACGCTTGCGCTCCCGGGGCGTGGTGCGGGTGCCGGAGGCCTTTGTGGCCGTCTTGACGAGAGATTCGAGTATTTCATCATCGCCATCGGTGAACTGCTCCTCGCTCTGCCTGGCAATGGGCGAGCGCAGCTGCTCGGCGCGTCGGCGTCGCCAGGTGAGTGTGCCGTCGGCCTGATCCGCGCTGGGCGTGCCCAGCAGTTGCCTGTGAAAAGGTAAGCAAAGGTGTTAATTGATCCAAGTCTGAGGTATTTGACGCACACTTACTTCAGCTCGGCATCGGCCACATCCTCTTTGGTCTTGAACTTGGCCATGTCGATGATCAGCTTGCCGCGCGTCTTGTTGCGCTCGCGATGATTGGCCTTCTTCTCCAGCTGCTGCTGGACGCGCTCCCGCGTCGTCCGATACTCCAGCGCGAACTCTGAGAGCGTGCGACAGAACTCATTGGGCCGCGACTCGGACACGCTGTGCTGCGGCATGCCCAGCCATAGCAGGAACTTGCGGTAGCGATTCATCACGCGCCGATGCACAATCTGCAGACTGATGATGCGCTCCGCACAATCGGCCAGAAAGTCCACGAGCTTCTGCTTCAGCGGCGGCGCACAGTCGTGCTTGGCAATCAGCTTGAGCCGATCCCAGGAGGCCTTGCACTCCGACTCCAATTGGTTCAGATTGTGGGCCAGGTCGGCGAAGTCCGCCTTGGAAGCGCGTGTAATGGGTCCAATTTCCGAATACAAATCGCTTGTATCGCTGCTGGACTCCATGACCATGTGGCAGAGATGATGCAGCAGCGAGTGCTTGTGCACCGTGTCTTTCACCTCGGGCACCTTGGCCAGATACTCGATCTGGAAGCCCTTGACGGGCGCCCCATTCAGAAAGATGCCCACCGACAGCAGCGTGGAGAGTATGCTGCGAAAGGTGCGATTCTGACGCAGAATCTCAATGCCTTGCTTGAGATCCATCAGCGGTTCGGCAATCTCTCTCTGCAGCGAACAAAATAATTTGGTTAAATAAAAGAGCAACAATTGCTTGAGGCTTGTGGGGCTTACCTCGCAATTATCAAAGTCCAGACGGAAGGCCCACAGCTTAAGGCGTGCGCCCAGCTCCGTGATGGAGGCCAGGGTCAGCAGGAACTGCTCGGCGCTGCCCAGCGGCAGCTCGGGATTGGATAGCTGCGCCTCCTGTATCTTGCCGCGCTCCTCATCCGTGGGCAGCATGTTCAGCAGCTTATCAATGCCCTCCCTGGTCACCACAGTTGCGTCCATCTTCAGAATGGCCGCCTTAATGGCGCGCGGCGGCGGCAGCTTGGTAATCGCAATGTTGATGGCATTGGAGCGCTTGTGGTCCAGCACGATGATCTCTTTGCTCTTGTTCAGCTCCTGTTGCTTCTGCAAGTGCGAGAAACAGAGTTAGCCACAGCAAAAGAGAGTGAAAGTGAGAGAAATGTTCGTGGGGTGGGAAAAGGGGGCGTATACACAATGTAACCAACGGTAGCAACAAAACATAAACAAACGAAAAACTAGAAATGAATTTGTGGTTTCGATTCCGGTTCCGTTTTCAGTTCCGGCGCTCTTGCTGTAGTGAGTGTGTGTGTGTACGAGTGTTTATGTGTGCAACATAAAAAAAGTGTTGTAAACCGACACCGAGTGCAAAACAAAGACAGAACTAACAAAAACCGAGTGAGAGTGAGAGAGAGAAAGATAGACAGAGAGAGAGAGAGAGAGAGAGACACATAGAGAGAGAGCGAGTAAAAGTGTATAAAACATAACATGGCACTCACCTCCTAGAACATTTGGAAACATTTTTATTTGATTATAATTTTTGAGGAAATTTGATATATATATATTTTTTTTTGGTTTTTTTAGCACAACATATATGTATTTGTAGATATATCCGCAAACAGACCGTTGACATATAGAAAATTATTTGAAAACATGTCCAGAAATAAATGGGAAAAGAATACAAATATCATTCGCAAAAAATCGTGTTATGCAACATTTATACTAAGATAAAAACTACTAAAAAAAATGTAGATAGACTTAATTAATTGACACTTGTCAATTGAATTTTGAGCAACCCTCGCGCCAATACACACTTGCCGGGAATACCCCTTATATCGTTAGACGTTATACAATACGCACCTTGGTCATCAAGTCTTTGGCCCTCGACTCAAAGAGATGCTCGAGCTTTTGCGTGTCCACATTCGCATTGGGCAGCTCATCCCAAATGGTCTTACCTATCACCTGCGGTATCATATCCTCGCGCACTTCCTTCCAGAAGAGCTTGACCTGAAAATGCAACAGTTTATCAGTTAGTTTCTCCGTGGGTTCAATTGCCGGACTGTGCTGTACCCACCGTCTTCTTGTTCTTCTTGATGGTGTTGTTGCCATTGGCCAGCTCCCCGTTGATGGAGCCGTTCAGTGAGCTGTTCACACTGTTGGTCAGGCTGCCCGCACCGTAGCCTGCGTAGCTGAACATGGGCGGCGGCGCCAGGCTGGGCGGCATCATGGGCGGCGGCATGACCATGCCACCAGCCAGAGGAGGGGGTGGCGGGGGTATGCCAGCGCCGAGACCACGCGGCGCCAGCACGTCCTTCTCATCATCCGAATGCAGATCGGTAAAGTCCAGATCACACAGATTCAATGGTCGGGTCATATTCCGCACCAGCTCCTCCCACTGCAGCTCGTTCTCCGATTTCTTCGGCTCAGCCTTTTTCAGTTCCTGATCAACGCTCGATGAGCTGTGCCATATACAAAGATATAGATTTAGATAGTACAAAGTATCAGCATTATTGCACCTCCCCCTTTGGTCAAGCGAGCTGGACTTTTCGATTTTATGATAACACGATTGCAACTGGCCCATAAAGCTTATCAAAATTTCGCCTAGCAGCAAGATAAGCGACCCCAACGATAGCAAAAAAAAAAACAAAAGTAATAAAAATAAAAAGTCGACTTTCTAGATTGGAAGATCCCTCGGATATGACTCTATAATTGATTGGGTATTCCGCATAGCTACCGCCCCCCCTTAAAATAACTAACTATTGGAAAAAAGTTGCATAAAATGCGACTCATAAATTTCTAAAGGCCGCCAATTTATTTTATGACACTGCTTATTTGATTTGACTGCGTTTAGAAATGATAAGATTTACTTATATTGCGCGTGTCGCCTATAAAAAGAGGCGATTTGAGCGCTACAAATCATAGTCTTTGCCCAAATCCCAAGCAAAATGGATGTAAGCGAAGCAAAGCTCTTCAAATAGATAATATTCCTAATCACAGTTCAATTTTATTGCCATTGCAGTTCGATACGATTTGCGAAAAGTCCAAGGCCTTCAGCAGCAAGCCACCAAACGATGTCTACCTGGAGTTCTATGGCCTCTACAAGCAGGTGCATGTGGGCGATGTGAACATCGAGAAGCCCGCCGATGCGGAGGGCGCCGCCAAATACGATGCTTGGCTGAGCCGCAAGGGCATGTCCACGGATGCGGCTAAGGCGGCGTATATTGCTCTCTATGAGAAATACGCGCCCATCTACACTTAAGTTGAGTTGCTAATACCCTGTAATAAAAATAAAAGTGGCCCAGCCGAACTGGCCATTGCTTAGTCAGCACCCAAAACTGATTAACTAAATGCGAGACCTTTGTTCGTTTAATATTGGCAATTAATGTTTTGTGTTTTATATAGCCGACATTTAGTAGGGCTTATCAAACACAACCAACACCCGTTGGTATCGATATCTAAAATATAAGGAGGTCGAATGTCATAAATCGCTATCAGCTGCCGGGTTCTAGTATAAAAAGCCTGCCCCTTGGCACAATTAGCACTCATTAGCAACTGGAGCATAAGACATAATGGATGTAAGTACATTGCAAGTTGATTATGCAACCCGCTTGATATACGATTCTAAACTGAATCCATAAATTTGTGCAGTTCAACACCGCCGCCGAGAAAGCCAAGAACTTCAGCAAGACCCCCACGAACGATGAGTTCCTGGAGTTCTACGGTCTCTACAAACAGGCCACCGTTGGCGACAACACCTCCGCCGAGCCAGGTGCACTGGATCTGAAGGCCAAGGCCAAGTGGAGCGCATGGTCAAAGCACAAGGGTCTGTCCAAGGATGCCGCCAAGGCTGCCTACATTGCCACCTATGAGAAATATGCGCCCAAATACGCTTAAATCACGCGCGATGTAATCCAATTGACATGACAAATAAACGCCATATAAAATGCAAAAAACGAAAGATTTTGATCTATTGGCCATGACTGGAAGCAGATTTCTACCAGATATAAGTGGCAAGTGTTGGCAAGAAACTATGATATCACGGTTGAAAAGCTTAAACCTTAAACTTAAAGATAAGGCAACTTTTGATAGAATATGGCTGATAAGATATTTATGAAGTGGGTATGTATATAGACGCAGGCACTTACCGTGAAATTTCACCTTTGCTCTTGCTCTTGGCAAGCCCCTCTTTGGCTTTCGATATGAGGCCAGACATGTCACCAACTATGGCCCGACTGCCTGGCAGCTCCTGAGTGGGACTTGTGGGCAGATTGCAGAGTTTTTGTGTCAGATCTTTGACCGTATGATCGCGTTTCAGCTGCATTAGCATTTCCTTGTCCTCCAGATCTGTGTGTGATCAAAAAGAGAAAACGACTTTTAAATTTGGGCAAAGGGCTTTTTTGTGATGGCGCATAGAAGTGTGCAACGGCAGCAAATTTGATGTTTAGTTTGAGGCTGCGCTTGAAAGTAGGCAATGGATTTTCATGTGTCGCTCTTAAAAGTAGGCAACATATTTTTTAAAAGCTGCACCTACCTGTCGCCTCCATAGCTGCTTGAGGCTGTGGCTCTGTGTTAGTACTGGTTAGGGTTCTAGCTGCATTTGGCTGTATGGGAAAATGCCACCAGCCTGGTGGTGGTGGCGGCGGCGGTGGTGGAGGCGGTGGCGGTGGCGCCACAACCGCCGGCTTGTGTATGGGACTCAGCGGTTCGGGTGCGGGCAGCGCATCTGCCTTCAGCGGCGTCGAGCTGGCGGGCGCAAATTCAAAGGCATTCAGCGTCTTTTTGGGACTGAGCACATCCTGTGCCGTGGGCAGCTGATGCTTGGGCGATTGGCTGAGTTGTGTGTAGTAGTTGTTCAGGCGATTGGCATCGTTCTCATACTTTTTGTAGGCACTGTCCGTCTGCTGTATGTTCTTCATGATGCCATTGATCACAGTTGCGTTGCGCTCCCGAAAGAGATTCTTTTTGGTAAGGAACTCATTCTGATTGTTCGTATTGTTGTTGGCCTTGTCGAAGCTGTTGTTGATGATGGAGATGCTCTGGCTGCCACTCAACAGCTGCTTGGTGGGGCTCAGCAGCAGGCTGTTGTTGGGCGTGTCAATGTGGTTGTTGTGGGTGTGATGGCTATTGTTGTTGCTGTTGTTGTTCTGGATATTGTTGCTGATGATGTTGTAGGGCGTGGGCACAGGCAGAGGCTGTAGCTGTGGCTGCGGCTGCGACTGCGGCAGCTCAGATTGCAATGACTGCGGCGGGCTGTCGCCGCTTTGTATGGTTGCAGGAATGGCGGTTACGATTTGGCCTTGGCGTATGACAATTGCGGGTGACAAATTGGGTTAGCATGAGCAGCGGGTGACAATGAGACAACACGCACACACACACACACACACATTAGCATGGAGAGAGAATCAAAGTTAGTTTCGTTTGTCGAAAGCAGCCGGCGGCAAGCAAATTCCAATAAAATTACAAGAACTTACCATAGCTTTCACGTGCCGCAAAGATACCATTGGCCGCCGCCTCCTCTTGTTCCTTTAGGAAGCTCTTGTGCCGCTCGGCGCGCTCACGGCGGCGTCTCAGTCCAGGCGTTACCCCTGCGCTATCGCGTGCTGCATTTAGTTTGCAAGCGAATTAATGGCATTTCTTAGCTGGGCATTAAAAATGTTTGCTTACGCTTCTTATCCTGGAATATGCCGTTGCCGAACTCTGTCGAGTTTGTTGACCCGGAGCTGTCATCCTCATCGAGCGTGGCCTGAGTGGGAGTCATGCGCAGCACCGTGGTGGGCAGCACCTTGGTCAAGGGCGCCGGACTATTGTCTGTGCTGTGGCGTCGCGACTTGCGGCGCTCTGTGGTGCCCGAGCCGGGCCGATAGCGTTGCGTCTTGCGCAAGGAGTTCTGCGGCAAACGCTGGCCATCCGATTCGCCATCCTCGAATCTGCAAAGACAGTTAAGTTAGGTCTGTATTGCTTGAAATGTCTGATAGTGTGCTTACTTCAAGACCGCCTCGTACAGCTGCAGCTGATCGAGCAGATCGAGATCTGTGCCCGGCTTGGACATGTAGCGCTGTATAACCGTTTCCATGCCCTGCTGCTCCAGCAGATCGCTTTCATCGTAGAAGCTATCTTGATCCGTAAGACCCGCCAGCGTTTTATTGATCAGCGAAGTCGCATAGATCACCAGCTCCGCATCTGCATTGTCGTAGTCCTTAAGCAGTCTACAACACAAGAAGATGGTCGAGTGATCAATTGAAGCCAAGCAACGATCGGTGCTCGCTCTTACCTCATAATATTGGCCCAGGGCAATGTGCCTTGGGCTGCGTCGACCGCATGAATGGCGCTCACCAGCACATAACAATTGGACTCGGCATATTCCACAAACACGAGCAGCAGCTTGAGCGCCGTCTTGACCACCGATCGGTAATTGGAGGCGATCAATGAATACAGCCACTCCATGGTGGGCTGGTGCTTCATGACGCCATTCATGCCATCCACATAGAGCATGACCTGTTGCATTCAATAGATAGAAATAAAATACATGATTAGCTGGGACCGGTGAGCAGGTGATCGCTGTGCAGCGGATGCTTACCTGGCCGAGAGCACGCAGTATATAGTTCTGATAGTTCTGGTCGGCGCAATTTCCCACGCGCACCAGGCAATTGAGACCGCCCATTGCGACGAATGCGTGCACCAGATCCTTATCCTCCTGGAACACCTGCTTGAGGGAGAAGAGTGCGCGCCGCAGATCGCTGCCCTCCGATGAGAGTAGTTTCTCTGCAAGTCAAAGCCAACGGGTTCAATGAGGCGTATGCGCAACGTCGCTTAACTTAGTCTTTGGACTCTGGCACTTACCTATTATGGCATGAACGCGTACGCTCAGCTGTGTGCGAACGACCAGAGAGTTTTTGCGACTGGGCCGGAGAAGAGGCAGATAGAGAGACAGAGAGAGAGACAGATGTGGAGAATAAATTGATATTAATTTTGTATGTAATTTCATTAGCAATGGCAGCAAAACAAAGACTAAAACTAAGAGTAAAAAGGAAAGAACGAAGCCACAATGGGTTACCGTGTGGTTCATTGACCAGTTAAGAACATTGATTACCCGCTGTTTGCTGCCCAGTTGTTGGCCATAATAAAAGTAATAACAAACGACGCAGATAATTGAAAATGGACTATGAAGCATCTGAGCGAACGTCGCCGCCAATAAGTCGAGCCAAGAATTCATAATGAAATGTGGTCTCAGCTGTGTGCTCAAACTCAACTCCCAATTCGACTCAAAGTGCACACGGCAGGCCACACCTGTGTTAGTGTGTATTTGTGTGTGTTGACTGCTGCTCAAATGTGTCTGTGGCTCAGTTGCAGATTGACAACCCAACCAGCCAACGAGCCAACCAGCCAACGAGCCATCAAGCCATCGACCCATGCGGGCCGCGTGCCTGCCTTTTGGAATTTTGATGCGAACTGAAGCGAATGATTTGCATGCGAGCGCGCTTCCATGACTAATACGATAAGCATGATTAGTGACCGGACCCAGCCAGACCAGACCAGACCCGAGACCAGAGACCCGAGAACAGACCCAGCCCGCCTAGAACACTCATTGG
The DNA here is from genome assembly GCA_037075305.1 of Drosophila kanekoi. Lineage (NCBI taxonomy): Eukaryota > Metazoa > Arthropoda > Insecta > Diptera > Drosophilidae > Drosophila > Drosophila kanekoi. The sequence continues at coordinate 9,028,510 of JBAMCE010000141.1, forward strand.
CGCCAGCAACTGGAGTGCCCAACGCCTAACTGCCAACTGGCAACAATTTGCACAGACGCGGCGACATATGCATTATAATTTTATAATGGTCCGAGGATCGCATCAGCTGCCGCAGCTGAGTGCAGCTAGTGAAAGTCAGAAATAGACACGACACACCACATAGAAGCTACCCTTCCCTTGCCCCCTAACCCGCTGACAGGTTCTATTAATCCCATTATTTGAGCACTGCCTGACTTGGCATCACGGCTGAGGAGCAGGCCTTTAGCTACTGAGCTTGGCCCTTGGCCTAACGCGTACGTCAGTTGCTTCGGATGCGATCTTGTGCCTGACATCACGTTCTTTGGTCAAGCGATAAGAAACCAAAATGTGCTCTACCAACTAGTCGAGGCATATACGAATCTAGCTGCTGCAAAGCTATCGATCACTGTAGCTAGCGATAGGTTTGCTAGAAATAAATATAAATATACTAAAAAGAGTGCTTGAATCTTGATTATTTGTTAACCTTTATTATAAAGTGAATTGCCGATAGTTTTCACATCGATAGCTAATCGATTTATTCTTTAAGCAGTGTAATCGATCATAATTGAGTTATATATATCCCATGATATATGTTATCGGAAGCGATTTTTCAATCGATTTGGCGATCGATAGGTTCGATAGTTGATCGACTAATTGTGTCAGCATTGAAACCGATTACTTTTGAGTAACAGAACATGCATTAAATGGAGACTTAATGATTTCTGATATATTCTTAACAATCTAGCGGATGTGACTTTCCGTTACTCTTCGCAATCGATAACTCTAACAGTTGAGCGATTGATTATGAATCATGAATAATAATAATCAAAAGTGTAATTCATTATTTCCCAGCACTCCATTCCATTAAATGAAAACTATCTTATTTCCGTTATATTCTTGAATTTCCCGTTTCCATTAATCTTACACGAACTCTTGTTCTTTTCCTCACTCGCTTCGCATACACTTCCAGTTTTCAATTCACTCTCAGGCATTTGCACTCATTCTAATGCTTGTAAATGACATAATAAACCAAGCTTGTATGTTGTGAATGGCTTATAATCAGTTAAGAGTGTGTCTCCTGCCCACTTGGCTGCCACCAGCCGCCTCTTGACGTTCTCCTCCGCATGCCAAAGAGATCATGCGGCGCATACCAAAGTGACTGCTAGACCAAGAATCGGGCCCGATCTCAGTTATGAGTTGTTCGGAAATAAAAATAAAAAATATATATATATAACGATGTCAAAATGCCATTGCCTACGTTTATATTCGAAGCCTTTGTGCTGCTGCAAATGCAAATGAGGCGCAAGTTGCAGCCAAAAAATCGCAACAAGTTGCACGTACGAAACGACAAACGACAACGATGCCGCGGAGGCATGCAAATGCCTGACGTCTGGCCCAGTGAGTAGCAACTGCCAGTTGGCAGCCAGGTAGCCAGAGCCAGTCTGTCAGCCAGGTAGTCACAGCCGGCGCAGTTTCCTGTGCCACAGATAGCGACATTTTTTATGGCCAGAGCCTGACAGCCGCTACGCCAATATCTTTATTAGCGAATGGAGCAGGCGGCCGCCTGGGTGTGCGAGTGTGCGAGTGTACGAGTGTGTGTGTGTGTGTGTTTGTGGTGAAAGGCTAACAGCCGCAGCCACCCACGAGCAGCTGCCCCAGAAACCCAGAGCTGGCTGTCGAGCCTGCACCGGAGCCTGCGGACTTTCCCGCAAAAATGGGTTCAAGGTAAGCGCGTGCCACAAAAGTGAAAATCGCTGACAACAATTTTTCGCACAGTTTAGTTAATAAATCATTGCGGCTTTTCCAATTAAACTGTGTGGGAGACTTTTCCGCGCAGCTGGATAAGAAAACGTAACTTAACACTTGTGTGTGGCGTGTGTGTGTGTTTGGGTGTGTTTGTGTGTGGGCAGCTCTCATTAGGAGCTGTGTGGGAGAGTCTGGTGTGGCATGTGGCACTTACCTGGCTTGAAGGCCCTCGATTTCCTCGGTCTGTTCGGCCAGCGATGACTCCAGATCCAGATAGGCGCCAAAGTCGCCATCCTTGTACACCTGAATAGCTGCGTCATCGATCTGCAAGTGGTCAAGAGAAGAAGCAATTATAATTAAAGCCAAAGTCAAAGTCAGAGGCATCAGGCAGAGATAGAGGCCGTGGCGGAGGCACAGTCAATGCGAAAAGTAAGCGACTACCGCGCTACGCAGTAAAAGTTGTTTATGGCCGGGCAAAAAAGAGAAAGAGATGCAGATGCCAACGACCATAGAACATTTTTGTGAGTGACGGGTTGCATTGGTTGAAAGTCGGCAGACGATTTCGTTTAGGCGTGCAACGAGGACGCCAACAGCAGCCACCACAACTTGCCACAAAGAAGCTGCTGACGATGTTGCTGTTGATGATGACGTCGCCTTTATTGCCATCGTCGGCTGCTGCTGCGTTTGCTGCTGCTGCTGCTTCTGCTGCTGGTGCTGGTCACCTACTTTTCTCGGAGCTGCGCTTTCAGTTTTCAAGCCGCCGATTGCCATGGCCAAGCGCTTGATTGATCAAATCGTGCGAGCTGCAGCTCAGCTCCGACTTAGTTGGGTTCAGCTCCTGCTGCGTGCACAAATGCGCTGATTGACGCAGATCCACTCCGAGTGCTGCCCCTGCCCCTGCCCCTGCCACAGCCGCTGTCTGCTGCTCTTTCAGCCCGTTTTTTATTGGCGCATTGAAAGTAATTATTTGTGCATTTACAGAACAATTACCGGACAACATGAAATTATGTGTGTCGACGCTTGCTTAATGTGTGAAAAAAAAATCCAACTCAGCTGCAGCAGCTAAAGAAATCTTGGCCATCTCCTATCCGGGTAAAGATTACACATACGCCCGTTTCGGGTGGAAGGGGGCACGCTTGGTAACGCCCAGTCGAAAGGGAATTAGCTGCAGCAGAGCACAGTTGGAGCTCGCTGCTCCTAACTCTTTGTGGTGCAATTTGGACACACCCCCAAACACTACAACAACAAGAACAACAACAACAACAATAGCAACAACAATAACAAGAACAACGGCAATGCGATTCATACCTAAATCGCGTGCCCCAAGGTTCTTGTCTTTCATAACTTTTGACGCTGCACCCAGAGGCCATTTGGTAAATTAAAAGCTTGCCAGAGACGTTGCCAGCCAATGGCCAATGACTTTTTAGGGCGAGCCCAAAAGAATAGAAATATTTTCAACATATGCAGCAGTAAGTAAATGAAAATACTCCAAACCTTCATCAAAATAATGGCTATTATATGCATTAGGACTAGGAGAACAGAACTCTATAAGGTATAGAATTGAATTCATGAGAATCGAATAGAAGGGCGACATTCAACAATACGTGTTTTTAGCAGTTTCTTTGCTTTTAGTATACTATACAGTCTAGTATGGTAAGTTTATGCAGTATAGTATTTATTGAATTCATGAGAATCGCATAGAAGGGCGACATCTTAGCTGATTTATAGATTTGAAGTAAAATATAGTATAGAATAGTATAGTACTTATTCGATTATTTTATAGTATATAATTGTATGGAAATGGGAAGTTATCTCTGAACATGAAATGATATTCTACATAATAAAAGTCAACAAAGTTGTTGAGATCAAGCGATAATAGTCTTAATTGTTTAAATTTCGTTCTCATATTTCCTGCTGACGAATAAAAACAATAAATATGCACTTTTAGTCACAACTTCTACTGAAAGCTAGCTACTTATTCAGATGACTCGCCCAGTGCCGGCAGACCGAATGATCCCAAAATGATTGACAGGCGCAAAAGTGGAACCAAGCAGTCTGGCTAAAGTCACGGCTGCTTATCACTCGAGTAGCTGAGTATTGCTTTTCCCATGTACTAAATGAGCAAATGTTGTTTCTTATAGCAAATGACGACAACTACATATTTCCTGCATGTTGATTCAGTCGGACATAGAGAAAACTTTCTAGAGCAATGCGAAAATATGTATATCTACATACATATATTGACATAACTATTTTGGCATTGTTAGAGCGTGATATTTATTGAAATGATGTGTCGAATGCGTGAAACAGTGCCTTAAATATGTATGCCTATAAAGTTGAGCATATGATTTTATATAAGCCAATCCGACAATTAAAGGCAAAGCAAGTGTTTGCATACAAAAGAAATCGTAAATAACCTCAGGCACGGCCAGTTGTTGGCCATATGCGAGTTTAGTTTTGGCCAAAAACTATATCGACTCGTTTGTAATTTTATTTATATTTTATATTCGTTTTTTCTTTTTACATGCGAACACATTCATTCACAGCCCTATGCAAATTTTTTTATAATTTTTTCGTAGAGCCGGCTTCAAAGTTTTTTTTTTTGTTTTTTTGCTGTTGATTTTTTGAGTGAAGCATGACAAGATTTTTAATCAAATTGAATTGAATTTCGCATATGGCTTTGGTGGCTGCGGTTCATTTTTTATGTTTTACTGGACATTCGAGCGAGTGCCAAACACATAAAAAGGCGGCTATTGACACAGTTAAGGCAACGAGCATAATAATCTGGTTGGGCTGAAAATGTGTGTGCTCAAAATATATTTGTTTCCGACTGACAATAAAACACGCAGAAAATGTGTAATAAAAGGCAGTGAAAACCAATTAAAAGCTATTTGGGAAATCAAATTAAATGCGTTAAGTATTTATGCTTGGAAATAAAACCAATTGGCAGCTAATCAAAATAAAAACTAATCAAGTTGTGGTTAATAAGCTAAGCTATTTGGTTTTACAATCGATTAAGTTGACTTTGAGAGTTCGTTTTGGTTGAAGAATTCGCTTTTAGCAAATTGATTGCAGGCACTTGAATGGCTTTATGCAAAGTTCTCCGGCCCGTGCGAGGCGCTTGATGAATGGCTCACACTTTTGCTTTCCAATCAATGCCGCTGGCCGCGGGTTAATTGACCCCAGGCTGACCGCAAAAAGCCAGGCATGCTAATTGAAATTGGAAACCTTCCTCAACAAAAGCAGCGCCACTTCAAAAGTTTCCCGAGTTCAAGACGTTGAGTCAACAGAAACTATGCAAATTATTTGGACAAACAGCAGAAAGATGCGTAAGCCAACGGCGCGTATGCTTAATATTTGGGCCAGATAAATGCGGGTATATAGCAGGGTCTGTGCGGCATTTCACAACTGCAGGCAATACAAAATTGGTAATTGAATTACTTTTCGATTTGTTGTACGTGTGAATGACATATGTAAATGACGCAAATGTTGAATTTGAACATTTTCCAAACGATTTTCCCTTGTGCACGCTCACTGGGCCGTAGACAAATGTTCGTTTGTGTCTTTATTTATGTGTAAAACATTTGATTTGAATTTATTTTGTATTTATCTAGCTATTTTTGGGCGCACACTCTTTATACGCTTATCTGGACACAGCGATTGGCATTGTCGTTGTTGTTGTTGTTGTTGTTGTTGCTCTGTGTGAGGTGACGTGCAAAAAACCACAGCCAACAACAACGGCAATTGGCAACAAATAAAATCAAATCAAAATAAACAAAATAAATAAAAAACTCCGTCGATTGACCGCAGCGAAAAGTGATTATTTATAGGTGTAGTTTATAGAATTGAGCGCTGTTCATGACATCATCGAAGATTAGAAATCAGCATTGGAGGCGAAAATTTATGAATCCATTGTAATGCGTTAAATTTAACAAGTTGCAAGCAAGTCACCCCCTCTCCTCTTCTCCTCCACCTCCCGCTCAGTCCCTGTCGCCGTCTCTATATGGACTGTGGCTGCTCGCTGGGCTGACTAATTGGACAAATGGCATTCACAGCTGCCGCGCCTGCCACATAAATCTGGCTACGACAACATCCTGAGCCAAGACAGGCCAAACGAAATAAAAAAAAAACAGAAACAAAAAAGGTAGGCAAACGAGAACGTTGCATTTCCTTTTGCGATTTGCTCATTAGAATTTATTGCTGCCGCTTGTCAAGATTTACGTATCCTTGCGAGCGAGCGAGCGAGCTCCAGATGACAGATGACAGGCAATGGGGGCCGCTGCCTGGCCGGGTTGCATGCAACATGGTGTGGAGCGCACGATCGTAGCTTCCAAGCTGGACTCTGTTCGCTGGCTTTTGCTTTTTGCAAATTAGTCAAAGTCAGAGAGATCGGCGGTACGGAACAATGGCTGACTTAGATAATTGCTGACCAAGGCTTTCACAATGCCAATGAAAAGTGCTGCAAGTTGTTTTTGCGTTGCGCTGCTGTGCCCCCTCCTCCCAACTTCCAACTTCCTATTAGTTGCAACAGATTGTGCGATAGCAATAAGTTAGCCGCAGGCCCACAGCCGGCTGCATCATGGCTGCATCTCCCAAGCCGAACCTGCCAAAGCCATTGTCTTGCGTTTGCCCTCACTCACAGCGCCTGAACCTGGAGCCACACAGCTTAGGCTCAGCTGGCCGGCGTTGTAATGCATCATTTGTTAAATATTAGCAACAATAAAATATAATAACTGGCAGCCAGAACAACTGAGCGTCAGTCACTAAACGCTCTAGTGCGCAAAGAGCAGGCCCTGTACATCAAAATAACTGCGGAAATGTGTTTCCAAATGTACATATATTTGGGATACAGAATCTAGAGGTTAAAACATGCTCAAAAAGGTATCGTTTATGCAAATCGCTTTAGTTTAAACAGAGTTATGATAGTTTGGAAACTAGTAGGGGTAGGACTTGGGATGTCTTAAGACAAATATGTGCATCCATATATTTGGAACGCCGAATCTAGAGGTCAAAACATGCTCAAAAAGGTATCGTTTATGGAAATCGCTTCAGTTTAAACAGAGTTATGATAGTTTGGAAACTAGTAGGGATAGGACTTGGGATGTCTAAATACTAAATATTTTCATCCATATAGTTGGAATACCGAATCTAGAGATCAAACCATGATCAAAAAGGCATCGTTTATGGAAATCGCTTTAGTTTTAACAGAGTTATGATAGTTTGGAAACTAGTAGGGGTAGGACTTAGGATGTTTTAAGGCAAATATTTTAATACATATATTTGGGATCTAGAGATCAAAACATGCACAAAAAGGTGTGATGAAACAAAAGACTATAAGAAGTTAGTATTTGAAAAGAATATCTCATGAAAATGTGTGCAGATCCGTTAAAATTGGGAGTTACAAGTTCCGAAAGAGCAATTGCTCTATATTAGAAAGCGTTCCAGAGCATTCCAAATAGTTTATTCATGCCTTGTATCGCATTTGCCTCTACTATTTGCTGTACGATCAACATTAGCTCATCTGCCGCTTGTTTTGTCAGTTCATGTTTATATTTAACAATCACCTATTTGTAAATGTTTCAGCTGTTGTTTTGAAAACTAACTCATTGTGGTTTTTCCAGCTCGAACTTGCTGCGGCCTGCTCTTGACCTCCAAAGTCGTTTGACTTTAGATGAGATATAAATACATATATATACTTTTTAGCTTGGTTTGCTTGCCCATTGTTTATTTTCATATGTTTTAATTCTTTGATCTTTGATTTCCACGCGAAATTTATGACTTTGAACTTGTATTTTATGCAAACATTAGTTTTGGCTGACGCTACATGATATATATATCTATACATATATGTATACAAATGTATAAATATGTATATCTGAATCTAATCGATAAATGGGTATAAACGGGCTATGTAAATTGCGTTCAAATGTCGTGTGAGACCGAAAACCGCAAATAAAAACTTCATTTAAAACATTTGTGCTTTCATATGCCGAGCTACACTGATTCTTCGAAGTCTGCGCACAGTTGTTCTCTGCTGACCATTTCAGCTTGCTTACGACTCGAGCTTACTTTGGACATGCATATTTTTTCCATCATTTAATAATGTTCACAGTATTTTAGCACCAACTGTTGGCACATTTTATACAGTAGTCAAAATAAAGGTTTGTATAAGCAAAAGACAATAATCGCGATATTCTCATATAAATATAAGACCTTCGACTGCGCCAAAAGAATACGCAAAAAAAATACATTAATTAACTGCAAAAATTATAAAATCTTGATAAGCTATACCTATAGGTAAGATAACTATATGTATGTATGTAGGTGCGTATGTATGTATGTATGGATGTATGTATGTGTGTATGTATGTATGTGTGTATGTATGTATGTGTGTGTGTATGTATGTATGTATGTGTGTGTGTATGTAGGTATGAATGTATGTATGTATGTATATATGTATGTATATATGTATGTATATATGTATGTATATATGTATGTAAGCACGTATGCACGCATGCATGTATGTATGAATGCATGTATGCATGTATGCATATATGTATGTATGTACGAATGTATTTTGAGAAGTACCGAATAAATAACAACTGATATTTGCGAACAAAAAATAAGTCAAATACCGTTTAAGCTAACGCAAAACAAAAGAGAAACGTGGAAGATTCCGATAAGATTTCGGCCGATTAGTCGAGCAGGCTCTTTTTCTGTTTTTGTTTTCTTCGTTCATCTGCTGCTTTATTTGCAGCTTAAGTAAGCATAAATGTAAGTACGTGTATTTAATGGGAAAATTGGGTTTATTGTTTAACGGATTTGTATAGAGTATATGTAGGTATATGTATGTATGTATATGTAAGTATGTGTGTGTATGTGGTAGAAAGGGGCTCCTTACGCTTTGCGGTGCATTCAACAGCCTCAGTATGGTGCCCAGCTGCGTGGCCAGGGGCATGGTGGTGGCGAAGGCGTAGGTCGGTGCACGCACCGGTATGGGGAAGGCGGTGGTCGCCGACAGCGGATCGCTATCCAGCAGATACTGCACACGAAAGGTGATTAGTTCGTCGGGTTCCATTTTCACAATCATTTTGCCAGCAGCAGCACGAAACTTTTCGTTAAGGTATTCGTCTCTATTTATTTATTTATTTATTTTCTTTTTGTCGTTTTACACAAGTTGATTTGATTTTAAATATTCACTTTTACACACATTTTCACTGGAGTTTTTTTCGTTTTTATTATTTCATTTTAATTTTGATTTCCCGCTTTTGCTGCAATGAACATTTCACATTTCACGTTTTCGTTTTCATTTTGATTTGTCTGCTTGCAATTTATTTTAATTTTGATTTTTATGAGTGGGCGGAGACGAAAACTTCCCCCAAAATGATATTCCCAAAACGCGTTGCATAATTGCAGAGACATGATCGTCGCTCTCTTTCCCACACACATACACACAGGCGCACGCACGTTGCGCAATCTTATGCTAAACATTGCAAATGTGGCGCTGCCACGCCCACTTCTCACACAAATAATCGAGACATAAATATACATATGTGTATGCATAAATACATGTGTACATATGCTGGCATGTGGATAATTGCTATGCGAACCGGATCGCACTGCACTGTAAATATTTGCCTTGATTTCTGGTTCAGCTCGCTCTCCATATGGCCAGCTAATAGTTGTGTAACTTTCAATTCAATGTCAGTTAACTGGCCAACAGAGCCGCCTTTCTCCCCACACCCCCACACTCACCATTCCACCACACCCCTGCCTCTCTCAGCACATCAGCATGCATCGCATTGCCTCAAATCAAAATCAAAAGCAAATCAAAACCCAAAACATGATGAAGAAGAAGAAGCTCGTCAACTTTGAGCGCTCTTCATGTACCGCTAAATGGCTGTCGGAATGTGCGTAAGTTGTTTATGCAAATGTACTAGCTGTAGTTGTTGTAGTCTCTGCTGTTGTTGTGGTTAGACTGTTGCCTTTGTATTGGTGTTGGGTCTGTGGTTTATGGCCAGCTCGTTGGCTTCTTTGTGCGCATATAATTGTTTATAACGTGACTCTAATGAGCTCTGCTCCAAGCTGCCCTCAGCTCAGTTCTCTCGAGCACTTGTCTAACTGACATTGAACTCGTGGCGGGGCAAAAATTGTGTTGGCAAGCGAAAGAAAAACCGGGTTGGCCAAGGGTTAACCAACCTGCAAGTGCAAAGAGAAATGGGAACAAAGAAGTGCAGTTCTTCAACAATAATAGAAATCCATAAGAGAACAAAGACCGAAGAAGTTTGTGACAGTGCGACAGAGCTTTCGGCTTAAGAGAAAGACACAAATGAACTAGGCTTAGAAATGAATTGTGAAGCTGTAAGCTCTTTTGTGTGCTCTCTTCTGTTCTTAAGAATGAACAATTTTGAACAATTAAGCGATGTATGCCAGAAATAAATGTGCAAAAGTCATTGTCAGAATTTCAATTGTAGCTAATTAAGACTTAGCCATAATTAACATTTGAGTACTGTAAGTAGCCAGACTACACAATATACACAATAAATCTTAGTTAAGAGAGACACACATAAATCTAATTCTTTTCGCGGCCCGTTCAGAATACGCTCGTGTGTTATTGCGTATTGCCAATTTGCTTACGTACTTCTGGCCGCCGTGTTGGCCAAACAATTTTAATTGCCGCTTTCGGCGCAACAAACTGCAAACACTTTGTAATTTGTGTGCTACACAACGTGTAATTATTAAATATTTGCTACTAACTCGCCACTTTGGAGCTTAAACGCAGCTGCCAATTGCCAACTGAAAACCAAAAAAAAAAAACATCCGAAGGCGGCTTTTAAAAAGCCACAAAAAAAAAACTGCGCTTAATTGCAATAATTCATTGCGAAGCGAAGCAAACAGCGCAGAGAATGCGAAATAAAATTAAAGCGAAAGCCATAAAAAAGCTAATAAAGTACCGCACAACAACAACAACAATGAGGAGAAGAAGAAGAACAGCAACAAAATGAAATATAAAGAGTTGTGTAAACGTAAACAGCTGTTGAGCAGTGCGAGAGAGAAGTTCTCGAGAAATTCGATTCAAAAAGTATAATGAAAAAATACAAATAAAAACAAAATCGCGTCATTAAGTGTCGAGGGTTCTCAGGCAAAAAAGAAGAAGAAGAAGAAAACAAGCAAAAAGATGAAAAGAAGAGAAGCAAAGAAATGTAAAGGAAGTGCGCACAAAGCCCGCAACAAAAGCCAAGTTCAGTGTTGACTAAAGAGGGAAGCGGCAGAAGGACAACAGCGGCATTTAGACTCTCAATGCCCTAACAGAGGGCAATAGGATTTTGTCAGCAGATATGTAACGTCTAGACAGAGGACATTAAGCTATATATATATGTATGTTCTCGATCAGTATCAACTGGCGAGTCTCTGCAATGCAGACTTTACATATGTATGTAGCTGGATCAACTCTCTTGTTCCTTCGGATTTATATTTATATATCCACAAGGGTGGATGCAGTTTGGACTAATCCGCACCGGAGCCGAAAGGACCCCACGTGTCTAGAGTAGAATTGATCTCGAACAATCGATCGGGCATTAAGTTCGTTTATAAAAGCTCTGCTAGGGCATATACACATCAAAGCCAGGGTATTTAAGCTTCGGCCAGCCTAGCCTTAAAGTATATTTTTTTGTTGCCAGGCTTCTTCTGGCTGAGGGCAGGTGTGCCAAAAGTGGTTTGCAGGAAAGCAGCAGCAGAAACAACTACAACAACAACAGTAACAACAACAACAACAGCAACAACAACAAAAGCAGCAGCAACAACTTGTTCTCGTCATGCGAAAGTCAGAAGGCGGCAGCTCGAGTTGTGTTTCAGCACTCTTTTTGGCTTACGGCTACGTTTTGGCCAAATGAAATTGAAAATAAACTTGGTATTTTTCATTTGGGCTTGGGTTTTACTTTCACACACACACGCACACACATAGCCACGCACACAGATGCATGAGTATGGGCAGAGCAGCGGAACTCGTGTTGGCCAATTCGTAGGGTTTTATCGGCCAAAAGTTAAGTGGCAAACGTTTTTGGCTGCGGCTTCCTTATTGGCAACGTGCAGAAATTTAATGAAATTAAATAAATATTATAGTAAAAAACGGACGTTGTACAGCGAGTTGTTGTTGTTGCAAGTTGTTGTTGCTGCAAGTTGTTGTTGTGGCTAGTTGTTGTTGTAAGTTGTTAAGTCAACTCGGCCAACACCGAATGTCGCATATTTAGTTACAAATTACGACAATGGCGCCGACGACGACGATGACGCCAGCTATGCTGGCCATATTAAATGGTAAATGGTAAATAATTTATGCAAATGTTGCAGTCGCACAATTTGGCAGCAGAAGCAACTGCAGCAGCAGCAGCGGCGGCAGCAGCGGCAGCGGCACCCACAACAACGGCAACTGTCAGGTAATGAAACCCGCCCGCTGGCTCAAGGAAACAGCCAGCGCTCTCCGGTCGCCTCTTTTATACATACATATACATATATATATTTGTTGTCTTTTCGCCTTGACTTGGCCAAATGAACTTTCACTTTTACTGCCTTGTGGTCTCGTCTCGGCTCCGGTGTCGCGTTTGTTCCCGTTGCATGTCGCAATCTTCCAGCTGCTGGAAGAGCAACTGTCTCCACTCTTCCTCGGCAAAGCGGCATTATATCCAGGCAACATTTTGCTTGTTTCTGCATGATTTTTGCCATCAATTATGTAAATTTTTTCTTGGCTAATAACTTGGCAATTTACAAGCCAACTAATTGACAGCTACTGTGCATTTGCCCACGGCCAGCCCACGCCTCAGCGATATTTATATATAGACATTGATGTTGATTTGATAATGATAAACATAACAGAGCATTCGCATTGTTGTGCCGCTTCTTCTTCTCTTTTTTCTTTTTGTGTGTGTTGTCGATGTTGCAGATAGGAAATGGCAACAGGAAATGGCAATATCAGCAGATACCCAAAGCATTTTTGGTATTTGTTTAATTATTAAAAATTTTTGAAAAATTATATATTGGGCATATGCTCGGATAAGGAAATGCCAGAAAACAACAGCAGAAATGTTTGTTGTGAATTAAGATAAGGGTTTTCGATTTCAACAAAGTTCCAGGAATTATAAAAGTCAACATTTTCCATATAATATATGTTGAAGTTAGAGAATCGTTTGGGACATTTGTCTAATAACATATGATGAGTAAAAACTAGAGAAAACCTGTTGTAAATGTTGCGTATTTAACTAACTAAGAAAGATTAAGGATTTCTTATTTAATAAAGTTTCAAGTCTCATACTTAGGGTGAACCACATATAGGTATAAGTACATAAATGTCAGCAACTACTTTGGGAGATTCTTATAGAAGAACTAATAAAATGAAATGAAATAACAAAAAAACAACTTTAAGCAACTTAAGATCAACTTCTGACAAGATGATATATAATAAAAGTCATTATTATGCTCAATAAAAGATTTTGGGCCACCCTAAGAACCACAATGTGTAATGTTTGGGTTTTAAATGCTTAAGCTAACTAATGAAAATCAAGTTTAGGCAATTTCAAAGAAGATTTTATACTAAAGAACAACTTTTGTAGTTTTAGCTTTAATAGCTAAACTAAACTTACATAGACTTGAAATTCCATAAGGTTTCCAATATCTATTATATAAGGGGCTATGCGTCACGTGAGTTTTGTAGAATTGAATTTCAAGTTCAATTGATTGTGTAGAATTTCATTAGAGTCTCTTGTAGAGGGCTTGTCTTATCGGCGGCAATCAGTTGTACACAAATGGACATGGACACGAACAGAGCGACGAGCGACTGTGTTTCGATATAGCCATAAATACCTATTTTAGATACCTATCGTTGCTCTAATAAAGACATAATACACAAAATAGGCTCAACGAATTCGCAGAATGCGCAGCAAAAAACGAACCCATTTGGATTTTGACATTGTGACTTTTGCGCGTTGCGCTTCGGTGCACAGCAAATATTTAAACAAATGTACGTGGAACCAAATATATGTACAAGAAAATAAAGATATAAGAAAAAACCGAACAGAACAGAACGAAAGCCCAGTTCGGTTAAAAATGCGGCGCATTCCAAGACAATTTGTCACGCTTGGGGCCAGCAGCTGCCGGAGGGGGCAGAGCCGGAGAGGTACATGCATGCATACTCTATAACCATATGCACTTTTCCAAGGTGCAAGGCAACAAACAAACAAATGACCAAATAATTAGAAGAGCGGGGTGGGGGTGTGGGGGATATTTGAACAATCAGATGAAAAGCGCAGCTTTGGCCAGAAAAGTTGTCTGACCTCTTGACTGACTGACTGAACGAATGCAGCACATAAAATTGTTAAGCGGCTGCATTTAAAAATAATTTGAGCTGCCAATAAAATGGAAACAACATCAGCTACAACAAGAGCTAACGATGGCCCCAACTCTAATAGGGCTCGAAACGAGTTTGTCCCGCACGGCGCAGAGCTAGAAAATTGTGTCACGTTGCAGCCGCAGTTGCAGCCAAAGCAACGGCAATCGGTTAAACGCTTTTGACACAGACCCAAAGATACAGATACTGGCCAGAGCCGGAGCCAGAGACAGAGCTCCAGCTATAGCTTCTCTCTATATAATAGATCCCTAACCCCTTGACTGCCGCCACATGCCGACGCATAATGTGCGTGTGCCCAGCTCGACTTGGCCATTTGATTTATTGAATTCTGTGCAGGCAACTGATTTTGTATGCGTTCGATGCGTTGGCCAAGAATGCCAACTCATTATGCTAGCCGGCGGCAGGGCAAGGGAGGGAAAGAGACAGAGAGGGCGGGGAGAAAACCGTTCACAGTTAATTATAACAATGGCACAACAAATTGCCCGGCAAACGGAAACGAAAAGCGAACCATTTGCAGAGCGACGTGCTCAAATGTCACTTCCTCGGCTTGCCACAAGTGCCACACACACACACATCCTCTCGAGCAGCCATTGTCAAACCAAGTGTCAAATGTGAGTGTCAAAATGTTAATTGCAATAGCTGCTGTTCTTTCGGCGTGTGGGAAGTACCCGGATTGGGGTCAAGCGGGCGGACAACACTCGAGTAGAGCGCTACTTGCCCCGCTATATATGCTAATGCTGCAACCCATTCGGGCTAGAGGGACGCGGGGCGGGGCATTCACAATATGCACAAGACGGTAGCACTTAAGCATCACAATAGGTTCGAGGGGCCATGTGGAACGCTAAATTGTATAATTTATGCAGCTTAGAAGGTGCGCTTCCAGAAGATGAAAGTGTCATGAATGGTTCCAGCAGAAAGAAAAGAAATGAATAACAAAATCGGGTTAGAAGACAATAAGTTGCGCTCTCAGCTATAAATTCAAGATAGCGTAAATAGTTCATTAGAAAAAATAAATTATAAAAGATAAATATTTATGCTCTCAATTAGTTGAGCTGAAAAAGTTGCTGCAACATGTTTTCCATTGAGGCAAAGATATTTTCTTTTCGATACGGCGGAGATCCCAAAGATGGAGAACTGGAAAATGTTGAAATGTAGATCAAGACTTTTGCTGAACAAGAATACGTATTTATATATAAACTTTATGTTCTGACATGCCTCCGCAAGTGCATAAAAACCTGCTTGAACATATTTTTAAGCATTTCCTAATATTTCGCCCAGATTCTCGATATTTAATAGCTTCGAGTCCCGCGTACCTGTTAAATATTTTGTCATTTTGATGGATCTCGCAGTTCCATTTCTTTTATATTTATCTATTTCTACATTTGTAAATTTATATGTTTTCGGCTCGTAACTTTGCCCGGTTCACAGATCGCCTCTCAACTCATCTGCTTGGGCATTTTGTGGTTATTTTTAATGCAGTTGACATGAATTCTTACCAAATATCTCACGCACACACACACACGCACAAGCAGACACTGCATAGCATAAGATGTATTCAATTTTATGTGTAAATATTCATTTGCTCCACTAATTTGTTGTGTGTGTTGGTGTGTGTGTGTGTGTACCTGTGTGTGTGCTGGTGTGTGTGTTAGTGCGTGACTAATATTTTGATTGCAGTGGGCCAAAAAACTTGGCCACGACGCGATGCTTGTGCAATCGAAATGACAACAACTACAACAAAGAGGAGTGCTCTATTAGGGGATGCCCGACTAGGAGATACCCTGAACCCATGCGACAACAGCAAATGGTCTAGCTTTAGCCTTAGCCCAGTTACTTCTTCTTCTTCTTCCCTTTGCCTCACACTAAATGTGGTTAGGTGCATTCTTAGCTAACTTCGGTGTTTAGAGTCCGATCTCTATGAAACTTTCAATTCGGGGCATACATCATAATCTTATCTTATCGATATTTATCGATATTACGAATACTAGATCGACTCAGCTCATCGTCTGACTAAGAATATGCATACTTGCTGGAGTCGCAGATGCTTTCATCTGCCTGTTGCATAACTATCCACAGTAACAATATACCCTGTTAACCCATTTTCAATGGGTTCAGGGTATGACAAGCATAAGGAAAGAAAATCAATGTAATAATAAAGGCAAAAACAGTTTTTTTTTCTATTTTCATTTTTTCTTTTGGCAGTCTTTAAAAACTGTTTGACAACTTGCCGGGTAAATGACCCACATTTCATGTTAACCCGCCGCCCCGCCAACATTTGAATGTGCGACAGTTTTCGCTTGAGAATCGGGAACTCTCGTTTAATTTGACCAAATTTTTCCTGTTATTTTTAGCGCTCAGCAACAAATAGTTCCCTTGTATTTCCTCTTTTTTTTTTGTCGTAGATATCTTTAATATATATGACGAAATCTAAGCACGTTAATCATACGCAACGTTGACGCCTGTTTGCACAAATGTTTCGGCCGAAATACAAAAAAATGGGAAGAATTTTATATGAATATAATAAAAGCCAGGCAAATATTTGGTTTCTTCATAGTTTGGGGATCTGCTTAAGCGTTAAGCGTTTTTTCTTCTTGCAGCAGCTGCACAGCGCACGATTTGAATAATAAAAAATGGAATTTCTTTATAATGAGCAAGGGGAGGGGAGAGGGGGAGAAGCCAGCATCTATTTTATATATGGTTATGGTCTAATAAACAATGCGTCTTCGTCTTCGTCTGTGGCTGCTGCTGCTTCTTCTTTGAGCGTGTTTTCACTTTAGGCCATGATAAATTGCACATGTTTATTGTTGATTGTCGGTTGTTCAATGTTGAATGTTGAATGTTGAATGTTGGTCTTTCCATTTCGATTGCATCTTCTCTTTCTCTTATCAAACATTGCATTTTCAAGCATAAATCAAACGCAGACAACTCATAATGCACACACACACACAGACAATATATATTTATTGAATTTTATGATAAATATTTTAAGCCAGACCCCAGCCAGACCCCGACCAGACTCAGGCCAGACCCCGACCAGACCGGCAGCTTCCAGTCAACGGCCCGTGGTCAATGGTCAGGCGCCTAATGTGACGCGGCGTTAATTTTATGCAGATTTCATGCAACCGCTTCAAATGTTGCCAAGCATTTTGATAAATCGCCGCGTGCTTTGGGTATTTCTTGAACGTGCCGCAAAATGTGTTGCAATTTGTTTGGGGTGCAAGATACGTGGCTTGTTGGCACCCTGACAGCTGCCTCTTGATTGTGGCCATTAAGTTATGGCCACAGCTAACACTGGCAAGGTCAACCGCAGGTTGATTGATTTCAAATGCAATTTTTTGTAAGAAAATCGATTTTTGAATTGGTTTTTACCGAAAACTTGTGGCAACTAAATAAAGTACAATGTCGAAATTATAGGGCTACGTGAATGTGTACTATGGAAAGATTGATGCGTTTTGCGTCTGATTAAACAAACTTTAAGAAAGCGTAAGATGCATTAGTCTATAAGCATACAAAGGAGATCAATCAATCAACAATCAAATAATCCTACATAAATATAGCTGAAACCTCTTTTATTGTTTAGCTGGCAAACAGTTCCCAATAAGTTCCAAAGGGTCTCAATAGTAGGTCCAAACATTAGGTCAAAAGGACATATTAATTCTTGACATGTTGGTTGAATATGAGCGCATTTGATATGCCGACATTAAGAAGTACGTGATCATGCAAATTATGAAGAGAAAACACAAGTAAAAAAGCAAGTAAACAAGCCGAGCACTCTTCGGGAGTGCGCGACTAGGGAATACCCTAAATCTTCTACTGCCAACACCAAATTCAGCTTGCGCTAGGGGACAGGGGGCCGTAGCCATAAAATGATAGATACTAGATCTATATATACTATTCTATAAGCTAAATTTTGTAATTTTTCCAGCGCTGACCTTTGACCTATCCCAAATTTGCATTCACATATGAAAGAATGCTTCTTTTAATTAAATTATTGCTATATCCCAACTAATAGAACCTCACAGACTAAATTACAATAAGGTATATGACTTTGGATAGATCATGTTAAGCGCATAAAACGAACAAAATTCGCTTTTCTAAGTAGATAAAGCTACTTCAGAGAATAACAGCACATTCAAATATGCCGTTATGCACATATACAATACATACACATACATACGAATGTAGTTGCTTTCTGAGCCGAAGCTGAGAGTAGATTATAATTTTAGCTCTTTCTCTTTTTCAGCTGTGAGAGAGTAATCTTAGTGTTTGTGTTGTCTTTGGCAGTGCCCAGCTACGGGATACCCTGTATTTTCTTCTACCAACACCAAATGCAGTTCGCGGAAGTGCGGAGGGAGCGGTAGTTATGAAACGAAAGAGACTTCAGCTGTTTATAATATTCCAGAAACGAAAGAGATTTTCTCAAAAATCAGGATTTGTATAGATTGCTTGGAAACGGAGCAAGTTATCGCATCGCACACACAGAAAGCCATAAAAAACAAGCCTTCTGCAATCGAATTCAAAAAATGCTAACAGCAGCAAAAATCATAAGAGCAGAATGCCATCTGCAGTCGATCTCAAACAATGTCAACAATATATTTACAAAGAAAAAATTACCAATAGATGCCTGCAAAACTTCGTAAGAGTATAAACAAGCTGTTGTCCCTTTGCAAGAAGTCACGTACTCCAATTATTGTTCAGCTTTAAGTACTTCAGCCTTAATCAAGATATTGAACAAAATAAACAAATAAAATGCGCAGCTCATGCATTTGTTGCAATGTTTTAAGTACATAATTATATACTTTATCGACGGGATGATCCATTCTCTATGTATACATAAATCTTCCTAAGAACAATATACCCTTTTTATGCAGATACAAGGGGTCAGGGGTATAATTACATCTAACATATTTCGTTAACATGTTTTGCATAACATTTCAAATGTTAGGTACAGAATAAGCGACCCTTCTTCTACCTAAACCAGTTCCCCTTATAGGTAAGGGTTGCCTTGAACACATGGGCGCAGGTCAGTCGAAAGCTGCCTGGAGAATACTCGTTTTGAGCAAAAGCAGAGCATAAATTGGTGGTTGACTGGAACCCTTGCAGCAGTCTTTGGAGCGAAGAGCACAAAGTAGGACATGGACAAAGTTTGTCGCGTTTGTTTGAGCTCAGCGGACGTGGTGGATATATTTGTGGAGGGGCAGCTGCCAGAGGGCGAGCCGAGCCTGGCGGAGATGATAAATGCTTGCGTCAAGTACGAAGTGAAGCCGTCGGATAAGCTGACGAAAAAGATATGCAATTCGTGCATTGCCGATGTACAAGCAGCCTTTAGATTGAGGCGAAAGTCGGAAGAGAGTCATAAGAAGCTGATAAACACGTGCTTAAATGAGAACGACATGGAAGACTTTATCGACATGCTGGAGGCAGAGGATTGGGAACTGGTCAAGGATTCGATCAAACAAGAGCTAGAAGAGAGCTCCGAGCTGGACAGCCAGGCAGAGAGCTTGCCCGAAAGTCAAAGCACAGCCGAAAGCAATAGCTCAAAAAGAAAAATAAAGCCATATGTGTGCAAGATATGCGGCAAGGCATTCAGGGCAAATGCCAACTTGCAAATCCACCATCGATCCCATACAGGCGAACGTCCCTTTAAGTGCCCCAAATGCAATAAGTGTTTCAGCCAATCGTCTGCCCTGAAGCCCCACCAAATTGTACACACGCGCGAGCGTTCCTTCAAGTGTTCGCACTGCCCAAAGGACTTTACGAGCAAATATAATCTGCTCAAGCATATCGGGAACCATCATTCGCTGAAAGAACCCCAAATCAACTTAGTTAACAAGAAAAGAGATGACAAGCTTAAAGCGCGGCGTGCAAAGAGAGAGAATCGAGTTGCAGAAGAAAGTACTGCTAATGAATGATATTTTCTTAGATGCAATAAACTATTTTAACTATTTTACTATATTTTAGTATTTTATTTTAGTTACTTTTCTTATTCCAACTAAGCAGCTTTGTAGGCACAGATTTTGCCCAATATGATTCCTTTTCAAGATCTAAACAAATCTCCGTAGCCAAGAGCCCGATTAGGGCTAAGAAATAGTTCGACTTAGGCCACAGTCAAATGTCATAAAGTTGGGAGCTTATCTTCCCACCTGCAGCTCGGCCAAACAGGTTTGCTCTAATTGAAACTAAATTTAAAGTTGAGCTGCCTGGAAAATAGTAGCTGGTTCGACAGCTGCGATTCTTAATATTCCCTCTGTTCCAGTTCAGACCTCAACTAGCTCTCTAATCACTAGCTGTTACCTCTTATCAGTCCCTCAGGGTCAAATACGCGATATACCTGCATTTTTAGCTAGGTTTTCGTCAGCCTCAACTTGATTGGTAAACAGGTAAGCAATATGTTTACCTAGAAGATATCACAGCTACCTTTTCTACAGATCTTTACCTCGAGAAACCCTTCAACAGAGCATAGTTTGAGTTGGATTTAGTTGTCATATTATTGTCATATTGCCCCCTCCTAACCCCTCACCCATTTCACAGGTAAACAAGGCAGCAAAGTATCTGCGACTGATCGCAAACTGATTCAAGCTCAAAATATTTCACGCTCGTTAAATTTCAAATATAGCACAAGCTTTTGCATTTCTTTTCTTTTGCGAAACTCTTTTCTTCTTCGATTTTTTTTTACTCAGCAGCCTCAAGGTCGCAACAGTTTCGCAAAGCTGATCAATAAGCGTAATTCTCCATTATATTCCCCGATGCTCTCATAACAATCAAAACTCGATACTCAATACTCGATACGCAGTGTAACTGCAAGCGGCAATAATATTTATTGTTAAGGAAAACCGCAAATCGTTTTGAAATAGCTGCCTTGATTGGCCACGAGCAGCAGATGAGTAAGGGTAGCCCCTCATCTTATATATGTATGTATATATGGAAACTTATCGATATCAGGCTACGTTTTACCTAATTGGTTTTACGGTCCGTTTTCTTGCCGTAAACTTTTTATGGGCCGCACAATCAAACTGCTCTGCGTTTTATGGTCCCAGCATCGGGCACAGCGCGTAGCATAGTGTATTTATAATCAGCTTTTATTACAACTATTGAAAACCGTTGATGATGCGATTTTACGGGCGATAAAAATCACAGAAAATTTGTTGAAAACTCACTGATAAGCCGAGAGAGCCGCCAAATGTTATCACTTCATTAGCCAACGCTGAGCTGTGCTCAGAAAGCTTGTTCAAAAGCCCATCAAATGCCTTCGAGACGGGCGTTAAGAAGCTTCAAATCTTGACTTGATGAAACATAATCAACCACAAATACTAGAAATCCAACATTCATTAATAATTAGAAAGGTAACGGGGCTAAGAGCCATATCCCATAACTATTGATTGATTTCTTTTGTGTGGAAAGGTAGAAAAATGTACATACCTTATGATAAGGGTTATATATATATACATATCTATAAAAGAGTTTGTCTCCAAGTGGGAGAAATATGTGGGTCAAAATATATAGAAAAAACATCAATAGCTACGCAGCCTTAAAAGTGTACTTTGCGAAACGTAACGTCCTAAGCATACTTGGCTTTTGACACTTAGCGTCGAACTAACAAGCGAGAGGTCGCTAGTTCAACTTTTTACCAGAACCCTTGGAAAACAGATTCCTGATCAGCTGAGTTGATCTAGCTATGTACGCCTGTGTCTATCCGTTCATCCATTTGCTTGAAGTTGGAGTTGTTTTAGAGAATCGATAGCTTGCCCTGTTTCCAAGCAATCGATAAGAATCGATATGGAAGTCCTGTTTTTTTAACAAATATCTTTGGTTTCAAGAGTCAGCTTCTAGAATTGTGTCTACAGATTAAGTATCTTTCATCAATAAGCAAACTTGATATTATCAATGCATCTATTCTGAGTTTCTAAGCTTGTCTTGTTATCTTGAAAATTGATTCTGTAAACAAATCAGAATTGTAGCCGAGGGCAAGTTCAGAAAAGAGAGACAAATTACACAAGAAGATCGACAAAAATATTATAAGCAGAAATGCCCCAGGCGGGCACTTGACCCATAAAAGAGGAGCTGGGCAAATGAGCTGCTCGACAGAGATACATATATGTATGTATTTCATATGGATACATACATATGTTCATGTATTTGCATATGCATGGTATTTCAATGTTAAGAAGAACTAGAAATATTGCGATCTATGCCAAACGAAAGTAAAAAAACAAAACAAAACTTAAAGCAGAAAATTGCGTGCGTAGTTGAGGAAAATCAATAAACGGTTTTAGCTGTTTGGCAGGCTTAGAAAAACCTTCGTGCTAATAGGTTATTTATTTTTGTGTTTATTTCTTGTGACGTGCGAATACCAGACATAGATACTGTAGCTAGATATGGCGAGTGCTTTGGTGGCGTGCAACACACAATCTGACCCCAATACCATTTAGCAGGGCGTGAAAGAAAGGCAACAACATTTCGTAGTTGTTGCTGTTGTTGTTGTTGTTGTTGCTGGGCGTGGTTGCAGCACTAACACTTTCATTGTTAAGTTGTTGCTGTCGTTGCTTTATCGGCAAATGTCCGACAAAGATATGCATGCGAGTACATATATATATGCATGATATATAATGGCAAACGAAAGAAATGCAAAAGCCAAATTACTCACTAATGCGCTTTGGCAAGCGCCTTCATTGTTAGCTAATGAGCCAACAATTTGTATGTGTGTGTTTGGCCAAAAAGAGTTGGTTATTTCGCATAGATTAGTGCCTTACATAAGCTTATAAACAATTCCCACGCAATTGACATAAGACACAAAAGCAGCTTAGACAATCACAAAGTTCGTCATTCAACATAATTTGACATTAAGTTGAGAATTATAATTAGCTGTCGCTGCGGCTGGACCCGAGTTAGAGATCAGAACGCGCCTCACCTTGACTTTGCCACAGCACAAACAACAACAACAGCAACAACAACAACAGCAGCAACAACATCAGCAACAATTGTAGCCTAAGTAAAAAAGCCAGTTGAGAGATAAGCGGACCTCAAGATAACGCAAAAAACTAACCAAACAAAAAGAAAATTCAACTCAAAGCGAATACAGTGAAGCGCAATAATAATGCACACTGCGAATTCTGTTTGGTTTTGCTCTTCTAGCCAGACTTCAGAGCTGCGACTTCAGCTGAGTAAGCCAAGTGCTCTGCGCTGTTCTTAGCCCATTCACATCTCCCCCACCCCCCTTTTACCACTTGCCACCCCCTCACGCCCATCAACTGCGTTGCTCTTCGCACAATTAAAAAATTGGATTAGCGCAGAAAATAAATATAAAAAAAGTGTTGCTGCCGCTGTTGATGCCACAGCCTCTGCAGTTGGAGCTGCGGCTGAAGTGTCTCGCCGTTGGCACGTCAGCAGCGCAGTCGGCGTCGCAGCCGCAGTTGCGGGCAGCGCACAGCGCACAGGGCACAGATTACGCTGACAGATAATTAAAATTGTAACTACGTTTCGGGTGCAGTCGCTGCCAGAAGTATGCGCACACTAGAGCATGCGAAAAAAAGGGCAGACAGTGAGCGCTGAGGAAATTAGTTACATTTTTTATCATCAAAAGATGCCTTCAGAGTTTATGTTTGAACAGGATAAAAAGTGCATGAAACAAACATATAACTGGGAAATATCAATATTCTATAAAGTTAATATAATATTAAATAAAAAACCATTGAAAAATGTTGAATACAAATTATACAACATCTTAAAAATATTGCATTTTAACTAGCTGATAAGCTAAATTTAATTTATTGCTCTCGACGCTGCGAAGTATTTAAATTTTAAGTTTTTTCCCTTCCCTAACATTATCTTTCGCCCTCACTTTTTATTCTTTTCTTCGCACTCTTCTAGCACATTCTTGCTTTTGTTTCTTTAAGTGTCACATAAAAGAAAACAGATTTCACTTTTCTTAAATTAATTTGAATTAGCTTCTTAAGTTCCAGTCAAATTTTTACTTTAAGAACCTATAAAAAAGGTCTTTAATAAAATCCGAAAACCTTTGTACGGAAACTTCCTCGACAGACTGTAAAGATATTGCTGCACATGAGTGTGCGTTTCTCTCTCTCTTAACGTGTGTTTGGGTTTATAACTAAATAGAAGCGTTTTTTTTAGTGGCTGGTACTACGTACTTAGCCACTAGCCGCGTTGAAATGAGGTTTATGTCCCCCTTGCCCCACACCCCGCCCCCTGTCTGGTGTCTTCTGTGAGTTTTTATTTTGCACAGATAGCTACGCTTCGGTTCTATTCGGTTGTGTTTTCATTTTTTTTTCGCTATTATAAATTCCACAGCATTATTTGCATATTAAAGTAAATGCTGGGCTCGTGTGTGCAGCTGGAAGAAGATTTGGTTTAAGTGGAGTGGCGGAGGGGGAGGGGGCAGTTCAAGAGTTGGCCTTATAATGCAATTGTGTCTAATTGAAAGACAGCGGTATTTGGAGCAGTGTTTGAGTACTTTGCTTATTTGCAGGCAATATATAGAAAATTTTTCTTTTCGTTTCGTTTCATTTTGTAGGTTACGAGGCGACAGCTGCGATTCGTGCAGTTCCCAGCACCCATTTAACAGTTGGGAGATGCAAAACTTTCGCGTTGTACAACACTTGCAGAGGCAAGAGGGAGAGAGCGAGAGCGAGGGGGGCATCCGATCGGGCTGCTCCCCTAGGCAAACGGCAATTTCGTTAATGGGTGAAAATAAATAATAATATTTCTGTGTGCTCGTAATACGGCAAATCAACATAAGTTTTTGCTTCCTTGTACGAGTCTTATTGTTGCTGTTGCTTGCGCTGCTTCTTCTTGCCGCAGTCACAACACGAACAGCAGGAAACGCAGACACTGTGGCCCATCCAAGTCTTATATCGAGATTTATTTGCACAATTCCGGTTTTGGGATTTTCGTTTGGCTTTTTATTTTCAATTTTTTTAGTGCCAACATTTGCTATGTCTCCTCCAAAGAACGAGCAGGCACAGGGCGACACACAGATCTTTAATAGAGCGAGCGAGCGGGAGCGACAGAGACAGACAGACAGAGAGAAAGAAAGGGAGGGAGGGAGGCAGGGAGAGAGGACAGTTGCCAGGAGTGCATATGATAACAAGGCGAAGAAGCACTTGACAAAGAGGAAGTGCAGACAAAACAACCAAATCGATGACAGCTGTTTGTTGTTGCTGCTTCTTCTTCTCAGTTTTTTTTCAACTTCTTTTCTTTCTATGCAGAAGTTTTGACACTGAGCTTCGAGTGGCGCCCACATAGAGCAGTAATTGTGCTTAAAGTTTTAGGCACCTACGAGCATTCGCTGTCCATTGACACTGACACAGTGACACGCAAAAAATCAATAATAAAATAAATTGCAATTTAACAATTTAGCTGCTAATGTTGGGCAGTTAACGTCAGTTGACGAAATCGTTGGCATTTAACCATAAAAACAATATTTGTTTTGTTGTTTTTTCTTTCATTAAGCATTCACGCGCATAATTACCAATTTGTTTAACAACTAATGCAGTTTAAATACTTTTTTTTTTTAATAAATGCTGTTGCCAATGGCAGCAACAACAACATTAACACAGCACACAGCACAGCACAACACAAGCGAGAGCGCGACGCGCGCAGCTGAGCGGCAGCTGAAATTTCCGTTACACACTGCTTTAACGGCTTCAAAACTCTGGAGACGAGACGAGCGTCCAAACATGAGCGCGTTCGGCAAGCAACTGAAAGCCACAAATATTGTCGTGCGGCTTGCGGGCCCCACGAAGCGCCAAAAATCGTCAAAGCAACAATACAGCACACACACAAAGCCAAAACGAAGACGGCGTCAAATGTGCAAGAAGAATATGTGAAGAGCGAGCAAAATAACGTAAGGTGGCCAGCCAAAGGTAGATGACGCCAACGCTTACGTTACGTTAGGCCTCTTGAGGCAGGTTGGAACGCTAGACAGTGGTGAATTTGACGCTGCGTGACTCTCTGCGCCGCTGTGCGTGTATTGTGGTCAGGTGAGTTTGCGTTCGCTGCACCTACAACAAGACGCTGTGTTGTTGTTGCTGCTGCTGTTGCTGTTGCTCTTTTTTAATTGCAGCTGATAGCTAGTACCCGCACTCACATTCGCACTCGCAGCTGTTCTATAAATAGCCCTGCCTCAGAGCTTTAGAGGCGCGTGTGCCACAATTTAGTTTAATCGTTGATTGAGCGTTAGCCTATCATTAGCTGGACATTTGGCTCTGCATTGGCTCTTTACATCGTGCAGTGTGTGTGTGTGCAGAGACTTTGAATTGGCAATTGGGGTGGGAGTGCATGGTTATTGCTTTGATTATGAGCAGCGATTTCATAAGGGGGCGGACCATTAAGAGGGCAGAATGGAAATAAATCACTGTGCAAATAAGCTATGGCAATTAGTAAGCAGCTAATTACTAAAAAAAAGCGCATAGAGAGAAAAGAAAAAGCGGGTTCTACAATATAAAATATGGTGATTCGCAATTTCTAGAAGTTCGCATCTCCAAGCGAATGATACATGGGGCTTATATTACACAGGGATTATCTGCACACGGAAAGTATTTTAACTCGCTTGCTGAAAATCTTTGAAACTAAAACCTTGATTTCTGACTGACTCTAGGAAATTCCCTTGACTTCATATCTGCATTTTTATATTCTCGCTTACGAACAATTGGAAATATTCATCATAAAGGAATTGAGATATGCAAGTACATATGTTTTGTAATGAGTAGGTTTTTTCTCATGACTGATAATAGTGCTGTGGGGTAATAAATAAGTTGCCTTGGGCTTCAGCATCGAAAGAAGTTCGGACGTGAGTCATCCACGGCAGCGAGAAAGAGACAGAAAGCTCTTCTTGTTGTTGTTGTTGTTGTTGTTGTTGTTGATGTCATTGAAAGAGCGACAATTGCGTATTTACACACGAATATTTTGTGCTTTTGCAAATGGCAGCTGTGCGAAATGAAACAAAATGTCTTTTATAATGTAATTTGGGTTTTTGTTTTCACGCATCAATGCCAGCGTCTATTTTGGGCTCTAGTCTGACTAATCAGTGGAGGTGGAGAAGAAACACAGGGGGAGGGGGGGAGGGATGCAGGGGTAGCAGACATTGTACGATTCTGTAAGTTGAATGCACTTTCGATTTCGGAATGTTCTTTTTTATTGATTTTGACTGTTTTTATGGTCACATTGGCCGCACAGAATCAACAATTGCGCAAGAGCGTAAACAAAATAAATATTTGCAATCATTACGAGTTTTTCTTTTGTTTCGGCTGTTTGAGCCAGCCGCCGCCAAGGCAAACTTAATGAAGTGCTGTCGCCGTCGCCGTTGCCGCCGTCGTTGCTGCCGGCTCAGGCGCTAACCTTTGTCGGCTTTACAGTTAAAGCTCTGCACAGCCGCACTCTGGTTTTCTGGCTTAACGTGCATGCTAATTGCTTTTTGACCCATTTCGCCGAAAAGCTGCCGCCTCGAAACTGGAGCAATAAGAAAGAACACAGGCAAACAATGCTGTATCCGAATTCGAGTTTGAGTTCGAGTGCGCGAACCGCGCTGCCTGACTGCATGTAATATAATTAAGATAATATTTTTAGCTCTTCCGCATTTTCTGCTGCGCTTTGTGAGTCACACTTTGGGGCCACACTTGAGAGCTGTCATTCAAGACGGCATCTCGCCAAAGATGGCTCAGATAAGCCGGCGGATTTGGGTGTGTTGCGCCTTGACTTGCCCTTTGGCATATCTCAAATATCGCACAGATCGTTCATAAATTCTACCACGGAGCTTACCTGACATTTGCATGCACTACCAGCTAAAGGCATGTCCATGCTTGAATATATTATGAACTAAATTTAGGTATTCTACTTGACATGTGAGACAAAATATAAAAAGATCTCACATATAACCCACAAAGTCCCAGTTTTGCTTGCGTGACAAACTTGTTGACATAGCTAATGTGCTGCAATCGCATGTTAGTGTATGCATTGGTAAATAAACACACGCGTGGGCGTCTTTGGCGACGAGCAGTCGATAGCGTAACAAGCCGGGCAGGTTGCCAAAATTGTTGCAATATGTTGAGGGTGTGTTTGTTGAAGAGAGACAGAGAGAGAGAGTGCGGTAGAGAGGGAGAGGAAATGCCACTTACCCTGCGCTGATGCGGCTGCTGCTTCTGTTGCTCATAAAAGTTGCTGCTGTTGCCATTCTCTAGCCATTCCACATCGCTGCAAGATCAAACGAGAGAGAGAGAGGGAGAGAGAAAAGACAACCACATGTTGAGCAAAATTCACCACACAACAAACAGAAAGCACACGCTCACGCGCTCTCTTTAAGCTCTTCGTACTCACCGCTGCATGCGCTGTATGACCGGCAACTGAGCGGTGCTATCGTGAATGCGCACCTGATCCGGCGTAATCTCCTCGAGCAGAAATATGTTCTTGCTCGCCAGTGGCAGTGACGTCGCCTCGCTCTCCGCGGCGCCGCTGTAAAAGAGCGGACTGAGCGGGCGGCATGCGCCACCCAAAAGCTCGTCAATGTTTTGATGACGCGAAATAAAAAGCTTATCGCCCACTCGGCCCGCTGGGGGAGCATAAGAGTAGCGGGGCGGCGGCGTTGGCGGCGACGGCGACTGCAACTGCGACTGCGGCGCTGCCATTTGAACTTTTGACATTGGAATGTTATCGTAGGGCGATGCACAGAGCTTTCGCTGCTCGCTGGGCTCCGCGGGCACCGGACTTGCGCATTGTCCCAACGGCGGCGGTCGCACCGAGTAGGCGAAGTTGAAGGAGCTGCTCAGCTCGCTGGGCGCCTCCTGGGCACCAAGGCGATTGTTGACACGCTCCACTTGGGCGTCCACTTGGTCGCTGGCAGGTAGCGCAGTCTCTGGCTCCACCTGCTCGTCTTCCTCTTGTAGCCACCAGGCACGCTCGCCCGACTCCCAGTGCTTGATTATGCGCGGCGGCGGCGGCGTTGGCGGCGTTGGCTGCTTCACTGGCGGTGGCTCGTTCTCTTTCTCCTGCCACCAGGCACGCTCGCCGGACTCTACGCGCTGTACATTGAACAGCTTCTTGGTGGGCGCCGCCTGCCACCAGGACTGCGCGCCGTCCGTGGATTGGGTGGACTGCTTGGAGCTACGCCCGCTGCTGGGCAGCTTGAGGGTCACCTCCACGTGCGGCTCGCTGTTGTTGCTGTTGTTGCAACCCTCGTGGTAGCCATTCGATTTATTTTCCTGTAGCTGCTCCTCTTCCAGCCACCAGGCATCGTGCTCCGGCGAGATGCGACTGCGTGGCATGCGTCTGATCTCCTGGCTGTGATGCTGCTCCTCCTGTTCCTGATCCAGCTCCGTTTCTGGGCCAAAGCCGTTGCTCGTTTTGCTTTCGTTTTGAATCTCGTTTTCGTCCTTGCTGCTGCTCCACCATCCCGTCTGACTATGTCCTCCTCCTCCTCCTCGCTCGCCCTGCGACACCGTGGCCGCACTGGCGTCCTGCTCATCGTCCAGCGGATTGAGCGTTGCCTCCGCCAGCGTATCATCCTCATCCCCGGCAGCCTCATCCGGTCGCAGCCACCAGGCCTGATCATCGCCGGAATCGATGTGTCGCAGCCTGAAGGGCATCTCGCTGCGATTATTGTAGTCCAAGGCGGAATCTGTATTGATTTGTAGGCTGGTGTCCTGCCACCAGCTGGGCTCCTCCGTGTGCTCCTCGAGTGAAGGCTGCGCTTCGCTTTCCAGACTTTCCGTACTGGGCGTCAGCTTTGTCCTCGTCGTCGTCTCTCCGGGACAGTGCGTGGTGGAACTGGGCGTCGTTTTGTTCGTTGTCGTCGTCGTCAGTGAAGGATTTGCTCCTAGGCTTGTCGTTGGTTCGTTCGTTTGCGTGTCTAGCATCAGACTGACCAACGCGGTCGGCTGCTCCGACTCGCTGCCGGCGCTCTCAGAGCTTTCGAGGAAGATCGGCTCACTATTTGCGTCCGGCTGACGAGTGGCAAAAAAATTCGATACGCCCGAGAGCTTCTGCAGACGCGATTGCGTCCCGCCGACCGCCTCGCCGGAGCGTGAGTCAGTGGCAGATTTGTGGCTATTTTGGTGTCCCATTGTTAATTGCTTGGCAGCCGAATCGCTGCCCTCACCTGTTCGCTGCTTTGCCTCTTTCACTGGCAGCCCCTCCCTCTCCTGCTCTCTTTCCCTTTCCTTCTCTTTCCCCTTTTGCTGGCTGCCAGTTGATGGCGTCTTTTTCTTGCTCTGCTTTTTGGCCGTCGTCTTGCCGCGCACCGCCTCGCTGTCCGAGGAGGAGCAGGCGGAGGTCGTCGTACAGCTGGCACTGCTTCCACTCGTGCTCCCGCTGGTGCTGCCACTCCCACTCCCGCTGCTGGGCGCGCATGATTTGTGCGCCTTCAATTTCGGTCCGGTTGCCGTTTTGCCATTTGTCTGCTTGGCTGACGCCTTGCGTGCGCTGCTCGCAGAGATTAGGCTGCCCTCGGAGCCGGCGCTGGGCGAGCGTTCCAGCTGCGTGCCGACTCCAGCTGCCGGCTCCTCAGACTCGCCGCCGCTGCTGGGCGTGCGCGATTTGCGTGGCCGATCCGTGGGGCCCACGTTAAGCGAGCTCTTGCGGAAGTCCTTGTTGGGCCAGGGCCACTTGGCCAGGGCGCTGCTCGAGTTGTTCTGGCTGCTGCTGCTGCTGCTGCCGTTCTTTGTGGGCGACTCCGCCTTGCTGGGTGCAGCCGGCGGCTTGTTCACGAGATTCTCCACTGAGGATTGCCGCGAGTTCAGGCGCAACGCTTTGGGCGGCGACAGCTTGGACTTGCTGCTGGACTTGGAGCTGGCCAGGCTAACGCTGGCATTGCTCTTGGGCGACGCCGACTCCGTGGGCTGCGCTTTGCACGCTTCCACGCTCGGTGTGCTGGACTTGGGTGAGCTGCTCGTCTGCGGACTGGCGCTGTAGCGCAGGCTGCTGATGCGATCCCTGTGCGTGCTGTAGTTGGAGCTGATGCTGCTGCTGCCGGCGCTGTAGCGCAGGTAGCGCGTGGAGTCGTCCAGCCGATCCGACTGAATCTCCTTCTCCAGCATCTGGCGCGGCTTTGTCGAGCGCTGTATGGTCTTCTCAATCGTTTTGGCTATGTCAATGCGGCGTGTACGCTGCACGGTGGTGCTCCCCGGCGGGGTTGGTGAAGTGGCGCGTGTCACCACCAGCACAGAGACAAATGTTTCCAGTGGCGGGGGCTCCTCCTCCGGCTGCTGCTGCTGCTGCTCCTTCTGCTCTTTGGTGTTTAGCTCCTCCTCCGTTGATGGCTCTTTGGCCCCCTTCGCCGTCAACTCAGCTGGCTGCTCTGTGATCTCCAGCTCCTTCTCCCTGCTGGCCTTGGCGCGACTTGCGGTCCTCGCATGAAAATCGCTTGTGGTCAGATAGGATATGGACTTGTCCAGCGTGGTGCTGGCGCCATTGAGTCGCGCACCTGGCGCATAGCGACTTGTGTAGCCGTTTCTTGAGGCACTGCTGCGATACGCCGCGCTGCCCAGTTTACTTCGCGCGCTATCCAACACTGGGCTAGGATCTCGCGACTTCGACTTGCCGCGATTCGTGTGCTCCAACGCCACCGGACTGGGATCCCGCGATCTTCCATACTTGCTCAGCTTGCTGCTGGCGGTCGTGTAACGCTTGATAGGACTGCTCCGGTCACTAGAATTGGCGTTGGAATCCTTGGCGCTATCTGTCTTGGCTGCGCAGCCATAGCGACTCACGTAGCTGGTAACGGCAGGCGCTGGTGCGGGAGGATCGCGCTTAATGCGGTATGTGCCACCGGAGAACGAGGGCCTGTAAGAGCTGGGCGTGGCCAGTGAACTATAGCGAGAGCTGGAGCCGCTGCCAATGTCAGAGCCCAGTGTGTACTGGAAGTAAAGATTGGGATCAGTTAGAACGGGCCAAAGAAATGGAAAGTATGCTACTTACTGTTGAGCTGGCCGGCTTGTAGGAGCTGCCCAAGTTCGATTTCCAGGGTGTCTGCAACATTAGAATAAATTATTAAATAATATTTAAAACGAAAATAAATATTGCATTGATTTCTGTAAGCCGCACATTAGTTTATGAAAATCACATAGAAAGGCGGTATTTAAAAGAGGAGCTTTGCGAATGGGAAGTATTGAAAGAGAGCGCATGTAAAAGAGAAAGAGAAAAACTGTTCAAGTAAGAGAAAGAACTTGGCAGATTGAGAAAACTAGGGTACAATAGACAAAAAGAGGTATGCCGAGGGGATGGAATGGTAGAATGGTAAAAGAAAAAGAAAGATAGAGAGAAATTAGTCAACAAATGAGGAAAGTTATATGTATATGTGGATGTGGATATAGAAAGATCAAGTAAGAGAATGTCAGAAATGTAAAGGGAAATATACACCCCTAACAGATAGGTAAAGAGAAAAAGAGAGAGTGAAGGAGACACTAGAGATTAAACAATATAGAGCAAGAGAGAGCAAGCGAGTGACAATGAAACAAAGGTTAAATCCCTTAGAGTTCAAATAGCTCTGCATGTACATAGAGCTTACCATAAGACTACCCCACTCTATTTAACCTTTCCTCTAACTAAAATAAATTTCCTTTATAGCATGCAGAGAAATTTAACTCCAGCAGAGGAAATCGATGAGCAATTCCAAATGGAATTGATTGATTGGCGCACTCAGGCGTTCCTTCTCGATTGCATATGCTGAGAATCGGAGACTTTCATTGAGAGATGCGTTCGACAATTATTCGCACACATTTTATCATCTTCAAGGGGGCAGAGCCAGGGGCAGGGGCAACACCGCAGACACACATCAACGCCATCGACCAGAAAAAGCACCGCATTCCCCGCCCCGCCCTTAGAGGGGGAACAGAGAGGGGCGCGCCCACACGCGGTTTTGGCCCGCTTTGAACTCGCCTCTGGCATGGCATTGCCTTCTCTTTCGCTTTATTTCAATTTCATTTTCAATTAAATGGCGCTGTAGCACGCGTTTTTCAATTAATTTGGACGTGTAAACAGATTCATTTCGATTATTTCAACATCTGCCTTCTAATCTTGGGCGCGCCGCACATTAGAAAATCTTCCCCCTAGCACCTGCGTCCCTTTATGCCCAGAGACAGAGAGCTGAGGATCTATGCATATCACTTGGATCAGCCAGACACACATAAATATTGCCGAATTCATGTCAGCTTTTTATAGAATTTGGCAACAAAAGTTTGAATAATTCATGTCTAATGCAGCATATTACATTGCTAATGATAATGAGAATAACAATAATTACAAACATAATAATAATTTATAATTTATAATAAAAACAAATATATTAATAAATAATAAAAAATTAATAATGATAATGATAATAAGAAAAGTATGAATAAAACTATTAGCAATAATAACAATGATAGTACTAATATTTTGTGCTGAGGCTAATGAGAAGAGTAAAAGTAATAATAATTATATTCGAGTTTGAGTTTCCGGCTGAAATGAAGCCATTAAAAGGCCAAGAAATGCCCGGAAAATGTCTATGAAAATTCCAATGAGAATCTGAGTGCCGAATGAAGTCACAGTTAAAGCGTTGAAAGTGGCTATAAAAATCAACGATTTACCTGAATGAATTTCCGAATACTCGAATGTGAATCGTGCAAGAAATTCCAGCTGCGTTGATTACTGAACTGTCGCCCCCTCCCCCCTGCCGCACACTTCCCCTGGCCATAATGCAGGCAATAGCCCTGTCCCTGGAGCCCAACGCTGGCGCCAAGCGGCCCACGCCACACGAATGACATGTGCCATAAAAAATGCATATTTCTTGAGCGCCTAAGTACCGCCCGCCCAGCTTGTAGAGGGGCAAGGGGAGGAGAGCGGTTGCCTAGGAGGGCGGTACGCGCCCAGTTAATTGTTTTCGCTATTGTTGTTGTTGTTGTTGTTGGCGAAATGGAATGCCAAACGCAAATATAGCACAACAATGTGCAAAACAAGCAAGCGGACAGCCAAGGAAAGTGGCAGAAGATGAAGCTGGGCAGAGATGAAGATTGCCATGTGGCATGTGGCATGTGTATGTTCGTTGCCACTCCGCAGAGTGGCATCTATCTCCATCCCCCACTCTTGACAGCGTTATTATGTGGACTCAATTAGGCGCTGGCCCTGCTCAGGATGGCAAACGAGCCCAGAACAACGGCCGCTATAAAGCGGGCCCTATCTGTCAGTGCGTAATGTCTATAAAACGCAGATCGGGGCAAATGTTCAAATGCATTTAGCAAATGCACCAAATGCAGCAAATGCAGCAAATGTGGCAAATGTGGCTAGCGACCAGACAACATGTTGAGGTGGCCAACAAAATCAAATTACTCGAAAAAACATTCGCGTGCCGCCGCACACACAAAATGATTTATTTTTCTTTATTTTCTTCTCAGATTATTTATAGTTTTTGGTGTCGTTGTGTCAAAAATATATGCATACATACATACAAATATATATATATATATATATATATATATCTGATGTATATCTGAGTATATCTGCAATATAGTCAAATGCGAGCGGAATATAAATTTACACAATGCTGCAGCATGAAAAAGCTATGAAAAGTTGAATAAACGCTGTCGAAGCAAGTAATAAAAGCATGAGCTTTAACTAGCTAAGCTAGCAGATACCCTGTAATTGTAGAGTAGGCAGCAAATATGAAGGACTTTCGTTTAACAATTATGAAAATACTTTGTCTACTTTCTTTGAGAAGAATAGCTAAAAGAGAGAAGCATCTCCGACCCCATAAAGTATATATATTCTTGATCAGCATCTAAAGCCGAGTCGATCTAGCCATGTCCGTCCGTCCGTTCGCCCATCTGTCCGTCTGACCGCTTGTCCGTCCGTCCGTATGTATGAACGCAAGGATATCAAAACCTATTGGAGCTAGAGACTTGAAAGAGACTTAGCTGTAGGTCCTCCTAGTGCCAACGCAGATCGAGTTCTTTTCCGATAATTGATAACTTGCCCCGTTTTCAAGCAATCGCTAAATATCGATATCGATATCCTGTTTTTAGAGCAAATTGGGTAAATCATAAGAGCTAGAGTCAGCAAACTTGACATTTAGCTTCTAGAATAGTATTTAGTTATATCTGCATTTGGTGTTGGGAGAAGAAGGTTCAGGGTATCCCCTAGTCGGGAGCTCCCTACTAGAAACTCTTACTTGTTTCTATTTATTTACTATATACTATATTTTCACCTATTAATTTTACTTTATATTTTCACACTAAACGCTTATTTAATTTAAATAAAAATTAATGTTTGATTCCTACTTTCAAGAATTTGTTTCTTTAACATTTCTTTAAATGTTCTTCAACAGAATGGACTCTAGATGAAATTGAATTTTGATCAATATATTAGGGATATTTTCTAAATATATAGTTGAAAGTACAAATTTTATATTTACTTTAACAAACTTTCTCCAAGTATTCTGTGCTTCGACTTTATTGTTAAGATTCTCATGATTGGGTCTCTGCACTTTTATTTTTATCCGAGTGGAATCTAGCTGAAATGGAACCAGATGAAACCCCGATGTGGCAAGTCATAAAACGTAGAATTCACATCGTATATGCAATGAGTTTTAACTACAAATTTAACTGTTTCGAAGGCTACAAAAATTCGGTAATCGCATAGATAATTTTGAAAATTTGTCAGTCTTTATTCCGGACACTCAAAAACAAAACCCCTTTCGGAGGCTCGATGAATCCACAGAGAAAAAAGACTATAAATTACTTTGTTTATTGGGTATTTTGTAAAAAGTAGTTGCAATAGTTTAATTTCAAGAAAAGATACATTTTATGGTTCTCAAAAAAAGAAAAGAAAAGAAAAGAACAAGAAACAACAAATGCCAAACAGAAAAGAAAACTTATATCTTGTGTTATGGTGGATCCTAAAGAAGCTAAATAGATTAGGAAAAAATTAAAATTCTTCTATTGCACTCAGTTCTTGATTTGTTTTAGTTTCGTCATGGTATCAGCTCTGTTAGTTTTTGTTTTATATCGAAACAGTCTATAGATGTGTGTTTAATTGATGGGCGTAATATTTGCTGATGGCTGACAATAAACCAAAACAAAAGAACAGCAATTTGAAAGGTTGCCAAAGGATGGGCATCAAACTAGGCAGATTTTTCGTGTGACGGCTGCGATAATTTCGCCAAAGGTAGCACCAGGCCCAGATTTCTGGTATCGGGCACAAAAGGTTCCCAAACGGGCGGCTTTGTGGGATACTTGTCCATGGCATCGCGCATGCCCCGCATGCCCAGCTCCAAGGCGCAGTTGGCGGAGCTGCGACCAGCTGGCTGCTGTGTAAATGGTCCATTGAAATGTACATAGATGTCACCCTGGCTGGCCAGGTCCAGTCCAAAGGTGGTCAGATCCTCGCCGGTGACCAATTGAACGGCATTCGCATTGCTGCGTGTGGCGCGCAGGTTGGCAACGAGTCCGCTCAGGCCAAAAAGATCTGGCAACAATGCTGTCGATAGGTTTAGCTGTTCCGGCATGCTGCTCCGGCTGCTAACCGGCTCCGGCTCCGGTTCCGGCAAGGCAGCCGCCGGCATATTCTCCTGGAAGATAACGTCCGAATGCTGGCCAAAGATATCGGCAAAGGTGGGCAGGCAGGGCAGCTGATTGTGCAGCTCCGGAAAGAGTCTGTACTCCCAGTCGTGGGTCGGCACACTGGGTGCCACATCGTGGGGCTCGATGGGCACATCCACCTCGTCGCTTTTGCTCTCGATCTGGTCCTCCTGACTTGCTTCGCTGTCGCCGACATCATCGCGCAGCGCTATCAACGGTTTCACCTTGCAACGGGGTCGTCGACGTCTGGGCATGTTGTGTACTGAAATCCGACTTTCAAATAGCTTTGAGAAACAACTGTTAACTGTCACACAGCCTCCCCCCATTCCCCATTAAATGCGTGTACAACAAATTGTATGTGAATATTCACACTTTGTTAATTAATTAGGTGGTGCGTGCCTCGCCTGCTCCAACTTCCCCCTCTCGCCCCCCTGCAACTTCCCAATTTATGTCTACCCATAAACATTTACAACTTCCTTCTGGCCATAAAACGACAACAGCAACAGGAATCAGAATGGCAGCGCACAGAAGACAAACTTACAAGCGACACAATAATAAAAAAAAAATTCATTTTTTCCCTTTTTCGAGCATTTTAAGAAGTGGAAATGCCTAAAAATAAACATTGCCTCCAATCTGGGCGGAACACTTTGAGGCAGCCCAAAGTGGAAACTTGTTGAACGCATCAATTGATCGGTTTGGGCGCAATCTTTAATTGATTTATAGCTCCGGAGTTTAGCGAGCGCCAAAAGGTCACATAAAGTCGAGAACGTAGACACGTTCGCCAAGGAAAGGATAATCTGAACGTGACATGAGCTGATAGACTAGTTCAAAGAGTTGATAGACTAAAAGCAGCATCAAAGTATTCTATAGTTGGACGAAGTACTTGATAATTAGTTTAGCTAAGTTCTGACAATGATACGAGTAATGATAATAATAGAACCAATGATAATGATAATATTACTAACAATGATAATGATAATAATAAAAAGGATGAACATGTTATATTTGACAGACGCCAATTTGGGCTAGATATCAAATGTAGCCCATAATTTCTATGTACGTACGTATATATGCCATATTTTCATATAAATTGAATTGTTTCTTTAAAACTACGAATAAAAAGGTTCCAGAATGAAACGTAAACTGAAGCGGAGACTTCCTTTTAGTCGATTTGCCGTCCTGTTCTATGATATTTATACAAACTTTTATGTTTTATGTCAAAGTTGAAGCTTGTTGGAAATACTTTACATACACAGACTTCTGTCTAGCTTACAGGCTTTCAAAAAGAGCTCGCCTTTACACTAATACAAAGTTTATTTATGTATATCTTCAGTACATTCATGTTCTTTTAGATAAGAACATCTCAAGAATCTATCTGTTCTGCGTACTTATCTAAGCCAACAATTACCTTTCGCAGCACATGTAGTCATAAATCATAAGACGTCTCATTTAATGTATCGTCGATTCTTTGAAGCATTTCAAATAGTTTTCTAAGCACTTAAACCAACTATGAATGAAATTCAAAATAATTGCCTGACAGACGTTAAACAGAAACTGAAAATCAATTATCAAAAGCGCTGCAGAAAGTTGTTGAGCATTTGGGGAATTGTTTAACAATGGAACTGGGCCATTAACACGCCTGAACTCTGAACAAAAGTTGGCAAAAACAAAAGAGCCCGAAAGGAAAAATCAAATTCATAGATACAATACATAATGCGAGTATTTTGCATACGTAAACGTAATTTTTCTCTCACATGTGTGTTTGTGTGTGTCTGTATGTGAGTGTGTGGGTGTGTGTGTGTGGGTGTGTGTGTGTGGGTGTGTGTGTGTGTGCTGTGAAAAGCGACGCAAACTAGATACTAAATAAATTGGCCGCAGCAGCAGCAATTAGAAGCAAACAAAATAGCAAATTGCAAAACGCAAGCTGTCGAAACAATTTAGATACACAGCAATAGATACAATAGCTACAAAGGCAGCAGATACAGATACAGATGCAGATACAGACGCAGATACAGATACAGATACATAGATACAGAGATACGGCTAAAGAGTTGCAGATACTTGGCGCGGCAAAGCGTTTACTTACATAACTGCGATAGGATGACATGTTGATTAGGTTATTTTGGCAAATGCTTTTGGCCGCAATTGTTTTATTTTGGTTCTTTTTCACTTTCTTTTTTGTTTGTATTTTTGTTTTACTTTTCTATTTACTTGACAACAATTCATGACATTCTCAATATGCCTTGTGTTTCACTCGCAGCGGCAACAATTTACATTTGAATATTTGCAATTTCGCTTGTAATTCGATACACACAGATACACACACACACACACGCACACAGGCGCGCGACAAATTAACTGCTGACGGCAATTAGAGAACTTTGTCGTATCTTGCGGCTGCATCCACGGCCTGCCACGGTGGCCGCTCAATTGCAATAGATGCAAAATAAATTAGATACATTTACTGGCGACAAAACACCGAACAAAGACTGAGATACAAACGGGCGCAGCATGAGATACACATTCATTTGGATACATTCGCACATTGGCACTTTGATTTCACGCTCACCGAAAACAACAACAAAAATGTCCGTGCGTATTTTTTTTTGCCTGGGCCCGTCCGTGGCTTGTGCCACTTTACATAATCCGCCGGTGGAGAAGCTGCACCAGCTACATCCAAGGAGCACGAGATGCACGAGAAGCAGCGAGAGAGAGAGAGAGCGAGAGAGAGAGACGGAGAGTCTGAGGCAAATGCGACACGTCACGGGTCCGTTTTATTTATGCGTTGATATTTTGTGCCTGTCGCTCCGATTTTTTTTTTTTTTATACGTCTTCTGGCTTTTCATCTGCGTTGCGTTTTTTCGGATTTCATGAAAAACTGTTGCTATTTATTTTTATTTTTATTTTTAAATTTAAATTTAGCAAAAGCAGCAACAATTTTTTGTTTTTTGTTTCTTGTCGCAAACGGATCGCCGCGCCGCGTTTCAATATATCTCGTGCGACTCGGCGCGTTGTCAAAGGAAAACTGCCGCGATGTGGAAAATCTTGCGCTGAGATTTTTCCCGGCGAGCGCGACTGAACAGCAACTACAACAAATACACAATTTTCGTGAGTTTTTGTGCGTGGATATATTTTTGGGGCGAGAGATCGGCCCGTTGCCCATTCGCGCTCAGCCTTTAGCTCGGCGGCTCTCTCCGCTCGCGCGTTCGGCTCGTTGCCTTTGGAAATTGCAATAATGAAATAAATAAATATAACAACAACAAACACAACAAGAAATTTGGTATATAGCCACGCGTATATCTGGCGAAAATCGTGTCCGTTTTTATCTCAAGTCGAAAGTGTTTAATTTCGACAGCTGTAAAATTGTATGAAATTATTATGCACGTAGTCGCCAGTAAATACGAATTTTATGAGGATCAAAATATGTCTAAAATTAGCTGCATCATATTTAATAAATTTGTTTTCATTTTAGCCAAATCTTATATATTTGGAATCGTGAGTAATCAACGAAACGCTGCGCTGAACAGAATACAGAAGATGCGACAAAAGTTGCTGGACATTTGGGAAGGGTATTTGCATGCTTGAATGCGATTTGTGATTAGCTCAAATACCCTTTCCAGCAAATATTTTCACATTTTCTGTATTCCGTTTAGTCTAGGATATAAGAACTAGAACTTGAAAGCAGAAAAGTCGATCCTAAAGTCGCTGCGAATTGAAACAAAACAATATCGAAAACATATTTAAACACTATTCATTTGATCCGAGCAACGCCGGCTAACTTCTACACACATACACAAGCAACATCTGAACCGAAACATTTTTGGATTAAGAAAGGGTTTACAAACTCAACTTATCGTGGACTTTAAATCCATGAAGTATGCTCAATTCAAGTTTTTTGAATTGTAGACAAAGCCACGGAACTCAAGTTCAAGTTCTTTATGAACTCTTTGCTCCATTCTTTGCTTATTATGTTCATATGATATATATATTAAGTAAATCATCTTTCTTAGTTTTCATAAACTCTTCTGCCCTTCACTGCATTTGTTTATTCTAATGTGTTTATCTATGTTTAATTACCTCTCATATCATTGTGTTTTATAAGCCCTGATATGTTGTTCGGTTAAGTATTTTGCATATCAGCCAAGCCCAATCAGCTCAATCCCTCTGAAATCCTTAACTTTCATTCAACATAAACTTCTATCTCTTATCAACTCTTTGCTCGTCATATTTGTATATATATATATACATACATACTTTGTGGAACTCCCCTTTCAGATTG
This sequence comes from Drosophila kanekoi, assembly GCA_037075305.1. Classification (NCBI taxonomy): domain Eukaryota; kingdom Metazoa; phylum Arthropoda; class Insecta; order Diptera; family Drosophilidae; genus Drosophila; species Drosophila kanekoi. The sequence continues at coordinate 9,069,506 of JBAMCE010000141.1, forward strand.
CTCACTGAATGGGTTTTAACTTGAGGCTTATTTGCATTTGCTTATCATATTTGTATCTCTGAGCCCCGACTCTTCAGTTGGTTTTTGAGTGCCTTTCAAGCCATGATAAAAATCTAGTTTAAGTTTTTTACATATCAGCTGAAGCCCCAATTTCCCGAGAAAATTCTTAACTCTTATAGTTTTCAGCATATTCATTCAACTATATTTGTATTTCATATAGACTTTTGTGCCCATCATCTGCCTTTGTCAGGCACATTTGTATATCTTGGTGTAGATTTTCCCCTTTCGGAGCGGCAAGTGTTCATTAATTTATCACACATATTTGCTGTGAATATCGTGCATATCTTATGAGCAGCAACGACACATATAATCGCATCTCTGTGCACTGATATTTGTTCTTCATTTAAAAATAAAGATCTGTGTGCCACTTTTGCCGGCCAGAAACTACACAGAGTGGGAGGAAGAGAGAGGGGAGGAGGGTGGATCCACACACACACACACACACACACACACACACAGAACGCGCACCGGAAACGTGCGGCCAGCTAAGATGACGTCCATTCAAAAATTCAGATATTCGGTATATCAGAAACAAAGATGCCTTTCGGCCTGCACATGGCGCACAGCACGGCTCGGTTTTGGGGAACGTGCTAGTATTTGGTTTTAGATTTTAGTGCGAGCATTTAAACTAAATATCTAAATATGTGCCAAAAGGCCCGCACGGCCGACATCTATAGCAGTATACGGCAAATGCTCGGCTTGCACATACATAAATCAGAATGCGCGACAAAGACGCCAAATTGCCAGAGTAAATCGGAGCATAAGCTGAAAATCCAAGCGTGCATCAATAGCTAATAGTCAGTAAGTGGAAATGAAAGGGAGCTGGCAACGGGGTAGACGCTGGGCTGGGGCAAAGCCAAGTGGCTCGACACTTTGACGAAAGACATGCAGTGGTTGCCATGGATGCCTCGCCTGCTGACGCCGGACCGAGTGGCAGGTGAGGGGGTGGCAGAGATGGGAGGGGGCGGAAACTTAACCTAATCTGACCGACAGATACAAATAGCTTTCAACGGCTGCATTCGGAAAATAAAAGAGCCGCAGCAGGCGTGCATTTTGCATGCTTTCCACAAATATTTTCCCAGTGCGTGAGAGACGCCAACAACAACAACAGCAGCAACAACAACAACAACAACAACAGCAACAAAAACAACGACAAAAACAACGGCAACGCCAACGCAGCCGCCCCAGAAATAAATGCAAACAAATCGAGAGAGAGAAAAAAAGCGTTTGCCTCAAAACGAGAAATGAATTTGGGCAGGCCATAAAAAATACACCGACAGCCATAAAAGTCAGACCCGGCAATCCCCGGGAGCAGCCAGTGGGCCATTCCGGCAGCGAGGTGCACAACGCGGTCAATCATAGGCAGCCAAGCTGGGAGGGAGCCACTGGGAAAAACTGGGAGCCAACAGGCGCGCGGGCCATTCAATCATTTCTACGATTTTGGATTTGTAATTTATGTCTGGCCTCTGCCAGCACCAACAGATTATGCAATCAAAAGACCCAAACACACTAGTTAATAAAATTAATAGGGGGGAGTGGCTGCCGCGGGTAGCGAACCACCGACGCGATTTGTTTGCCTGCCCATAAAAAACAATTAAATTTCTGGTCATGCGAAGACATCTTAGTAAAATGTCACAACATCTTCTCAAAAGGTCCATTAGGGTGGACGATGCCACAAGTAAATACTCTGCTTAACGCTTAATATACAAATTGTCGCCTGCTAAGTTTGCGTCAGATCAGAAGTCAGATCTCAGTTCGAACCTTCTTCACATTTCTTTCAATTGGAAATTTGTTTAAAAGTAATAAATATTAAATAAATATGCAGATATGTGAATATGGACATACTTACCCCAAACTTCACACACGAGAATTATGTGTATCTAACTCTTAGCAGGGGGAAGGGGGGAGTTAGCCTTTTATTAAAACACATAACTGAAAATAAAAGAAGGGAACATCAGATAAGAATAAGTTCAAGAGAAAGACAGAAGGATATGTATACACATGCATACATACATACATACATACATATATGCATACATACATACATACATACATACATACATACATACATAAAACTACATACCTACCTACATACATACCTACCTACATACATACATACATACATACACACATACATACATGCATACATACATACATACATACATGCATACATACATACATACATACATACATACATGCATACATACATTACATACATAAGCACATACATACAACCCACATACTTACATACAAACATGCATACACACATACATACGCACATACATATATACATATATATGTACATGCATACGCATACATATAAAAATTAACTTACATACATACAAACAGATACTATCATGCATGCATACATACGCACATGCAAACATGCATAAACATACATGCAAACAAATTGTATTAGATTAATAGCTCGATTTGTTAGTATGCCCCTTGTAAAGGGAAAAAACTGCCATAACAATTATAATATAATGAATATCTGCAAGCCTTACTTAAATTTATGAATACGTTAAATGCATACATAAGTATACATATATAAGAAAACTAACAATTATCGCTGAGACACGTATTAATTAAGTTCTTTTGTAGAGCTTTAAACAATAAGTTTGACAAAACCTAAACACAAGAATAAGAATTCCATTTCATTTAGATCCCGAATTGATCAAGAGGCCAAACTATGAACGAAAGCAAAGTCTTATGAAAATCTGTTGATTGTGGGATATATCGACCTATGTCTAGATAGGATACCTGCGGGTATACCCCGACCTTACCCGTGGAACGTGGTGAATAAATTCACTCAAAGATCTGTGAAAATAAGTTACTTTCATACTTTCATGTTAGCTCCCAATCAGAAATATATATTCTATATTTTCAATATGTATATTAAGAAAAGCCGTCCAGTCTTTTCTTGTCTTAATTTAAGTTGTCTACGTCTTGCCACATTTTGATTGGCCTGGCCACAATTAGAGCAGACCGAGAAAATCTCTGGCTTTTAGACGATGAAACGTTGTGTCTCGATTGTTCCATTTATCCATGTCACTGCTAAAAATAATAAACAAAATCGAGAGCTGCAGTTAATAGTTTTTTGTTTTTTTTTTTATTTACATAGGGCCAACGCGTCTGGATCAGTTTTTGGCTAAACATTTGGTGAGTTTACGTTTTTGTGCGTTGCAACATTTTCCACGCGTTTTCATCTTTCATGGCATTTGGCGGTTGTGTGCCAATATTTAATTTAAATATTGTTCTTAACCAACCTCACGTTCCATGTTGCAATATTCGACGCCTTCGTTTGTTTATGCTTTGTGGATCTATTCAAGGTTATCTTCGGCTGAGGAGCTGGGCGCTGAAGTGCCGCGTCTCAAGTATTGCGCATACGCATTAAGTATACGCAACGTAGTCGCTCGTCGAATTTTTATATAGTTTTTCTTTCGCAGGTCGCTGAAAGGCATTTGAAGAGCCCAAGTTTTGTTATTCTTAGGGCCACGTCCCTCGAGTGGCTGCCTGACATAGATTCGCGTTTGGAATTTATTATCAAATTCTGGCACTAAAAGATTAACAAATTTGTGTAAATATTTGCAGAAAGTTGGACAGCAAATACGGCTACAGCCTGTTTGCAGCATATATACCCGATTCAATTAACCAAAAGGGTATAAGAAATGCCGTCAAAAGCTCAATGGGAAAACTTTTAGAGAAAATTTATGTATTTTGCAAGTGTTGCCAGCTGCAAAATGGGAGACACACGAAAAATGCGACGAAAACAAAATGGCAAAAGAAGCGAAAGAGGTGAAAATTATAAATAAAATTGCGAGCTTCACGCCAATTCAGCTGGGCAGGTCGAGCAAAGTGTCGAAAAGTGCGTATAATAGTGTAAAACTGATAAAAGCGAGTAGAGTGAAATATACTCAAAATCGATATGTAAATATTTGCATAATTACAAATGTCCATCTACTTATATCGAACAGATTTGGTGGCCAGGCCATGGCGCTGCTGCTGGTGCATCTGCGTCGCCTCATTCTGCTGCTGAGCGTTGTCTACCTGAGCGGCGCCGTGTTTCGCCGCCTGCTCACCGAACGGCATCACGCCCATGTGCTGCAGCCGAACGGACTGGCCGGGCTGGGCGGCCCCAGCAGCCGTTGGGCAAAGGATCCGCTGCACTTTCAATGGTGGGCATACATCTACACCTGCTACGCCTACGTGGTGCTGGTCAACTATGTCAACATGCGGCGTCTGACCAACCTGATTGAGTTCCTGTTGAGTTGACATTAATTTATTTTACAACCTGTTTTGTTATTTGTATTAAAATTAGAAGAATTTTAACGGTAAGTTGTAGTTGCTGTGTTAATTCTGGTGTAATTCCTTTTTCCTTGGCCAAAGTATAATTTGCCATGCAAAAGCGACATCTATGTGTCAGTTTCGAAAGTTCACTGGGCTGTTGTCTTCGCTGTGATAGTCACAATTAACACAATGGTTTGTGCCTCGGCTAAAGCTCGAAAGAGACCAGAAACGATTCGATGTGAAATAACCAAAGTACAGAAGATTCTTATCGAAAGTAGCCGAAGACTCAATACCCTTACCAAGGTTTAGTATTGAAGAAAGAAAAAACCTTCCCATATTAAAATAAACCACATTCAGCAACAGGAAACCAAACTTTAAAGCTAAGTCACATTGTCATCGCTCATTACTAGATAGACTGATACAACACGTATACCCGCGGTCAGGCATATATACACTTTATATCTAATTTTAGCCGATGCAAATTCAATAAATTAATATATATTGCAGACTATTTAAAAACCAAATGACGCAAAAGTTGATGTCTGCCAACAATAAAAATAAAAAACAAATAAGACAAAAATACATTTTAGGCTGATTTTCATTTGATACAAATCGACAGAAACAAAATGCACGCCGTTGGCATTAATTAAATTCCCATTGCATTTATCGTTCACAATCGCAAATATGTTTTGATGATTAATCACGTTGTCAAATAAATATGTGTCAGCACAAAATATAATTTATAATCGTACATGTGCAATTGAAACGATTTTAGAGATACGTAGCTTGCCATAAAGGCTCTCTTATATTAATTTTAAGTTTTTTTTTAAATGTTCTCATTTCATTATATTAATATGAATATATTTTTCAAGAAATCTTTTCGCCTGATAAGCCATCATGTATATAAGCTATGGTAGAGTTAATAACTAATAACTAATAACTAATAACTAATAACTAATAACTAATAACTAATAACTAATAACTAATAACTAATAACTAATAACTAATAACTAATAACTAATAACTAATAACTAATAACTAATAACTAATAACTAATAACTAATAACTAATAACTAATAACTAATAACTAATAACTAATAACTAATAACTAATAACTAATAACTAATAACTAATAACTAATAACTAATAACTAATAACTAATAACTAATAACTAATAACTAATAACTAATAACTAATAACTAATAACTAATAACTAATAACTAATAACTAATAACTAATAACTAATAACTAATAACTAATAACTAATAACTAATAACTAATAACTAATAACTAATAACTAATAACTAATAACTAATAACTAATAACTAATAACTAATAACTAATAACTAATAACTAATAACTAATAACTAATAACTAATAACTAATAACTAATAACTAATAACTAATAACTAATAACTAATAACTAATAACTAATAACTAATAACTAATAACTAATAACTAATAACTAATAACTAATAACTAATAACTAATAATTATTACAAGCAATTATAATAATTGCATTTATAATAATAATAAATTGGTGAAACGAAGCACCAAACATTTTTGTTGGCCTACTCAAGCGTACAAACGTATATTTTATGGGATACACTATAGTATATTTAGTTTATTTATATTTAAAGGTTTTTCTCGCAGCTTGTAATATTCACAAATTTCAATTAGGACGATAAATGTTTATTGCATTTAATGTTATTTGGCAAGTTCGCACAGCACCCACATTGGCGATATTTAAAAAAAATATGTATATCTGCGTGTGTGTATATAGTACCTGATCCAAGCGATATAGACACATTCTGGCAATGACTCACAAGTTTTGTTGCCGACATACACGTCACAGGGCTTTAGATGTGAGTAGGTGCTCTGCTCTATATAAAAACAAAATACTCAGATTGTCAAATACACTTCCATATGTACACATAAATACACACAAACAATGGCTTCCGACTGTGTGCCTGTGGGTGTGTGTGAATCATCAAACGCACGAATATTAAATAAGAAGTTGTCAACGGCAAAAAAACTCTGGCAAAAAGGCAAATTTTGCTGGGGTTAAAGAAAATGCATTAACGCGAGTTGTTTGTTTTTGAATGCATTAAAAATGTTTATTTATGGGCTGGGTGTTGGAATTTCTGTTTACCACCCACAAGGGAGCTGCAAGCGGCGCCCACTTGAGCTTATCTGGCTACCACTTAGGACAACCAGGCGGGAATGCCCCTCAAGTGATCTTGCTGCCACTTGGTTGGGCTTGAAAGCTGGCAACTTGAAGTGAGGCGTGCAAAAAGTGGCCAAAGAAGCACTCGTCAAATGGGCACACACAAACACTCTATAAAGCAGGAAAACACCTCATAGCCAATGCTTGTCTATATATAACTGCATAGCAGGCGTGCCTGTGTGTGCGTGTGTCAGCGTGTGTGTGTGTGTGTGTGTGTGAATGTGTATCTGTGTGATCATAACAATTTTGACCTAATTTTGTAGCGAGGCACGAAACATGAAACACAAAGAAGATCAAGCGAGCGAGTGATTTCTGTTTAGGATAGACAACAACTCCTGCCCCTCCTCCTGCTGTTGCTCCTGCGCCCGTGTCATCACTGACCTCAGCGCAGCTGTAAGACGATGGGCAATGAGCCGGAAACGTGGGACAGGTGTGCCATAAGTATTCGGTAAATATTGGATACTATCAAAAATGTATTTACCTATTTATTTGAGCATACGAATGTTTTGTACCTCGATTTTGATAAAATAGTCTTGTGCTAACTATTTTTAGCTGACTTATTTATCGTTTGTAGCGCTTGCTACATATTCGCCATGTTATTTTTAAATTATTACACATTCCAAAATGTGGCAAGCGCACAAAATGTTAAATATTATTCCTAGGCCCCGCAAGTATATACACATGCATAAAATAAATAAAATTATGGCCAGAGCTAAGTATCTAGAAGATACGAAATGGCCAGCCAGCCATCTTTATATACAAACACATATATAAATGTATATATATATATGTATATATATATATTTGTGTATATATGTATAGTTGCCGCCGGCCCATCTACATGGCCTCTGGTGTGTATCTATACACTCAGGTGAAATGTGTGTGGAAAATGAACATGATTATGAGCAGCGAAATAGCGAGCGGGAGTAGAAAAAATCATTAAAATAAGAAAATAACGCTAAAATTCAAATGCTAAAAATAAGCGAAAAATCATTCTTAAGTATAGTTGCGCTTGTGTGTGTGTGCGAGTGTGTATAGAACACTTTGCACAGGTGAAGAGGCTGGCCAAAGATCGAGTCGAATTGATTTTGACTCAAAAAGCTCTTTTTTGGAAAACTGAGACAAAAACATGACACTCCAAATGTAAGTACAGAAAAAAAAGCAGGACTAATACATACACAAATGGCACTCATATAGATATAGATATAGATATAGATATAGATATAGATATAGATATAGATATAGATATAGATATAGATATAGATATAGATATAGATATAGATATAGATATAGATATAGATATAGATATAGATATAGATATAGATATAGATATAGATATAGATATAGATATAGATATAGATATAGATATAGATATAGATATAGATATAGATATAGATATAAATATAGATATAGATAGATAAAGATATATGGATAATCTGGCCTGTTGTCATGTTGTACACAGATGTTTGGCTCATGCTCATTTCTTCTATTTGCCCGATCGTTAAATAACAATTGTAAAATGACAGCACATTGTCTGCTCACGAATATTGGCCAATAAAACCTGCTAATGAGCAGGCCAAGCAGCGTGCTAAGCATTGCCAAGGATTCATCACTCAACTTGATCGCGAGCAGTTTTTCTTTTCGGGTTAGTTTCTTTTTTTATGTACAAATGTTTTTTATTATAATTTATTTATGAGCAAAAATATTGTTTTGATGCCAACATGATTTTAGCAGACCATACAATAAATTCTATTTTAGAATTCAGAAATTGAATAAGAATAATGAGAGTATATTTAAGAGATATTTGACTAAATATGTTATTGATTCACCGTTTCGATTATCGAAAACAACATCAACTGTGCGATATCGACTCAATTATTGATGCTGATCAAGAATATTTATCCTTGATGGGGTCAGAGATGCTTCCTTCTCCCTTTTACAAACATTTTCCTAAAACCATTATACCTTTTTACCTAACATATTTTCAATAGGTTCGGGGTATATAAACCATAAAACTAAGTTTTTATACCCTGTAAGCATAGAATATGGGTAGGAAGGTTATACAGATTTTGTGTCCATATATATAACAGGCATCTCGGACTAAATTTAGTTTATATATCATATATATATACATAAGCGCGTCAAGTTGAGTCGAGCTGATCATGTCCGTGTGTCTGTCCGCTTGTGAGAGCACGACAATTACGGAAACTACAAAAGCAAAAGCCTTGCACCTTGCACAGAACGAGTTTATCATATAATTTCATAAGGATCGGACTGTAAGCACCGAAACTTAATGCATTGACAAGACTGCATTTTCCATAGTGCATGGCTGGAGGAAGAACCTGCACAGTAACAGGGTATCTACTAGTCGAGCGCTCCCAACTACAGCGCTCTTTTTTCAACTAAAGCTGGCTGGGATGGACCTCAGCTATGACAATGCAATCTGCATGAAATATGGGATTTGAACCCGTATCATTATACAATATACAAATATTATGATTGTAAAAAATGAATGAAAGAGAAATAAGAAAATAAATTGAAAAAAATAAGAAGGAATTTGTGCGATATTTCTTTCAGCTAGGAAGCTATTTTAATGTGTATACACAAACCGAAAGGCAGATACACAAAATAAAAGCCACAAGGCGCACACACGCACACCTGCTTATGTGTGTATGTAAATGACATCGGCTAATTACAGGTAAGCGAAATAGAAAAACAACAAAAACTTGGAGTTTATTTTGGGTGCTCCGCAAACTGGCGTGAAAATGCGTTCACACTAGGCGGCAAGAAGCCAAAAGCAAAAAAATCAAAATCAAAGAATTTTCCACACAACTGAGCAATTAACACGCCCGTAGCAAAGGCACGAAAGCCCCCACTCCCCCCCTCCCCCCTCCAAAGGGGAAAAACTCACTCACTAAAACGAAAACGGCTCGGAAAATGCTCAGGAGGAAAAACTGCCGAAAATAAGCGGATAATTTGAAAGCACACTCAAACGAATAGAATAGAAAGAAGAAGAGGAGGAAAAAAAAACATAAAGATGCGAGCCGAATGCCGAGTTGTTCGGATTTCGTTGAAATAGACGAATTCACTAGCGACCCGCGACCAAATAAACGAAATACTCTTTATTCGAACGACAACGGGATCTCTTGTTCAGTAGATCACCAGCCTTACTCCGACGTTTATTACGAATTATTCGGTGACTCGGTGACAACTACACCCAAAACTGCGTGCGGTGCTGTAGAGATTTGATTGAAGGAAAAAATTCTAAAAAAAAAAAAAATCAAAAATCTAATCAATTTCTATTGACGCGAAGCAAAACGCGTAACGAGCGAGAATTTTTAAGAAATCGGTAGAAATCAATCTGCATCATCTGACATAGAACAAAATGTCGTCATCGCAAGCTGTACGCTCCTCGAAATACTCCTACCGGGCCACATCCACTGGACCCGGTGGAGCCGATGTGAACATCGAATACATCACTGACTTGAGCTCGCTCTCCCGCTTGGAGGTAAGGATCAAGGGATCAAAGGATCACAGGATCGGGGGATCAGAGGATCAAAGTGCAACTGGATATGCTCGGGAAAAACTGAAAAACACAAACTCTACAACAAAATAGTGAAAAATTTGCCAATCGATTGCAAAAGTATCTGAAAGTTGTTTAAATCAAATGTATCTGTGCCCGTATCTGATTGCAAATGTATCTAAAACCCGTAAAAATGTAGATATGTATATGTATATACGCACAAGTATGTATGTATATATATGTGTGTGTGTGTGTGCACCCGCCGCGTTTGTGTGTGGAAATATAAATTTCATTTCGAGCAAAAATATCTAGATACATATATATATGTGCGTACCTATATATATACATATGCGTCGGTGAAAATTATGTAACAAGCACCTACGAGATACACATTGAAAAAATGCGATAAAACAAATACATATATGTATATTTGAATTTTGTGCAAAAAGAAACTCGAAAACTTGTGCGAAACAAAAAAATGAAATCCTCAATTTCAACATGAATACAAATATGATATATTTTCTTGCAGGATAAGATCCGTTTGCTCCAAGATGATCTTGAAGTTGAACGTGAGCTGCGTCAAAGGGTAAGTTGTCAACTATTAATAACAAATATAACAAATAGATAGATAAAATGGGGACTAGTAGGACCCGAATTCCAGGTAGCTAACATCTAAGGTTTTCTCACCTGCTTAAGGGCGGCCAGGGGAAATGCCTCGGGTAAGCGAAAGCGGGATGCAAACGATTTTCACTTTTGTCGCTTGCAAATGTCACCCTAAAAACAGCAAAATATGTGGAAAAGCAAAGGCAGCAAAAAAAAAAAACGAAAAAAGAAAAACAAATTAGAGGAAAATAAGTGGAAAAGCCGCGTAAAACTAGCGGCAAAACAATAGCCGAACCGAATCTCCGAGAGAGGCTAAGAATAAATTACCCTTCGAGAGTTGTGCGTCGAACAAAATGATAATGATGTGCATTGAACTTCAATAGCTGTTTGGCTCTAAGGCGGAGCCATCAGGCATCAGCTAAACACAATAACAAATGATAAATGATTTTTCATTTGAATTTTCAATTTGCTTTTGCTTTTCCGAACAAAAAGTCAAAAGGCAAATCAAAGCCAAACACAATGCAAAATGCAATTGTTTTTACTTTTTGGCATATTTGCATTTGCAAAAATGCCGTGCACTTCATTCATTGTTGTTGTTGTTGTTGCAGTTGTTGTTGTTGTTTTTGGGGCCCAGTCTGTTCCTGTTTGGCAATACAAATTTAGAAAATGCGGCCCGGCCCGGCCCGGCCTGGCCTGGCCTGGGCCCACGGCGACGCCGTCTCGCGTGGATTTGTTCGAAGGCAAGGCGTTTATGTGTAAATACATATGAATATATATACATATATTTTGGGGAAATAATTTTAATTACTTTTGCTTTATGGATCAGCAAACTCACACGCACACTCACTCACACACACATACTCTCTCACACAAATACACACACTCGCTCACAATATGGAACAAAATGGCTAAAATTAGCGCACGACATTCAATACACAGGCAATGATTAACTTGAGGCAAACAACAACAAAAATATGAACAACCGCAGCAGCAGCAGCAGCAGCAGCAACAACAACAATAACAAATAGAATAGAAAATAAAGTAGCCAAAAAACATGATCATCATCATCATCCGCATCGACCTGCTCATCATCATTAGCAAAGAGAACAAAGCAAAAGACTAAAAGAAAATTCGCTGGCACAGCTGAACAATTTTCTATGTGGGCTGTCTTATACATACATGCAGGCGTGTGTGTGTGCGTTCCTTTTTAAATGTGTGGGAAAATTAAATAATTTTCTTGCACATTAAAAGTTTTCACAGCAGACTGTCTGCCATACACACACAGCAATGGCTAAAGTATCTACAAGATACATATGGCGCAAATGGATTTACGTTTTGTACTTACGTGGCCTTTGCAGCCGCTTTGCGATATAGACATGATATTAGAGCTGATTACACATACATACACATAAATAACACACCCACACCCACACACCCACACACACACACTCCCACACACACCCACACACACACACTAACACTCACATACTCACACTCATTGCCAAAGCTGCTGAAAAATCGATCTCTTTAGCTGTTGTTCACAGCCTCTCGCCCTTTTTAAGCACCTGGAATTCGTGTATAGATTTCAATGTTGCAAGCTGCCCAAGCTGCACACACAATTCAAGCAAATTTCACTTCAAGCAAAGCAATCGCCACAAATTTGTGCCCCAATCCAATGCAGTTCCACGAAATTGCAGCTGACAGCTCCCAATTGCGTTTCACCAGAAAACTTATATATATATAGTTTATATCGGATTCTTTTTAATTAACAGAAAAAACTATTCGCAAATTTGCAGATCTGAAATTAGGTCAGCAGCGTAGAACTTTTGGAGGAGGAGGAGAAAAAATATACTATGTTTGCAGTTCGAGTGAAATGCGTATAATAAAAATTCTTTAATGCCTTTTTGGAAATGCAATACATATGCAGACACACACACACACACATATATACATAGATGTAGATACATACATGTGTGCCTGTGTGTGTGTGTGTGTGTGTGTGTTGTATGCAGAGCTGCAGGAGGCGATAGTTATAGGTATATATACCTATAGAGATCTGTTGGCAGCTTGCCATTGTTATTTTGGGTGTTACATGCGCATAATTATTTTTGACTGATTAATTTGATTTATATATTTTATGGGCCGTTTGAATTTGCCGCAATGCATCATGGTCTGTGCATTGCGTGTGGGATGGCTGAAAACTGGCCTTAAAAATAGATATGCAGAATTATGAGAAATTACAGAGATAAATGCATATGTATATGAAATGTGTGTCTAAGCCAATTGCACATGTGACAAAAAAAAAATACTAAGCCACAAACTGTTTAAATTTATTTGCAGATCGAGCGCGAGAAAGCCGACCTCAGCGTTCAGGTCATACAGATGTCCGAGCGTCTCGAGGAAGCCGAGGGTGGTGCTGAACATCAAGTGAGTCACCTGATTTCATAAATCAATCAGTTTTTACTATATTGATGTATATTTGAACAGTTTGAAGCCAACCGCAAGCGTGATGCTGAGCTCTTAAAGATGCGCAAGCTGCTTGAGGATGTTCAATTTGAATCTGAGGAGACCGCCACGCTTTTGAAGAAAAAGCACAACGAAATTATTACGGATTTCCAGGAACAAGTCGAAATCCTAACGAAAAACAAGGCTAGGTATGCGCTCCCCCCACCCCCTTCTCACTAGCAACTGCCATGCTTCATCAACCTCGGCCTGCTGGCCCCAATATTGATATATATGTATTTCCTTTTTGACCCCGAAATGTTGGCCAAACATAAACATGCAATGTCCATGTTATTGTTTATTGTTTGATGCTGCTGTTGATGAAGTGGCGTCAGCTGGCGCTGACTTTTCAATGTCTGCCGCAGATCAGTAAATTAGTAATGCAAAAATAACAACAACAACAACAACAGCAAGAAGAAGAACAACAATAACCTTGCTTGGCCCGCTGACACCAAAAGTGAAATTTAGTTCATAAACAATTCATCAAAATCGCCATGACAAGCAGAATAGCTGAAAAGCTGAAAATCCGAAAAGCCGCAACGGGAAAATATTCAACTTGCATCGCTTGCAAGTTCTATTGACACAAATTTCGTCTGCTGCCACACAAAATTCAGACAAATGTGGCATAAGCAAATGAAGAAGAAAAGAAAAACCATCGCATAGACACTTTGCTCTTTGCTACTCATATTTCCAAATCAAATATCCAAAAATAAATTGCAAAGGAATTTCGTATATTTCAAAATCACACTCGCTCGCACACAGCCAAATTCAAGGCTGTGCGAGAGATCACAGAGAGCACGCGGCGTATGCGTAATGTCAGCAGCGCCTGCTTAACTTCCTGATTAAAATCCAGTTAGTCTGCATTCTATCTGCTTACTTTTAGCTTTAGTTTTTAGAACATTCTGCTACGTTCTTTGCTCAGGTACACAAAATTCTTGTCTATGGGCGAGGTGCGCCCGAGTGTGCGCACTTTTGCCATAGACAAAGCAGTTTTCTCGCTCGCGCCGCGCGAAGCTTCAAGCAAGCTTTTCGCTACACACAAGTAAAAAGAAAATGTTTTTCAACGTTTTCCGCACGCACGCAACCATATGTTATTCCACAACAAAAACAAAAACAACTCAGAAGAGTAGCGCATATTTTGGCATTTATTTTTAGAAAAAATTTTTTAATTTTCATCTACATTCTTGAGCGTTAAGTAGAAGAGAGAGTCGCATTGCTCTTCTTCTTGTTCTTGCTCTTGTTCTTGTTGTTGTTGTTGTTATTTCTCTCTCATTTGCACCAACGCCCGATCCAAATATGTCTTTGATTGAATCATATTCAAAATGTGATGATTGTTGTTGTTGTTGTCTCTTTTCGTCCAATTGAAATTTTATGGAAATTCGATACGTTTTTCGCCTTTGCAACTTGTAGATGCCACAATGTTCAATATTATTTGTTAATTTTTTCTCTGACAAGCGCCAAAGGTGACAAAATGTTTGGAATTTCCTTAGAATTAGATTAACTGAAATCTATTATGAAATTAAAATAGCTTGCTTCCAGGCACATGCACTTAACCTTAAACCTTTTAGCTTTTGCCTATCGATCGTAGAGCTTTCTGCAGATTGTTTGCCAAAATAAAGCTTTTAGGGCTCCAGCCTGTGCTTTTATTTGGAACATTCCGGAAAGCGGGCACAGTTAGCATTTTGCGATCGATAGACAAAAGCTTGCAAGCGTCAGAGCTTTCTCAAAGCTTGGTTTACACCGATCTCCGACCTAAGCTTGCTCCTAGCAATTTTCAGCTTTTGGCAGCTTGGCCATGCTCTATAGAAATCACAGCTTGACCGCTCTCCAATGCCGATCTCACAAGCCATGCCTAAGTATTGAAGCTTCAATTAGCTGAGCTTTTATTGAACTCGAAAGAAAAAAAAAACACAAAACCATTTTGCTTGATCGAATGCTTACAGAGCCGAAAAGGACAAGGCCAAATTCCAGGCCGAAGTCTACGAGCTGCTCTCCCAAATCGAATCCTACAACAAGGAGAAAATCGTTTCGGAGAAACATATCCAGAAATTGGAGATCTCCATTAGCGAGCTGAATGTGAAGATCGAGGAACTGAACCGCACTGTCATCGATATCACTTCGCACAAATCTCGCCTCTCGCAGGAAAACATTGAGCTGATCAAGGACGTCCAAGATCTCAAAGTTCAATTGGACACAGTCTCGTTTTCCAAGAGCCAAGTCATCTCCCAGCTGGAGGATGCACGCCGCCGCCTGGAAGACGAAGACCGTCGTCGCTCAATGCTCGAATCTTCGCTGCATCAGGTTGAGATCGAATTGGATTCAACTCGTTCTCAACTCGAGGAAGAGTCCGAGGCGCGCATTGACTTGGAACGTCAGTTGGTCAAGGCCAATGCCGATGCCACTTCATGGCAAAACAAATGGAATGCCGAAGTGGCAGCCCGTGCCGAAGAGGTTGAGGAGATTCGTCGCAAGTACCAGGTGCGCATCACCGAACTGGAGGAGCACATCGAGAGCCTCGTCGTTAAGGTCAACAATCTGGAGAAGACAAAGACCCGCCTCGCCAGCGAAGTGGAGGTCCTTATCATCGATCTGGAGAAGTCCAACAACAGCTGCCGCGAACTGCAAAAGTCTGTCAACACCCTCGAGAAGCACAACATCGAGCTGAAGAGCCGTCTGGATGAGACCATTGTGCTCTACGAGACCAGCCAGCGCGATCTGAAGAACAAGCACGCCGATCTCCAGCGCACCATCCACGAACTGGACAAGGTCAAGGATGCCAACGGTCAGCTGGGCCGCGAGAACAAGAAGCTGGGCGGTATGCAGACCCCTCATCAAATCTATGAATCCAACTCTTCAGCTAACTTTTCTATTCTTTCTGTTCAGATGATCTGCATGAGGCCAAGAGCGCCATCAACGAGCTGAACCGTCGTCTGCATGAACTGGAACTGGAGCTGCGTCGTCTGGAGAACGAACGTGATGAGCTGACCGCTGCCTACAAGGAAGCCGAGGCTGTAAGTTCTAATAAAAATCCAACTCGCCCAATGCCAAGCAACAGCTCACTTTTGATATACCACACAGGGTCGCAAGGCTGAGGAGCAGCGCGGACAGCGTCTGGCCGCTGACTTCAACCAATATCGCCACGATGCCGAGCGTCGTCTGGCCGAGAAGGACGAAGAAATTGAGGCTATTCGGTAAGTGTCGAGCTACTAAGACCCCCCCTGCGTGTGGAAGTTGCATCAAATGTCGACGCCACTGGCACAAAAATCAACAAGAGGGTTCTAGTTGGAAGTGCCCGACTGGCAGATACTATGGACGCAGCTACCTTTTCAAAATTCCTTCTTTCTTCAATATATACAAAAAGGGAGACACACAGATACACACATACTCTGTGTGCCGCGCAGTCTAAGCTACGGTTCGGCTATTTGACTATAATCGGCGCTTAAGGTCCGATCTAAATGAAATGATCTGGTCTTGAGTAGGACAGTGGGACATATCAGAGCAGGGGAAAGTATGCAAATGTGATATAGAGAAAGAGAGGTAAAGGTAAAGAATATATATTTCAAGCTTCTCTACCTTTTCAAATTTTCCATATCGATGCGTTCCCTAGCTCTCATCAGCCCATCATCCCAGTCAAGAATATTGATACGTGATGTGATCGGATATGCTTCCTTTTGCCTATACAAAAACATTATACCCCTTCCACACATTTTCAATGGGTATAGAGCATTGCAACCTTGTGGTTTCCGCTGCCAAAACGGAAGCATTCGCGTCAATGAACAAATCAATCGATTGATTTGCAATCGTCGCAATTGCCAAACAATTGATATCAAATTGACCCATTTAGCAATCAGTACGATTCTTATAGTTGCGCCAAAAGCAACGGACACTAAAATTTCCCAAAAGAGCAGCAGCTCCTTAAGTCCTGCGCGGTTCAAATCCATAGAGAAGTAGCTGGTTCGCATACTTATATTATAATGAGGTAGTCCAAAGACAAGAACCCTTTAAGAATTTTACGTTGAAATATTCATACAGAAAATTGCGCAGTTATTGTGATTACATAATTGGGACACTGAGTGAACTGAGATCCACCAAAAGTTAGCCAGTCTTAAGACTGGTTGGGTTCCAAATAGGTAGGTGAGTGCTTAAGTAATCTTTTGAGCCAATTGTTGAGCTTGGCAAGTGCTTGGGTCAATGGAAACTCCTTTTGGAATGAGGAAAAACAAAAACTCCTAACGTTGTACAGCTGAACCTCGTTTATCCGGATTATCCGGATCACATTAAGACATTCTAGAATGTTTTTAAAAAACTTGTTAATAGTTAACTTAAAATATTCCCTAAACTACATTAACTCAAAATTTGTTAAGGGCAGCTGATATATGCCTTAGTTATCCGCAATTATCCGTTTAGCTAAATTATCCGATAAGACTGAGGCATACTTCAGGTAAATCAGGTAATTTCAGGTAATTTGGTTAGAGTTCCGGATAAACGAAGTTCAGCTGTATTTTCAAGCAAAGTTTTATTTGTTTTTTTCCAATTCAAAAGAATTTTTCTATTGCGTAAAATGTGTGACATTTATTTTATGTCAGAGTCTATGAAGACGCTGCCAAAATGAATCAATCATAGCCCAAAAAGCACAAACATTGACTGCCAACAGAGACAATGCTCAGCATGATGATAATGATGATGATGTTGACAATGATGATGATGATGATGATGATGATGATGATGTTGTTGTTGTTGTTGGTACATTGTCGTCATTATGTTGATGGCATTTTTTTCGTTGTGGCAACACCAACAGCTGAACAAGAAACTGCAATCTTTTTATAGATTTCGACAAATTTGAAAATTTATTTGCGAAGCAGCAGCAACTGTTGCCAAACTGAGGACTGCGAAAGCGACAGCACAAACAGCAGCAGCAGCAGCAACAGGCGACAAAGCGACAAAGCGACAAGGCGGCGACAAAGCAGCCCAGCAAAATTTAGCTTTAATTAGAGTATTCGTATAACTAAGCAAACTCGCACTCGAACTCCCATCCCCCTTTTCATTCCATTCATACCACTGCCACGCCCCTTAACTAAACACACCCTAAAATGTCGCTGGCCCTGCAAAAGCGTCCATCGCGCTTCCGTCATGCAACAACATATGACGACAACTATGGCTATACCATGAATTTCTATCAGCCTATGTTGGACTATTTGGACGCAAAGGCGAAAGGTCTGAAGGTGCAGCAGCCGCATCTGCCATGGAATAGCGAACGGGGCCTAAAGCAATATCGCTCCTCGAATGCGGTTAGGCATTATAATGCGGATGAGATCGTACGCCTGTCGCGCACCTGCGCCGCGCGGGCCGATGAGATTCTGCTTAGCTTTCGGGCACAGAAACGATCGCCGTTCAGTGTGCAGAAGCTCGTTGACGCAACGCGTGTGGGCAAGCACATTGAACCGGACACAGTTGTTGAGAGATCGCGCCAGCGTCGTCGTCGTCGTCAGGAGGAGCTCGAGGATTTAATAAAGCACGATACGTTAAAGATATTGCAGCGCGTACGCAAAATAGAGCTAGATAGCGAATTTGATCAAATGTCTGACGATTTCAAGCGTTCGATACGCGGCAAGTCCGCCAGTGCCATCGCCCAGGCGCTGCTCTCCGAATCGGAGCGTAACATCAAAAGTGCCAAACAGGATGAGGAGAACTATATTGCCCAGACCATGATACGTTCGAGTCGTGCCGCGTCCCGTGCGCGTTCCACGTCGCCATTCGATTACGTCGGGGGCGGCGGCAGCGGTCAGTTCCGGGCCCATGCTGTGCACATGGAGCTAATGGATGACCGCCTGGTCGATAAGCTCGACCAACGCGTCTCCTCGTCGCTGCACAATGTGAAGCGTCAGCTCTCGACGCTGAATCAGCGGACCGTTGAGTACTACGCGGATAGCAGGTGCGGTATAGAGGATAAGTGTTGGATTTGTCGCAAAGTGATGCGCACACATCCCAAGCTCAAGGACTATACCTATATCTATTGGCAGCACTAACATGTCCCATCATTTTCCCAGCTTCCCCCAAACCTAACAGTTCCTGCCAACCCCCTCCACATGCAGCTCATCATTCATCATCCATCCATAATATTGGCATAACGTATCTCTGGCGTTTTCAATTAGGTTCTAGCCCAGACAATTCTGAATAAATGCGAACATGTTTTTTTTTCATTTGACGTGTAGCTCAATTTTCTTCTCTTTATTTTCTGGCTATACCCGCAATCCTCAGCCCGCAATCTTAAGTGTTCATTCCCTCCTCCAACTCTTCTGCTCCTCTTGTGATTTTTTTTTTGTTCGTCTTGTCTGCGAATTTATTTTCGTTTCTAGTCGCTTCTTTCATGCATTTCCCTTGTATAATTCATGAGTTTTTGGCTTGAAAATAAGAATAATAATTTCTATGTTTTCGGTATTCGTTTCCTTCATTTGTCGTTGGCCAACACTGGCCGTGTATCCATTGTTTGGTCGTGTGTAAATTGTGTAAATGTTCGTCTTGGCTAATTGCAACGTTCCGCTGACTATTTGGCTTGCCATTTGCAGCTGACCATCATAATTGTTTATTATTTAATATAATTTTTGTGAAATTGCAAATTGTTCGCAAATTTTAGATGAGGGTTTTCCTAGTGGACGCTAGACTTGAATGTAAATTTATATATAGCAACAGATTGAGTAAATCTTGGCAGGGATGGGAATTTCTAGAAAGTTTTAATACTTAATAATATTAACAATTAATTGACTGAATAACTAATGTCATTTATGGTTCTCTCTTGCTGCTGAGTTTCTTATGCCTCAACCAGAATAATCTTCCCCCATAGAAGCCGTAATTTCTAACATTCTGATATGCTCATTCAATTGGTTTCATATCTGATACTAAATATACTTTCAATGTGCATTCAAAATGCATTAGACACGAGCTTTTGCACCTTTTCAAATTGCAATCAATGCAAGCACCATTTGGTACATTAAAGTCGAATGGATCTTATTTCGCACCCGCACACAAAAATATCTTGCGGGCAGGTATGTTGGGTTGCGGGTTGGCCCATTGTTTGACGTGTCCTTCAGCAAATAATATGTTATTTTAATTTTCTCGCACTAAAATTGATGTGCATGACAGCGAAAAGCAAGAGAATTAAGAAAGAAAAAAACATTCATCACATATTTCTGCGTAGACAATAAACATTGAAAACGAGGCAAAAAATTAAAATGAAAATTAAATGAAAAAATACTTACGTTCGCAAGCAAAACACAAGCTAAATACCTTGGCAACGCGACAACAAAGAGCGCACATAGATTAAGTAACTAAGAAATGGGCTACGTAGTACACTGAAAGAAAAGAAGATGTTGAAAAAATCAGACAAGGAAAACATCATGCGAAAACTAATAATGCGTATGTTACGTTAAGGCATGAGATAACTTGGTAGAGAATCAAGATAGTATATGGTTAATATAAAGCTGAAAGTTGAAGTAGGTTGGGCTTAATGAATCGCAAAGTTATTCCAGAGTGAGAATTCAGAGATTGAAATTAAATTAAGATTTCTAAGACATATTTGTAGTTAAGGCTTTGAAAATATAGCGAAAGACTGCTTAAGATTGTATATACCCACTCAAAGAACTAGAGTTAGATTTGAAGTGGGACTCCCATTGTAGATTTAGAGTAAAGATAATCAATTAAGATTGGGAAAGAATTAAAAATATAATATATCATCTTGCTGAAGATCGTACATATGCTCGCAATTATGAGCTACAGATTGTGCTAGATGAAATCTCTTCGCCTTCTTATGAGAGCTATGAGAGCTAATCGACTGAGATTGAAAAAGATTCATTAATGTAGATATATGGCTTACTTAAGATCGTATTCATGTACCCAACTACGAGCTAGACTTAGACTTAATGTCAGATTTCTAGATTGCAGGCCTAAAGTAAAGCATGATCAACTCAGATGGAATAAGATGCGAGATGTAGAGCTTACTGAAGATCGTATTTAAACACCTTACCACAAGCTCAAGCACAAGCATAATGAGATGTATATTGCAGATTTAGTGCAGTTGGAATTAATAATGTGAGAGCTTGCTTTCTGAATAGAATTAATAGTATCGAATACAAAGCTTAGTTAAGATCTTAGCCATAGGAGAGCTACAGAAGATGCCTTTTTCAGACTTAAAGTAAGAGATGATTGTCTAAGATTGAGATATCGTTATGCCTTGAGAGCTTACTTCATTAAAACATATTTTAATATAATTAGATCTATGAGTAAGGGTTTGGTGCTAAGTGCCGCACTTTGACTTAGCCCCAGCTGAGAACTTGCACTCAACTTGTCAAATGAATCAACTGTTGATTACAATTAGTCGAAAAACAAATTTTTTGGCAGCACCACGACAACATGGCAAGAGTAAGAGTATTAGCAAGCCGTTTTAAATATATATGTACAAAAGTATATAGTATATAGAAGAAGAACCGCGTAGAGAATTCACCTACGCCTAAAATTAGACGCATGATGCGATCTGTGACAGACGCAGTTTCTATTTGGGCCCGTGGGTAGCTAAGGTAGTGCAATGCTTGGCATGTAAATGCGCTATTTGTGACAAGTTCGATGTCTTTATCAAGCGTATAAATAAAAGAAAAAATGCGCCGAACAATGCGATTTTTGACAATGCCACAAAAATCAGCAAACAGCCAACAGCAAACAGCCAACAGCAACCGCAGCGACAGCGGCAGCAACAGAATCGAGCTGAATGCTGAGTGTTAAGAAAATGATTTTTGTGGGTCAGACATTGGGCCAAAAATAGCGCAGAATGCAAGCGAATGAAAGCGACTTCGAGGTGAGCTGACAACATTTGAGGGCAACTTCCAGCCGAGCCACTAAATGAACTATATAATACTCTGTTCGAACTATGTCTGACCAATTGGGTATATTCTGTGATTTCCTTTAGCAAGCAGACGAGCATTGAGATCGAGCAGCTGAATGCGCGCGTCATTGAGGCGGAGACCCGGTTGAAGACCGAGGTGACCCGCATCAAGAAGAAGCTGCAAATTCAGATTACCGAGCTGGAGATGTCGCTGGATGTGGCCAACAAGACCAACATCGATCTGCAGAAGGTGATCAAGAAGCAGTCGCTGCAGCTGACCGAACTGCAGGCCCACTACGAGGATGTGCAGCGCCAGCTGCAGGCCACCCTCGATCAGTACGGCATTGCCCAGCGCCGTCTGGCCGGTCTCAATGGTGAGCTGGAGGAGGTCCGCTCCCATTTGGATAGCGCCAACCGTGCCAAGCGCACCGTCGAGCTGCAGTACGAGGAGGCCAGCACACGCATCAACGAGCTGAACACTGTCAATGTCAACTTGGTGTCTCTGAAGTCCAAGCTGGAGCAGGAACTGAGCGTTATCTCTTCCGACTACGAGGAGGTATCCAAGGAGCTGCGCATCAGCGACGAGCGCTACCAGAAGGTTCAGGTCGAGCTGAAGCATGTCATCGAGCAGGTGCAGGAGGAGCACGAGCGCAGCATCAAGCTGGAGACCATCAAGAAGTCTTTGGAAGTCGAAGTCAAGGTAAGCGCCAACTCTCTGCGAGCCCAATGCAATAGATTATACGTTAATGCTAAACACATTTCCATGCACAGAACTTGTCCATTCGCCTGGAGGAAGTGGAGCTGAACGCCGTTGCCGGTAGCAAGCGCATCATCAGCAAGCTGGAGGCACGCATTCGCGATCTGGAGCTGGAGCTGGAGGAGGAGAAGCGTCGTCATGCCGAGACCATCAAGATCTTGCGCAAGAAGGAGCGCACCGTTAAGGAGGTGATGGTACAGTGCGAGGAGGATCAGAAGAACATCATATTGCTGCAGGATGCGCTGGACAAGACCACTGCCAAGATCAACATCTACAGACGCCAGCTGTCCGAACAGGAGGGCTTCTCCCAGCAGAGCACCACCCGTGTGCGCCGTTTCCAGCGTGAACTGGAGGCCGCCGAGGATCGCGCCGATGTTGCCGAATCGAACTTGAATCTGATCCGCGCCAAGCACCGCACATTCGTCACCACCTCCACCGTGCCCGGCTCCCAGGTGTACATTCAGGAGACAACAAGAACGATCACCGAATAGATGATCACTGGAGACGCCCACACAAACACAAACACACACACACAAAAAACACAGACACAAACACACACACACACACATTACACACATAAACACACAAACACCCAAACAGCAGCAACATTTTATAATTTAAAAAAGCAAAGCAACAATTAACCAACAACAACAGGAACAACAGCTTTCAGAAAGAAATGCAGAGAATGCAGACAATTTTGAGATTTGATGAAATTTGCTTGAGAAAACTTTTATAATTTAAATTTTTTTCAGAGCTTGCGAGAGTTCGTATAGGTTATACATTATATAAATACATAACACTACACATCTCCTATCTATTTATAATAATAATATTTTGAAGTTCATGTAATTTAATTAAAATAATGAACCTAAAATCATATATAAAGAAGAAAACAAAAAAACAAACAACAAATAAAATTACCAAAAAAAAGTAAAAGGAAAACTACAGAAGTTTTGCAGCATTAGAGAGAACGAGAGAGAGCGAGAGAACGAGAGAGAGCGAGAGAGAGAGAGAGAACGAGAGTTTGCTTATAGAGTTGGCTGATAAAAAGTTAAATGAATAACAAAATAAAAGAAATAAATGAAACCAAACAACATGAGAAATATGCAAAGATCAACCAATCGACCCAACAAAACGAGTTACCCGAGTTACAACCGCTTCTGCTACTTGTTTTTAGTTCATTTTATGTTTAGTAGGTAAATATCTGTGTGCTCGTAACGAAATTGAATTTACAAATGATTAAAAGAAAAACGATTAAGAAAAAAAAACTGAGCAATTTTCATATTTTTACTTTGTATTTTGCAATAAAAACTGAATTTACTTATATAATAACAATAACAACCAAAACTAACTCAAAACGAGTTGTGTACTAAATGGGATATGTTAGAAAATGAAAATTGAAAGAGAAAGAGGCGAAAGTTAGCTGAGAAAGATATTTCCTACATGTGTCGAAAGAAACGTCTCATTAGCCCAGTTAAAAGGAACTATTTGTAAGACATATCTCACAAGAGTTCGATCTATGCACAAGGAAGTTCCTGGTTCGACTTCCAATCTATTTTATGGCCAAATTATTGTCGTGGCATATTGAGGGAATGCTGGTTCGAATCCCCGATGAAAGCATGTTTGTAGTATATTCTGAAGCTAGCTAGATTTATATAAATAACACAGATTCGACTTTCCGTCTATTGATAAATGCCTGATTAACAAGAGTTGGGTTCATCAAAAAGGCCTCATACAGAACTCAGAAGAATTCTGTTTAAAGTAAGTAAATTGTCCAAGTGAACTTTGAAAGCCATTGAACACCAAAGATTCGGGTTCAAGTCCCCCGTTTAATGAATGGATATCGTATAGTCTTAGCTACTTTAGAAAAGTAAGCTTGACAGCTTGTAGCCATATCCCAAACTTATTTCTAGTACCCCACACAACACTCTCCCCAAACCCATTAGAAAAAGCACACAATTATCATTTTACTTTAAACTAATCACTATTTATTAAGACTTTCAGGCAGCTGGACACCAAGGTGACCGATTACTTAGGCAGCAGAGACTGCCAGCTTGGAGCCGGTGTTCAGGGTGACGGTCCTCTCGCCATAGCGACCGCCATAGCTGTTCCTCTTGAAGACTGCAAGTAGGGAATTCAAGGAAAAATCGAACTTTAATACGCAGCTCAGGCTGTGGTTGGGGGGGTCCGTAGAGTAACTAACCTGGATCGATCTCGGCGACGAAGGCGCGTGGTGGCAAAGCAGCGCCATAGAGGGTGTCCAGGGGACCGTATGGCTTGACCAGCAGAGGCTTGCCCTGCTCCCAGCCATAACGGTTCAGTGCGTACCAATCGGCACCATCCAATTTGGCGGAGGAGGCGGCAGCGCCGGCGGCATTGGTGAGAGCAGCCGCTTGAGCCTCGGCGGTCTCGACGGGCCTGATATATTCGCCATAGCCGCCGCTGCGGTAGCTGTTGCCGCTGGGCCTGTAGGCCAGGCAGACGGAGAAGCAGCAGGCCATCAGGCAGAGCAGACGCATGTAGTTGACGGACATGTTTGGATGGTGCGAGGAGGTGACACTTTTGAAAACTAATTAACAATTGCGCGTGGCCAAATTGCTTTTATAGCCATTATATTTGAGCTGGCCAGCGATTTGTGTGTGCGCTTTACGTGACCAAAACCCAGTCGAAGACCCCCAACCAAACCCAGAGTCATGACGAAAACACCTTGGGGCTGAGGTGGTGGTGGGGCTTGCAGCCGGCGCATCGCGCCAAAATCCCACTGCCTCGTGTGGCACTGATAAGGCGTCACAGAGCACTGACGCAGTCTTCCTCTTCTTCGGTTACAGAGTTCGGTTTGGGTGTCATATTACTCTTAAAAATATAAAAAAGTGCTCGTCAAATTGGCAAAAACTCGACCACGACCACGACCACGACCACGACAATGACAAGGCAAAGAGTCAGTGGCTGCTCCATTGATATCGACTGCCCCCTGCTCGGCACGCTCGGCTCGCATTTGGCGTGTGCGGTATCAGGTCTTTGACTTGGCTACCTGTCCAACAACAGCATCGCCGCTGCTCAATGAACCCCAGCATCAACTCGGCTGCGGATGCATTCGAATGCACTCGCAATTCGCATTCACCAGCTCTGTGTCATAGCCGACTCTCCAATGTCACAGATGATAGCTCGCAACAGCTCGATCCATCGATCGGCCCTGCCCTGGCCATTGTCTAGCACTTGCTGACTCTCTTATCTGTGCAGCATGCAACTAGCTTGGCTGATAATCGAACTGGGTTCAAGCTCAGCAGCTATTCAGTTTAGCTCCAACTGAGTGAGTGCATAGTGTGTGTGTGTGTGTGTGTGCGTGTGTGTGCGTGTGTGTGTGTGTATGCGCAGGTGTGTGTGTGTGCGTTTGTGGGAACCACATAAGTAGTTGGCTTTTTTTGCAAACGTGAGGCGCCGTTTAACATGGAAGCTTTAAGCTTCTTGTAATCATAAATAGTACAGTAGAAACTCATATAAGAGCAACTGGTAAAGTTTCTTATAGGTAATGTTACAGCTGGGATTCAATAGAAAAATGTTTAGGACCCGATGAAAATATTTTCATAATTATGAATAAAGTCTAAGCTATCATATGTTCATATAATGAATGCAGATGCCAAAAAAATGGCTTGCCTAGGGCTAAGTAGCACGATATGATAAAAGACGTCATAATTAATTTATCGATGTTCATTAGTATGAATTGACATAGTTATCAACTTGCATGATACTATAATATGGAATAACAATGTCAACTTTATGGGAGAACATCTTTTACGTTGTCTTACGCTCGTGAACGGCCGACATATTATAAACAAGACTGAGAAACTTAAAAGAAATCTGTTTTCATTTCAAAATTGAACCAAAAACAAAGTTAGCCAAAGTATAAATGACTTTGCCCCCAGCCATTGCATTTATGCCATGTTTGGCATAAGCCAATTCTGGGTAGAGCTCAACTTTAGCCCGCATTTTCCATATGAAAATATGCACAGCTAACAATATTTTCAGTTGCGGAACGGGCAATTGCTTACCTTTAAATATTAAATATGTGAGTAGTCAAGACTTAAAGCAAAGACTGGCCTTTGGAAAAGTGAAAAGCCAGCTTCACGAATCGTTTTCGTTCGAGCTGTGAACCAATTTTTTGCTGGGCTTCAAGCCCAAGTTTAAGCAGACTTTTGAAAAGAAGCTGATTTGTTGAAACTATAAGCTATGTAGGAAATAACACTTTTCAAATTGAAAATAAACAAAAGCTTAATAATAATAATATAACTTACAGCTTAACTAAAACCTGCGAAGCGATTGGCATAAGTTATTCCCTTAACACTTCTTAATAATTTGTATAAATTTATAATATGCATAGGCACGAGCACGCTCGGCATTCCGAAACTGTCATTAATTTGCAATCAAAGCTGAACTTAATGCCAAAACAGTTGCAGCTGCTGCAGTGGCTGGTCAAACATTAGCCAACCAAACCAACTGCCGGAACCACTTATCTGGACCCCTGCCCCCCCTTGGACTCAAGGCCACACACGCATTATCAATACAATATTTTGGATTTTCTTTTTTGCAGTTTTTTATTCATGCTGTTTGCACAACGAACTCTGCCATGTTATTGTGAGAGCTTCACGTTTGAGCTGATTTGGAGAGAAGTAGCCAAGAAGAGGGGATTGCTCCTCTAGTACTTGGGTCCCTCGTTGTGGTAGCCACCGTGGCTGCCATAGTTGTTCTCGGGCAGGTACAGCTTGGCAACTGGGGGAGCGGCGCGCACGGGCAGAACCACCTTGGTGTACTCTGGTGGGGAAGCATAACGGCGATAGCTGTTCTGGCCGGGATACAGCAGAGTGGCGCCAGCGGGCTGGACAGACCAACGGGGGCGGCCATAGCCGCGTTGGTGGCCGCCATAGTTGCCACCATGGTTGCCGCCGGCGATGTGTCCGCCGTAGTTGCCGCCGCCAACGAGGTGTCCAATGTTTCCGTGTCCACGACCGTATTCGTTGTGACCGCCATGGTAGCCAGAGTCGAGGAGGATCGGGCGCAGATGCTCGCTGCCGCCATAACGGGGACCGGCAACAATCTCTACGGGACGCTGGTGGTCATTGCCACCGGCAGCAGCGGCGCTCGATGCAGCAGCAGCGCTGCCATCCCCACGCTGGCCGTAGCTGGAGATGCTACGGTGATGACCGTAGCCGGAGCCGCCGTGTTGGCCTCCGTAGTTGCAGCTGCCGACGGCCAGGCAGACGCTGATGAATACCGCAAGAGTCTGTGTATTGGAAATCGATGCTTAAAAAACTGGCGACCAACGGAACGGGAAATGGGCAGACGTCGTCATGCTATGTTACTTACGGCGAACTTGTTCATGGCTGTGCTTATTGTATTTTTTGTTGTTTTTGGGCGCTCGCTGCTTGAAACAGTTGGCACAATTAACAAACCAAATGCCAAGCACACTTCTTTATATAAGCAAAATAATTGAAGCACTCGAAACGTGATCTCGCTGCGAATTTATCACGGCGCTGAGTTCAGAGCTCAGCTTGGCTCAGCTCAGCTCGGCGTCGTCTTCATCTCGCTGCAACGGTGGGCGGTTGTTGATGTTATTCTTCTTCTTCTACTGCTGTTGCTGCTGCTACTGTTTTCCCGTGGTCCAAATCTTGCAGCTCGATATCGCACCCCACTCAACCAGCACTCCACACCTCGAGCTGCTGCTTGTTCGCCCGAGACTCTGCTATCGCCGACATTCGAATGCTGCACAGCCGCCCCCAATACATTGGGGGGTTGCTGCGCCGCGATCTCTCTCCCTCTCTCTAGAGTGGGGTTCAAACATTGTGCATGTGTTGTTAAGTGGAGCTGTTGCTTCGTGTGAGCATGCAGTGCCGGATAAGCACAGAGGCCTCTTGAGGCCAACTGTGCTCTATTTGGGCCCAAAACATTTCAGCTGACAATTTGCGGATTAGTGAAAACTGACTGGCAAAATACCTAAATATTTTACGAATCCAATTTTTTTATGATTGTAGAAATGTGTAATACATAGAGAAAAGCCCATTGAGTATATATATTCTTAATAAGCAAAGCTGTCCACATGAAACTTTGCCTAGGTTCGACTTTCTGTTCCCGAAATCTTGACCAAACTTTGTCAATACTTTCACTATTCTTTCCACATATAATATAATTCTTCATAAAGCTGTCTTATATATATTGCAATGGTTGGTCAGAATATCAGAAATCAAATCGGTCAAATATCTTAAGCCAACTTGACAACATGTAGCTCACATATGAGCCAAGTCTTAGCAACCCTCGGAATACTATATCATATAGTTTTAGAGGGCAAAAGTTTTCTGTATATCGAAATACTTTAACCATACTCAACTATTATGATCTTAATCATTCTCCTCAGTTCCTTTCTAACTCTTTTCGAGAGTTTCTGGATCAGATCAATACAGCTTTAGTCTAACAATCTCATGACTAAAGGCAACTTTTTGCATATATAAAATTTCATCAAAGAATTGAGAATTGTTTAAATTGATGAACGAGTTTCTGAGCCCCATCGTTCCTAGTCGTTGCTCCCACCCGCTAATCCCAGCTGCAACCATTTAAGCGCGACGCTCAAAAGTATGTCACACTTTGTGGCTACCCGCACCCGATTGAAGACAACACTTGGAATTTGGTTTTTTGTTCAACATGCTCCGCGGCTTTCAGCGGGTTTCTTTTATTTTCTCAACAGTTGATGATCCATTGAACAATGAGGTCATTGGCTCAATTGGATGTGGCTGAGTTAATAGCCACCACGGCCATAACCACCGCGGCTGTGGCCGTTGTAGCTGGCGTCCAGATCGTAGCCGATGACGGCAGCCTGCTCGTACCTGCCGGGGCGGATGCCAGCCGAGGCAGCGGCAGCAGCGGCCGCGGCACTGGGGTTCGATGAGCGCGAGTACAGGGGCTGCGCATAGCCGCGGTTGCCATAGCCATGGTTGCCATAGCCATGGTTGCCGTAGGAGCTGCCGCCATAACCAACATCCTGAACGTAGGCCACGCGGCCGCCATCATAGCCACGGCTGCTGCCATAGGGATTGGCATTGATGCAGGCGACCAGGGCGAGGACAGCGAAGGCAATCTGTTATTGGAGGAACCAGGATTAGTCAGCTATCCATATGTCCATGTCCGGCTGTAGGGATTGCTTACCAGGAACTTCATGTTGAACAGTTAGTTTTGTTGGTTATGGTAATCAATCAAACTATGATTTGGTTGACCGCAACGAGCGCTTTTATATGCAAAAATTAGACTGGATATTTACGTGACACTCCCCAAATAAGCACTTTAAGTAACCTATATACCATATAATAATAATTTCTATGGCAGAGATATTTCATAATTCTAACCAGCACATAAGACTACAACTATTGGCGACATATTATGTACTCGGCTCGTATTTCGTTGTCGTGTCTGGCCAACAATTATAAAATCGTTCGGTTACGCGATGTTTTCCATTGTTTTCACAGTCTCGATAATGCCAGGTCAAAAAGCCCGACCGCGAAAAACAAACTAAGCACTTCGTGAGTTCTCAATGAATCCACGAACGAAGCGCGCGCCTTTTGTAGCCGCAGGTTTAAAATAATGCATTATACATTTTTTTTCACTTGCACAAATTCACATTCCTAGGGCTTACAATTAATAGAGCCAGTCGTGGACTGGACTTGCTGCTGTAAACATGGGCTGCTCGAGACCCGCTCGAAAACAAACTCATGAGGTTTTAGGGGCAAGAAAGCATATAGAAAGACATATGTAGAAGAAAGACTTAATATAAATAATCGCATATAGAATATGTTTCTAGCTTTGATATACATAAGAAAATAGACTTTAGAGGCATAATTTCAATATGAAAGCTGTATGCAAGAATGCATTTAAGCAGAACTTTTTTAAAGTCAAATCTTAAGAACTATACAATTTTTAGAATATAAGCATATTGTGGAATACTCCAATATATCAACTTATATATATAGCCCAAATTTGCAAAGTAGAACTTTTAAGCAAAAGAAACTTAATTATTCTCTGCACAGAAGTCTACTTTTGCGTAGAACTCAAAAGACCCAAAGAGAAAATGACAATAAATTGTTTATGTTTTTATGTTTTGTTGCATTTATTACTTTCTACTGTCTTATGCGTCTATATAAGTCCCAAGCTTGTTAGCTTTCAATTCACTGTAGAGTTTCTCAACTCGCTTAATAGCCGGAGTTCTTGTAGCCGGAGTTCCTGTAGCCAGAGTTCTGGCCAGCCACGGAGCTGGAGGCAGCGGCTGCTGAAGCGCCCTGCGCCTGCTCGCCATAGCCGTAGCTGTGCTTCTGGCCATAGCTCTGCTGGGGGCCATAAGAGCGCTCCACAATCTGGCGTGGCTCCTTCCAGACGAGAGGAGCACCAGCATTGGGTGCAGCCAGACCAAGCTTGGCCAAGGAGATGGCCTGACGATCAACGGGCGCGGCGCCATATCCACGGCTCGAGGTGTAGTGGACGGAGACTGGCACCTCAATGCTGCGGCCGTAGTTGTTGTTGCCATAGCCGCCACCGTAGCTGCCACCACCATATCCACCAGCTGGGACAATAGCCTTGACGGTCAGAGCGGGTTGCACCTGGTAGGCATAGCCGCCGACGGGAACGCTGCCGTAGCCCTGGCGACCGTACGCATTGGCCGAGACGGCGGCGATGGCGCAGACGAAAATGCACTGCAGATCATAATTGTGGGAAATAAGTCGCTGGCTACAGATGGAGGCAGGATGCGCTGGCACTTACCATGAACTTCATCATTTTGTGGCTAATTGGCTTAGTTTGTGTGGTAGCTAACTAATGTCTGGACTAGAGCGACCAGTTTTGCTTATATACTAAAAATCCAGGCAATGCCAATTCGCTTACGTGACGAATATGATGCAAGTTTGGCTCTAGCAGACGGTCTCTCGTCTGTGCCATGCCAAGTTCTTTGTGTTCCAGCCGCAATCTGAAGACGTCGCCGCTGGCGACGTGCATTTGCCAACCGACTTGGGTCCAAAACTCGCTGCTGCACTAATTCGGCTCGGGTCCAGATAGCGCAGGCGTCTGTATGCTTACGCCATCGTCTGAGAGTGCTCCCTGCTCGTCATTACGCAAGCTGGCGATGACTCGTGCGTGCCCAGCGCAGCGAGTGGGTGGCATTTTCTTAGCTTTTTTTCATGGTCTTTTTTTTTTGTTTTTGATTCACTATTCGTCACCGTTTGCTCCACTGTGGCAGAGCTTGACACAATTTCCAACAAGTGCAGAAATATAGCCAAGGCATTGACTTGAGCTTTCTGCTGCGTTGGTAGAATTTATATACAAAAGCAAAAAAAGTTACGATAAAATTACAATAAAATTATAAACAATAAACAATTAAAAACTATGCAGCGTCAAGCACTTTGCTCAAATAAAATAATAATAAAACGCTGCAAATAATTTGAAATTCAATTTCAAATGCGCTACACTCAGGCACAACGGCATATTAGTTGGATGAACAGAGTAACAGCATGAGGAATTAAATACACATGATTAAGTTCCAGCGAATAAATAATTCGAGATTGTATTAAGTTATTCACATGTAAGCTATTCACATGCAGTTTATGAGTTCAGTTTTTCTTGTATTCAACAAAAGAACAAATAGTTGACTGTTCAGAGAACCTTAAGATCGCAGTTTTAGTAATCATTTAAACAAGCAAACTGTTGAAACTAGACAAATCTTTGCAGAAGATATTATTTAACAATAACTTATTTGCTTAGAAGTAAACGCAATTAATTTGAATAAGCTCCCCAGCCCCAACACAGTTTCAATAGTCTTCATCATTTCTCTCAGGGTTTTCATCAAATCCCAATTGAGAATGAGAATTTTGCAAGCCGATTACTCGAGCATCAATAGCTTGTTCGACAACATATTTAACAGAAGCTGGCCAAGATTGGCACACAGCAGAGTGCTGCAGCTCTTTAATCTTGATGAGCGACACGTCTGGCTGGCGGCCACGCGACTTTATAAGAGCCGCGCGCCCGTTGGGCCAGTACAGAAAACTAGTTCCCAAAATGCGTAGTCTGTGCTTCAAGGTAAGATGTGGTTTGAACAAAAGCTGTGTGTGTGCGTGTGTGTTATTATTAAAGCCTGATCCTTTTCAGATCTTACAAATGGTCATGCTGTTGGCGTTGGTTATGTACCAGAAACGCATCGCGAGCGCTGCCGATGCCGAGCAATTTGAGAGCGATTGCCGCTGCCAAAGGCGGGGCTAAGCTGACAGCGTTATTGAGACGAGAATACACACATCAATAAACAAGGCAGGTCGATGTATACACAAAATTTGAACTGTTTTTATAAAACTCGTAGACGACACGTACAAAACACACTACTTGGCTAGTCGCTGGCCAGCTGAGCGCCGCACATGGCTTTCAGCCGGGTGAGCAGCGTGTGCAAATGGTGTGAACGCGAGATTGACTCTGCTGCTGATTGCTGTGCGCCTATGCCATGTTTCCCAGTCAAGGTTTCCATATACATGCGCTTATACAATGCCGACAGCTGTTTTGGATCCTTGCCGGTCGTTAACAGCAATTTGATGAGCGTTTTTAATGCGTTCTGCAAGCGGCTCTCAAAGAGCGTTAAATGTTCTATGAATTCGTCATCATCCGTGGTGACGTTGCTGTTGCTATCGATGACGTGCCCGAAAATTAGCTGGCACTGGAAGCAAATGTCTAAAGCAGCTTGCATTTGCTTGACCTTCTGTGCAGCGTGGGTGGAAACTGCAAAACAATTGGAAATATGCTGTATAGATAGCTATAGTATAACTCCTTTTGCACACATACTATCCGCCAGGAATTCGTGCAATGAGATGCGCTCCAATTGCACCACCAGCAAATCCCGCACCTCCTTCAAGCTCTCCAAGATCTGTGTGGCCTTCTCGTAGTGGTATTTACACAGCTGCAGTGTCGACTTGGGCAGCTGGGACACATCACAAACGCCATAGCCACGGAGTTGCGCATAGTGAAAGGAGGCAATGCTGCAATGGACAGGAGGCTTATCAATTATAAGATCTAGTTGCATGTCAAGTTAAATAGATTACCGCTTGTGTATCAGACCGGAGCGAAAGCTGTAGAGCACTTGGCGTGCGCCTGCATGCTCCACATCGCATAGGCGCAAGGATTTTTGCAGCAATTCAAGCACCTCCTTGGATGCGTCGGCCAGGCTGCTTTTATCGGCTGCACTGTAGTCCTGCAGCTGCTTGGCCAATGTAAAGGTGGCCGTCGATAGCTCCCACTGCACCAGATCCCAGAGCTCGGCATTGGCTTTCCTTGTGTCCAGGCAGTCCTTGGCCTTCTCATAGTAGTTAAAGGCCTCATTATAAAAGTTTTTCTGTGTGTCCAAGGCAATTGTGCTACAATTTAGAATAGTCCTGCTATTGGAGTAAGGGTGGGCAGGTAATAAATTATGTACACACCTTTCATTGGGCATTGTTAAGTGTGCACGCAGCCGCATAAATCTGCCCATGTTGCAGTACAGGAAAGCAAGATTCACATTATCCTGCACCGCTGTGAAGGCTTCAATGCCACGTCGCAGACAGTCATAGGAATTGACAGTCAGTTTGACATACAAAGGCTCCGCCGCAGACGCAACTGTCTCAGTTTTTGCATCCGATTCGGATTTGGAATCTTCCGACCCCGCGGATGCCTCCTTTTTGCGTTTCATTTGGCTGTACTCCTCTGCAAGGCATGTGTTTTAGTTGGTGAACCAGTCAAAGAGTAGAAGGCTTAATAAAAAACTCACCTTGAGCCGAGTACATGTACTTGAGACCCAATTCGTTGCGCACATTGCCTAAGCGACGCAGCAGCTCATTGCTCTCCGCGCTCTGGGCATGCTCCAGGGCATCTTCGTAGCATTTGCAGCTGTGCAACATGACCTTCTCGACATTCTTGACAGGCGCCAGCTTGAGCAGCTCTGATTCTTCCAGTTCTTGTGCCAGCTCATCGCTAATTTGACACGTCGGCTCATCTAGCTGCTCATATTGCTGCACATACTCATCAATGGCACTCCAGTGCTTTGAGATTTGAAAGAAACAGTCGCCGGCGCGTCCTAGCAGACAGCTTTGCTGGGAGACCACATTGGCCATATACTTGTTGAGCACTTGCTGGCAGCGACAGGCCAGCTCAATGGCACGCAGCGTTCTGCCATAGATCTGGGCTTCGTAATAATGCTCCGCCAGCGTGGCATAGGTCAGGCAAGCCTTCTCTAGTAGCAACAGCTTAAGATGCACATTCCATGAGCCAAAATGTTGACTATTAAACTTGGCGCTAAGCTTCTGATTGCAGCTGACAGCTGCAGGCTTGTTGCTGCTGTTGGTGGTGGCCAGTTCCTTGGACTTGCTGCGTTTGCTCTTCGTCTTAATGGAGCGCTTCTTGGACTGCGCCTGAGCAGGCGGTTGAACAAGCTGAAGCTGCTCGTAGGGCAGTGGTATAGCATTGAAGGGCTTGGCCATGTTGGGATTCTGCTCTTCGTGCAGAATGCGCTGCTTTTCCTCTTGCTTGGCGTGCATTTCTGACTCCTTCAATTTCTCCTCCTGATTGTCATTAAAGTATTGTAAACATGAGATGCCCGCGCTGATGTGCTGCAACGAAATCTGGCAGCGATCGACGGTGCTGGCTATTAAGGGCGCCGGCTTTGATTGCTTGGCGTGCGATTTGAAATCCCGCAAAGCGTCACAAATATGCCGCACGGCAACATTCGCTTTGCCACCGCTTTGCGCTGCGCTCTGGTAGTACTTGTCATGACCAAAGTCGAGAGGTGGCTCGTCATCGTAATCCTCTTCACCCTCATCCTCATCCTCATCATCCTCGTCGTCGTCATCGTCGGCATTGAACAGCGAAGGGGAGTCATTGAATTTGGGCGCCTTTGGATCTATGCCTGCGGGCACATGCAAATCCGAGAGTATATAGTGTGAAGAGCTGACAATTTGTGGATACTGCTCTTTGGGCAGCAGCTTGATGCAGTTGTCCAGCAGGGCGCGTATATTGCCTGCCGTCTTGGGCGTAATGGGTTCCAGTGTGTTCTTCATGTTGCGTGCCACGGAGTACAGCAACATGCCCACAGGCACCGTAAACGGATTCATTTCCTGCTGCTGTTGTTGTGTTTGCGGATGCTCTGACTCGGCCGCTTTGTTTTGATTCTGACAGAGCGTAGTGAGATCGTAGAGTTTGACCACGTCATCATTGCGACCCTTGAACAGCCAATAGGTGTGTCCCGCCTTGGTGGCGTTCGCCTTGAGAAAAGCCAAAATATTCTGCGCCACGTTGCGAACCACCTGTGGCGAGAATTGCGAGTTCTCCAGATAGGGCAGGTCCTCAGTCTTGATGATCTCATACTTCTGCACAATGCCATCCAAATGGTAGCACATGACCACCTCGGGCACATTGCACATCAGGTTGTCCAGCCAATAATCAATGCCAGTCAGAACATTAATGGGCTGCGCAGCGTCACGTAGCCGCAGGCTAATGCAGGGCCTGTTCGGGCCACCAAAGATTGGCATATCAGTGCCAATAAGCATGCGTATATCCTCAAAGGTCCAAACAACATTGCGATTGAATGCATGACTGGACTTGGGATCGGGCACATTCTCCTCGATCTTCGGTTCCGGC
Source organism: Drosophila kanekoi (assembly GCA_037075305.1). Classification (NCBI taxonomy): domain Eukaryota; kingdom Metazoa; phylum Arthropoda; class Insecta; order Diptera; family Drosophilidae; genus Drosophila; species Drosophila kanekoi. The sequence goes on from JBAMCE010000141.1 coordinate 9,106,011, forward strand.
AGTACGGGTCCAATGATTGGCAAGCTAGCGCGTCTGCTGGTCAGCAGCGTGGGCGCATTGGTATCGTAATCCGTATTGCCAGTCTGTTTCAGGCTATGGTACAAAAACTTGGAAAGTAAATTCTTTGTTTGCAGCGCCTCGCGTGAACGCTCCTTGAGGCAAAAATTGTGCTGCTCCTCGCCATAGGCCAGAATGTGCTCCAGTATAAAGGTGCGCAGCCACTTCCAATCATCATCCGACTTGCGCAGCAAATACTTTTGTATATCGAACTCGTCCAGCAGCAGCGTGTTGCCCACCTTGTGGACAACCATGCTGATGGCGCTCTTGGCGCTGTAAGGCAGTTTGAGTAGCTGTTTGATATTCTCGGCATCCGAGACGACGTCCACCTCGCCCACACAATCGGGAAACATTTGTCCCAACCGAAAGCTGGCAAAACCTGCGCTCTGATACAGCGCCTGGTGCAGTCCATGGCTGCTGTGTGAGGTGGTCAGCCAGTTGAGGGGCGGTAGATTAAGATTAGTGTTACATTCCAGGCGCTTGAAATGCGCAGGCACCTGCACGGGCGACAGTTTTATAATGGCCTGACTTTTGACTGCCTCCAGCTCGTGCGGCCCAATGCTGCGGCAGGGTTCAATCTAAAACACACTTTCGATAATTTTACAAATTTTATTGGATATATTTGCTTACCTCTTCGTTGCTATCTTCCATTGCATTGATTATTCATTTCAATTTTCACACCAAAACAAAATTGTTCACGAATATTCTACAAGGTAGGCGTTTATTATGCCGGCAAGCAGCTGTTGCATAGCTGCCATCCCTGGTATTGACAGGGTTGCCTACACTCAGCAAACAAAACACACACGCAGCTATCAGCTGTTGGCTTTTTCTCTTTTTTTGTTCTTTCCACAACACAGAAACATTATAAAAACATCATTATTTGTAGTTAACTAACACAAACAATATGCAATTGTTTGTATTGATAGCGCTGATGTGCCTGATTAACACACTCCTGCCGGACTTCATACGCAACTACGTAATTAGAGGAGCTAACGTAAAACCGGCCAGCCTTAACTAAAACGCATTTTCGCCACAGGTCAAATTATCTCGTTTTTGGAAGGGAACCACAACAAACGCTCTTTTACAAGCAGAGCTGGACGCAGCACGCGAGGAGCTGAACAATGTACACAGTGCCCAACATGCCGGCGAATATGCAAGGAAAATAAAGACAATGCGTGCCGAGCGCAAAGTTACTGATGCCGAGATCAAAATAAGATCGACCCAACAAATGGAAGTCCTCAAACAGTCAACCATCGATACAGTGGCCTACTATGTGTCGAAGGTTCTCTTCTCGCTGTTCGTTATCATAGTGTGTGCCCGCCATCGTCAGACGCCTGTGATGATCTTTGACGACAGCTTTAGTCTGGCGCCGCTGACCGGCCTGCTCAGCTTTCCCACTGGCGTATACAATGCCATCTCAGTGCCCGCTTGGGCATTCTCATGTAATTTTACGTTTCGCCTGTTGTACGGTTTGGTGAAGAAGTGACTTGTGGAATGAATTGTAATTTTGTATTCTATTGCAATTAAGTTATCTGTTAAAGTGCTCGATATAGTTTGCTTAGCTTCATCACGGTTTTAACAACAAAATACATAAGACAAATATGTATTTTTCCTACAAAAATACGTTAAAATGATTTTGCATTATTGAAGAATACAGCTTTGAAGCACGCGCTAGCGATTGTGGTGAATATCGTAAAAACTATCGATATGTGCACACTTGATGCCGGCAAAGTTTTCACCAAGTAAACGGTTTACAAAATTCGAACAATTTTTATGTTTACTCTTTGTTTCATATAAATATTCTTTGTCATTAATAATCAACTACACACATACATATATTATAATAAGTTAACTTTTATTTAATAATGTGGTTAATCGATAACACAACTTGTTTTCTGATCTCTAGAATTTGATAACAAATTGAACTATCGCTATTTGCTGCCATCTCTAGGTCAAAGTTAGTTGAGTTTCGGTTGAGGTGCGGAAAATTGTGCATTTTTCCAAACTCACTTCGACAAAATGGATAAATTAAATGAAAATGTGCGCGACAAAAAGCAAATTAAGCTAGACAATATCGATGTGACACCCATATTGATTGCGCTAATATTGGGCTTCGTTGTAGTCGGTAAGAGAGCACGCCACGTAGATGGACAACAACAGTTTGTTGATGCTCCCATTCAACTATTTCAGCAATTTATGTCATTTTGCGGCGACGCTCCGCGGGTCGACGTGATTTTTTGCTAACCGGTCTCTGCGAGGCGGGCAAAAGCGCCATATTTATGCAGTTGGTGCATGGCAAGTTCCCGGAAACATTTACGTCCATCAAAGAGAATGTGGGCGAGTACCGTTCGGGGCATGTGGCTGGACGACTTGTCGACATTCCGGGACACTATCGCGTGCGCGACAAGTGTTTCGAGCTGTACAAACGCAATGCCAAGGGCATTATATTTGTGGTCGACTCGGTGACAGCTCAAAAGGATATTCGTGATGTGGCCGAGTAAGTGCACATGTGGGGATAGCCTAATGAACACTCTCTAATAATCTCTATATGATATACACATGCAGCACATTGTACACCATTTTGGCGGATAGCGCCACGCAGCCGTGCTCCGTGCTGGTGCTGTGCAACAAGCATGACCAGACGACGGCCAAGAGCGCACAAGTTATCAAGAGTTTGCTGGAGAGGGAAATGTAAGTTCTATAAAACGTGCACGGCCCACATCTAATGATTGCTCTTTGCTCCTTGCACAGTAACACAGTGCGCGATACGCGCAGCCGCAAGCTGCAGTCGGTGGGCGATGATGATGCAAACAAACCCGTCATATTGGGCAAACCCGGTCGGGACTTTGAGTTTGCGCACATTTCGCAAAATGTGCAGTTCTACGAAGGTTCGGCTAAGGATAAACAACTAAATCATCTCACAGATTGGATTGACCGCATGTTGTAAATGCAGCCGCAAGCCATGAGAACTGAAACATCATCCGAAACGGAACAAATAATAGAACACATGGATATTTATAACTAAAATTCTCGAGAGTCAAAACCCACAAACTGTTAAAACCTTTCAAATAGCGCCTGCCTTGTTCCTGCATCCCTGTAAATCTAAATTTAGGTTTATATTGAATTTTTTATAATTATATATAGGTCTTTTCCATAAGATTTATAAAACGAAAACATGTTTTTTTTATTGGTTTGTTGGGCAACAACTTTCTTAAAAATGTGAAAGTCTGAGTTCGTTAAGGTGAGCAAGTGAGAGTCATGAAAATCGCTTAAACTCTGAAAGACTTGGGACTATGCCCGAAATATATATAAGTTTAAATAAGATATTGTATTTTTAGTAGCTTGATGTCTACGAAAATAATTATGTGCATTTAAAAAGCTAAATTATTTATGCAGATCGACAATGAACTGCTTGCTGCACTGCTTGTTCATATCAGTCGGAACAGCCTGAAAGTATGCAACATAAAACACTTTAATACATTTTGAATAGGATTTACATGGAAACGAAAGTGAAATGGAACCAAAGCGAGCTTCAGAGAAAAATGTTAAGTCCTGAACATTAAACTATATTGAAAGAATGAACGCAGTGCAATTTACTTTAAGGATTCATACACCCTTTTGGTTACTTTTTAAACTGAAACTCGTTTTCCCTCCAATTCCAGCAACTGCTGGCCAACTGGTCCAGTAACAAAGTTAGCCAATAAGTCAAATGTTTGGCGCATGCGCAAGCTTTCAAACCTTTTTCGCGATTTGAAACCAGCGGCAGCAGCTGTCAGCTAAGCCGAGCTGTCCGAACCATCGATCAGTTGACCGGCCAAAGATCAAACAGCCGCCATAAAAATCAATGAGCTCGGATCTGCGCTCAGCTCCTCTGACTAGATAGAATTTCTAGGCTGGCAAAAATTCTAAGAATTGGTAGCTTTTATGATTTGCCGAACTGTGGATCACGGGAAGTGTAGCTGGGCGGATGTTTGACGTTCAGGTCTCGTGTGGCTGCTGCTGGTGCCGATGCCGGCAGCTGCCATCAAATTTTGAAAAGGCAACTTTGGTGGCATCTCGTCTGATCGCTGGCAGCAACAAATTTCGAGGAAAAGCGCGAGCACTCAGCTGAACCACAAGCGCCATGACTGCTCACTGGCTGACTGATCAATAAAGCTGGCTAACCACAAATTCGAATATAGATTTGCCCATCAATGAGAAGCTATTTTTTGCCACTCGCTGCTGATTCCAAGAGTTGGTCTATGCTTGGCAAAACATGCGCTTTTCCACTTATTGCAATTTTACATACATTTAAACGGGCTACAGCCCCGCCAGACAGCGAGCACTTCCTGGCATTGTTGAGCTACTCGCCAGCTGCAGCACATGGCAGCCGTGATTCGGTGTCATGTGCATTGGAGCACGTGCTACACGCAAAAAAGGGCCACAACTCAGACTTTTTTACAGCTGCAGACGACGGCGACAATGCGTTCGTTCCATATGTTTCAGACACGCTTTAGCCAAGCGGAAGAAGCGCCTTTTAGAGACGTCTCCTCTGACCTGGTCTGGTGCCGCTTGGCGCGTACACAGTAGCCGTTAATTATGCACAGCTGATTAGGCCGACAAATGCAACAGGCGGATTTTTTACCTTCCTCTTGCTAGGGTGGAGACCCGTTTGACAAAAACCAGAAAGAAAAAAAATACGATATGGCCGGTTCGACTCGTGTTACCGATTTTGGGCTGCCAAAAAATTCACTGGAACACCAGACGACCAGAAGAGTTGTTTGGGACTCGTCTCTGTGTGTCCTATTGAATTACACGGGCGTAGCAGACCGTTAGCGGACACAGTCTTGGCTTAGTTGACTTGACTGGGCAATAAATCTGTGTTAATTTTTAACAAAATATGTCTTTTAGAAAGTAAATATGCGATTTATGTGGCTGCGAGGTGAAAGAGGCGCGCGCGACTGCCACGGCAACTGCATGTAACATATATATGTCTGATATTTTAATAAGCCTGCACCGCAATTACGCAGCTTGGTGGTGCCGCTGGGCGGCGGTTAAAAGTTTTTATGTACACAGCCGCGACGTTTTGTGGGTTTTCTTTTAAAGCGTAGATGAGGGCGACGGGCGAGCGGCGACATGCTGCAGCTGGGTCTGGTTGGGGCATCGCTGTTCGCCATATATGCAATTTATTTTAACACATCGTTAAAGCTCAACAAAAAATAAATCTTGACGCGCCGGACACTGCAATTATCACCTCTGCATAATCAGCAAATGCAACAACAACAACAGCAAATTGAGCAACAAGGCAACATCGAACAACGAGAGCAACGCATGCCCCCCGGGTGTGCAACATGGCCCAGGCCCAGTCCCAGGCCCAGGCCCAGGTCCAGGCCGAGGCCGTGGCCGAGGCGCAGACCCGCGACAGCTGCCACAACAGCAGCAGCCGCTGTTAGCTTTCATTTTTGGCACTGCCCAGCCCACGCGGCCCTTAGCGGTGCCCCCAAGTCGCCCAGAGTGTGAACGCATGTATGTAGCGCAGAGTATAATGGCAGCCCATTTAGCACCTTGTTGACGCGGCATCTAATTAAACGCCAGATCCCGGTGCGACGCTGCCTTTTCAGCTGATTTCCGATGCAATTTTCATGTAACGCCAAATTGTAGCGCCTCGAATGCTGCCGCTGTTGCTGCTGATGACCGGCCGGAGATTGGCAGCCTTTGCTTGTCATCACCAGCAGGAAGAGTTCCTTTTTTTTTTTTGCTTTGGGTTTGGTTTTTCGTGATTCGGCCAGAGACTTTCTCATCGGTGGTTGCTCGGCTTTAAGCCAAATTGATGATTATTTTCTGATTTCTGTGCATACAATTTCTTGATTAATTATAATGCTGAACCCACCCAGCAGCTGCGAACTTTGTAGCCAAATTGGAGCTTTGTTGCCCATAAACGTTTCTCATGACACGATGCGATCCGAACCTCTCAGTCTGCGGCCATGCGCCTAATTATGGGTTAGTCACTGCCAGAGACGTCTACGGGCAGCTCCCAGCAGCTCGCTGTGCGTGCTCCCGACCCTGGAGCCATGCGTGAGATTGTTTGCATTGGCTTGGAATGCAGCCAACATGGTAGCTGGTAGCTGGTAGCTGATAGCTGGCAGCCTTTCATGTCAATTGCACATCACGCGCTGTTTCATTAAGTTTTATTTTTATAGGAAATTATATATAAATGCAATAATTTGGCAGTAACCAAATGAAGGGGTCTCCAAAAGGTTTTAAGGGTTTTAAGACAGTAGCGTTATAAAGTTATTTCAAGGTTGCCCTTTTCTTGGCCAAATTTCAAACAGTCGAGCTGCGCCAAGTTGAGGCATAGAAGGAAAAGAATCTCACAGCTTCAGCTTGTAAGTTTCTATAAACTAATGCAATAAACATATAGAATATATGATTGTTTGTAACCGATAATTAGGTTAATAAATTGCCATCGAACCGGTTCGAAATTTACTTTGATTGAAGTTTATAAGAACTTGTTAGAATTAAGGTTCGAACCAATATCTGAAGACATAGATGTGCACAACCTAGCTCACGAAGCGAACCTTAAGGAGAAGTATTGGTTCCAGCCGCGAGCTGAACCAGTTAACATATTTGTTGGGTTTCCTTTTCTCCATATCAGGCAGAGAGAATTAAAGTTTCATAGCATATCCATATCATTCAGATCTCAAGCTAAAACGCAACTTATCTAACCTTGAGGAATACTCAAGCTCAGCCTGAGCTTTAAGGCTTCATATCATATCCGTCCCTAACATATCAATATCAGCCACACCTACAAATCAAAGATCTACCCATTTTCTTTGACTATTGTTATTTGTTGTCATTAAAGAGTCACTTCCACTTCCCAGCCCATTTCCCAACCGTTTCAAGTATCTAGCAACCAAATATGCTTTCAATTTAAAAACCGAAATATTGATAAAGGCTCTGGGTGCATATTCGTAATCGCTTCCATTTACTGGGCACCACCTCAGACCGAAAACGACGAGCTCTCTGCTAAAGTGTGGGCCATAAACAAGTGCGGCCTCCGTCATCTAAATGCAAATGCGCAACAAAATTGCTTAAACACGCTCCACAAGCTGCACAGGTGTGCGAGCGAGCGCCGGGAGCTGGGAGCTGGGAGGGGGTGGGAACAGCTAAACGGGTACGATATGGTTATGTTAGAGGTCCATCGTTGCGGCACGCTACTCTGCCTATCAAAGGCTTTTGACTTTGGCAAATTAATCAACAGTCGAGAGGCAGGGCAGGGCAGAGTAGGGTGGAGTGGGTTGGGGTAGGGTAAATATAATTCCGTATGTCCAAAGCGCCGGCGCAGAGCACAAAATTCAAAGCAAGTACAGGAGAGTGTATATGTGTGTGTGTGTGTGTGTGTGTGTGTGTGTGTGTGTGTGTGTGTGTGTGTGTGTGTGTGGCGGTCACACTTTTGATTTTCTATAATTTGAGGCTTGGCTCGGATCGCTGCTCTGCCAGCCGAAAACATGCGCGGTCAGTCGTGTGCGGCGTAAGGCAACCAAATGTATCGAAATGCAACCGACCGATATAATTGCGTTTTTTCGTGAATATATTCACACACACACACACTCGCACACACACTCGCAAACACACACACCACATATGAACATGTTTGGCCGAGCGACACGCGCAACAGTCTTCATATGTAAAGCACATGATTTTCCAATTGGAAAATTAGTCGCGTGTGTTTGCGTTCGTATGTATGTGTGCGTGTGTGTGTGTGTGTCTGCAAATAGGGTTGGCGGCCAGCTGGCAGGGGCTGAGGCTCTGTGTGGGGGGTGTGGGAACGGCATCAATGGCAGCGCACGCGTGGCCAGCCCGGCATAAAGGAGGCGGCGGCAAGCGAGGCGCAACCAGCGGCAGCAGCAGCAAATGCCAAACCAATTGAGACGAACGTTTTGCCTCAGCAATTTGTGGCAAACGTTCCAAAAACCTCGAAAATATTCAAAACAATTTTTAGCACAGCGACCACACACAGAGCTCGAACGAAAGAGAGGGGGGAGAGAGAGCGAATCCTGGCCAGGTCCTATGCCGCGCTGGACTTCGGCTAATTGGGGATACGATTTTCAATTTTTGTTGGTTTTTTTTTTTATGTTGTTTACTTTTGTGGAGCCGTCCGCTGTCCATGATTAATGCGCCCGCGACAACGTGTGAGTTCCGTATGAAGGGCAGCAGCCACAGCCGCAGAAACGACAGCAAACATAAAAATGAAAACGAAACTTCATGCCCACCCAGGTACACACAGGCATTTGGCATTGGCTGACCACGCGGCAGGGGTAGGGGCAACGGCAACGACAGCGGCAGGTAACCCAGTCGCACGCCAGACACAGACGACGATTGATGGACTTCACACGTTGCCCGGCCAGCAAAATGATGGCTATCTGTGGCACACATACTCTGCGGTGGCTCACAGCCAGCGGCAAATTGTGTGGGTCGCTCATCAGTCAAATTGGCTGCAATCGCAATCACTCTCTATGTGGCACAGACGTCTCAGACGCGCCTCACTATGCAATGTTAGCAAGAAAGTGAACATAGCTACAGCATGTCGAAGTTTAAATACCCTTTCCACCAATAGATATGATATAAGAGCTTGTCGTTTTCTGCTCTTAATCAAATACCTTTGAATTAACATGCGATTGTGCCTAGGACAGCTTTATGGTATAGTTAGTCGATCGAGCAATATCTTCATCAACAATTGACAATGTTTATACCCCGACTTCAATGTGATTATAAAAATGAACATACTTTTCCTTCAAACGTGCATAAAAGCATTACGGTTTTCTTGACATAGTCAAACAACCCTACGAAAGGGCATTAAATATCAAACATACTTGAAGAAATGTCTTGAGATTTGATATTCTGTCAAGGGATGGACAATCAGTATTACTTTGGGATATTGATATTATTGATATTATGAAAATAGATAGAGAAACTGAACTTAAAATCTTCCAAATATAATAATAGAACTTTATGATATTCAACATATTCTAAAAATGGAATCTTAAGAATATAGAATCTTTCTCTGAATTGTATTTAAAACTATTGAAACATTAAAAAAAAAAGTGTATACATTTGGCATGCATATTTTTACACTTCCACAACCATGCATTGCCCTGCGCTTCGAACCAGCAACCTCTCTTTTTTAAAAGATGCACATTGAGCCTTAAATAGTGTTTGCAGCCCTGGTGTTGTTTTTTTTGGCTGCCACTTGCACAAATGATGTTGGCAGTCATCAGCGTCCGACATTGGCGTCCTGCAGTTAGTTGCGCCGATTTCCGTTTGTCTCCGCTTGAGTACAACATGACACTAATTAAGTTCTGCGGTTTGTGACCATATCCCATATACCGTATACCATATACCCTATAGCCCGATCCCATTCGGCATTCGCCATGCCCTGTGCCTTGTCACTTGGGCTTGCGTGTGATTTGTGTCGTCTGTTTGTTCGTGTAGCCCGCGGGGCCCTTTGCAACTTTGCCGACATTGAGCCGAGGTCTGGCTCATTTTTTGGGGTTTTATGTGGCATATTTGTTCTGTTAATATGTAAAAATCTTTCTTGAAATCTGATTGTTGTTCTTGTCTTCGTTTTGTTGCCATAAACGAGGGTAAGGCGAGCGAAGCAAGGAGGGGGGACAGCATATTCACTCAATTGCAACTGTGCGGCAGCATGAACGGCAAGTCTGGCAGACCTTAATTCCTTTTTACGGTCATTTTAATATCCATCAAATCGCATCGCTGATTCGCAGCGTTCTACGCTCGTTGGCTTCTCCTCTAACAGCAGCAGCTTTTTAGCATTTTGCTCTGTCGATGTTTCATTCGGCTGATTTGTATGTTTCGGTTTTAGTTTTATACTTACACACATGTACATATATGTAAGAGTGCTGCGTGTTTCGCTGCTGTCAGTGGAGCGTTAATAGTAGCACGGTGTATGTAGTTAGTTGGCCTATAGTTTGGCTGTGCCGACATCGAAAGCGAGGTTGCGCCCAGGGTTCGAGCCAAACAGGCAATTGCATAAGGTGTGCAGAAGGCGATGCTACTTAATGATATGACTGAGGCGGCATACAGCAAAAAAGGGTCTACGATCTGAATGACTTGGCAGGCCCAAGTGGCATGAAGTTTTAGGCAATCTTATTATCTATTATAAATCACCAGCATATAAACCGAGCACAGCTCCAAGCACCTTAATATATATTCTTACTCATATAATAATATATACAATAATATAATATAATAATAAAATGGACTTACCACAAAATTCACAAATACAAACACGTTCATCACTGAAACGAAACAAAAGAAATAGAGAACGGATTAGAATAAGAGCATTGGAAAGAAAGAGTAATAAAATGAGACTCTCTTTCTGGCAGTTTGCCAAAAAGCATGCCAAAGTATGTAAGCCAAATGGCCCTACTAGAATTTATGAGAATCGCCGAGAAGACATCTCTTTAAATTTCCTTACATACATTCATACATATACATGCAAACATACATGCATACATATGTGCATGTAGACATACATGTGTACATACATACATACATACATGTATACATATATACCTACATACACACATACATACATACATACATGCATACATACATACATACATACTTGTATACATATATACATGCAGACATACATGTCTACATACATACATACATACATACATACATACATACGTATATACATACATACATACATGTAACATACAAACATCCATACATACATACATACACACATACACACATACTTACATGCTTACATACATATAAATATAGAAATGTTTAAAAGATTGAAAACACAACACAATTAGCTTATAGAAGCATGAAAACCTCTGGCCCTTACTCTAATTCATGAGAATCGCAGAGGAGGACAAAAGTACGTATAGAACTATTTGCAATGCTTCGCTCTGCTTTGCCCCAAAAAGTATGCTAAGGTCAATTGCTGAAGATCAGACTGACCCCAAAAGTTACATAGTAGCACATGCGCTTTAGCACACTCTCCCTTTTTATAGCATTAACGCTCAACAAATGTTAACAAATAATCGCCAGGCTTATTCATTGACCGTGCCTGGTCACGCTCAGCTAATTTACACATACAGCTGACTTATCAATGCACACGATCATTCAGAGCGGAATTGTTGCCACTGACTAATCACAGGTGCGCTACGGTTAAGCAAAGTGCAATTGACAGTCTGGTACATAATACACCTAATACGTATATGCCATTAGGCAAAGGCCAAAATATCTGAGCACGTTTATTTACCACATTTAACGCATGCTCGTAATTCACGCTGTTAGAGCCACAAGCCAAGTGGCAGCCAAGCGCGAAAGACGTCGCTCGCTTACCAAATTGGTGGCTCAAAACCACCAAAACGGCAAATCAGCCAAATTGGCTGAGCGCATGTGGCCGACCAGCTGGAGGTTATCAACTGTTTTTGGGCAGCTGGTCTTGAGCGAATTGGGAAGTGAATAACATTAGAATACTAGTTGATATTTATGGGTTTAATATGTTTTTAATGGTTAATGGGTGAAATATGTAAAAAATAACATTGAGCTGTTGTTAAAACTGTTAACATAAGCTGTTGCTTAACATACAACTGTTGTTAACAGCGCGTCACAGCTGTTAGAATAAAGGCTCTCTAATACTGTTGCTCAATTTTCATGGGCAACTCTTGGACTTAAGATGCACAGCAAAAGCTCTGCTAAATGGCTTTATCTGACTCAACGCTTGAATGAATCATGTATATATATATATATAAGTTTACAAAGTTGCCTAACTGGCCCGTCAGTCGGCAGTCAGGCAAAGCAATCCGAATTCCAACCAAGTCTCATTCCCACACTATTGAAATATTTCGCATAAATGCAGTTAAGAAAAAATTAAATTTTTTTTCGAAAAAAATCTGTGTGTGGAAACCGACAAACAGAAAAAATTAGCTACAATATGCGAAAAACGCAACAAATGCACTTGCGGTTGGCTTTACGAGCTTCAAAGGGTGTCTGCCCCCGCCCGTCCGCCTGTCCGCCTGCCCGCTCGACCGCCCTGCCCCCAGCACGCGGATTGCGTCTGGAGCGTGTGTCCAAGATATGGGAGTAGCATATACCGCATCAGCGTCTGGTCGCCATGTGCAAAAGGCAAAAGCCAAATGTATGCAAATGAATGAAAAAACCGCGTCAAAGCAAAACCGCCGCCAAAAAATCCGAGGCGCATGCGGAACAACAACTTTATAAAGTCTCCGTTTTGCACAGCTTTCCCCTCCCCTCCGACTTTCCGGCAACGACGCGACTTACGGACGTCGTCGTCATCGTCGTCGTCTGCGGCGTGAGCGGCTTGTTAGCTGATTAGTCGCTGCCTCTAACAAATAAATTCCATATAACGCCAGCCTGCAGATATCCCAAAGTCAGTCGCCAGGCTTCGGCTTCATGCATTAATTAATAACATCCGGCGCCCCAAATCAGAGAAAACATTAAGAGTACTCAAACTAAAGATAGTCACAGATTTGATACTCTATAATGACAATGTATAAATTAGGCAGCGAGTACCTGGGTTCAAGGTTGTGGAAAACAAGCTATACGAACCTGGCTGGGAGTTAATTCTAAACGAAGAACAAGCCATAGAAATTTTTTAGATTTGCAGAATTGAATGGAAAGGGTTCTTTAAATAGGAATTATATTCTTCTATTCTTCAATTATATTATGATAAAGTCTGTGCTTAACTTGAGCACTAAACATGTAAACTTTTCGCCAAGTGTAAGAATCTAATCTTAATATGATATAAGAGCCATACCAAGCACTTCATAAAGTTTGCATTTCTGATGATCTCAGCTGATGGCAACCAAAACTGCCTGCTGATATAGCCAACTATGTGTAGGGTATTCGTAGCTGGCAGCCTTTGCAGATAAGAGCAACATTTTTGGGCCCTGTTTAATTACCCAGCGCAGAGCGAGAGCGTAAGATCTGGGATACGATGCTGGCACACATGGTGGTCGCTGGACCAGGACCAGGCATTTGGGGAGCTGGCTGGCGGATGCCGCAGGAACAAACAGTTTATCGCTGGAATAACATAATTTCGCTTTTGAGACGCTGCAGCCACGTTGAAGATGGCCGCAAATCTGTGTGCTTCCCAAAAAATTGAGCAATTTGAAATTCAATCAGTAGCTGGAAGCCAGCGCCTCGAACTTGGCCCAGTCCAGACGCCAGTCGACTTCTCCTCGCAGGCAAATTATAGTAATTGAGTGCGCCGCGGCAAAGGCGATGGCGATGGCGATGGGGATGGGGATGGCAATGGGCCACCGACGGCTGCAAACTGCAACCGCCAAGCGGCACATGAATGGACCAGGCTGAGGCTGCGGTCAGAACTGGCCTGGCCTGGCCTGAACCTGCAACCTGCAACCGCTGCGGTGTGACTGTTGGCGGTCGCCGCACACGAGGTCGCCCTACAATGCAGCCGCCGTCAATGGTCCAAATATGGAAATGAGTTGCAGCCCAAAACGAAAGCTCACACAGGAGCCCACCAGCGTTGGCGCTGGACTCCACCGCACGGGGCCACCATCAACGTGGGCCACAGTCACGCAATGTCGCTGTCGATGATCCTGATTGCGATAGCTTTTATTTATGTAGGTTGTCTCTCTCTTCTTTAGTTATTCTTTCATTTTTTTTTATTATCGTCAAGGTCGGTCTAGGGTTGCGCGGGGGGCAAAACTGGGTCAAGTTTATCAATACACGATAACATTTATCTATTAAGTATGCCGCGGTTTCATTTTCAATTTCAGTTTCTATTGCTGATTTTTTCGATTTGTTGTTCTTTGTTGTTTTTTAGGGCTCGCCTTTGTAGTTTATCAGCTTTCGTATGCTATTTGTGGCCTTGTCTCCGGGCGCATATCATGCCCACAAATAAATTCTTTGTTTGTGCGCTTTTGTACGCAAATTTGTTTTTGTTTTTCCTGCCATATAGATACATGTACATACATATACATACGTATATGTATATGTATATAGATATTCTCTTTTGCGCCAAGACAAATATTTGTAATTTTCCCTCATGTGTAATTTGGAATTTTTCTGCGTGGAATTTTTCATTTGTTTATCTGTCTGGGCGTGTTGTGTGTGTGTGTGTGTGTTGGATGTCCGGTTTGATGCAAAAACAAATATTTTCAGATGATTTATTCAATGGAATTCTTTTAGAAACAAAACAACAAGAATTTGAGGAACTATTCACAGGAACTATACATTATAAAGTTTAATTAGAATCCAATATTTTTGATCTTAACATTGATTCGATCCCCGGACGTCTGCTCCAGCGACTGGTTGCGTTCATTTCGACAGCTTCGTCTGCCGAGGCAGTTAAAGTGGAGCATTTACTTGGAATATTGAAGGCTGCGACAAGACTCATGCAAAACTCCGGTAGTAAATGCCCATTAGTCAGGCTATTCGCAAGTTTTTGATTGGCTAAGGCACAAAATATTCATTACGCCCGTGTACAATAACAATTAAGCGAAGGGGCCGCCAAAGCAGCCTTCGGATTTATTGTATCAACGCCATTTCACACCAAACGGTTGAAAAGTAAAGAAAAAGAGAAGCTGTACAGTGTAGTTGTCTGTCTTGGACTCGGCTCGGTGCCGTTGATGTTTTGGGGCGTGAAAATTGACAACGTAAATTGCGAAAGCCGGCAACAGCAGCGTCCAAGGCGGGCGTTGCAGGTGCGAAGGGATTTCGGAAGATCGACGTCTGCGGATCGGCAAAATGAACGGGAACGGACTTCGGCAATGGCTTGGAGACTTCACACTTTCAAAGTAATTTTAACACATTTCAATTAAAAAGCAACGCCGTCCAGCCGAACATGTAAAATTTAATTAAAACCAAAAGGGAGGGGGGGACGGGACACCTTAAAGGATACCGAAGCGGAGAAGGCAACGGTATCTGGGCACGTAGCTTGTGGTTATTTGGTGTTGGTGCGTTAATTGAAGGCCCAAACCCAGGCCCAGTCGCAGTTGCAATCCCAGTTGAACGTTCCCCTTTGCAGGCACGGAGTCTGGCTCCAGACAGAGGCAGGGTTCGCGTTTTGTAATGGAAAAGCTATTAACGGCTTGTCATAACAAGCTACTCGTTGGTACCGGCGACTGGGGCCACTTTGCTGTTATTGTTTTCGATTTACGACACATAAATCATTAGCTTAATTGATAACCCGACGCTATTTACGATGACACAAATTAGAATTTGTGCGAACAGTTTATGGGGCCCGTCATCTGAGACAGACTCGCGGCAGAGCATCATCATCGGCGTCTGTAGACAGTAGGGTGTTAATGGAGCATCATCAAAGGCCTACAACTTTTCACTCGCCGGTAAATGTAAATTTTCCACACTCTAGGTAACGTTTTTGGTAGATTTCCAACAGAATGCGTCCAACCGTGAATGTTTATCACGTTTTCAATTGAACAATGGAAGATTTTAAAACGCAAACTCAGACGCGCACTATCACCGAAAAGAAAAAAAAATAGATAGACCGTTGCTGGGCGATCATTAAATAAAGCGACAAAAATAATCAGCATTCACGAATCGCCTTTATCAAACACACTCAGCAGCACCCACCGGCACCACCATAACCACCACCACCACAACAACCACCACCAGCACAATGCACCACATTTTTATTGCTCCCGCCGTGGCTCGGCCGACTTGTGGATCACGCGCAGATCGTGTGGCAAATGGCAACACGTGAAGCAGACGAAGGTCGCGTGACAATAACATAATTCGTATAAACACACTTCTACATGGGCACAATCATCAGTTGAGGCTTGGTGATAAGAAGGGGAACTAGCGCAATATCACAATAGCTTTTTATAGCCGCCAACCAGGCAGCGGCGTCCACTGGCGGCTTCGACAATCGGCGCGCGCGCAGATAACAAGGTCTCCCTCCGCTCTACTCTAATCAAGATGCAGTACAGCAACGTTGTCGTCAAGGCTGCCCAAACAAAAGTAGACCACAAATAGTTTGACAAGTCAAGAAATTATGTTCTAGTCAAAAAGTTGGAAATCCCCAGTTAACATGACAAATATGTATATAGACTAGTTAGCCTGAGGATAAATGCAAAACATCGAAGTATCGTATTACCAGCAGGTCCAGTGAGAAATTTGTGCTTACATGGCACACTTATAGCTTAGTTAGCTAGCGGATAGATAAAAGTATCGAGGATTTGTGAAAGATTTCAAGAGGAGTAAGCTTATTTCTCAATAAGAACTTTAAACAAAGAGTTAAAGCTCTTCGTTGTAGCATCAATTAGTTGAATAGGAAATTGATAGCTTCCTTAGCCTGAGGATAAATTAAAATATTTAAGACAAGAGACAAGATTTTCAGCAGAGGCTAGCATAAACAAAGGACAACAGATGTTCAGAAATAAGTCGAGTGGCAAATTTACAGCATAGTTAGCCTGAGGATATATATATTTAAGTAATCACGGATTGGCGGATGCCAAAGGTTTTAAAGGAATTTGAACTTTTAACAAAGAATAATCGTAGTTTCGTGTAGTTCAAAGAAGTCTAGTAGGAAATTTAAGCTAGTTGGATAAATTTACAGCCAAGTTAGCTAGAGGATAAATAAAAATGTTCAAGATTTGCAAAAAGCTTCAACAAAAGCTGGCATATTTCTTAATTTGCACTTTAAACAAAGAGTAACAGCTGTTCGTTTTTGGCAGAGCTAAGTCTATACCGAAGTTTCCAGCATACGAAATATATATGTATATGTATGTATTTACAATATATACAGTGCCTGCAAACGAACTAACAAACAAACAAATAAAATTTTGACGCTATGGAAATTTACCCAAACGAAACGCTGACAGAAATCGCGTCGCCAGAGCAATCAAATCAAGCAAACAAGTGCGATACACTGTGTATAATAGTCGGCATAGTCACATGGACCCAACGTTCCCCGTTAACCCAGCCCACCAGCTAGACGTAGATGCAACAGTTCGTGCTGTAAATAATGTCACGGTTTTCATTCCTCATTAGCTGCGACAACAAAAACAATTATGACAACTACCGCAGTCTCTTGACTTAGGTCTGGAACTTGCACTAGGACCGTGGAGCATAGTACAGAACGAACCAGTTTCTAATTTATTTCAAACGAAGGAAGGGCTGCATCGGGAGGGGTACGGGAGATTTGAAATTATGGTAATCTATGTATTTGTTTTTATAATGCTATTGACGTCAAGCAATTGGTCCATCAAAACAATTTAAACTGAATACGAAAAGTCTCGCGATGCGGAGTCGCCTGCCCGTTTAACCAGGCAACTGGGTGAGTTCTCAGCCAGATTCTCTATGTTAATTCGCTATAAATATTTATTTGATGCTAAAGAAATTAGTTATTTTATTTACATGTTTATGATAAACGCTGTACAGTATATGCTTATATATGCTTAAGTCTTTGCACACAGCGCGAAGGGCGACGATTTGTCGCTTCGAGTGAGGAATAAATTCGCTTGGGGCCAATCGCAATACATACATATGTATGTATGTATGTATTTATGTTTGTATGTGAGTTGTTTTTGAAATTCGGCAAAAACAAAAAACTTGATGAGTGTTTATGAATATTCATTGGCGCTTAAAATATACATATATACATACACACATACACGCATTTGTTCAGTAGTTGTAGTTGTTTTTACCTGCGTCATTCCGTTGGTGTTACTGGCCTACATTTCAGATTAAACTGATATTATATGGCTTTATGATAATTGAATGCAAGGAATTTCAGGAATGCACGAATCGATTTTGGCTAATATGCTTAATTGAAGCTATCCACAATTATGGATGAAATAATAATCAATATTGATTGGATTTTTGTTGTCTTTATCGTATCGTAACGTACATTTCTGCTGAATTTGAACCAGTGACCTCACGATTGCTGGTTCAACGCTCACACACCTAAGCCACACAGGCCCTTGACGTCACGCTCGTTATGCAGATTATATGGCTGCGTTGTTGTTGATGTTTTTCACAGAAACTTTGACGAACGTTTTCCCACCCAAGTTCCGATTTTCCTAAGTCCCATTTCGATACAAAAGAAAAGAACCTTCAGTATCAGTGCGTCAGTCGGGGTTAAGATATAGATAAAAGCAGGTTGTTCTCAGAAAATTGTTAATTTGTCTAAATATATCAAAGTACCAGCCACTAATCTATATATGTATGGCATATTATCTCCCACCAGCAATGGCACTCGACATGCAAAGATTATCTATAACTTTGGTTAGAAAAAAACCCACTGCGCGCATTCCGTGCATTACTGAGCAATTATCTGTGAGATCTTTCCACAACGACTTCCTGCCTCAATTGCTCCCAACTTAACCAACTAATGCCCATTTGTGGGCAAGCGTCCGCTCGAACTCCATAAATACGGATCTCGCAACGGACACAATCGATGCGTTTCGAGTAAAATAAATAACACAAAATCTGCCAGGGAACATGTCTGGCGCATATTAAAACCGAGACGACGCCGTCGACGACGACGTCGAGAACCAGTTGAAAAATTAGACAACAAAAATTTTCTGGTTTATGGGGTATGTCGCGTGCATTTTGTGTCAAGCGCGAAAAAATGCTAAAAAAAACAATAATATTAATAAATATGTGTGTGTGTGCTTGTGTGTATATATAATAAAAATCACAGTCGAGTGAAATATTTGTGCGGGGGCAGAGGGTTAGGAACAGGGACAGGCAGCGCACAAAAATTATTTGAAACTCGTTTCGTGCCGCTGCTTTTATTAATCTTAATGAATGTTAAACACTTTTATCAGAGGAACGGCGACAGGCGGTGGCGCTCGCGATGGCGCTGGCGGTGGTGCTGGCGGTGGCGCTGGCGGTGGCGGTGGTGCTCGTGGCGCTGGTGGTGCTGGCGGCACAGCACGCGTCATTTCCAATGTGGTTTTTTGTTGGCTTTTTATTTTGTAAAAGAACCGCAGCATTTACGTCAATAGCAGCAGCATGTTGTTCAAGCTAACAGAGGGGGCGTTGCCAGCCCACCAGGTGAGTAGGGGAAAAGGGAGAGAGAGGGGGGGGGGGTGGTTCAGGTGGCAGCACGGCGCAGGGCGCGCACTTTATTAATTTGATATAAATACAGTGTTTATTATACCCTGAACACATCGAAAAAGGGCATACTGGCTTTGTGCTAATGTATGTAACAGGCAGAAGGAGGCTATATATATATATATGTAAGTATATTCCTGACCAAGACAAACAGTTGAGTCTGTCTAGACACGTGTGTCTGACCGTCCGTCTGTGTAAGCGCGCCTATCTCAGAATCTACAAAAGCTATAAAAACTTCAATTATATTTTCACAACGAACTTATCATTTCGATGTCTCGATGTCTCCTTACTTTTTGATCAACTCGATTAATATCGATTTCACAACATGTATTTGTTAATGTTACTCGAATATAAGTAAGATACATCAAACATGGCATATGGGTTTTTATATACGATAATCCGATATGCAAAAATTTCAGTTTTGTAATACAAATCCCAATTCCTACCAAACTCGCAAAGGAATAGTTTGGCTCTTGGTAAACGCACACCTTCTTATGCAAAATAATGATTGGATTCTAAGCCCCGAAGTCAGTCTGCGCTGCACATTCCAAACATAGCGTAGGGCAGAGGGAAGAAGAGAGAAGCGTTCCCGGTTTTTTATATGGGGATATTTATAGAAGGAAGCCAGAATGCTTATAAAGAAAGCTAGGCACAGGATATTTACTAGTCGAGCACGCCCTACTAGAGCACTTTTCTTTTCTTTTCTTCTCTTTTTTTTTTTGTCACATTTCTTGCCATATCTTCAGCTGTCTGCTGACGGACTGGGTAGTCTGGCAGTGTTTCTGGCTTTGGGTTCTGTTACTGTGCCTTGTCTTTTATCACACGATCTTGTCAATATTTGCCAGTCACTTGCTTGTTTGCCTTATTGCAAAACAACAGAGCACAGCGCACTTGTTTAGGAGTCGTTGACGCTGTTGCTATTGCTGTTGCTGTTGCTGCCACGCACCAGCGAACCCCTAACCCGAACCGCAAAATCGTACCCCTATAATACTATAAATATGTCAATATTGATATTAGACTAGGTGTGATATTACTCATACGCCTGTTCGGCGCGCCTTTGCATTAGAAATTGCAGCTAATTAGCTGGCTCTGCTGTGCAAATAGTCGATCGAAACGTTGCCAGTCGGTAGTTGAAGGTAGTTCACACCTGCCTAATGGCCAGGAGTTGAAACTTAAGTGAAAATCAAGGCCATTTGCATAAATGGCCACTGAATAACTCTGACTGCGACTGCAACGGCGACGGCGACGGCGACTGCGACTGGGACTGGGACTGGGGACTGCAACAGGCTGCGAGCCAGTCACAGACTCTGGCCAGGCCTGGACTGGGCTGGGCTGGCAACGATCTCAATCGCACATCTTGCCTGGCCACTGCCTTGTATTGAGTTGTTATGGCCAACGCCTTTGTTTGCCCTGCGCCGCGCTGCGTTGTTGTTGTCGTTGTTGTTGTCAGCGTCGTGTGCGGCTGCTGCTGCTGCTTTGAGGAGCCGGTTGGGCCTAAATAAACAACCAGGCCAGAGACTGGAACTGAAAGTGCACGCACAGTGGCACCAAACAGCCTGGCAAGCCCTTTTGTAACAGAGTTAAAAAAGGCAAAAGCAAGGGAATGATTCAGGAAAAGAATTAAAGCCCGAAAAGGGTCAGAAATAAATGAGCAAGACTCAGCTTCGATGAGAATAAAAGTTGAATTGTGACAATAAATTTTAAAAAAGTGTTGAGCGAACCTTGGAGTTGAATACGTTTAAATACAGCATCCCGAAGCGAGCCTTAAGGTTGGAAGTTGTTTGATTTTGCAGCTCTTTTTCTATAAAGTCCAATCTATGCTTAAGACTAAATCCAAGGTTAAGGTTAAAACAATATCTTAGTTCGTTTTGTTAAAAAAGTTTCGTTCTGGGAACTCATCGAAAGAAATTCAATAAATATATATATATATACCAAAATAAATTTAGATGCTTAATAAGTAGCCCAATTATTCGCTTCCACTTAACAACGAGGATCCGGTTAGGTTTCCCAGGCTGAGGGAAAAAAGAGCGCATGAAAATAATTTTCTTATTGTTTTCCGTTTTTAATTACCTTTGTGTTTCATATTTTGGAAAGCCCCACAAATAATGTATTGTATGGTTTTTAATAGGGCTTTCAGTAATTAGAATCTTTTCGCAGATGAAAATCGCTTTTGGAACTGAAACGTTTCTCTTTGCGAGTGCTTACTGTAAGTTTCTTATAATATATGTGTATTGTCGATTCGGTGGCCATTGGCAGAGATTCTAGAGTACGACATATACAAAACCGAAATTTGATTAAATCTTAGCTTAAGACCACGGTGATAAAAGACGCCATTGTTGCTGCTGCGGCTGCCGCTGCTGCAACAGCAGCTGTCTGGCCCAGCGGAGCAAATTGTTCAATTACACAAAGGCTGTGTATGTGAACTGTTGCCGGTTGCTGCAATTTGCATTTATGGCGAATCAAAGTGAGGCCCTGGCCCTGCATCCTGAACGGGCCAAAAGCTGGCTGGCAACTCATAATTGCCAGCGACTTGATGCACGTTAAGCAAGTTAACACCCCACAGCTGTTGCATCTGCTGCTGCTGCGGCTGCGACTGCGTCTGTGGCTGCAGCAAGTTTAATTATTTTGCAACTTGAATAATGGCCGCTGCATTAAATTGCATTAAATTTCACATTGATTTTTGTCGCTGCCAGACTGCCATTAAGTATGGCTGCCGGGCTGACTAGGCCACAGCAAAATGGCCACCAACAGACAGGTCGGGCGGCCTGCAGCTACATATGAATATATATATATATATATATATATATACTAGCTTTCACATATTCACATATTGTTCTTCAACTAGTGGAAATAAGCAATAATCTGTATATATTACTTTCACTCAAGGTAAAGACTATCTACTTGGCAAATAGTTTCTAATGGAAGACTTTCTACGAGGAAGAGTAGACTCCGAGCGACATCGCTGAAGAAACCTCATCATAAAGTCTTATGCAGCCTTAGAAGCTGACTATTCGCTCAAAAGATGAGGATTTTCCGAAACGTCACGAAGAATTTTCAAAAAGTTCTTCAATAACAAGTTTGAAGCTAATTGGATATGGTAAAGGCCTTATTGCATATAATTGTCTTTCGCGAATTTTCCACACTTGCGAGTGGAATTTTTCAAAGCCCTGTCTAAGCGTGCATTAACATAGCAAGAGGAGTTACTTGTAGTTAGTTTGCATTTATCAATCAATCAATCAGTCAGTCGGTCAGGAAAAAGAGTTTTATAAATGGAGTATAGTATATATATGCAACCTACATAGTTCACATGGACATATCATCATTGATAAGGCACAGTTCGATAGATACGCAGAGATAGGAGAGACAGTTGCTGCGTCAATCAATTAGCGAACACGCCGTTTGCTATTGTTAGTTTATGACGACTTAAGGCAATAGCAGCAGGAGCAGCAACAGGTGGGGAGTTGGGGGGTGTAGGGCATATTGAACAGTCAGGTAGGGTATGGTTAACATTAAGTTGGCAACAGACGGCAGTCGATCGACAGCCTTGTTTAATTGTTTTGTTGTTGTAGCTGTAATTATTACACTCGCTGTAAGTGCTATTGTTGTTGTTGTTGTTGTTGTTATGGTTTTGGTTGTTGTTGACGCTTTTATGTGCTCGCGACTTAAGCTAATTATAGACGAGCTGGGCGCAAGCTTTGCCCCACACACAGTCCGTACGATCGTGCCGGGCGGCCTACGTGATTGTGTCTGTGTCACACGACCGGCCCGACAGTCAGCCGCCCGCCCGCCCTCCCACTTCACCAACCCAGCGTATGTGTGTGTGTGTGTGCTTGTGTGTGTAATAGGTGCTGATAAGAAAGAAACACTCGACTCGCAGCGAGCACAACAAAATAATTATTGATAAAAGCAAAAGGCAACGGCAACGGCGACAACAACCACCCGTCGACAAAGCTGTTGTGCAGTGTACACTGTACATCTTGCAAACAACAACAACAACTATGGCGAAAAAGTACAACAAATTCATGGAAAATTTTTCAACAACGCACAGTTCATTGCTTCGTGCGTGTGTGTGTGTGTATAAATAGCAGTCACTGTTGCCGCCGCAACGCATTCGTCATGGCGCACGCAAACTGTCATGCCCCAGCTAGATAAAACACCAATGTGCAGGTATACCGCACTTCCCTCCCACCTCCCACTAGCCCCTCGTCCCACTACACTGGCGTACCTTATCAATACCCCACCTTTGCTGTTGATAAGCGTTACGTTCTGCTATCGCCATATAATCACGAGCACGGGTTTTGAATCTCATGATTAGAGAAGCACTTTTGAAATGTGCGGGGAAGGGGGGGAGACGTTCAGTTGAAGAAGAAGAAGGAGCAGTAGCCGAAGCCGAAGGTAGCCGGTCACGCATTCACATTCAGAGTTTGCTACTTGCATTTTTTGTGCCTTTTTTTTGTTTTGTGTTTTTTGTTATTTATTTTGTATTTTTTGTTGTGGCGCTCGTGCTTATCGTGCGCACTTGGTCAATTTTCGCAAGTGTTATTGACATTGCGCTATAGTCGAGTGGGCTCGGCTATGAATGCGATAGATAATGGCACCAACTGTTGGCTTAATACCCAACTCTGGAAAGCTGTCAAGTGTGAAAATGCAAATGAACTCAAGACACACACAGACACACGCGGAACCCCCTCTTAAAGCAGTCTTTAAGTCCCTTTAGATACTCCCAGTAATACATAACTATAATCAAATCTTTTGCCAAATATTCACTCGAATAGTTAATCGATTTTGATTTCCCATCACATTTCCTTTGGCATTTTCTAGTATTTTCGCTGCTGTAAACAAAACAAAAAACAATCAACCCACAAAGACCTTACCGAGACCTTCGCTAAGACGCAGTACAAAAGGCGCCAAAGTGAGGGAATGTGGTAATCGTTATCGTAAATAGCCTATCAATAGGCCCAAATAGTATGCCCCCCAAAGAATCGGTTGGACGACAAGAACCCCGGTAAGCCCAAAGTCCAATTAAATATAAGCGATCATATAAAATATACAAAACTGAAAGAAAAAAACGGCCCACAATTGTGTGTGATTAGGAAGGCGAAACGCAACAATAATATTAATAATCCAAATTGGCTAAAAATAAACCATCAATCATGATGATAGTAAAATGCGACTTAATCTAATCGCATCTGTGCGCGGCGTCTAGGTAAACAAACTACTCAGTCTGATCATTGACCAAACGCCAGCGCCCATAAAGATCCGTGTAGTACCCACATATTTAATGGCACCCAATAATCAAACACACACTTAAAGCCTTATCGCAAACAAGCTGACACGTTGACCTTAATAGAACACATGGTATACGATTTGGGGTTCAGGCTGGCACAGTGCCAAAATGTCAGACCCTAACCTTGCCCGTTCAGGTTCCGCTTTTGTAAGGTGCTGCACAGTGCTTCGAGATGGTTCGAACAGCAAATGAAATGTGCCAAGCAACACTTTTAGGTTTACTTTTGATTAATATTGAATACGCTTCCATTGATTTATATAAAGATTGTGCAGCTTGTGCAGCTTGTGACACTGTGCAAGCTGTAGGCTTCCGCATGTGAAAAACTGGCACTGATAAGTAGCTAAATGGGTAAATAGGGAAGTTGACCCTTACAGCGAGGCAGCAGCATTCGGACATTTGACAAGACGATAGGAAGCTATGGCGACAAAGCTCAAGTGCTTCGGAGCGCCCATTGCCACAAGCTGAGATAAGCTACTATAATTATTATTATATTTTTCCGAGAATACGACTGGGTTGACGGCTTGGGATACACTTGCAAATATCAAATACAAGCTGACTGGGCGCTTAGTCAGATAAACACAGCTGCCGTCAGGAACCAGTTAGCGAACAGATCAGGCCATTGCAACAATAGATTCATGCGAAACGCTGTTCCTGCTAAACGGAAATGCTTTTTCAGTTGTGAAAATATCCGATATCCACTCGCTGAATGCAGCCCCAGTTCCGTTTCAGCCATTGGGGGTACCGACGGCGACGGCGGCGACATTTCAACAGCGACTCATAAAAAACAGCAGCAAAAACATACAAAAAAAAAAGACATCAAAAAATGCGCAGACGCTTTGATTTATGGTGTGCCATGAATGTGTGTTGTATTTTTGGATTTTGATGAGTTTCTATCGACGCTGCGCTTGACCTTTGGCTAAAATAAGCCGCGTCTGGCCAGCAGCACATGCACAGACACATACAGCCAAAGCTGCTAATGATGATTACTATAACGAATCTGACGGACTGTCGGACTGACGGACTGACGGACTGTCGGACTGATCGACCGCCCGTCGCAATCGGCACGAGCTCGCAGCACGAGCAACATGCTCAATTGCCACTACGGCTCCTCGTGTTGGCCGTTGATTGCAGCCACGCCTCTGTCGCTGCTGTCGCCCCGCTTGATAATCATCTCGTGCGTCAGCAAAGCCCCAGTGCTCGGTACTTTAGACTGAAGCCACGGCTGGACGCGGACACGGACACGGGCACGGGCACGGGCGCGGGACTGGGTCCATGCTCGGTGCACAGACCCAACAAATGCCTATATGATGTGCTCTTTGGTTGGCCCACCCAATGCGGGAGCAGGCGCCCAGTGCGTACAGACTGAGGAGCAGCAAAAACACATATTCAACACTGGTCAACAAACAAATTATGTTAATTGAAGACATGATTAAAGTTTTTCATATCAAAATATATTAATATTAGAAGCGGATACTTCTAATTCCCATTGACTCGCATTAATTGTTAACAAAATATCATTTTTTTGTCAATGAACTCTTGTTAGTCGCAAGACTTTAATGTTAAAAAACAAACAATATATGGTTTACTATAAAGATATGCATCGGCATAGGAAATGAAAGTAATCTGTTAAAGCAATTGGCGTTGAAGTACAAAGGTACCCAAAATAATTCATAAATACGTGTGTTAGAGACCCGATAAGATTTGAAAGAACGATTTATACAAGAATTGTTGAACGATTCCGGCGAACAATAAACTATAAAAAAAAGAGAATGTTTAACTATTATGTAGACCTAGTGCTAAGATCGATACTAAGAATGTTTGGCATTTCGATTCACAGATGAAACCAGGCCTTGAGGCACGATTCCTGCAGCTAGCGCGAGCTGCATTTTGTGTGGGTAGAAGAAGGTCCAGGGTATCCCCCAATCGGTCATTTGTTACTTGTTTATGTATTCAATGTACTGTAACAATCGGCAACTCAATGCCTATAAACGAATCGATTGATATAAAATACTAGAGTCAGAGTCCAAGTTTTCAGAGTTTTGTCAGAGCTTGTTGAAAAACATTAACAACAATACAACATACTTGGCTGGTCGCTAGTTCAAATCCAGCAGCAATTTTTGGTTTTATATCTGATTTATATAGTTTTCAAATGAAATTAATTATTTAATTTATGTACATACCTTATTATATTTGAGTTTCAACAGCTTCTTTTTGTCAAAAGAACTTTAAGAAAACACACAAAAAAAAACTATAAAAAAAATATTTTAAATTATGAATTTAAACACTTTTCCTTTATAATTTTTCTTTCTTAAAACCAAAAAAATGGAACTTTTTATGCCAAAGGAGGCAACACGATTAAACACATTAAAAAAATCACACTAAAAAAATAAAAAAAAAATATATTAAATGATTAATTTTACACCTTTTTTGTTATATAACTTTAACTAAACAACTTTTATACCAAAAAATTAAACACATTTAAACACAGAAAAAAGATTAGAAAACAATATAGAAGCAAGCCTTGACACACTTCCTTTTTGCATTAACTGAAAAACAAATAAGAAAAGAATTAGATAAGTTAATTAAAGAGATTATAAATATGTAAAATCGTTTATAAGTATATGATATACCAGCGGGTATAGCTTAGCCCAGCCCGTGGCACATCTAACATAAATTCGCTCAACGATCTTTGAAAATGAGCGTGAAACCGATCGGACAACCCCTTTCCGCCAATTTTCCACTGCTGCGGGTGAAATTTCTCAAAACATATATTCATTCAGTTATTATAGAAACCTTTAAAAGGACAAACAGGCTGTTGATCATATACAACATAAGCATTGACATTCCAGACACAAGCGAAAAGTGTTTTTGCAATCTGCAAATAGTTGCTCAGTTTTGTTGGCCAGTGTTATCACATGTTCATATGCTATATACTCTTACTTTTACCAACAAATTTCTTGGTATGCGCGATTTTATGGGCATTCGCACTGGCCGCTGATAATTTTGAATAGCGCGCTCGCCTTGTGGCTTGTGGCTTTTCGTACATTCTAATTAAGCACGCCATTATGCTCCATTAACCCCCGGGGTTAGCCGGAATCCGCAAAGCCCAAGCCATCGAGCCACAAATCCATCGATCGATCGGTGTTTCGACGGACGCCGTGTTGCGCTTTCGCGATCAACTGCACGTCGTCTTGTTTTGCAAATGAGTTTCTTTGTTGTTTGTTTGTCGTCGTCGTTGTTGTTGTTGTTGTTGCTGCTGTTGTTGTTGTTGTTGTTGTTGCTGTTGCTGCTGTTTACTATGGAGCCCCTCATTTTGGCGCTGACGCCGACTGCGCCACGTGCCGCGCAATCTTTGAACGACTTCATTGCCGCCTCCGTCACGTCGCGGCGTCCCGCCCCCGTTCGCTGTTTGCCGCTCGCGAGCTTTTGTTGTATTTCCCCTCGCTGCTGACTTTTGCTCTGCCGCTTTCATCACATACATCATGTAGTTTGTGTACAACCCGAATATACAATTATTATTTTCACTTAAACCCACACAATTAAATTGGACAATCTTCAAAATGATTTCGATTTTATTTTTTGTATATAGATGTATGTAAATATTTGTTTAAATTTTGAATCAATTCTTAGCGCATTCTTCTTTGTTTTTGTTTGTTGTGAAATTTCTTTTTCCTGCTCGGTTTTCATTTTCATTGCGGTTTATCGTCTTTCACGCCTTCATTTACGTAATTATATACATTGTTATTGTTTTATATTGTTTTCTGCACGCGTGTGTGCGAATTATGTAAGCGTTGCATTGACTTTGAATTCCAATGCACATAAATTGTCAGTTTGCGTTTTCCCCGAGCTTTCTGTGTGAAGCAATTATTGATCCCAATCCGAACAACTTCTAGTTGCACCCTACGCAGGGCGACAACGAAACGACCAGCAACTATTTGGGCCCAGAGCGTAAAAACCCCTGAACCCCTGAAACAAAAAGAATCCTTATAACTCCTTAAAGTCCTCGAAAGATATGCAGTTCGTACTTGAAATCCTGGCTAGTGTATGGATATAGTTTTTATTGATCGATGATATATATACATATATGTATATATGTATATATATGAGAGTCCATGATTTTATCATGCTAAGTTTGGGACGTTTAGATACAAATTTAAGTTTCCAAATAGAAGTGATAATCGAACTGCAACATCAGAAGCTTTTAGATATTATTTTTCTTAAGTTTTTAGGTATTTCCTCTATAAACATAAGCTTGCAAATGTGAAACAAATAAGAAACTGTTCAAACATTGAAAATATGTCCCCGATATTAACAAAAGCATGTCATAGAAATTGGAATTGATGATATGATGAATCATAAACTATTCACAAATACATGATTTTATTCCAATATGCCAATATTATGTCAATCGGAATTTAGACGTTCTTTAGATAAATTCTAACTAAGCACAATGACACTTTAATATATATGCTAAATTGTTATTGGTAATGCATTTTTAGAATATTTATATTTTCCAAAATTTTGTTGCTCAGTTTTGGACACATTAATTAAGCCTTCATAGCGGCCCATGGTCCAAGGTATGGTAAGTGCTTTTGAGTTCGTCATAATACGGTTATCCCCAACTGAAAGATGGTATCGTATTTCATTTTCATGACGAATTACAAAATTTTGCTTATGTTAAGCAAAAACAATAACAATACCAATATATTTAGAACAGAGTGACATAAACTTATGCTTATGTAAGAAGTTATCATCAAGAGTCATGAGCTATTTTTATACCCTGAACCCATTAAGCATGGGTAAAAGGGGTATAATGTGTAAAATGTAAACGTATGTAACATGCACAAGGAAGCATCTGCGACCCCATAAAGTATATACATATATTCTTGATCAGCATCTAAAGCACACTCGATCTAGCCAAGTCTCTGTCTGTCCGGCTGTCCACCTGTCCGTCCGTCCGTCCGTCCGTCCGTCCACCTGTCCGTATCTATGAACTCAAGGATATCAGAACCTATAAGAGCAAGAGACTTGAAATTAACTGTAGGCCCTCCTAGTGCCAACGCAGATCTAGTTTGTTTTCGATAATCGATAACTTGCCCCGTTTTCAAGCAATCGATAAAAATCGATAACGACATCCTGTTTTGGGCTAATAATAAGAGCCAGAGTCAGAAGTTACTTCTAGA
This sequence comes from Drosophila kanekoi, assembly GCA_037075305.1. NCBI lineage: Eukaryota > Metazoa > Arthropoda > Insecta > Diptera > Drosophilidae > Drosophila > Drosophila kanekoi. The sequence continues at coordinate 9,135,630 of JBAMCE010000141.1, forward strand.
ATATTATATATATATCAAGAATCTTTCATTTTGTAGCTATCGCCAGCTCCCCGGCTTCAAGGTATCCCCTAGTCGGGCGCTCCCGACTAGAACCTCTTACTTGTTTTTCTTCGATGGATTATGCAAGCGCTGGTGCACGCAAATCAAATGGGATGGACATAAAATTGAGCAGTTGATATTCATAAAAAATGTGCTTTTGTTTACGTTTTTTGGGCAACTTTTTTGCGCAAGAACGTGCTGCCAACAATAAGGAGGAACAACAACAAGCTGGCCAACGACTTGGGCGATGGGTAATGAATCGTAATGACCAAAACGTGCCACGATTTGCGTCTTTTTCATTATTTCTTTCGTTTCTTTTTTCTTTTTTTTGCGTATTTTTGCTACTTAGAAATCGACATTAAGAAATCATCTTGAGCTACGGCTCAGTTTTTAGTGGGCTTGGCAATCAGCCTGAAAGCTCATCAACTTCAATGGGCAAATAAAATGGAACACACACGTATCGAAACATATTTACAGATAGATGTACTATATTGTATTTAGTTTGATTTATGAGCCGTTTTATCAGAGTGCTGCCCGCTTAAACAGGGGGAAAACCTGAGCGCGTGCACACAATGTCGCGGCCACCTGCTGTCAGACAAGCGGACGGATGAACGGACAGTCTGTCGTCCGTCTGTTCGTCCGTCTGTCGCTCGCTTGGCGGCAGCTTTGAGGGCAACATCAATCGGACACCCACACAATCCACACGCTGCACTAATTGACAGAACGTTAGCGTCAAATTGGCAGGCGACGTTGACAGTTGTGCGATATCGACTCCAAATACAGTTGGCACTGGCTATGGAGTACATAGAGGTTAAAAGCTTTAAGCAAGAGGTTTCTCTATAAGCCCGATCTATCCTTCCGACTTATACCCTAAACCTATTGCATATCATATCTTTTAGCTGAAATATGGCATCAGATATATTCATAGAAGTTTTACAGCCAGACCTTGTACTAATAGTTAATATATAGAAACCAGCCCTGAAATTTGAACCCGGATCCTCGTTAAACTTTTTAAAGACTGGCTACTTAGGCGATTCATCTAACTCGCATTGTACTTCCCCCAATTAAAAAAACCTTGTTAAGATAGAAGCACACAAAAATAAGGTATAAAATATTATACTGATATTACCCGAAAACCATTTCTGAAGTACTCGACGCGACAATATAATTATTTGTAAAAACAGTTACTTATCTCAAGCTGAAAATAAACAAACGTTAGTTTAGTCACTCGCTTCCCCACATCAATTATTTGCATAATGTCTAATAGTATATTTGCCTTCTAGACCCATCTGGACAAGTACAACTGTATCTATACATACATATATACATATACATATAGATACTTATACTTGTATATGTATGTAACTAGCTGGGAATGTCGCCGCGAATTCAGCGGAAAATAAAACCACATTTCGAGCCGTGTGAATTCAGCTGCTGCAGTCGCGTGGACAATGACAATCTATGATAAACGCGCCGCCGCCGCTGCCGACGCCGACTGCCAACTCTGACGCCGACTGCGCTGCTGGCGGCTCACGCGCTGAAAATTGCTCCGGTGGCGCGTGTGTGGCTTAAAGTGCCCCGCCCGCTGCTGCCGCAGTCGGCGCAACGTCTCCAGCTAACTGGTTTTGTTTTTTAAAATCATCGTGTGCTCTCCTCCGTTGACTCTTCGTTTTTTTTTTTTTGCCTTCTTTTGACACTCTTCGCCGAGGGTATTATAACTTGCCAATGCAATGGGAGACATCTTCGTATCCGAAAATTATCTACATAGATATGTATGTATATTCGTGTTCAGTATGAACAGCAAGTAGTTATATAGTTGACTTTGAATTTTATTGCCTTCCGTTGACACTCTTCGTCGAGGGTGATTATGCAATAGGAGATATCGCAAGAGATATACCCAAGAAGATGTATATATAATCGGATTCAGTATAAACAGAAGGTATATATAGTTGACTCTGAGTTTTGTCGTCTGCTTTTCACACTCTTGTCAAGGTTCTTATGATTTGGTCATGCAATGGGATACATCCAGGAGACATCCGAGTCCAAAAAGTTTATATAATCCTGAACAGCAACAACAGCAATAGAAAGATAGATAGATTTAGTCATGTCTGCCTTTCCTTTTTCTATGCAAACTAGGCTCTCAAGGATAGTTACATATGTACATAGATCCGTCTAGTTTCTGAGGGCTGTATATGTATACATATGTCGGAATCTTTCCAATATACTTTGTTATATATACTATATTAATCAATCAAATATTAGTTTCTTGTAGAAATAACTTCTTTTGCCATTTAAGAAGTCCCAAAGCAACTTGGAACTTGTGAACTATGTTACCCATATCTAAGCAAATCTTATTCGCTTCGCAATACAATATCATAAAGCTCTTAGGAAACATTTAATATATATATATGTATTTATATCTGTGCTTTGTGTGGCGTGTGCCTTGATAGGAAATACGTTGTTCGTTTATATAAAACATGAAGTTTCTAGATTAGGGGCCAAGTAAAGCCCGTTTTGTGATTCAATATTTATACGCACATTGTGCGGTTTTCAGGTTCAGTTTGTCAAGGAGGCTTAGCTCAATGTCCATTCTTAGTGTGACTCCTTTGGCTTTCCTTTTAAAACAAATTCGGATTTAGTTCAGTTGAAAAAAGTCTCCTTAAGTCGCCTCGTAAGACACACAGGTGGAAACAGTTATCGAGCAAGGGCTCGGTTCTTGAGAATTCTCGAAAAGCTGCGTCATTTGGAAAAGCTTGAATTTGCATGTCTGTCTGCAAGGGCATTAAAGTTTCGGCGTGTCATAGCTAGTCGTTCGTTTCTTGTTTATAATCTTTCAACTTAAAGTCATTTGGTTTTTGCACACGCGCGAGACGCGTCTGCCGTCTAGCAAAAATGTTGTAGCTATTTGTGGTTGTGGTTGTTGCAGTTGGCTTTCTTTTTGTTTTTGGGGAATTCCAGGCAGCGTCTAGAGCACCGAATGTGGTTTCTCAGCTGAAAGGCGATTCTTCTGAATGCCAAGCAAGATTGGCAACAGACACGAAACAAATTAGAATTAATTCGGCTTCGAATTCCATTGACAAATGGCGCCACATTTGACAAAGAGCTAATAAAAATAAACTTTGCTTTTTGTTTTTAATTATGTTTTTTGCTATGCTTAGTATTAATTTATTTCAACATTTGCCTAGCTAATAATTTAACCAAATATTTATGGATTCGCACAGATTTCGCAATCCGGGCTCGACGTATGTACGTATAATTCGCATTCGCATTAAGTAATTGCCGCAAATACGGAAGGGCACGTGTTTTAAATACTCGTACGATTAGCAATTATTCTGGATCAACGTATTCATGAATCATTAAGTGCCCATCAGCACAATAAAGTAGACAGTTCTATTGCCGGACAGACTTCAATTAAATAAATCCGTTTAAAGTTCAAGTGTCTATTAATAAAAACCACTTTTCGCTGTGACGCAAAGTAAAAGTCTCGGTTCAATCGCAATGACTCAGCGACGATCTCCGCGTAATCAATGCTGCATAAACAATCCTGAAACAAACCCACTTCCCGCATTCGAAATAAGCAAATTAGCGAAACGCATCTTTCTCACGAAACGTGCGTAGTTCGGATGACTCATTCGACTTAGTCTAGTAATTTTAGCCTGTGGACTCCATATGCGTATACTTAGCTGCAAGGCGATTTCACCACAATAGCGAAATGCGTTATTGGCTTTCTTGATGACGTCAATGTTTATGGACGCAACGATGACGTTTTTGGTGTGTGTACTTCGGCACCTGACTGTCGAGCTCCTTTAACGCTGACGACACTGCTGCCGCTGCTGCTGCTGCTGCTCTAACTGGCGCGCGGCTGATAAGACGCCTTCAACGGCGGCAGACAATCAGTCATAACAAGTCGCGGCGTCTTATCAACGAAACTGTTCTTGGCATGGCCATGGGAGCGGCTCGTATGGTGAAATACTGCAGCGCACGTAGACGCCTTCGTCTTTACCGGCGACATCATCGCACAGCACATCGGGTCTTCGGGCTGGTGGCCAAGTGGCCACCAAGCACTCATTCGTGGCGGAGGAGTACGTGTTTTGGTTATCGTCGTGCATGGCTCTGGTCGCTCTGGTGCTTATCAGCCCAGTTTTTTTGTATTTTCTTGCCTAGCAGCAGCTGCCCGCCTACCGCCAAGGGCCGGTACTAGGTATAGCTAAATGTCTTTATGTGGGTCAGCGCAAGTTTCGATTAGATTTTTTGACGTCAGCCAGCTTTCCGGAACTTCAGGCGAGCTTGGAACATCATACGATGCATGCACATGTGCGTCTATATAAACCATATACATACATAAATGCCTATAAATGCGTCCTATTGGTTGGCCGGGGCAGACGCCTGCGCGCTTTAGATAAGATCTTTTGACCGATAGGGGCATATTGTGAAATTTCTAGGGGCTCGACTCATTTCCGGATGCAGTATTACGGCCTTGGATATCGTTACGCATACCGCAATTGCTAAAGCGAACGGTTCCAAGTAAATTTTAATCATACTGCACGCGAGTTAAATATTGTTTTAAGAATTTCCGCAGCAAAACGTTTGCTCAATCAGACGTACATATGCAGCATACGACATACATATGTACATATATTACATATATATGTATATATATTTGAACTGTTAAATAAGGCATTTCCGTAACTCAATCATATTTGTGCTATAAAATCTGTTTAATTTATTATTAAAATCAGCATCAAGTTTTTCCAGGAAAGTACCAACTGCTGCTTATGCAATCTCATTTGCACAATGAAACAATTAAAAAAGAGAGATAAAAAACGATCAAGTAACGAGCGCACACGACTTAGACATACCTTGTTTCAAAGACAAAGGCAAATGCTTTTCATAGACTATCAACTGATTAAAACTTAAACGATTTTCAAGCTTAATGAAATATATTTCATGCATCGATCTGGAACAATTGGAGAAAAAGGCTCAACATTTTTGTGTAAATGTATGTAAAAGGGAAGCATCTTCGACTCCATAAACTATATATGTACATACACATATTCTTGGTCATCAATCGGGCATCAATAGTCCGTCCGTCACGTCGACTGAAGAACCTGTGAGCCTTAAAGCTTTGAACTTAGGTGCTGGCAAAGCCCGACAAGTGTTTCCGATAGTCGATAACTTGCATCATCTTCAAGCAATCGATAAGAATCGATAGTGAAATCCTGTCTTTGAGCAAATTTGTGAGGTTTTAAGTGCTAAAGTCAAGAAATTGGACAACTTCGACATATTGTAACGTGAGCTGCATTTGGTGTAGTTAGGAAAAGGTTCAGGGTATCCCCTAGAGCACTCTGGTTCCATCCTTACCCATATTGGATCACATTTCTGTTATGGCTAATGCTCAAAAATTGCTAGCTTTACTTTATTAATGCATTTATCATGCATGAGTGTAGGAAATAAGCTATTGCTGGTGTGAAAATGAATTATCAATCATGTAATTAGGCCTGAATAATGTGTAGAGGAAGCCCGCATTTAACTGTCATTGGTTGGATTATGATATTAACAAGAGCCCAAATATAGAACAAGTAAAAGCCAAAAATAAACTGAAATTTCCAAGGAAACAAGAAAATAAGCAGAGCCTAGGCCAAAAATAGGTAATGCCCCGCACTGATATGGAAATTTTTATATTCTTGTCATGTTCTAATTAAGATATCATAATGAAATCTTATCAGGTGTTAAATATCAAAATGCCACCTTAAATAATGATAATTTCATATGCATATGAACGTAGTCGTATATAATTATGCTGATGTGTTTAGCGCTATGTGAGATCCGAAAGGTAACTAATGACTGGTTCGGTTCTGGGCTAGAAACTCTTGTAGTTTTCCATGGGCCCCAACGAAACTAGATCAAGTATTTACCCAGTTTTTCAAGTTCGTAAAGCTTACACTGTGAGGTCTCGCAACAGCGACCGATATCGAGAGTCTGGCTCGGTGTCTCGAGCTTGGATCGAGCTGGGATCTTGAGATCTTAAGGTGCTACTTGCGTCATTTGGGGGACGATTTCGCTGCCCCAGGCGCAAGATTATTTTTGGCTTTTGAGCCGGAGACAAGAGAGTATACAATGCATATGGCGACGTTTGGCTATATAAATAAACAGTGCCAAAAATATAACAAATAACAAACAGCTTTAAGATTGATGTCGTAGCTGCTGTTGTTTCTAAACTTCTTTATCCGTTATTTGTATTGTTTTCTTTATGAAATAACACCAAAGCGTGCCCCCAGTCAGGTTTTCGTTATTGTTAATTGGTATCTCTTATTTTAATGTGCGTGCTGACGAATGTACATATCTACACACTATATGCATAGGTGTGTGTGTATATATATAGGCATTATTATGATCATCGAAAATCCAATGCCCATAGCAAACCGCACAAATTTGCATTACAAATTTGCACCCAGAAAGCCGTCCACAAAAAAAAGTCACCTTGCATGGAATTTCGCTGCGGCGCGAAAAGGAATAAAAAAAACAACAACAAAAAGGTAAGCGCGATAACTCACAAAACAATAAAGCTGAAATTTAAATAGTAAAAAAAATACACAAATAAATAAACAAATAGTATGTATGGCCCGATACTGGATAGATTGGTCCACTGTTTGTCATTGCTGTTAGCTGGCCGGCTGGCTGGCATATTTCTGGCGAAACGAATTCGACAAACGGCCAGTTGGACAAACGGACGGGCAGTCGCTGACGCACAAAAAATACCCCGTAAATCAGTCGAAAATAACTGGAATCTCTTGTTTGTTTGCATATTTGTTGAACTTGCCAGCGAATTAAACAGTAGCCATAGCGCCAAATCAAACAAACAAACGAAAAAATACGAATATTATGAAAAAAGAAACTAACATAACTAAGCTAGAACAGAGAATCGCAAAGACAGCCTGAGAAACTATGCTGTTTCGTATTTTACGACAAGTCAAGGATATTTTCGTCACGCCGAATAATTAATACCCTTGCAGACATTTGACATCTATATGATACAGTGGTCCGATACGGCCCTCTCCAATATATGTGTATGTACTGCAACAGACAGACGGACCTTTGCAAGGTTTACAGAGAGGAACTTTAAGAGTGAGAGACTAGTTAGCATAGAAATAGATAGACGCAGAGACGGACGAATGAACAGAAGGACGAAGAGAGGGATGGACGAATATGAGCATTGACGGAAGGGAAAAGTGACGGACGGGCAAACGGGCGGACGGACGGACGGACGGGCAAACGGATGGACGGACGGGCGGGAAAACTAATAGAGCGATATTTCCATATCAACTCCGTTTTTGATGCTCATCTAGAATATATACTTTATAGCATCGGATAGTTCTTACTCTATGCGCTACACATTTCATGATAAAACCATAATACCCTCTACAATTGCATGAAAATAGCTAAGATATCTATATATCAATGTATTTGGGCAAAATAGGCAAATAGTTATCTCTATAGATTTTACTTATGACGAAAGCTTGAGAAACATAAACGAAATTTTATAGATAATTATAACTAATTGATTTGTTTGGTTAGTTATAATGCATGGGAAAAAACGAATTAGATCTAGATCTTAAATGTTATACCCTTTACAACAACCACATTTCATGTGTAATGGTATTGGTGTTATAAAACTTTCCCGAATCAAATCGTTTAATGACATTATCTGTTTATTAGGTCTTTAAGTACAGCTGTTGCAAGTACCAGGCCCTGATTAGGTACCATAAAGGGCTTTGCCAACTGCATATTAGCGGTACTCTATGACCAAAAACACACACATATATATATATATTACCCATATCGGCTGCTGAAGCAACGATAATTGTTTTACTAACAGCGAATGCTTCAAGGTCTGGCAAGGTCGTTATACTGGCATATATACATATACATACATATAAGCATACATATATAATGTATGTATATATCTGTAGCGTCCAGTGACCCAGTTGTTGGATGTGCAGCTTGTGTAATTTTTGGTTAGTTGCCCCTGTTGGCCCGCAATCGCCCTTTAAAGATGGGAGTGCCACGCAGTCGTATAAATGTAACGGCGCACGCGGCGTATGCGCAATGACAAACACTGTCCAGACCAACCCACAAGGCGCGTTCATTGTGCTACAACAACAAAAACAAACGACGACGACAACGACGACAGCTCAGCCGGAACTTTGAGAGCAGCAGCTACAAAAGCAAAACAAAAACAAAAACAATAACAATAATAATAACTAAGCAGACACAATGTGCGCTATCTGGCCGAGTTCGGACTGGGGCTGGGACCGGGTCTGGGACTGGGACTGGGACTGGCGCTGCCAGTGTCTGTGTTAGACTCGGATGCGGGTGGCTGTTGGGGTGCGGGTGCGGGCGCGAGTGCGGGCTTCGCTGGCTGCTTGGAGCTACCGCCGAAAGCGAAACAGCTTTGCTTTTGTTTCAGTGTATTTATTGTTGTTTGTGCATGATGCCGCTGAACTTGAACCGGCCGCGTTCAAGGCCAGCCGTATGTGCTGTATGTGAGTGCACAGTGTGTACACACCGCAAATCGGGTATTGTAGCTAACTAAAGCAGCTTGTTAGCCAAGTTGAAGAACTTTCCATTCATATGTCTAACAGTTGATGTCTTTATTTAATTTGAAATGGCACAAGTTTCCATTGACCTGGCGCCACAGTGCGTTATTGGCAATAAGGTTGTCAGACATTTGCATACATTGCAGTGCATACAAATTGCGACTAAATCGCATTTGTTTTCTCAGCGAGCAATAATCAACAGTTAAAATTTAAAACAATGCAAAATTTTGGCAACACCGAGCAGGTAAGAAAGAAAAAAATGCTTAAGTAATCAGTCAAGCCGGTAGCTGGTTTCTGCGATTGCCAAAATCCTGACGCAATCGGGCAACATTTTGCGCAAAGTACTCGACTTAAACGACTCCGACTCAGGCCTAATCCTAATCCCACGACGCGACGACCACATTGACGCAATCGACGCGCTGATCCGTTGCATCTAACACCTAGACAAGAATAACAATAACCCAGAGACCAGCTGCCAGAAGCTGGTGAAGGTGATCCAGTGTTTGGTGCGGATCAGCGAGTGCTAATTGGTGTTAGGCCCAGACAGCCGAGTCCACGATCATGTGGCTGGCTGACGCATCTAGATGTTGCAAAATGTTGCCGCATCATCGGCGCTCATAAACTAATCCGTTGCCAGGCAGTTGGTTGGCTTTATCTTAAACGCGAAACTCCCAGAATCGAGCAAGTGCTTGAACTTGCGATCGCGACCCGGCCAATCCTCTAGGCACCATGTGCGACTCATTAGGCCAACTCTCAATTGATTTCGGCACGTTCTGCTTTTCAGCATCGACGCGTCGTCGTTTAAAATGTGCTAATCAATTTATAGTGCATTTCATTATCATCCCGCATGCCCGGTCGTATTTTCATGGCGCTGAAATTTTCCACTCAATAACTCGGCCGCTGGCGCGTGCGGTTGCTCGTCGCCGATTCGAGATTGCATGAAAATTTATACACACAAAAAAAACAAAAAAAAAATTAAATAAATAAAATGTCAGCCACAAAACAAGTGACGTCACAGCCGCTGTCGCCGTCAAGTTTTGGCACACGCTAATTTCTGGTGTTAATCAAGCATTTAGAGAGATGTCGTTAGCGGGTTACGTGTCGGGCGGCAGGCAGCCCGTACCCGTGCCCGTACTTTAGCCTGTGACTGGGTATCGACTAGTTGCTATTGCTAGCGGGTTAGTGGTATGCGCTCATTTCCGGCCGCTGTCATAGCCAATTGGCCCGCCACTTGCCATTTGATTGATTGCCCAAAAAACAAAAAGGTCTGATTGCCAGCAATACATACACAGGTGTCGTCATCCGAATTGTATTTGTCATTAGTCACATTCGATATGCACATTGGAGGCGGTGCGCAGTTACATGTAAACAGTCCACAGTCGAGCTCCAAGTATCTCACCCAACAGGCGACAGGTTAATGCCTCGGTATTTCCCCAATTATTTTCAAAAACTTGCTCAGCTCCTAACCCCCAAGCGAGCCTATTAATCTTTGGAATATGCATGTCCAGCTACTTTTACTTTCAAAGCCAGAAGGAAACACAAATCTTCGGAATGCCAAAGATTAAACACCCTACCCAGATATACTTCTATACTTAGTTGCTTTCTTTCTCTTTCGGAAACTTAACCGATTGTTTGTTTCTATGGGCTCTTTATGATATTGTAATCCGATGTTGATAAGACTTTGCCCCTAGAGAGTTTTAAAGGTGAAAGACTAAAAACAGAAAAACAATTGAATAAACAAAGTTATATTTCCCCGAGCAGGGCTTTGAACTGGTTCTTAACCGAACAAGTTCCAGCTCGGAACCTCACCTAAAGACAAACCAGAAATTTAGCTCGCAAATTTACTTATTACAATATTTTCGGTGGGACGGGCAATACGAAATGAAGAATTGATTTGTTTCATTAAAATTTGTAAAATATATGATAAGCCAAGATTTGAAATTTGTGGAGCACAAAGTTCACGCACCGTAAAACGAACCATCGTCAATTTGACTTTGTCTTCGCAGCCCTGGTTTATACTTATTTTAATATTTCCTTCCTAAACGCATTACAACTTTCGTGTCATAATAAAAATACTCTAAACAAGAGTAAATAATTGTGATACATATATTTTCAACTATTTAGGGACATGGTAATATACTTTAATTGTTTTCGCATTGTCAACGGCCTGTTTTGATTTGTATTCTATTTTATCTGTGACCTATTAATGCACTTTACTGACCTAGACAACCTGTAAAGTTGACTTGTTTACTTACTAAGCTTTTAAAGCACAAATTTCCCACACCACAAGTCACATCGTAAAGCTTCGAACTCGATCCCAACCCCCATTTGAACCGCTTTTATATAAGGGCTCGCTCTCAAATTATATAAAAACTCTGTAGTAGAAGCATTTCATTTTTTACTCGATTCATAGGCCCACGAATTCACAGTTCTGCGCAGCCATTATGTGTATGTGCGCAGGCGGGCTATCAGAAATATAGCCTGCTGCTAAGTCCAAAAGTAATGCCAAACTAAGTAGCACGCGGCTTGACATGCGCCTGCCAAAATTTTAATTGATGGCAGCAAAAACAAAGGCCGCGTGCTTGCTTTATATAATATAAAATATGCTGGCCAGCATGGAAAACGAACGACAACTAAATACATACACTGCAAGACCTGATACAGTAATAAATAATATATGTATAATTTGTATTGATTAGCTTGTCGCCAAAGTTTCGATACCCCCCGTTCAAGTGCATAAATCACAACAACAACAAAATAAATGTCGAAGTTGGCCAGTCACGTTTAAAGGCAACGCGAGCCTAGTCATATGGCCGAGGCGCATATATGTTAACAATACATACGTATATACATATGCATACTATACATACAGACATATATTTTTGGCTTGCTTGGGGCTGTGCCCTGAAGCTGGGGACAGTGCGATCGGGTCCAGCCTTTCGCACGCTCTAAATAGCAGAGTCAACAAAGAGCAATAATAGCATTTCGTGGAAAAGGCAGAGTCTCGCCAGATATGCATATAAAGCTGGCGCCGCACACGGCACGGATCGACACGGGCCACAGGCTACAGATTATTGCGCCAAATCGATCGATCAATGCTGTAATAAGCAAGCGGTGTGGGGCACTGGCCCGGCCACTAGATGGCCAAAAACAATTTACAAAGCCAACTCCCCCGCAAACCGCAACTAACACAATCCAACTGTTTGCCACATATTAACACATTTCGGCCAGAGACGGTGCGGATGAGTGCGGATCACGACGCCTTCCAGCAAGCTGGGCGGTAAACAGTTGGGTAAACAGGGCCGCACGCTGCAATGGAATATTCCCACAGTTCCCCACAAACAACTGACGCGCTGCTGTTTGATTTCAATCAAAAAAGGGAAAACAAGTATTTTGCAGTCGAGTGCAACCGACTGCGTTATGCCCGTTCACATTCCAACAACAGTTGAGCTGCCCAATCATTTTTTAAAGATATCGATAACATCGATGTTTTCTTATCGATTTTCAGCTCATCCTTAGTCTTCATAGCAATTGTTGCTCTAGATGGAAAACTTATGAAGTTAATGAATTGCATGATATGCCACGTCCCTAATGGGCTTCTCCATAGAGGAGCTCAGAAGGTTCCCGTTCTAGCTCCAAATCTTTACGGACAGGCAATGCAAAAGCCCATATACCCGTTTCCCTTAATGAACGGGCATTAATATACGCCGCGCAAATAAATCAGAAAAAAATGTGCCAAGTCAACAATAACAAAACTGGTAAACGCCGTGCCAAATTGCAAATTGTGGACCGTTTTGCAGAACTGCAAAAGCCGTAAACCCCATTTGTATCCAACTCGGATCGACTTAGTGCTAATTTCCGGCGTAAAGTGGGCGTGACCGGCAAGCTGAGCTGATCAAATCAGCCTGCACAGCGTTAGGGCACAAATGTCGCCGGCAACGGGCAACGTAGGGTGCTAATCAACTTTACAAATATATATGTATGTATATTTATATATTTCATTGTCAGCGCTTAATTGATTTGGTGTAAATCATGGAAAATTTTGCCCACTTACCGCGTTGGACTTTTCCTTTGGCACACTTGGACTCGAATCTGCTGAGGTAGCGCAGAACTTGTCTAATCGCTGTGTGTGTGGTCACCAATAACAGCTGGTTAAACATTTAAAGCCTTGTATATCACTTGCGGCACTTATTTTGGAGCACCCGCCAATATTAATTGCGACGCGCTGCGGGAGAACCTGCACTTGAAACACTTACACTTATCACAGGCACTTATTGCAATTGCATTTTGATAAGCACATTTGCTGAATATTGCACTCAGCACGCGAAGTTGACGTTATTGGGCTAAGCACGGCACATACAACACTTTTAATTTGATTTTACAAAGCGCAGCTAAACAAATTACTTTTTACGCGTCAACAACTTTTGGCGGCAATAAGATGTTGTTGTTGCCAGCTATTCTAACTTTTGGCGCAGGGTCACTTTGTTGTTGTCGTGTGTGGTCACACCGCCCACGCATCAAATGGGCAACCTTGGATGCAATCAACTCTGTCACGTGCGCCAATTTGAGTTAGATTTACAGTTAGATTTATTGTGAAATGAAAATTATAGAGATTTAATAAATGTGCATATATATATTTTTTAGTACATTGGACTGCGTTAAACGCACAACTGTTGTGCAAATTGCAATTTTCATGCCATTGTCTGCATACCAGCAGTGCCAGTCAGCGTGTCGTCTGGTTCTGCTTCTGATTCTGCTCGTCGTGCCGGCGGCTGCGCGGCAATTGGTGCCGCCAAAAAAAATTAGTTCCAGTTGCGCACAAATGAAATTGAAACTTCATAAACAAGATTTGACTGTGCACATACATACAAGTACTTACTTATATACATATGTAAAGCAGCTCCACCATATGTACTTCATGGCGCTCCCATTTGGTCAGACTCCAGACTGAGGCTCTGAGATTAAAACAAAAACAACACTTGGAATGCGAGCAACGCAGTTGTCACGTTTTGCTCTGGCAAATGACCCCATCTCAAGGAGGGAGGCGGGTGAGTGCAGAACATTTGCTGTTGTTGTTGATAGCGGCATCGGGTAGCATTCAATGGAATCGCTGGCCATGTTTATAATGTGTGTCTGTGTGGCTGTGTGGCATGCGGCATTTCATTCATAGAAACTCAAGACGCACTCACATGACTGAACCACTAAAATTCGTGGAAACCGCACACAGCTGATAAGGAAACATTTTCGTTCGAGTTGAAAGTTTGAAATGCGCAAAAATCAACAAATCAGTTGAATGAACTGCTTGGCAAATATAGATTTTTGGCCATTTTGCGATTGCTAATCGAACGTAGACAAAACTGTCCGTCCGCCCGCCCGTCCGTCCGTCCGTCTGTCTATTCAACTCCAGTTGGCAATGTCAAATGCGAGCCAAGTTTAATGACTTCCACAAAACAAAAACTGTTGACTGCTCTTGACACCCGCTACCAGCTACAATAACAATTACTTGGCTAAAACTGCGCTTGGCTTGTTTGCTTTTTGGTTTATTGAACTCGTTTTTTGACTTTTGATTAGAGGCGTTTAGTGTGTGTTTTTTGCATACGAGTTTAATAGGAAATATGAGCTACAAATAAATTATGAATAGTTCACGGTTCTAGAATTTAACACTCTTCTGGTTCTAGCCAAAAAACATATACATATAGTTTCAAGCTGTGCAAACCCTCAACCGCAACGAAAAACAAAACTAGGTTCAAACACATTAACATGCCCGAAAACCCGCCCTCAAGGTCGCCTATCGTCAACGTCGGCATTTGTTATTGTTTTTATAACAAGTATACACATATATATGTATGTAGAGATATAGACGTGCTTGGCATAGCCATAAGTCGGGGCTGTGGCTGTGTTTCCCTGACTTTGACATTCAACTCGCTGGCAGCAGTTCATGTGGCACTCGAGGCGCTGCCAAGGCCACCAAAGCTCGATACCACAAATGGGCCGAGTACTAACCTAAGCCATTTGTTCACCCAGTTACAGTTTTTTTCTTTCTTTTTTACTAATCGGCCGTTTCGGACTGCGCCATAAAAGTGGCCTGTTGGGTGGGAAAAATACATATATACATATATGTATATGTATATATTTACACAGCCTATCGAGCCAGAGAGCTGATAGTAAATAGCATGTTGTGTCGGGCCAGGTTGTGGCTGGTTTTATTTGCTTAAAAGCTTACACGACCATCGCGTATCACCTTGCGCGGCACGTGACCGGGGCGACCGGAGACCCACCCAAGAATATCGCTCCCAACGAAGCGAGCAACCTGATCGAGCTTGAGCTATGGCGACGTTGACAATAACAACGGTACTTCTCCACATACATATATATATATATATATATATAGTATACCTATATATACCATATATACTTATAGGAATGCATATCTTTCGAATCTTGCATCCGCTGTCTGCCAAACGCCCTGTCCCGTTATCGTTTGCAATTTGATTTGCATTGTTTGTCGATTTGGTTCTGCTCCCCTTAAAATTTTTTCAATTTTATACATATATTTTTTATATATATAAGTATTATTTTGTTGTTTACGGACTTAAAAATGCACCGCAACGCAAAATAACCAATACACTACACACACACACATAGCTACACATTTATTAGCTTTTAAATATAGTAATTTATTTTTGGAAGTAAAATAATAATAATAACAACCAGAGAAGAAAAAACAAAACATCGCACAAATCACGTTTTTTGTCACGCGCAAAATGCCAAATTGCGGTTTGCGCTCTTCGCTTTCGGAGCACATTTCCAGAATTGTGGCGCAGTTGGGGACGTGTGCGGCTTGGGTGGCTAAAAATGGACTCAACCTCGAAGATCACTTGAGTGTTGCCAATATATATACACACACAATTAATAATAACAAGAATTTTAATTGTTAAATTGAAGGAACTTAAGGCCAGCCTAATCAAAAACAAAAGGGCAGCCCTTTATGGCAACAGATTAAGTAGTGTTTGACAGCACTTAACGAACTTGGTACGGGAAAAGTGCTGCCTATTTGCTTTCATTTGTTATGTTTTAGTACTGCGCTGCCCATGTAACAATTGGAAAGCTGTCAAATCCTAATTCATACTTAATTAATAAAGTAACTGGAATTTGACAGCAGTAAGCGGACACTGTAGGGTTAAAGTACTGCCAATTTGTTTTCATATACAATGTGTTCGTAGAGTGCTGCCTATATAACAATTGCAATGCTGTCAAGTTCAAACTCTTATTTAGAGTTGGCCAGCACTTTGCGGACTCTGTACGCGAATAGTGCTGCCCATTTGCCTTTCATATGACCATTGTTTTGATATACAGTTTTACAATTGGAAAACCGTCAACTACTTACTCATATATTACTTTTGAATAATGTTTTAAGTATTCTAGATTGACGTATGCCTTTATAGATTTTTAATACTAAACCTAACACAATCGATGATTCAGTCTCAAATTGATGCCTCAGGCTTGCGGTTTTTAGTGTGATTTTATCAAATTTCTTGGAGGCTAGAAAAGAGTTTTTGAACTACTTTTGTTTATATGTAAATAAATACGCTTAAAAGTGCTGCCAAGTCTGACGCATATGTAGTTTTAAAAGTTTCTGACCTTTCGTGTGACTAACTCGAGTGCAATCTATTTGGACTCAAAAATTAATCATACACTTGCGATTTCTGGTGAAAGACAAGAATCAAATTGATTTACACAATTTGGCTAGTCATATTATCTTTTAAATTTGCTTTGGGCTTTTGTCGAGCGTGCGACTCCTTTATGGGCCGCACGGCTTTTTGCACATCTCAGACCCGGCGACGCTCTCCCCAACACGATCTAGATAGCTGGTTAAAGTAAAAAAGTTGGTCAATATATGTATGCAGCTATATATGTGTATATAAACTGGAAGCGCAGTCGGCTTAGACCAGTTGAACTCAATGAGTCTGCGCTTGTTTATATGCTTTGTGCATTTGATTCATGAAAAACAAAATTCCACTTTTGAGTCAACGATATGAACATACTTATATCGTCTCATATTATCAGCATGATTTAGCACTAATGGAAGTCGACTTTTTTTTTGTTATTTCGTTTTTTGCTCTGGACTCGCCCTCCATTGCAGTAGACTTGGCGGAAACTTTTGCCGCGAGCATATGACGCCTAATTGCAGGGTATTATCGTAGATTAGAAAACCCGCTGACTATTTTTTTCGTTTTATAGACAACTAAAGTCCACTTTGTGACTAGCTGGCGGCACTCTGCAAGTTTATTGTACATTGTACTTAAGTAATGGAATATTACAGAGGCTGTCCCTAATTGTTTTACACCGAGCAGGGTGGGAGGGGGGACAGAGAGAGAGAGAGAGAGGGGTAGACTCATGTTTGATTAACATGAACAACATCTTTGCTGAATGAGACTCTCACATCATCACGAGCTAAAACTGGATGCTGTGCATCATTGCAAATATCTGATGCAAGATCTTCTAATAATACCTCTTATCATAATCTTTAACTATGTTAAATCTAATTGGAGCAGTCGCTGAGTTAGTCATAGAACTTGCGTCGAGGCTCTACTTAGGAAAAACTATACTGACCACATACGTATACATATGTACATATATATTTTTTATTGTATGTATGGCCACGAAAAACCTTAACTAAATTCCTGAGTCTTTCGATTCACATGACGCTGCGCTAAATTTCTGCTGAAATGTCTTGAAATTCAAGTGCAAGATATTTTTCAATTATTTGGCGAAGTAAACAAATATATCATCATGTTTCAAAAGCATTTGATAACTTTATGTGAACCAAATATTTTATTGTACTGCTGAAAAAAAAAGAAAAACGAAAAAACTTTTGGCTGATTATATTGCAAAATATTTTGAAATTTTAGCTAAAGCAGCGAGCATGATTTATACGTATACGACATGAGGCCGTTTCAAGTACACAGAGATATGCGTATGAAATCATCAGAAAAAAAAAACTGAAGAAAAGCACAAAGAACACATTTATCACAATATTGCGATCGTAATTCTCTGGGCCAAGCCCCGTTTGTATGGCAGGAACTCCAGCCCAGACCATATTTCAATTTGCGCAAATAGTTCGCACCAGCTGCTTTTCCTTTAATGGTTCCACGCTGTCTGCAGCGTTTTACAACACAGTTTCTTAGAGTTTTTGTTGTTTTGTTGTTTTGCTAAAGTCTTTCACTGAAGTTTTCGTGCCATTCCCATCAAAGAAGAAGAAAACACTTTGTGCATATTTAATTTTAGTACGATTTTTTGTTATATATTTTATTCTTTTTTAGTAGTTTGTTTCTGTTGAGTGTTGGTCAACAGTTTGTTTTTGTTTTTCCGTTTTCTTTTTTCAAAATTCTTGTTTTTTGCTTTCCTTAGACGCTCATTATGTTCACTATATCACGTGGTCTTACAAATAGATCGCTATACATGTATGTATGTGTGTATATATATATACTTTCTTTAGCTTACAGACAATAGAAAAACCCTAAGCGGCTTAGCATATATACTATATATACGTGAAACTATATTTAAATGGAGAGATATAAGGTATTATTAAAATTATAGTTAAGTTTTTGTCAAAATTAATTTTGACTTTAAACACAAACGCTTTGTGGAAGACTTTGAAGATTTCATTGCTGTGTGTGAGTGTGTGTGTGTGTGTGTGTGTTTTTGTAGCGTGAAATTCTAAAACAAAATTCTAATACATGATTCATGAGGCAATTCAACACCAAGTACTTGGACTGAGGTAGTTTGGCGATATGCAGAATACCATTTGAGAAATGAATTCACAATAATAATATAATAATAAATAAATTATAACAATTTGTGTGTGTGTGAGTGTGTGTGGGTTTTGATGAGTGTCTCTATCTCGCTGGACATTTTCCATTGGAAAATGAACTTGACGAGATTTCAACAAAATAGGAGTCTCGCATGCTCGGAACACTTCGAAGCAACATTTGCGTTATCCTGGCGAAATGTGGTGAAATGTCAATTGCGCAATGCTCTTAACGCCTGCGCAAGTGTGAGTGTGTGCGTGTGTGAGTGTGTGTGCGTGTGTGAGTGTGTGTGCGTGTGTGTGTGCGACGCCCATCAGTCTTTAAAGCGGTTGGCGGGTTGGCGGGAGGAGATTCAAAACTGAACCCAATCTAAGAGAGATAGGGACAGAGAGAGAGAACGAGCGCCTGGCTCATTTACCAGGGCCGCCAGGGCTGCTCCTCCTCCACCTTGATCTGCTTCTTGATGACCAGCGAGAGCGGCTGCTGCTCCAAATGCAAATGCGGCACACGCTGTATAACCGAGGGCTTCACATCCATCGGCTCGTACGCGGAGTTGGCGGGACTGGGCGGCGCATAGCTGCCTCTGCTGCTGCTGCTGCTCGGCGCCGATTCGTAACCGGCCGAGGAGTGCGAGCTGGCGGAACCGGTGCTGGCCGTGCGCTGCGGCATCGACACGAGCAGCGGCGACTGCTGGTGCTGTGTAACGGCCGCAGCGGCGGCGGCAGCGGCAGCCGCGGCTGCTGCCAGTTGCTGTTGCTGCTGGTGATGTTGGTGCTGCTGCAGCAACTGTTGCTGCTGCTGCTGTGGCAGGCTCTGGGGAAGCACGAGCGCAATGCTGCCGTTGGGCAGCTTAGTGGGTATCACCTGCATGCCATTGGGCAAGAAGTAGCCATTCGCATTCTGTTGGATCTGGCCAAAGAGATAGGGCGCTGTCGTGTTGTTGTTGTTGCCGGTGGCTGCAACTGGCGTGACGGAGGGCTCCTGCTCGGGGGAGCTGGGCGGCGAGGGCAGCACAACTTGGGCGTGCAGCGATTGCGCCTGGGCTAGTGCCTGCTGGCGCTGCTGATGATGCAGTTCGGTTTTGACGCCATTGATGCAGTTGCTCAGATGCTGTAGCAGACGGCGACGTTGGGTGGAGTCGAGGCCGGGAAAGCGGCTAACCTCATTGGCGCAATCGGCAAAGCCGGCCTTGAACTTATTTATAATCTTGGGATCGGCGGCCTGTTGCATGGCAGCCTGCTGGCGCTGCAGCTCCTGCAGATGCTTGACAGTCTTCTCCAGAATGTCGGCCTTCTCCAGCTTGGAGTGGCGCGCCGGCTAGAAGATAGAAAAAGAATAACAAATGTGTTAGTTAAGTGTACATTAACCAAAAGGGCGAAGGGGTTTAGGGGCAGGATTAAAGCTCTTATGTCTTTATTTTAAGATTCTCTAGAGATACTTACGTCTTTTTTGGTAGCATCCAGGATGAGAGTCTTAAGCTCGTTCAGGCAATTGTTGATGCGTGCACGTCGACGTTTCTCCATAATCGGCTTGTTCGACTGCAAGAGAGAGAAAGAGGGGGAAAAGGGTTGAGATTAGTCACGAGTTTGGGCCATTTTGATGCACAGTTGGGGCACAGTTTGACCTCATGCAGCGCCAACAAAAATAGAGGCATCTGCGTGTGGCTTTAATTGGACACGGACTCAACATTGTCATCAACGTCGTCGTCGCCGTTGCCGTCGCTCTGGCTGGGGGCCAAAAGACAGCGGCGCGGCGCGTGCTCTATTTATATTGCGCTCATGCACTCGCCCGCCGTGTGTGGCCAAAAATAGTTTTTGGCGGTTATAAATTACGATAAGCAACGAGCCGCTGCGGCCAAAAATAAATAACCAACACGCAGGTATTTCTAGCAACAACAACAACCACAGCAACAACAAGGTCGTCGTGGGAAATTCGAAGACGCAAAAACAAAACAACAACAAAAATGTTGTTGTTGTTGTTGATTTTTTGCAGAATGAAATTTGGTTCTGGCCAAATTTGGCGCAGCGCAACGCCCGCACTGTATGAAGTCAGCGGCAAAAGCCAAAAACGGCCAAAAGCCAAAAGAAGCTGATGACCGACAATTGCAGCGACCACGCGCCAAATGGAAGCCGCTCAAGTGGGCAGCCGCAACCAATTTTGGGTGGCACTCATGAATGGACCGGCCATCTGGCCGTCCGTCCGTCTGTCTGTCCGTCTGTCCGTTCGTCTGTCTGGCATTAGCTCCATGAATGAAGCCCCAACGTAAATGCCGCCAACGCCAGACGGCGGCGTCGTGTGTTGGCGAGCCGACGGCTTATGGCCATACTTGTGGCCACAGTCGGTGGCATGTGGGAGCCGACGACGACGGCGACGAATTGTGGCCAAAAAGGAAATGCATTTGGGCAGCAGAATTGGCAAACTGTGTGTGGGACTCGCTTACAAAGTGGGAGACAACAGCTAACTTGTATTTGATTTTAAAATCGCTTGTAAAATATTTATAAATTTCTTATGAAATATGCCCAAATTGGCAAATTAACAAGCGAAAAAGAAAATAGAAAACGAAATAAAAACAAGCTAAAGAGAATAAATTATGGCTACATAATATACGCCTCTTTAGCATGCGCATCTCTAATTTGTTGGCTTTTTAATCCCAAGTTTAGCTGCTGTCAATTTCCATTTTGAACGGTTCTTTTTTTGTCTGTTGTCTTTTTCAACACTTACCCGACGATCGCTTTTGATTGGCGCCTCCTTGTGCTGCTGCTGCGTAGAGACGACAGCGGTGCCCAATACATTGGGGCTCATGGTTGTGGTAACGCCGGTAACCATCTCGATATCGGCTATATATTGTTTATGCAGTTTAAGACACAGTTTGATAGAGTTTTTCTTTTCTTTTTGCACTAGCAGCAAATGCAGAAATTTGCTGCGCACTTTTTGTACAGTTAGTTTGTTGCACTGCTTAATTTGTTTTATTATTGTGTAATTCTTGCAATGCAGTTGATTTGTTTAGTTTTCAGTTTCAAGATCACTTTTCACTTTCGCGCAACGACGACGAGATGAAACTACGTCAAATACGTTATAATATTTCTTGGAGAGTTTTTATTTCTTATATTCTTCCGCTTGAGTGGGAGAGGCAACCGCACGCTACAAGCTACGGCAAGCGAATGGCTGTCAGGTTCTAAATGCAGCGCGATTAAACGTTTCCCGAAGCACGAAGCGAGCGACGACGAACGATCGTTTGGTACGACGACGAATCGGCAATGTGTGTGCTAGTGCGTGTTTATATATGCGTGCGTTTTTGCTGGCGACCACCTTATCGCATGGGCTTACAGCAGACGACTGACGATTGATCGACAGGTTCGTTGGCTAAATCGAAATCGCCGCAGCGCGAGCCACACGACCAAGCAGGCGGCGGCATATTTACACTCACACCAACACACACACACACACCCAAACAAGATATTTGGCTGCATACATTTGTGTGTTTATGTATGTAGGTAGCAACGATGTCGGCTCTACCTGTGCGAGCAGTCGTTGCTGCTGCTGCCGTCAGTTTACCTACGCCGCGGCCTTTGCGAGAGCGCACAGTTACTCATACGCCCCCCTCTCTCTCTCTCTAAGCGCAAAAAAAGCACTGCAAGTTCTATTGGGCATTTCTTCCTTTTTGGAAATATCAAAACCCCCAGTGAGCGTGCGAGCGGGATTCACAAATGCGCGAGAGCGCAGCCCAGTCACAGACGGATACAGCGCAGACAGAGATAGCGACAGCCACAGGAGAGCGTGGCGCTGATTCATGCGGCCAACGCGACGACGCGTCGTCGTCCCATAGAAGGTGAAAATAGCAAACGGCAGCAGCTCACCCAGAGACTTAATGTTGATATGACGCCACCCCAGCGCCGACAGGTTCGTGCGCCTCGTTGTGTGTGCGTGTGTGTATGTGCGGTGTATGTGTTATGATGTCGTGATCGGTGGGGTCGCTAAACAGTAAACAAGATCACAAGGTTGCTGGCGCAGTTGTGGCTGTGCGCACGCCAAGCGGAAGCGGGCGGCAACGCAACACCTGCGTCACCCACAATCTAACAACCACATACACACACACAAATGCTCCAAATTATTTGTACTTTAATTTATTTTTTCGGCTGTGCGCCATGTAACTGTAACCCATTCCGCATGCCAGTCGCGGCAATTAAGCCAGAGAAGGTCACTTACACTGGCACACATTCAAGTGCGTGTGTGTGTGTATTGAATCAATCAATGCTTTGAGGCAAGGCTGATGAGCGCTTTGCACGTGCGTCTGGCAACGCTTAGATTTGTTTTTATGGCGTCTACGTGCAGCGCGGACTCTCACGTTTGGAGTTATCAGTTTCTCGAAGGTTGGCGCCTTAATCACAACAGGCAGCAAAATAAATGGCTTTTCCCAGTCACTGGACAGACGATTCTTAAGTATGTTTGCGCCTATTTGCCTGGCATAAACATATGTTAGCATATATGTTTGTGTAAAATAATGTTAAATCAATGGCCAACGAGATAACAGAGCATATGTACGTACACATGTGTAAATCACGTGGCAACGGGAGCGAAAGTGAGAGTGAGAGTAACAGAGCGTTAAGCAATCTGTGCACTCTGCATTGCGTGTAACGTTCTTGTAAGCTGAGCTTGCAAAAAGCTGCTAGTTGAGCTATGTACATGTGCATGTAATGTGTGCATTAGTAAAAAGCTTAGTTACTTGCTGGCTCTGGGAATCTTAAGATTTCCAATAAAAGCTTTACGATTTCATAAATTTTTAAAAATTTGCATGGGTATTAAAGCTTTATAAAATGCAGTTTTTAGTTGCATGATATTGCGTTGTTTATGCATTTGGCTAAGTGGGTCAACTTTCTGTGTTGCGCGTGTTGCGTTGCATAGCGTATAAAGTCACGAGTTTTATGCGTTTTATAGTTTGTTTAGAAGGTTGCACAGCAGAGACCCCCGGCCAGAGTCGGACGTCGGGCAACACCTTCGCGTTCCAATTACAATTTGGCAGCCGATCAAAAGGCTGCCGCCCGCGGCTGGCGGCAGCGTCGCTGGCGGCACTTGTGCATGCCAATTTAATTGCACACTGGCAGCGTTTACATCATGTGGCTGCTGCTTCTGGCCAAAAACAGCAACTGGCAGCTAAGGTGTAGGATGTGGCACACAGATACACCCATACACAAGCAACATACAGTTGTTTGGCGCGCCTGATCGCATGCAGCGTCTAAAATAAACTGTGGCAAAAATTTATAGTCCGCCCGAAAAACACACACAAAAACAACGCAAAAATGTGCGCATTGCTAATTGCGTCTAAATTTAAACAGTGTGAGAGAGAGAAAGAGGACGAGCGGGCGCAGCGGAACAGAGCGCCAGAGGCTGCGGCGTTACACTAACGACAGCGACGTCAGCGTAGCAGTGGCAGCGACGCCCACGCGCCAGACTCTGCCCTGCTGGCAACAGCGCAGCAGCCGCAGCAGCAGCCCCATGTAACTAAAAATAACAGCGTGAGAGCGAACGTCAGACAGAACGAGCGAGACGTTGGGGTTTAGATCTGCTAGAGAGCGAGAGAGAGAGAGAGGGATAGAGAGCGAGATGAGCAAGCTTCATGGCCGCCCATGCAAAATACATTTTGCTCGTACATTTCGCTGCGGTTTGCGCGCGCGTCTCACGATTAAAATGCCATAAAAATCGCCAACGCAGCGGCCGCATGTGTAAAGCGCGCGTGAAATGCGCTAAACGCAATGCACTATTATATTATTGTTGTTGTTGTTGTTGCTGTTTTCATGCACTTAATGGCGCTGTACTTTTTGGCAATGAAACAACAACAACACAGGCAGCCACACTGAAATCTTTGCACAATTGTTGTTGTTGTTGTGCAAGTATTTTATTACTCATTAACGTAACGACGCATTTTGGGCCAACAGGCCGTAGCCGCTGCCAACGGCGCCGCTGACGTCGCACAGAGTTCAATACGTTGATCGGTCGCGCGCAGAGAGAGAGAAAGGGGCGAGGAAGGATGGGGGCCGGGGGTTGCTTGCTTTTCGTATTTGCGGCAGCAGCGTCAGCGAAAAAAATACAAGTAAACAACGGTAGAAGTTCTAAATTTAGCCACAGGTAAAAGCTCAAAACAAACGGTTTGTTTTTTATTTTGATTATTTTTGGTATGTTTCTTGGGGTGGGGTAGCAGCTTTATAAGGGCAGGCCAGATCGCGTGATGCGGAAAGCTGCGTAAGAAATACGTTCCAATTAAAGCACGCGAAAAGTTGCCGTTAATATGCGCACACAAATATAACTAATTTTGGGAGATTGAATTAACTAACAAGTTGTGTATTATAGGTATTAACTGAAGGTTTCTTTAATTTTGTGTACGGTAAAAGCTCTTCTAACGGATAGCCTTCTGAAAGGAACATTCCTAGCCCGCAGATCCTTGGGTTCCTTTGCCTATAATATATGATAATATTAATTCGAAATGGTATTATAGGGATACATTAAGATATGTGCCAGAAATATATGAAAATATTATATGGAATATTTGGAATATTTCCTTGGCTTTTAATAGTTATAGCAAATATCTTTTAGCATATTCCTAAGCACATTCCTTCGCAAAACAAAGAAACTGTAAGAGTTCAACAGGGTCCATCTAACTCCCGGGCTTAATCTGTAATCTGTAATCTCTATCCATCATCCGTCTGGGATCCTCTCATTTGGCAGCTCAGTCGACCATTTTGTATAGTTTTTGGATGGCTTGACTTTTCGACTTTGCACTGGGTGGTCCGTTAGTCGGCATCAAAGTCAGGTCTTATAAAGTCAACTGCCTTGGCTGTTTGGTAAATATTCGTAAAAATTTCCGGGCAAAATAGCGAACGGCAAGTTAAGAGTTAAATCCTTTCGTTGGAAGTGGAAGAACAGCTCCTGGGCCAACCCTTTGCCCTGGGTTCCGTTCGGTAGCCATTGGGCGTTAAGCAGCTAGTACGCCCCTCGTCCTGCGAAAGGATTTAGGCGCAGCTACTGCTCCTGGTGCCGTGGGCTTAGATGCGACCGCGTTAATTAAATCGCTTTGGACACGCTCGCGAGATGGCCGCAATGATGGCCAAAGGGTTTCCGAAAGGATTAAAGCGCACAGTGGCCCAGGTACCGTATCGGTTTCTATTAACAGGATGATCATGCACATCAAAGGGCTAAAACCACACACCCATAAAACTGGCCGTGCAACAATGACAAACGCGTGTGCAAGACGCAGGACGTAGGACGCAGGACTCTAACCAGCCACCACAGCCCGTTCATCAGGCCATCAACTCTTCTGTTTATTGCACCCTTTACGCGAGCTGCTTTTTACCTAGGCAAAGGTTTAGGCTCGATACGGCAAAGGATTCTCACTGCACTGGGCCGTGCCGTACCGGGCCGTGCCGTACCGAGCCGGGCAGGGCCGTGACGTGTTTGTTTATTTGCCATAAAAGGATTATGGGCGTGGGCAGGTAAAGGCTTCGGCTGCCGTAGGGTTAGACGACCACACGCCCCTCTGTATTGCAGTTAACCCGTTGGCCGTGCTCTGGCCCATGAATCCCATGATCTAGCACCCGCTCTCTGACCTCTGCCTTTCTCTCACTCTCTTCCACTCTCACTCCATGAACTTTCTTGGCCGCAGGACTTCCTGGTACTTTTAGTTTTCTTTTGCCCAGCCTCCTATCATCATTTTCACTAAAAAAGTCAACTTTGGCTCATAAAAAACAACAAATCAAAGAAAAAAGTCTCCGTTCTGTTGCGTGGAGTTGCGTAAAAAACGCACGCAATTCCAACTAAACAAGGATCGAAAATTTCTTTTGGTTGACAACAAATTGCATAAAAAACTGATGTGCACTTACAGCATTTACGAGTTCGCTAAAAAAAAAGAAGAAAACGCAAAATTGCAAATAAAATGTTAAAAAAAAATAAAATGGGAAACATCTTAACCCATGGCTGGGCTCTCAAGGTGAGGATGGGTTTGAGCCCGAGCACAAAAGCGCAACATGCAGAAGGATTTTATGGTTTTATTTAGGGTTATTTACGGTGTGTTCGCCTCCTCAATGCCAAATCAATTGGCGTGCAAACGTCAACTCGTCAGGCCAACTAGCTCCTGCCTCTCGCCCTCCCTCTCTCTCTCTCTCTCTCTCTCTCTATCTCTCTCTCTCTCACCCGTTCACAGCTTGTGTCCGCGCTGTTTACCTGTGGCACGAAGGAGTAAACAGCCGCAGGCGAAAGAGTTCTTACCTAGCATTAGACTCGCGCCGAAAGAGGTTGCTGGCATAGGGTAGAGTTTAGGGTTTCCACGGATTAGCTGGCGGGTTTTGGCTTTATGAGCGTCACGCTAATGTGCCGCATGTCCTTGATGAGTTGCTGCCACAGTCGCTGCTTCAGTCACTGCCTCAGTCGCTGCCTCAGTCGCTGTCTCAATCGCTGCTGTCCGATTCGCAAAGAGTTTTTACGACACGCACACACAACTGGCCATGCAGGCACAGACTCTCGAATCCTTGCCAATTTCCGGGAATATTATTTGCGTGGCCAATACACACGCACACACAGAGAAAATGCCGCCAGCCAGCGCCAGAGGGCGCTGCGCATAAATTTCTCTAATCGCTTTGGGCCAACTCAAAGGCAGCACCGACCAATTTTGCGCCCCCAAAAACCATTTTGCTGAGCTAATTTCGGGTCTAATTTTTGCTGGGCACCGTTAGACCAGCTTCAGGAGCAACAACAGCAGCTGGCGACCGTCTGCCTGGCAATAATCTACATAAATATTTGCCTAATGACAGGATGTCTTCGCCGGGGCGAGAGTTCGACAGAGTTTCCCACAGCCAACGCTCTCGAGTGGGCGTCGTGTTTGGTAGCCAGAGCAAAAATGCAAAATGCCATTAAAAAAGAAGAAGAAAACAACAACAACAAGAACTGCGCTGCACTCATGTACGTGTATATAGATCGTTGAGGTGCTAAAAATGTTTTACGAGTCTTCACAAATCGTGACCAGACTTTGGCTGCGTCTCCGACTCCGACTGCGGCTGCGGCTGCGAGTCAGACCCAGGCCCAGACCCTGAGATCTTGGTCCATGTCCAAGAGTCTCAGCGTAGACAGAAGGTGTTGAGCATATAAAATGATGCAAAAAAAGCATCAACAAGAACAACAAAAAAACAACAACAGTTAAGTTGAAGAAAGTTAGGGTATTCACGAATCGGTAATGTCCTTACCAGCATGAAACTAAGAGCTTGATCTTAAATGAAGAAGATTTATAATGAAGTCAACCTTGTTAGTTGACTAGAAAGTTATATAATGCATAGAAAGTATTCTATAAAGAAAAGAAACAAACTTTTTGCACATAAAGCTCAAGATTAAAACAACAATCCGTGAAAGATACAAACTATTTGCGTTTGGATCATAATAATTTAACCACAGTCTGGGATTTGAACTGGGAACCTGCTCACAAGAAGTTGACTAATTGATATATGTATATTCCATACAAGCAACATGACTCGAGAAGCAGCTAAACAACTTCCATTGTATTGAAGGGTATCGTGAGGAACACGGGAATCGCGTGCAAAGGAAGCAGCTTCAACGACAATCCGCAGGCCAGGCCAAAGAAATCGACTGTGGCATCGATCATAAATGCCCGCCGAATGGAAATGGGAATGGGAATGAGACTGAGACTGAGAATGGGAATAAACAGAAGAACCGGTGCCGGTTGGGCATCATTGCATGCACTATTGAACTTTTTGAATGAAACCGACAGGCTCCAGCGACTGCAACAAGCGGCAGCAGCAACAACAACAACAACAACCAGCTGTGGCAACAAGATGGCCAGTCAGGCGTTTGTTGGGCCAACGGCAAGCTGTAATTTACACTCCTCAACGCTGGGGTGGCGTTGCCCCAAGATCTTGTGGCTGCCACACAGCAACCCAGGCAGCATCATCACAGCGGGCAGCTTGTCACGATAGTCGGAATCGCAGTTGGAGTTGGACTTGCAGCGAGATCATGCCCGGCGATTACCTAAACGCACACACACACAGCGGGCAGAGGGGCGGTAGGGTAGGTGGGGTAAGGTAGCTGGCTTGTAGAGATCCTTGAGCTGCGGCTGCATAAATTATAATGTGAGGGGCTGACCGGTTGCTGGCGTCGTCGTCGTCGTCGTTTGCTGCTGCTGCTGTTGCTGCTGGCACACTTATTGCGCAAAAAAGCGCGCTCCACGAAGCATGGCCAGAGCTGGTCGCGAATTCGAACTGCCACTGGGACAGTCACTGACTGTGCCTGCCGCTGGCCCTCGTTGCCGATCATCTCCTCCTCCTCCTCCTCCTCCTTCTCCGTAGACGTCATCGTCGTGGTCGTCGCGCCGGCGCATTGTTTTCATTTTATGGAGATTAACATTTTGCGTCTGCCAACGCCGTCGCCGCCGACGCCGCCGCCTTCGACTGATATCAGCATCTGACAAGCATCCAAGCATCCGCTGTCGCTGCAATAACTTGGCTGCAGTTGGCTAAATACCCTAACAAGAAGGGCATGACGAGTTGCTCAGACGTGTGGTTACCGAACATAGTTTCATTTAGTTTATGAAGCTTTTATTAATTGCATTTATATTATAATAATATAAGAATTATGGATTTCAGTTCTCCTTATTGTATTTTATTTGCTTTTGTTGCTTATGCATTTCTCAGGAAAGGGCATACAGAGTGCAGTTTCTTCTCACTTTTACGCCTCACATTTTATTGTTGTTCGGGCTCCCTTACAGATTTAACTTGTCTTTCATTTCGGCAAGTCACGACCCGCGTAATGAGCTGACTGCAGCTCTGCAGCTCCACGGACCGGGACTGGGGCTGGGGCTGAGGCTTACGATCTTCTCTTTGTCTTCTGTTGCAAAAGGAAGTCGTCGCATTGCCTGACTGCCTAACTGACTGACTGCCCGACCAAACAGACAAAAAAGCAACAACAACAACAACAAAAAATGTTAATTTTTTCCCATTGAGCAATGCGCCGATAATTAACCTCGTTGGTGTTACGGCGGCTGACCGGCATGAAAATTGATCGGGCTGCTGAAAATTGAATTTCAATTTATGAATACGACCGCGACACGCCTGCAAAGTGCTTAAAATACATGTACATGTATACGACTATAGTTGGAACTAATCATTTTGGACATGGCTGAGAGAGAGAGAGAGAGGGAGAGAGAGAGAGTGAGAGAGAGAGAGAGAGAGGGAGAGAGAGAGAGAGAGGGAGAGAGAGAGAGAGAGGGAGAGAGAGAGAGAGAGATAGATAGATAGAGAGAGAGGGAGGGAGGGAGAGAGAGAGAGTGGAAGCAAATCGAGAAGAGTTGGAGCTATTAACGGGTCGATAAGCAGTTATGCAATCGCCTGGATCGGTCAGATAAATCTATATAGGATTTATCTATATATGAATATGATAAAAGGGGGAAAGTATGGTAGAGATTTGTGTACTTTAGAACTTTATAGGGTACAGTATATATTGTGTATATATGTATGTACATGTATGAAGTTTAGTATATGTATATGTATAGAGTTTTCTGTTAAGTTTAAAAAAATAAACTAAGAAGAGGAGCTCGGGAGCGGGAATGTCCGACTGGGGAATGCCCTGCGCCGTTTAGCAATTGTTAAGAATAGGGAAGTTGCCTGAATTCCCAGCGAGATTGGAATGTTAAGAGTCACAGGCAATTTATAAACTAATTAAAAATCATTTTCATTTCTCAAGATTTAAATTCTGACTTTTCACAAAAAACTAAGCTCCTTTATATACTTTCTGTTTAGATTCATTTTATCTTCCGTTTCTTTTACTCGCCCATTTTTTATCTTGCAGCCAGGTTTTCCTTTCGCTGGAATTTCACTTGGTTGAAAATTAACTTGTGGCTATTGAGGCGCATTTGTTTTTTACGAGTCTAAGCCTTTAACTTTTGGCCACAATTTTTTGAGGCAATCAAATTTTTCACGCTCTCAGCGAGGCCTTCAGCGTTTCTTTGTCTCTGTCCACAGGCAACATTTGACTTTTTGGCTTTTCGACTTAAATATAAATAAGAAATAAAATAAAGAAGAACTCTTAAAATCAAGGCTGCGTTTTTTAAGCCCTTTAAATGAAAGGAAATGCTTGTGAAAAAAAAAACTGTAAATTAGAGAAAAAACAGTTTAACCCGTGCTAATCAAAGCCAATTCCGGGAAACATAGATCCAGAATTCCGCTTAACCCGTTGCTAAAAAATCGTTTCGCTAAAAAACCTAGTAAAAAGATCGAGCAAAAAGCAGCTCGGTTCTGCGAAGCCCATAAAAAAGTTCCATTCTTCCATTAATATTTACGATACTGACCAACTCTCGACCTGAACTCTGGCAGAAAGAGTTGAGAGCAGGGCAAAAAGGCTTAAAAAACGCGGAGAAAAAAGGACCTTCGCCCTAAAAAACCAAACGCAGTGCGAACAGCGGGCAGCAGGCAGCACAATGCTGACAATTGCCACAAAAGGTTGCAATTGTGCCGTGTGCAACCCGTAAAAAATGCGACCGCAACAAAAGGGCTGCAGGGGAAAGGCTTGGGCAAGGACAACGCGCGGGTTAAAAAAGTAAAAAAACGAAAGTCAACTTTGCGCTTAACAATTGCACATTATTAGCCAGGACTAAGGAAGATGCAGACGCAGTCGCAGCTAGTTTGTGGCATGTGGCAGCAAGGATCATAAAAGTCGCGAGCGTGCGCGCAAATTGTGTGCTGCCAAGGTTGCGAAAGGATGTGCTCAGCGGCTTAATCCTTGCACGCCGCGTTTTCCCGTATTCGCCGTGTTGTGTGTTTGCCAATATTTTGATTTCGAAAATAAACAATACGCCCACCGAACCGGGTTCAGGTCAGCGACAGTCGGAGTTCAGTGAAGGGCTTGGCTGGAACTGGACCTGAGCCTGAGCCTGAGTGCTGGGCAAGGATTAGCCGCGTTTAACCATGACGATTTCGGGCGAAACGGGGCGTACTCTGTTTGCTGCATTTAGCAAAGGATTACGGCCCATTTCGACCATAATTAGAGACAACAAGTTGTAAAGCCATTTTGTAGCCAGTTTTCCCAAAAACCCGCCCAGTCAAGATGCCAAATCAAAAGTTAAATGAAATTTGTATGTCAGCGGCATTATCATCATCGTCCGTCTCCTCCATGTCGCTCCTCTCGCCAAGGTCAGTTCTATGTAATTTCTGCTCATGCTGCACCAATTTTTTGCTACACTTTTCCCGAAACACAGAAAAAAATCAAAGAAAATGACATAAAACTGGCAGTCCGAAAGGGTTCAGAAAGACACGCACACAATGTCCCAGCACGAAGCGCTCTCCTTTTTTAACGATGCCGCTTTGTGCGTTTTTTGTGTCCGACCGATCGACTGGTCTAGTTCGGGTGTTCGTATACCCTTTATTCCCGGAACCACGGGGATTTTTTTCCATTCGCTGCGCCTCGGTTTGAGGCAACTTTTTGTCGAGTCGCGTACGCGGAATTCTTTAGACCCAATTTTCACTTTAAGGCACGCAATTTCGAGTGCGGCTTTTATGTTATTTACTGTTTAACATTTTAATTGTAGCAGCTCGCAAGGCCTCAACTACGAAAACACTTTATGGCTCTTCAAGGCGAGAGGGAGAGAGAGAGAGAGAGAGGGCATCTGTTGCCTGAAATTTTGGGAAGCGAAAGTGTTGACGTTGTTGGTCGGATGGGTTAGACACGGATTTGGCTTCATTCCATACTGAGTTAAGTACAATTTTTCGACACGGCCTGCTGTCTTTTGTCAAGGCTGTTGAGTTGTCATTAGCTAAGGTTCAAATTGCTCATTAGACGCGGCCCAAAAGCCAAAAGCCGGCGACTAGTCGAAAGTAAGAGTGAAAGTTACAGTTTGAACAGCACTGATCATAGATCATATATGATACTTATGTACACATATACGATACGTATATATATTATATGTATGTACCTTTATATGTAAAGGTTGGGTAGATAAACTAACGCAAGAATTCTGGCACCGTTGCGTCAAGGCTTCGTTTCTTCGTTTCGCTTCTTCGTTTAAGTTGTTTTGGGCTTGAAACGAAAACAAAGTTTCTAGAAGGTATAAATTGAAAATTTCTATATGGCAATAGATCCAAAGATCCAGGTCTAACAATTATATCCTACAGTTGTCAGATCCTAAACAGTTTGACAATATGTATGTATGTATGTATGTCAGAAAGTTATCATACTTTTTCGAATATTGTTCCAAACTGAAGCTTGGTATAAGGTGAACATATTTAGAGTATATATACCAATCCCTACCTGCCGTGTTATAGCCAACATTCAAAATTTCTGATCAAAAAACGAAACAATAGCTGTTAAGAAGATATAGAACTATCTTATGCTAAAGGGTGGAATATAGGAGGAATACAACTTCTATAACCTACAGATAAAGTTGAAGAAAAGTTTGTCCCTGTCATACATATGTCCCTATCCTATTAAAGGAGTTCCAAGAGCAGATATGTTTGCAAATATGATATATAACCCAAGTCGTACTAAAGGATGTTAATCTCAAACTTAGTTGAAATCCAACCCAAACAGAGCAATATATTCCTATAAAATATCTAGAAGATACACAAAAGACACGCGAGTTCCCTTATGCCACAGGCCACATTTGAATGCAACCTCAAATTTACATAAAAACACAAGAGCAATAGAAAAAAGAAAAAAAAAACCCTGCGTCTTAGTAAACCACAATAACTAGAACAATAATTGGCTAAAAATTGGGTCGACTGCGTTGTAAACAATGAATTGGCAAACAAGTTGCGAAAACCACAAAAAAAGAACAGCAGAGGCTGGGAAAAAAACAAACAAACAAAACAAAACAAAATAACAAATAAAGCGGCAAACAATTTAAAAAAATCAACGGGAGAACAAAAAGATTTGGCTCAGATTCGGGTCGTCTGTCAATGGGCAGAACTGGATATGCGGCTGGCCGCAGCGAAGTGCGACAATTTTTGCACGTGGACTGCACTCATAAAAAATAATTAGACCAAAAAATGCGAACATTTGGACAAAAATGCGAAAGATCTGTGGAAATTGGCAAACGGCCGGCGACCTGCGAAATTCAAGCTAAAAATCTGCACGCAGGTCGAAAGAGGATTTAATTTTTTTGTTGTTGTTTTTGTTGAATTTCTTCTATTTTTTGCTTGTCACGTGCTGTGTCCTGTGCCGCGTTGTGCCTGCGTCCTGTTGTCCTGGCCGGGTCCTTGGAACACGCTGGTAAATTAGGCAAAATTATGTCATGCCGCGAGGCGATTCTGGAACGAGATCAGAACATTGAGAGCGCGTTTTCATTCTTGTCTGTCGTCCAGGCGAGCGAGAAAAAATAAATATATATTTATGATGCCCGCTCATAAAAGATATTTTCTGCCCACTTACGTAAGAATTTTGCGTGTCCTTTTTATGTGTGGATTACCTTGAGACTTTACGCAAAAATCGCCTGGGCCAGAATATGTTCTGAAATAGTTTTAGCTGACTTTTTTTGTTTGGTTTTGGTTTTATTTGGGCTCATTAGAGGACATGGATTTTTGCAGCCTCACCTTTTTGCCCGGCCCAAAGAGACGGCTCAAGGACACGCAGCGCGATGTAATTAAAAGTTTTTAATAATAACACAACTGAGCCTCATTAATTACAGTCAGAACCGCGAGTCCGAAGTCTGGAGTCCTGTCTCCCCTGTGCGTCCAGTTGCCGGGCTCCGAGTTGCGGCCAAATCGTTTTGCACATACTCGTAAACAACATTATCAAGCGACCCGTCCAAATGCGATTAAGTTGGCAACATTAACTGGCGACAGCTATCCAAGAGCCAAACGGCTCCGGCAACCAGTTCCCCCACGACATTCAGTTGCAATTAATCAAAGCAGCTCCCGCGGCTCCGTATGGAGCCAGAGAAGCTGATAATCGATATAATGCTACGAAAGATTTCTTATCAACGAAATCGTCGTTTCTACTTAAAGTCGTACATTAAATTGATGATAATGGCCAGGCTCAAAAGTTATGCTTAAATGTGCATAAATTGATTTGTGTTTATTCTGAAATTGGCGACGGTTTCTTGATGATATAATTAAAAGGCTTCACTTCTTAAAAATCTGTTACGAATAGTCGTCAATTAACATAGTTTAAACTTTACAGTATCTATTATGCTGTTATCGGTAAGGCTTAACACTGTCTGTTTAAAATCTTACAAATACTGCAAATGTAACATAATTTAAACTCTACATTATCTATGATAACTCTTTATGCTGTTATCGGTAACATTTAACATTGTCTGTTATAGCGGTTAATAGAAATTAGACTTCTTAAAACTCTGTTACAAATACTGTTCATTTCACATAATATAAACATAACATTATCTATGATAATTATTTATGCTGTTAATGCTAATGTTATGCTGTTAAGTTAACATTCTCAGTGTGCGCCAAGGTTGTCAGCCACGTAAGCTTTTCATATAATTTTCAATACTAGCCGCCCTTCGAAATGTAAACAGATTTCCCAAAATTGGAATTGTAATTCAACTTTTTGCTCTGCTTTTATTTCGCTTGCTCCACTTTTGAATGTCTTGGACAGTTTTGAAACTGCAAATGAGTTAAATTCCCAGGCAATGTTTCTTGACATAGCATAATTATCACAGTTTTTTTATTGTTGCTCTCGCCCTGTCTCTTTTTAAGGGGGAATCTCTGTAAACAAGAAGCAGCTGCCCAATGTGGTCCACTTTCGACAGGGCCTAAACCAAAACGTAACCAACAATTGTCGCCAATTAACATGGATGTTTCGCTCTTATTAGTTAGCCCGAACTCGACTTGGAGTCGAGTCGGATTCGGCCTGTTATTAAGCGTGGAGGGGCCTGTTGCCTGTTTGGGACATTGAAAGGGCGCATTAATCAGCCGGACAAATCGAGTTGCAGTTGCGTGAAACGAGTAGCTCATTGATTACGCAAAGTATATGTAAATTATATTTTTGTGTTGTCAATTCTGCTGCGATAACGATATGACTATAGAGGCGACGATGTGCGGCAGCTCCGATTCCAAGGTTTCCAATGCACAAACACACTCGTCGAAATCGTCGAATCATTTATTATTGTTTTTAATGGCATGACACACTCACACACGCACACACACACACACTCACACACATGCAAGGAGCTAATGACAAGCGACAAGTCAGCGATTCCACAGGTGAAGAGAATCCGCGTCATCGCTTGTGGATTTGATTGCGGACCCGCTCTCTGACACGCTTCTGGCCAATGTCAGTTGCATGTTTGGCGCTTTGTTTTGGATGAAACCGAAACGCGACGCCCTCGTGTGCACTCTGACGCGCTCCACTTCTTATCGCATGCTCGCACTTGTACAACAGAAATCAAATCAGAAAAAAAATATAAAAATAAAGAACAAAATAAAGTTGTGAAAATGCACATTGCAGCACGTACCCAGCCGGGCGACCACTTCAAGTGCAAACTGTCACCGAAGCGGACTTAATGCAGCTTTTATATAACTGGAAAACTGAGACACCTGTACGTAATAGACGTTATTGAAGCTAGGAATTTGCGGCTGTTGTAATTTTAATCTAGGAATATCTATAATAGATATAGATATAGAGCCAGTCAGCTTTGCAATTGAAGAATCTAAGACATATATATTTCCTCATCGATAGCTATTATCCGATAGCCTTCTGGATATATAAAGAACTGAACTGAGCTAAAGAAAGAAATGTGAAGCCCCAGGCTAGTGTATCCTAGCTGTATCCTTGTAGCTGGGCCTATTTCTAAGCCCTCTGCACAACTGGGAAATCTAGTGTATGGATAAGGTGGTCCTCAGGAGCTAGTTCAATTTATAAAGTTTGTTTAACTTTTTGTAAATAGCATCTACATATAAGACATCTGAATCAAACTAGAAATAGGAAATAGGAACAGTAATGGAAAATATATTTCCTTATCAACAATCCTTCTGGACAAAAGTCAAGTCCGTCTCTAGATCTATCATTCAGACCACCTGACAATATTAAAGTTTTCTCATTCTACTATATTATATCATATGTTCCTTACTATAAATATAATAATATGTATAATAATCACCCATCGACTTACCTTACCTTGAGGCTCCTCGATCAATACAAGTGCTCCGTTCAGAGCTCGTGTCGTGGCACACTCCGAAATGTTGACCTCTTGAGCACATGTGTCTTCTTCCAGCTCCATGTAGAGCAAATACGCCAGACTCTAACACATAGTCAAGTTGCACAACAGTTTTCTGAACTTAGAAACAGCCTAATAACGGGGCAATTATAGCCTCTATGCCAAAAATATAAAAACAAGAAGAGAAAAAAAAAATGCAACAATTAGGGCCTAATTTCTGGTCTGGCCTTGAGCGTATGCGAGTTGGGCCGCGCATTAGATATGCCCAGGAAGCGAATTCAAAGGAAATCGAGCACAGCTCCCGCTCCAATTTCCACTGTGAGGCGAGTGCTAAAAAGGGTTTCACCGCGCGGCAGCTGTTTGCAGTCCATAATTGAAGCATTCCGTAGGTAATTGGTGGCGATTTTTTATGCCGAACGCATAAATTAACACCAGGCTGAAGCCCAGCTTGGAAGATGGCTCCTCAACAGATTTGTGTAATTGCGGAATGAGTCAAGAGACTGAAATTTGTTTTTGGAGTTCTTGTTTTTTTCGGGCTGGCATTGTAATCGGAGTCTTTGAGCCCTTTAATACTTATGTCCTAAGCCAGAGCCAAGAGCCTGATTTTAAGGTTCGGACGGCAGGCAATTTAATTTTGGGGTCAGAAGTGCCGCGTTTATATGTTAATTTTGTGCCGACTTTTTGGCAGCGTTTTGTACCTCATTAGAGCGGCGAAAGCGCGTTTACAAGTGTTAAATTGGCCAAATTACGGGTTGTTAACAGGATATAAAAGTAAAAGTGTCGGCTGCAGGAATCGCTCCAAACAGAATGCAACAGATTGCAGCTCAGACTTGCAGCAGGTGCCACAAATGCTCCTCCCTTTCCCCCCTAACAAATGGCCCTCAATTCAATTTGGTAAACGAAAAGAAAAAATAACCCAAATAATGTTGGCTCTCATGATGATGATAATGATATCATAAGCACTGTATTGATGTTCAAATTAATGGTTTCATCAGAAAAGCGATCAAGAATTTAATGAGTTCCTCTCCATGGCATGCGATCTGTATTTAAATAGTCCATCTAAAAATGTTTATGTGTACTTATTTATAGGCAAACGATTTTCTATAGATTCTATTCTAGAAATACATATGTTTGTTGCTATTTTCAGGTCGATTTCAATGTGCTCAGACTGATTAATCTTCTATGGAAATAATTCTCATTTAATTGTTATAAGGTGAAGTGATGTTTGTCTTAAAGTTAGCCCCAGCAGGCTTATCGATAATCCACCAATCCAGTCTATCGATAACGTTATCGATACTAAGCAGGATTAATCGATTTTCATAGTTAAATATGTGTTTAATCGGGAAGGTTAAGATTGCCTAAAGGTTGCCTGCGCTATTCAAGCAAATTAATCGATAACTTTATCGATACATATCGATAAGTACAGCAATTAAATGAAATGCTTAACTGAAAAATGTGCTTTTCGATAAGACCGCCTGAGCTTAGTCTAAAAGATGGCTGTACAATTACAGCTGGTTAATCGGTTACATAATCGATATTCGAGCAAGTTAATCGATAACATTATCGATACACTGGGAAATACAAATTTTGCTGTTAAATGTGCATCAAAGACGAAACCTAGAGAAAGAGTAGAATTCATATTAGTGGAAAATATATGAAACATAATTCGTATAATTATAGGAAACTACTTTCAACCTTCGATATTCCATTTGATTTAAGTGCTTAACAGGATGCAAAAGTAAAAGTGTCATCGAGTCCACAATGGCAGGTGGCATCAGCAGTGCCCCGCATGGCCAGTGGCCAATTGAATTTGTAACTGACAAGGGGGAGACGCGGGGTGACATCAGCGAACAGATCGTCAAGGCTTTTGTTTACTCAACTCGAGGAGTGATTTATGCAGAAATGCAAATGCAAATGCAACTTCAAATGCTAATTGCGGCGACGGTCAAAGACACGATCACGACTCCAGCGACTCGCAAACACCCCAGCCCAGAAGACAGTTCATCACAAATCAATGCTAGCGGCCAGCATGTGCAGCACCAGAGACAGAAACAGAGACAGAAACGAAGGCAGCCATGGACTGAGAATGACGACTAGTACATGGTAGCCGAGGCACATGGCAGCGGCTCATTCATATGCAAATCTTGTGGTGGCCACAAATGAAATGCCAACACGCAGAAATGCAAAGAGAGCATCGAATTGCAAATTATGGCAGAGTCCGCCGGCTGCTCAGGTACCCGGTGGTGCCCGTTGGTGCCCGGTGGTGCCCGCTGGTGACGGTTGACAAAGCTGCGCCTGAATAATTCTCTTGTTAGATACATAGTTGAGAGCTCGCGTGGCCGCGGGCTCCAACTTCCGTTTGCGGCCAAGTGTCTGCCGCGATGCGTGACTTTTTATCTACAAAGCGTGGCAAGCGGAGCACAGTTCCAAGCACTTCGTGAAGCTTTGCAATGCTAACTAATGCCCGCCACATTTGGCCGGCCTTCCAGGAATCTCAGTCGCTGACTCTGGGTGACAAACTCGTCGCTCCATTAGCATAACACACACACACACACATCACACACAGACACAGGGCAACGACAACGATGTTCGGTCCTCGGCGGATGTACGCTTGATTATGTTGTTTGCTCGGCTGCCTGGGATTGGGATTGTCGGATTGCGACTGCCACTGCGGAGGCTGTGCATGACATTAATCACTTTTCTGTTTAAGTTTTAAGCAAACAAGCAAACAGCGCGCGCGTCTGACGCCAGTGGACGACGGCCTGGCCCGGACCGGACCGGACCGAAGCGGCCACCAAAAACGGTGGCTATCAAAATAGTTTTGTACACGTACCCAGCCCACCCAAATGGAAAACTGATGCACAGCTTGGACAGCCGGACAGAGGGACAGCTGGTGACTAGCCTCGACTACCGTCTCGATGTTTGTGCGATCACGATCACGCGCTTCGCTGCCGCTTTGCCCTAATGCCGTGCAAATGTTTATTCAAGACTCTCTCACCGGCTGCCTGGACAATGCTGCGATCCTAAGTAGCCAAAAAGGATTTGGCCCTGTCGCCGCGTTAATGTGCACGCAAACAAGCGTGATGTGGCAATTGTCTGGGGAGCGTCTTAGGCCAGAGCCCTCTCTCCTCTCTCTCTCTCTCTCTCTCTCACTCTCTCTGCTAAGCCTTCCCATAAGTCGAGGTGTAGATCCATTAGCTACCAAGCAACAACAACAGCAGCAACAAGTGTTCCTGTGTGGCCGGTTTGGCCAGAAGTCGTGTGGGTGTGCCACGAACTCGAAAACTCTCTTCTTCTATTTGTACAGCAATTGCACCTCCGGGAATTGATAAGTCAGTTCTGGATATATCTTGCACTTGAGTGAGATGTACAAATTTGTTTTCCAATTCATCAAGCCCTGCGAGAGGCGGTTACTAACTTGCTACGAAATGCGTAGGGCAAACCTAATTTCAATTTCCACGTTTACTATGCTAAAAAACTATCTAAAGATCCATTCCAACTGCTAAACTAGGTCTAGTTTATTTAAGGCCCGCTTTATAAGGCTGATTAACCATAAAAATATCGCATAATGGCAGAAGAATGGCCATAACCATTCACAGTCTTTAGGCCAAATAGTTTTAAATGTTTTTGAACCAGTTTGCTTGGCCTGTGCTTACATAAGCGCCCGAAAAGGGAGAGATTTTGGTTTGTGCCATTCCAGCAAACGTTTTCTCTCAAGGCCGTTTCTCAATTGGCGAATTTCCATTTCCGCTGCGCCAGCTCCCCATATTTGGTCACGTTTCTTTTGGCGCTACTCGCAAAATAGCCCAACAAATTACGAAGCGAATGCGTCTGTGTTCCCAGAAGCCCCTCCAATACTGACGTCAAACATTCGCGTAGTCGTAGTCCGGCTGCTAATTTTTGTTATGTTTTTTTTTTTTTTTTCTTGGATGTCCATTGATTAACCGCATATTGCGTGTGTGTGTAAATTGGGGAAACATTTGCTGAATGAATGTGAGACGAGTGACTGGTACGTTAGCGGGAACTACTGCTGCTCGCTGCAGACTTCTGGCCCAGGCGCTGGGGCGGAGGCGTGCCCCGCCATCTCACAGATACACATAATGGGAGTCTATCCGACTGGGAGATACCCTGAACCCGAGCTGCCAAGCACGCTGCGAACCTTATGCCTTTCAGAGAAAACCTAGTAAAAAACAGATTTGAGTAACTTCGGTTTTAATTGTCAGATCTTGATAAAACTTACAGGGCATTGATATGGCAGCCATCTGTGTGCAAGAATCAACTCCTAGGGCTATATCTTAAAAAAGGTAGACGATTTTCAAAGAATATAACATTCTAGAGCTGTGCATATTATAAGAGCAGCTACATGAGAAATTCGACAACTGCAGCTCTTAAGATTCAGAAGATAGGGTCAAAAAACAGACAATCGATATTGATTTTGATCGATTTAATGCAAGCAGGTTATCGATAGCAGTCATATGAGTTATCGATAGCAAGTTTCTAGTTAGACTGACGGACAAACAGACAGACGGACTCGGCTGGGATCGCAGAAGGCTCCCTCTGCCCCATCTCTTACACCAACAGACAGTCGGCCATAGCTAGATTGACTCGGCTATTGATATATATACCCTAGTTATATATATATACCCTAAGGGATCGTAGGTGCTTCCCTCTGCCTGTCACATAGCTTGCCACAAAATCAATATGCCCTCTAAAAAAATTTTCATTAGTTTGAGGGTATATAAAAAAACGAAACGAAACGCAACGCAATGCTGGCAAAGGCGAATGCGAAGGCGGAGGCGTAGTCCACGGCATGTGGTTAGAGATCTTTATGAATTTTCAGTCACATGAGCATGAGGCGAACTCATTAAGCGTACGTAGGAACGTGGAGCGGAAACGTGCGTCAGGCTGACGTCGCGACGACGCGTGGCCTCAGCTGACGTTGACATGCGGCATGGACCGTGCCAGCAGAGAGAGAGAGAGAGAGCGGAGTGGAGCAGGGTCTACGCCGTAAACTTGTTGGCACATCGCTCAAAATACTTTACACTAATTGCACTTACGCACGAAATGGCGTTTAACCTTCGCACAGGATTAACGCATCCCCAATCCCAGCCCGCAGCGGGGGCTTAACAGTAGTTAAGCGATCGTTTAAGGGCCCAGCTTTTGTTTTTTTTTTTGTTTTTTATATATTATTATTATTTTGTTTTTGTTTTTTGCCCGCCAATTGGCAATTTTTCAATGCGAACAGCGCTTAAAATGCGATCAGCTCGGCCAGATAATGTCGGCCCCATAATGTCCACGATATGGCACTGGCTGCCTGGCTGCCTCTGTGGCCGGCAGCCCTCGTTTCGATCAACCGCGATCTCTCCATTCCAGGCCACTCAGTGGGCACCTGTCCGCTCCCTCTCTCTCTCTCTCTCTCTCGCTCTCTCTTTCTCTCTCTCTCTGTCTGTCTCCGGCTGGCCCAGATGAATTGCCAGATAAAAGGAGCGGGCAACGACGCGTCAAGGTTGCCTGGCATTGGCCCGGCCAACAAGTCGTTGCCTTTGGACACAACACGCGACAATGAATTTCGCATATGTCACAGCCGGACGGACTCGGGAGGCTGCGACGTTGGGGGCGTCCCACATGTAAACAGACAGCCCCATCAGCGCAGCAGCTGAAAAGCCTCGTAAATGCTGCAGTGCTTCTTTTTTTTTTTTGTTTTTGGTTTGTCTTTTATTTTATTTTATTTTTTGTGGGTCTGACACCGCTGCACAATCACTTTTATTTGGGGATTGTCACGCTACAGTTGAGCCGACTGGGCATATCAGACTGAACCAAGACGCTACTCTAGCTGAGATCATTATACAAAAGCCTGAGATCAATAGCTTGACAATATCGTTCAACTTTCAACATGCAATGAGCAAACATCATTCTAGAGAGGTTAGAGGGCGACGCCTAAGAGTAGAGGTGCAGCTGGAGAAGACTTAGAACAATTCAGATTGAGATTGAACGCTTTTTCTTTCTCGTCTTTAACCTTACTTTCCCTGTTCCTAGATGCCAGAGATGCAGGTCCCAGCGACAACTCCTTCTCTTAGTAGAGACTCCTTCTCCGGAAGGCGTACCCTTACTCGCATCGTACATGATATATATACATATATCAAATCGACTTTCTATACGATGCATTTCTTTCTCATCATTGATTGACTTTTTCGTATGAACTGCAGCTCATTGAGGGAGTCTGTGTGGCCGACTCTGGCGGAGGGGGTGAGATCAATTTTGTGGCTATCCTTGGCACCGAGATGAATGCTCGCATGGATGCCCAGAAAGCGCGCTGTTTCCCTTGCAGCGGCGATCACAATAAATGCCAAGCATCGATGGCTTTTACCGGGCATTGCGCACAGATACGCCAAGTATTGGATAATTTTTTTGGCATGTCTGTGCAATTACCTTTATGTTTATGCGATTTCGCGCAAAGAAAAAAAACGACGTCTGTATAAAGCGCATATAGTATATGCTTTATGGCTGAGCCATTGTCCAGGCAACAGGTGGTCACTCACTTAGGCCTGAAGCAGCTCGGGCGCAGCTTTTATAACTATATGCCCGAAAGAGAAATAAAAAATATACAAAATATATATATATATAAGATACTTTGGCTAAGACTGCAGCCAAGTGGCAAACTGGCGGCATTTGCCAAATTGGACGCTGATTGCAGCCGATTTGGTTTTGTAGTTCGCCTAATGAGGCTTAATTTGGGGCACGGTCAGCGGAAATGACACCAAGCCGAGGGCCCGGGAACAATTGCCCATGGCCCCGCGGCACGTGCGGCTACGCACGGAAGAAGCCACAAATCGCTAAGTGTCCGCCAGGAGCGAGTGCAGCAGCAGCTGTTCCCGGACTGGGTAGGGTGGAACGGGGCGTGGCAAATGCGCAGCCACCCACGGCTAACAGGTAGGGGGCGGGGGTGGGTGGCTAACAATAACATTTACATTTGGCCAGAAGCAAATGCCTGCGTGTATTATTTTTGGGCCAAATTGAGTTTCCCAGATTGCGAAAAACAAATCAAAGGCAAGTTCACGCGTCATCGACAGCAGCTCGCCTGCACACACACGTACTCACACACACACACACAACAGCACACACACAACAAAACACACACACACCAACACACACACTCAACAACACACACACCAACAACACACACACCAACATACACATCAACACACACACACACAAAACAACACACACACACCAAAATACACACACACCAACACACACACACGCACACACACACCAGCACACACACACACACCAACTCATACACACGCCCACGTAGAACTGAAGAGAGGCGCCTTGGCGCAAACATTTCAGGCTGCGGCCACGGCTGCTTTTTTTCTTTCTTAAGTTTTCCTTTTTTTTTCATTTAAAATTTTTGTAAATTTCTTTTACTCTTTTTCATTTTGTTGACGGCCCCTCGTCGCATTGACGTCATTAACGTGCTGCAAAAGAATTTGTTTTTCGTGAAAAATATTTTTGCGCTCGCGTCTTTTATGATACTTGCGCTTATTATAGAACAATTCGGGCATTATAATTAGCTAACGATGTTTGCTGCGCCAACAAACTAACGCACAACTCTGAAGACTTTCGGCTATATCTGTCTATATCTAGTCTGTCGGCCATATCTAGTTTGTCGGCCATATCTAGTTTGTCGGCCATATCTAGTCTGTCGGCCATATCTTGTCTGTCGCCCATATCTAGTCTGTTGGCTTTAAGCTGTTTCTAATGGGCATCACAATATTTGCCCATTCAATCTGCCATTGACTGCACCAAAAATATGCTTCATCTAGTTGCAAAGATTTTCGGGACAATTTTTGCTAATTTGGGTTAAGTTCGTATTCATTTTTTCAGTGTATCTCGCAATGCCTTAAACATTTGCATCTAATGCATATTCAAGAATTGAAAGATTATTCCTGGAAAGGGTCTTCCCGTTTCGGTGTACATTCTTATCGCTATCGCTATATACATCATATGTGTGTGTAGATGGCAGCGTGTGGGCAGCGCGAGATCATATTTGAAATAGAAATTTGTGTATCGTTTGTCTGCTGACGCCTTTTTGGCATTGTCTGGGCCCAGAGATGCGAACTTTTGGGCGAGCAATTGTTTTATTTACTGGATTATTTGCGCCTCTGTTTAATTGCCAATTTTAGCCTGGCCCGATCCGAA
Source organism: Drosophila kanekoi (assembly GCA_037075305.1). NCBI lineage: Eukaryota > Metazoa > Arthropoda > Insecta > Diptera > Drosophilidae > Drosophila > Drosophila kanekoi. Next base: position 9,180,437 of record JBAMCE010000141.1, read on the forward strand.
CGTCATCACCTGCTGCTGCAGATCTTCCTGCCGCTCTGCCCCGCTCCTCTCCTCTGGGCGCTGTTTCGAATCAGTTTGGGGCAAAGCGCGTCATCGGCGCACGTCAGTCAGAGAAATGATTTCAGCTTGCTGGGCGTGGGGTTGGGTCTGGGTGCTGGGGGCGGGACTCGGTGCTGTTGCCTCACACGGTGTGGGGGCGACGGCTGGCAAACTATTTTTAGCCATGAGACGAGCCGCTGAAGTATTTTGGTCATCAGATCGAACAACAACAACAAGCTGAACGACGGACAGTTTTATTTTTCCAACAAATTATTTATACGCAAAATCTCATGGAATTATTTATAAATGGCTGCGAGACGACCTTGTTGTTGTTGTTGTTGCTGTTGCTGTTGTTGTTGTTGTTGCTTTTGGTGCTTGGAGCACGCGTCCTTCACCCTCAATTATTGTGCGGCCATAAATGCCAACAAAATATGCGCATACCAAATAAACGTAGAAACGAAGAAATCATTTTGGCTGTTGGGGGTTGTGAATAAATTGACTGCAAGCGATTGTCACAGCGGGTGGCAAAATACGCACACGAAACGAATTCATTTCCTTTAATTACACAACATCAATTGAAAAGGAAAACTTTGTTTGTGCCTTGCCTAACATTAGGATCCCGAAAATTCTGTAAATATTCCGAACAGATTCTTGTTTTTTGTTTCTTTCTTCATCTACGCCCTCGCAATATCAATCAACAGCCTTTTAGCGAGCACTGTTCATAATAATATAGCAGGATTTCTCATGTAAATAAAATTGATTGAACAACAAGTTTTTTTTTCATCTTTTAAATATATATCAATGTTTTTTCTGTAAATATTTGTCGAAATTAATTTGGCACAGTTGAGGTGAAAAACAAATAAATAACAAGCTAGAAGAGCTAGCTGCGCCATGCCGAAGCTTAAATACACTTGTCGACAAATGGCTGAGAATTGCTTGCACAGCAAAGACTACAAAACGATAGGAATCACATAATAAAGTCGAACTAGTGTTCAGATAAAGTAAAGTAGAACGATTTGATATAGTTTCGTGGACTTATTGGGCGAGTGAAGCTTCTGAAGGCTGAGCTTAGGTGAGCGGCCATCCATAGTAGGAGTCTTATGATATAGTAGATCTTTGCTATAGATTCGTGGTCATGTTAGATAAAGATTCATTCATTATAGAAGACTTAAGTTATATAAGACCTATAGTATAGTAGACCCTTGCTAACAAGCTGCTGCGGCATTCGAACGTGTTCGCCAGAGTCCGGACTATCCCCAACACACAGAAACTCCTCCAAAGGCTTCACCCCTTTATTCCTTTTTATGGTATATATCCCATCATTGTCATACATACAAGCTATAAAACATTCTAGGTATATCCTGTTTTCTAGCCGAAGGTCTTGACAGCCATAGCTGTCACCCACTCAACATATAGTTTTAAGCTCTATGATTCATCTCTTTGCATAAATAAAATAAAGATACCCTTCCTTAAGAGTCTCTCTTTTGTGCATAACAAAACAAATCAAATTGAAATCAAAAGGCTGCGTTTCTTTAAGATATTCTGACAAATCAAGAAAGTCATTTAAATCAAAATCTAATCTTTCGCTCTATTCATCTTTTCCGCATATATATTTCTCTATAGATTATAAGGAGAAAATACTAAATACCCCGTTTGATTAAGATATCTTTAAAAACAAAACATGTCTTTCATGCAAGAATCTAAATTTTGACCGCTTTATAAAGATTTAATACTCAATACTCCCATCTTGATAAGCATTTTCCTCATGTGTCTGACGCAAGACAAGGGCATAAAAACTTATTTTTTTCACTTTAGGTAAATAGAAACTTATCCAATGGCCCTGAAAACCAGAAACTGGTGCAGTGCGATTTTTATGGCCACTCTAGATTAGGGACCTAGATCTCTGGGATCTGGCCGCCTGGCTGCCTGGCTGCCTGCCTGTGCTCTGGCATTTTTATGATCCTGGCGAGCCACCGTCACAGCTATTGCATAACATTGCGTTCGGGCTTGGGTTTTCGGTTATTGGGTTTTCGAGGTAAGGCGTACCAAGTAGCTCGTCGTTGACCTTACGCAAAATTATATCATAAGCGAGAGCAGAGCGAGAACAATGGCCAGACAGGAATTCAGGTCTGCAGGATCAGCCGTGCCCTGGTCGCGGAGCGTGTGCGCTTTCGGCATGTGTAGGTAAATCGTCCTTCCTGGGCACATTCATAATGATTATGCCACGATCGCATCTAAAAGCATTCAACACCTCACGACAGTTTCCTGTCGCATTTGCAAAAAGTTTCACGCAGGTGAACAAATTCACACCCTTGCTCTCTAACGGTAGCAACATCCGGACAGCTCCACACATTTTAATTGCCAGGACACGAACAAAAAAAAACTGAAAAATGAATAGATAGAAAGCGGGTTCATTAGTTCAAATGCAAGACAGGTAGCTCGACTAGTAGCTCCGGAGCCGGCCCTTGACAATTATTTCCGGCGTTTGTTATTTTACTTTTTTCTGCTTTTCAAACGAAATGCCTGCTTATCAAGATTGCCTTCGGTTCACGCCCACGCTCCGGCGGTGGAAAATCTGTGTAACCAAACGATCATTTCGTTGGCATCTAGTTAGGCGTCGTCGCGTTGCGGTGTGTCCTCTGTGATGCCTCAGACAGCGACCAGCTGTGCAACGCTTTGGGGGGTGCAGCAACTACTCTGCGGCAGCAGAAGCAGCATCAGCAGCAGCAGGAGTTACACGTGTTCGGTGACCACCAGAGACTGGACACGGCACATGACGCACACAGACTCACGATCTTAGCGCTTGTGCTTGTCGGCGCACAAAAGTGACGATTAAAGTGAAGCCGGGCCGAGGCACAGAAAAACAATATATAAAGAAACAAGAACAACAAAACGTTAAAGCAAAATTAATACCAAGGCAGGCAGTCGTAAAAACAAAAAAAAAAACTGACCAAAGCCGCGATCCTTTATGGCCCCGCACGAAGCAGCCGTCGCAGATTGAGTACCAAGATTTCAAAGGGGCGCGTGATCGCCATCAAAATGCTCGTGGAGGCAATTTAAATTGCTGAAGCTGCAGTTGGAGCCGAGGCAGCGCGGCGCGGCGCGTGCAGCTCCAAATCCAAGACCAGAACCTGCTGCTCGACTCGAGAAAGAGACAGTGAGAAAGAGAGAGAGAGAGGTAGAGAGGCTGAGGCTGTCACTCGCGTGCGGGGTGTTGAAAAATTTGGCATTCGTCTGTTATTTATAACAAGAGCTGCCAGCCCATGGATACCGACAACAACAACGCGCCACAGGCAGCAAAAAGAAGTCAAGGTTACGTCTAGGCTGCAACTATGTTGCGGCCGCAGCACGTTTGCAACTTTGTGCGGTGTTAATTTATAGTTTGTTGCACGGAATTAGCGCAAAATTGCTGCGGGTAATTTAAGGGAAATTGCGCGCGGCACAAATTATAGCAACATTTCATTATAAGGGAGACGAATATAATTTGCCCCAGCTATGATTTATCCTAAACATTAATTTAAATTAAATATAAGTTTTAAAATTAACACACAACAAAGTAAACTCTTGTTCATACATGTGCGAACATTTGAAAACAGCGCGCACTTCACATTTTAGTCTTATACAACACTTATTGCTGTGCAGCAGAAGCTGACTGCTATGCGATACGCACACGCCCGGCTAGGCAGTCTGGCAGCCTTGCTAGCTGGCTTCTGAAAGCTGCCTGCTATGTTATGCGAGCGCTTAACGTTGATTTGAAAAATAAATTTGAATGCCATTTAAAGATATTCTGGGCGCTTATTAACTGAACAAACAGGGCAAACATTTCGCTACTTATCGTCTGCCGTTTTCTGGGTATCAAATTATAAGAATTCGTCTCTCGGATTTTATTAACACAAACAAGCGTTAATATCTACTTTATTTTCACTTGACTCGCATACGCGTATAATTACACTGGCAGCAGCTGGTGCGTTAGGGTCGGGCCTGGTATCCTGGCTGTTGAGAGTGATGGGTTGGCTGTCCAAAGAAATCAGCGCAAATTGGCATCAAAACAAATATTTGCCCGAAGCTTAGGGCTCAAAGCCTAATGACAGGATGAGCACCGTGATCCTCGGCAGCAGACAGGCATGGGGCTGCGGGCACCTTTTCACACCATCAGCAGAGCTGTCGACGTGCCATGGTGCGATGTGGCACACCTTTTGGCCACAGCTTGTTGACTGTGTCAATTCTGGGAATGTCAGTTGGCTCGAAGGCTCTGACAGCCAGGCATTCAGTCAGGCAGGCAAACAGGCAGGCAATAAAACGTTGCACCAAATTAGCGCTTTATTGCGTGTTTGTTTGGCTTACGAGTGGAAGCGTATCCAACCGGATAAGGGACTGACTACTTCAACGTCTGCTGACTTTTTGGCACCTAAGCGAGTGCCGTTAAGTTCTTGTTAAAAGCTCGAACCAAAACAAAAAAAATTATATTTATACTTATAAATTATAGCCCGCAGCGTTGATAGTTAAACAAAATATAACAGTTGCGATCTCTACTCTTATAATCATATAATCGGTTAGCTTTTTCTTTTTTATTGACATTTCAAGCACCTGCAAAATTGGGATTCGTTTCACTGGGTATTCTCTCTTTCTCTCCCTCTCTCTCTCTCACTTCGATCGTATATCACATCGTTTCCTTAGAGGTTTCATAGCTCAGCTATCGTTCAGTTGTCTACCATTTGTAGGCTATTTTGGTGCCACGTGCACCTTATCACATTTCGGTTTTGGTTTTGGAGTACCAGTTCCAGATTCTAGATGCGCGGTTCCAGTTATCCAGTTTGGGGGTAAGGCCAGCGTTAAAGCATATGAAGCTATTATGGCTATTGTCTAAGCCAGGCACTGCGGCGTATAGACATTGACCAACGAATCCCAGCCGCAATCGGCCAGCTCGTGTGCGCGTTGAGGATTCCAGTCCAGACCGCAAACAAATTCCGTGTGCTGGGCATTAATCTCCTGCGGGGATTCGCCTCGCCCCAGATCCCAAATGCTGTGGAAGACAGAAAGAAAAAGCTATAGTTGATATAGGTCCAATAGGAAATGGGATTGCTGCTGAATTTGAACCTGCGAGCCCTCGCTTGCCAGTTCGACGTTTCAAAACAAAATGTTTAATATAAATAATCCCCTTACCGCGTTGTAAAATCATAATTGGCCGATGCAAGCACCGTCGCCGAGTGCGGGGAACAGGCCAAACGTCTGACCGCAAACTCGCCCGAGTACAGCTCGAAGATGTGTGTGCGCATCTTGCGTAAATCCCAGCCACGTATTAGACCATCCGATCCGCCGGTAAGCAGCACATTGCGATCAAAGTGGCTCCAGTCACAGGAGAGTGCCTCGCTAGCGTGCGCCTCGATGCTCATCAGGGGTTTACCTGGAAAATCAAGAGAATTCCATAAGTTTAAATGTCCATCTGTACTTACGCTGGCAAAGAGATTCGCGATCAATGGCGAAAACTTTGCGCAATATATCAAATCATTGTGTCCCACAAACGTCGTGATGGAGTTCTGCCTGTTGCAATCCCACAGCTTGAGTGTACAGTCCCAACTGGCCGAGAGCAAAGTGTGATAGTTCCACTTCTCGCCCCAATCCAAACTGTAGATCTCGTTCTTGTGTTCCTGCAGACAAATCAATGGCTCTTTGGGCGTTTGCTCTGTCACCGCCGATTCGACATCCAAGCCGGACCAGATCTGCAGCGAGCCATCGCCAGAGGCGGTGGCCGCTATATCCGCGGCATATGGACACCAGGCGACATCAAACAGCCCATCGGACCACTCCAGACGGCACAGCTCTGTGAGTTGTGGTGCATGGACACCGATCTTGGCGTCATCTGTCGAGCTCTGGGCAAGCAAAAAGAGTGAACCGCCACCAGCAAGACCGTACAATTGGCTGTAAACGTATTAAAGCGGTTTAATATATATATTCTGGAGTTGCGAGCTGGGTGAAAGCTAACCTAGTTGCGAGCAGCATATGATTCGCCTCGAAGGGCGAGAAGCGCAGGCTGTAGCCATGACGATCGGGTGTGGTGTGCGTCTGTGTTTGCATTGCTTTGCTGGAATATAAAAGATATCCAAATGTATTATTAATGGAAATTATATAGAATCTCTCCTGAATTCGGACTCTCCTGACGCTTACTCTAGTTACCTTATGGCAATTCTACCTGCAAGTGTGGAAAAAGCGCGTAAAACAATTCGATTGCAACTTTTTTGTTTACCAATCGATATTCTCGAAATAACTTTAAAAGATCTTTGTGAAAACATATTAAAGAGACTTTTCACCCTTTTCGGAAAATCCAACCAGGAGCGGGTGAAAGGTTGACTGAACGAAAGTTTATTTTTCGGCCTCAATTCAATTGTATTTCGGCCTTACACTTCAGAACTAAAATGGGCGGTAAACGTTGATTCCTTCATTTGGTTCTTAGCTCAACGGATTTCAAACACATTTTTCAATACTTATGCATAATATAAATTGTTATGTGGAGCCCAAGATAGCGCTCAATACTTAATCCAGACAGCCTGAGGCTCGAAACCGCGCCCCTTCTCTTTGAATTACCTTCTTCAAGAACTGCACGTAATTATGTATCTAACATATCCGCTGCACGCTATTAAACATTCGAAAGTCAACATAAAATCGATATATTGATATTTGATTTACTGCAACACGTTGGCTAAGTTCTAGGGCTTCCCTGGAAAAACGTCAAGCCAACCCGATGCACACAGACTTGCGTGAAAAGTTTTGCGTAAAACTGTCGATCATGAGTCGGCCTGAGCTCTAGATGTGCTAATAGCTAATCGAATGCTAATCCCCGAGAGACACGCAATGGAAAGGGAAGACAAACATGCGAGCGACCTCGCACGAGGTCGCGAACGCTACTTGACATTAGCCAATTTGGTCAAACGGAATGGAATGGGTAGGGAGGGGGCGGGATAACTGCGCAAAACATGCTGGGACATTTACACAAGCAACTGCATAACGGCCAAATCCACTTAGTGGCCGCAGGTGAAACCCCACGTACGGCTGCCCATCCAAAGGTATATAAGCAGGTTGTACAGAAGCTCCGTTTCGCATTTTCCTCTATCAACGAAGAACTGCAAACGTTCTAAACGGGCTACGGACGCGAAATAAGTTATCTAATTTAAACTTGTAGAGAAATAGTTGATCCAGCAGGATGGTTGTCTCCGTGAAGGTCTTTAAGAAGGCAACACCCAACGGCAAGGTTACCTTCTATTTGGGCCGTCGTGACTTCATCGATCACTTGGATTATTGTGATCCCGTTGATGGCGTGATCGTCGTGGAGCCGGAGTATCTGAAGAATCGCAAAGTATTTGGCCAACTGGCCACCATCTATCGCTATGGCCGCGAGGAGGATGAAGTCATGGGCGTTAAGTTCTCCAAGGAGCTCATTCTGTCCAGAGAGCAAATTGTGCCCATGACCAATCCGAACATGGAAATGACGCCCATGCAGGAGAAGCTAGTGCGCAAATTGGGCAGCAATGCGCATCCATTCACCTTCCATTTCCCACCCAACTCGCCCAGCTCTGTGACACTGCAGCAGGAGGGCGATGATCTAGGCAAGCCGCTAGGCGTCGAGTACACCATACGCGCCTATGTCGCTGACTCCGAGGATGATCGTCAGCACAAGCGCAGCATGGTCAGTCTGGTGATCAAGAAGCTGCAGTATGCTCCATTGAATCGCGGCCAGCGCTTGCCCAGCTCGCTGGTCAGCAAGGGCTTCACCTTCTCCAATGGCAAGATCAGCCTGGAGGTAACACTCGACCGGGAGATATACTATCACGGCGAGAAGGTGGCCGCCACGGTGCAGGTCTCCAACAACTCGAAGAAGTCGGTGAAGAGCATCAAGTGCTTCATTGTGCAGCACACCGAGATCACCATGGTGAATGCGCAGTTCAGCAAGCATGTGGCACAGCTGGAAACTAAAGAGGGCTGCCCCATAACTCCGGGCGCCAATCTGACCAAGACCTTCTATCTGATCCCACTGGCAGCCAACAACAAGGATCGTCATGGTGAGTGCAGAGGGCTAACCGGGGGCAACCAGCTCAAAGACTTAAGCAATTGCTTGTGTCTTACTTAGGCATTGCACTCGATGGCCATTTGAAGGATGAGGATGTCAACCTGGCCTCCTCGACCATGGTGCAGGAGGGCAAAAATACAGGCGATGCCTGCGGTATTGTCATCTCCTATTCGGTGCGCATCAAATTGAACTGCGGCACCCTGGGCGGCGAGATGCAAACGGATGTGCCCTTCAAGCTGCTGCAGCCGGCACCAGGTAGGCATCCAATGCACTTGGAGAACTTGTTCGGCTCTTAAAAAATTGTAATTTCGAACTAGGCACCATTGAGAAGAAGCGCTCGAATGCGATGAAGAAAATGAAGTCGATTGAGCAGCATCGCGGTGTGAAGGGCTATTACCAGGACGACGATGATAATATTGTGTTTGAAGACTTTGCCAAGATGCGCATGAACAATGTCAATATGGCTGATTAGTTAAAATGATGACCGACTATTAAATACCGTATCGAAAGCACTGAAAACCTGTTGCAGCAGGCGTTTCTCGTCGAGAGGCCACAATCTTTGTATTATAATCGTATCGTATATATCACGCGCACTCCTTTACTCTGCAGAACTTAAGTGGAACTGGAGTTTTTAATGTTGAATTGTTGAAACTTGACCACGTGTCCTTATATTAATTAAATATAAATCGTCTTATGGCTATCTACAAAAAGACTTGGCACTTACAGCTCTTCCAGTGCGTTGAGGAACCAAATGCTGAGTATTCGTTTTGGCTGAGAAGTTTGGCTTCGGCGTTCGCTGTTGCTGTTGCTCTTGCTGTTGCTTAGGCTTTCAACTGCGGCAGTCGAATGAGCTGCAGTCCTTGGCGGCACAGCGAGGAAGGCTTTCGAGGGTTGCTGACAGCGGGGTTGCACAGCCCTTCTGTGCCATAGGTCAGCCAAAGCACAGAACAACCCCTGAGCCAGCGACAGCAGCCAATCAGCAAGGGTTTGTGCTGGAGATGGCTGTTGGCCGTTTTTAGGAAAAGTGTCGACAACTTTTTTTTATGCTAAATAGCTAAGCTTTGAACTTGCCAGGCAGCCTAGGCTGACCTTGATGAATGGCTAAGGCCAGCTGCCGCCAGATCTCAACGGATCTCATCTGCCTCCATCTGAGGCTCTGTTTATATAATGCCGCGTAACGGCCGCTGGCTGCTGCCGCGACCGCTCGAGCATTGCACAATTGAGCGGGACTGGGGCAGCATTCAATCGATTTCACACACCGCTGACTCCTGGGCAGCACCAATTTCCGGCATTGACCGAGCCGGGCCAAGCCCCAAGTCAAGCCAAGCCAAACTGAGCCGAGCCACCTGCCTGGCTATAAATGCCAATGTTGTTGTCAAAATGCAGCCACAAATTTGACGAGCGTGCCACGAGATGGAGCTGCCCGCCACAATCACATTGTTAACCTGCTGCCAGCTGCTCTTGCTGCTGCTGCTGCCCACGCCAGCCCAGCTCCAGCATTATTATCCGCACAGGCGTCTCTACTATGATGCGCCGCCACGTCTGCGCCGCCTGGAGTATATGGCCGCGCCCTATGTGGGCGGCTATGTGGCGCCACCCGCTGCACACTATCAACAGCAGATGCCCAATTTCCAGCTGATCAACTATCGTGCCAGCTACCAGCCACTGGCCCTGGAGTACCAGCAACAGCAGCCACCGACAGCTCCGCCAGCCCCGCCAGCGCCTGCCGCTGCCTTGCCAGCCCTCTATCCACAGTCCAGTGTGCAGTATCTGCAGCGCTCTGCGACACCGCAAACGGAGCTGGCCAAGTATCGCTATGAGGGTAACTATATGCCCATTCAGCAGCGGGTACCAGTTGCAGCTCCTCCGCCGCCCATCCGTCAGCAGCAACAGCAACAACAGCTGCAGCAACATTTGGAGGATCAGTTGTACAATGTGCCGCCTGCCTTGTTCACCAGCGATGTGTTGCATGTGGTGCCTGCGCGTGCCCAGCAGCAGCATCAACAACTGCAGCAGCAGCAAGTGCAACAACAGCAGCAACAGCAACAACAGCAGCAACTGCAGCAGCCGCAGCATCAACTGCAACTGGGGCAACGCACCCGTCGCTATGCATCCAAGAAGGCTGCAGATGCGGTAGCTGCAGAGTCCAGAACGCGGACGGAGCGACCTACAAAGGAATCCAAATATTTTCAGTAAGCGCTAGAGGATGCTAGAGAAGCAGCTAAGCTAAACTTCACATTTCCTCTACCCGAAAACTAGCGATATCCTGATGAAATTTGATGGACCCCATGGACGCAGTCATGGCCATGTGGTGGAGCATCCAAAGCTGCGGGAGCGACGCTTTGAAACGCAACGCGGCACAAACCGTTACAAGGGCGAGGTGGGTTGACATCCGGAAGGAAAGCAATCAACTATATTGTGTTTGCTTCCAGGTGATTTGGACGGATCGTCGGGGTGGTCATGGCGAGCATCGCTGGGACTTGGCGCAGGGCAAACTCTGAGCTGTTCAAGCAATTTGCATACACTCTCTCCCGCTCGCTCTCACTCTGTCTCTAACTCTTTTGCATCGTTGAGAACTGCTCAGTAAATCGTGACTTTTCATAATTTTGGCGTATTATTTATTTAAGGGCAATGATTTGGCGTGTAATTTGAAAGGTCCTGCAAAAGATTTGCATAAGAAAGCAGCCGAAAATATTCTTATCATAGGTCAGCGCCTGGGAATACCGTAGATTATTTTCTCACGGGTTAGACTCTGTCTATGCGAGAAAAAGTGGACAGTCCGGTTACACGACTTTCTGTGCTGTCTGTTTG